>OX377205.1:61736019-61774908 GCA_947396885.1 Heligmosomoides polygyrus polygyrus | reverse complement strand
AAGAAACTGATTTGAATTGTTTCTATCAAGACCATCAGCTTAACTGGTCCCATGCTGATATCAGCGGCCAGCTCATCCCGGATACGGGTAGGTGCTGATCGGTCTCACGAGGTGTGGATGTTGCGTTCGATCAAACGGCGCCGGTGGTGTAATGGCGTAGAGCATTCCCGCCCGGTCAGAGGGAGGTGCGGGTTCAAGTCCCGCCTGGCGCTAGAAGTTTTGATCGCAACAAAACATCGTTGTGACAGCTGACAACCTCGATACCAGCCAATTGAGGCTTAAAGAAACTGATTTGAATTGTTTCTATCAAGACCATCAGCTTAACTGGTCCCATGCTGATATCAGCGGCCAGCTCATCCCGGATACGGGTGGGTGCTGATCGGTCTCACGAGGTGTGGATGTTGCGTTCGATCAAACGGCGCCGGTGGTGTAATGGCGTAGAGCATTCCCGCCCGGTCAGAGGGAGGTGCGGGTTCGAGTCCCGCCTGGCGCTAGAAGTTTTGATCGCAACAAAACATCGTTGTGACAGCTGACAACCTCGATACCAGCCAATTGAGGCTTAAAGAAACTGATTTGAATTGTTTCTATCAAGACCATCAGCTTAACTGGTCCCATGCTGATATCAGCGGCCAGCTCATCCCGGATACGGGTGGGTGCTGATCGGTCTCACGAGGTGTGGATGTTGCGTTCGATCAAACGGCGCCGGTGGTGTAATGGCGTAGAGCATTCCCGCCCGGTCATAGGGAGGTGCGGGTTCGAGTCCCGCCTGGCGCTAGAAGTTTTGATCGCAACAAAACATCGTTGTAACAGCTGACAACCTCGATACCAGCAATTGAGGCTTAAAGAAACTGATTTGAATTGTTTCTATCAAGACCATCAGCTTAACTGGTCCCATGCTGATATCAGCGGCCAGCTCATCCCGGATACGGGTGGGTGCTGATCGGTCTCACGAGGTGTGGATGTTGCGTTCGATCAAACGGCGCCGGTGGTGTAATGGCGTAGAGCATTCCCGCCCGGTCAGAGGTAGGTGCGGGTTCGAGTCCCGCCTGGCGCTAGAAGTTTTGATCGCAACAAAACATCGTTGTGACAGCTGACAACCTCGATACCAGCCAATTGAGGCTTAAAGAAACTGATTTGAATTGTTTCTATCAAGACCATCAGCTTAACTGGTCCCATGCTGATATCAGCGGCCAGCTCATCCCGGATACGGGTGGGTGCTGATCGGTCTCACGAGGTGTGGATGTTGCGTTCGATCAAACGGCGCCGGTGGTGTAATGGCGTAGAGCATTCCCGCCCGGTCAGAGGGAGGTGCGGGTTCGAGTCCCGCCTGGCGCTAGAAGTTTTGATCGCAACAAAACATCGTTGTGACAGCTGACAACCTCGATACCAGCCAATTGAGGCTTAAAGAAACTGATTTGAATTGTTTCTATCAAGACCATCAGCTTAACTGGTCCCATGCTGATATCAGCGGCCAGCTCATCCCGGATACGGGTGGGTGCTGATCGGTCTCACGAGGTGTGGATGTTGCGTTCGATCAAACGGCGCCGGTGGTGTAATGGCGTAGAGCATTCCCGCCCGGTCAGAGGGAGGTGCGGGTTCGAGTCCCGCCTGGCGCTAGAAGTTTTGATCGCAACAAAACATCGTTGTGACAGCTGACAACCTCGATACCAGCCAATTGAGGCTTAAAGAAACTGATTTGAATTGTTTCTATCAAGACCATCAGCTTAACTGGTCCCATGCTGATATCAGCGGCCAGCTCATCCCGGATACGGGTGGGTGCTGATCGGTCTCACGAGGTGTGGATGTTGCGTTCGATCAAACGGCGCCGGTGGTGTAATGGCGTAGAGCATTCCCGCCCGGTCAGAGGGAGGTGCGGGTTCGAGTCCCGCCTGGCGCTAGAAGTTTTGATCGCAACAAAACATCGTTGTGACAGCTGACAACCTCGATACCAGCCAATTGAGGCTTAAAGAAACTGATTTGAATTGTTTCTATCAAGACCATCAGCTTAACTGGTCCCATGCTGATATCAGCGGCCAGCTCATCCCGGATACGGGTGGGTGCTGATCGGTCTCACGAGGTGTGGATGTTGCGTTCGATCAAACGGCGCCGGTGGTGTAATGGCGTAGAGCATTCCCGCCCGGTCAGAGGGAGGTGCGGGTTCGAGTCCCGCCTGGCGCTAGAAGTTTTGATCGCAACAAAACATCGTTGTGACAGCTGACAACCTCGATACCAGCCAATTGAGGCTTAAAGAAACTGATTTGAATTGTTTCTATCAAGACCATCAGCTTAACTGGTCCCATGCTGATATCAGCGGCCAGCTCATCCCGGATACGGGTGGGTGCTGATCGGTCTCACGAGGTGTGGATGTTGCGTTCGATCAAACGGCGCCGGTGGTGTAATGGCGTAGAGCATTCCCGCCCGGTCAGAGGGAGGTGCGGGTTCGAGTCCCGCCTGGCGCTAGAAGTTTTGATCGCAACAAAACATCGTTGTGACAGCTGACAACCTCGATACCAGCCAATTGAGGCTTAAAGAAACTGATTTGAATTGTTTCTATCAAGACCATCAGCTTAACTGGTCCCATGCTGATATCAGCGGCCAGCTCATCCCGGATACGGGTGGGTGCTGATCGGTCTCACGAGGTGTGGATGTTGCGTTCGATCAAACGGCGCCGGTGGTGTAATGGCGTAGAGCATTCCCGCCCGGTCAGAGGGAGGTGCGGGTTCGAGTCCCGCCTGGCGCTAGAAGTTTTGATCGCAACAAAACATCGTTGTGACAGCTGACAACCTCGATACCAGCCAATTGAGGCTTAAAGAAACTGATTTGAATTGTTTCTATCAAGACCATCAGCTTAACTGGTCCCATGCTGATATCAGCGGCCAGCTCATCCCGGATACGGGTGGGTGCTGATCGGTCTCACGAGGTGTGGATGTTGCGTTCGATCAAACGGCGCCGGTGGTGTAATGGCGTAGAGCATTCCCGCCCGGTCAGAGGGAGGTGCGGGTTCAAGTCCCGCCTGGCGCTAGAAGTTTTGATCGCAACAAAACATCGTTGTGACAGCTGACAACCTCGATACCAGCCAATTGAGGCTTAAAGAAACTGATTTGAATTGTTTCTATCAAGACCATCAGCTTAACTGGTCCCATGCTGATATCAGCGGCCAGCTCATCCCGGATACGGGTGGGTGCTGATCGGTCTCACGAGGTGTGGATGTTGCGTTCGATCAAACGGCGCCGGTGGTGTAATGGCGTAGAGCATTCCCGCCCGGTCAGAGGGAGGTGCGGGTTCGAGTCCCGCCTGGCGCTAGAAGTTTTGATCGCAACAAAACATCGTTGTGACAGCTGACAACCTCGATACCAGCCAATTGAGGCTTAAAGAAACTGATTTGAATTGTTTCTATCAAGACCATCAGCTTAACTGGTCCCATGCTGATATCAGCGGCCAGCTCATCCCGGATACGGGTGGGTGCTGATCGGTCTCACGAGGTGTGGATGTTGCGTTCGATCAAACGGCGCCGGTGGTGTAATGGCGTAGAGCATTCCCGCCCGGTCAGAGGGAGGTGCGGGTTCGAGTCCCGCCTGGCGCTAGAAGTTTTGATCGCAACAAAACATCGTTGTGACAGCTGACAACCTCGATACCAGCCAATTGAGGCTTAAAGAAACTGATTTGAATTGTTTCTATCAAGACCATCAGCTTAACTGGTCCCATGCTGATATCAGCGGCCAGCTCATCCCGGATACGGGTGGGTGCTGATCGGTCTCACGAGGTGTGGATGTTGCGTTCGATCAAACGGCGCCGGTGGTGTAATGGCGTAGAGCATTCCCGCCCGGTCAGAGGTAGGTGCGGGTTCGAGTCCCGCCTGGCGCTAGAAGTTTTGATCGCAACAAAACATCGTTGTGACAGCTGACAACCTCGATACCAGCCAATTGAGGCTTAAAGAAACTGATTTGAATTGTTTCTATCAAGACCATCAGCTTAACTGGTCCCATGCTGATATCAGCGGCCAGCTCATCCCGGATACGGGTGGGTGCTGATCGGTCTCACGAGGTGTGGATGTTGCGTTCGATCAAACGGCGCCGGTGGTGTAATGGCGTAGAGCATTCCCGCCCGGTCAGAGGGAGGTGCGGGTTCGAGTCCCGCCTGGCGCTAGAAGTTTTGATCGCAACAAAACATCGTTGTGACAGCTGACAACCTCGATACCAGCCAATTGAGGCTTAAAGAAACTGATTTGAATTGTTTCTATCAAGACCATCAGCTTAACTGGTCCCATGCTGATATCAGCGGCCAGCTCATCCCGGATACGGGTGGGTGCTGATCGGTCTCACGAGGTGTGGATGTTGCGTTCGATCAAACGGCGCCGGTGGTGTAATGGCGTAGAGCATTCCCGCCCGGTCAGAGGGAGGTGCGGGTTCGAGTCCCGCCTGGCGCTAGAAGTTTTGATCGCAACAAAACATCGTTGTGACAGCTGACAACCTCGATACCAGCCAATTGAGGCTTAAAGAAACTGATTTGAATTGTTTCTATCAAGACCATCAGCTTAACTGGTCCCATGCTGATATCAGCGGCCAGCTCATCCCGGATACGGGTGGGTGCTGATCGGTCTCACGAGGTGTGGATGTTGCGTTCGATCAAACGGCGCCGGTGGTGTAATGGCGTAGAGCATTCCCGCCCGGTCAGAGGGAGGTGCGGGTTCGAGTCCCGCCTGGCGCTAGAAGTTTTGATCGCAACAAAACATCGTTGTGACAGCTGACAACCTCGATACCAGCCAATTGAGGCTTAAAGAAACTGATTTGAATTGTTTCTATCAAGACCATCAGCTTAACTGGTCCCATGCTGATATCAGCGGCCAGCTCATCCCGGATACGGGTGGGTGCTGATCGGTCTCACGAGGTGTGGATGTTGCGTTCGATCAAACGGCGCCGGTGGTGTAATGGCGTAGAGCATTCCCGCCCGGTCAGAGGGAGGTGCGGGTTCGAGTCCCGCCTGGCGCTAGAAGTTTTGATCGCAACAAAACATCGTTGTGACAGCTGACAACCTCGATACCAGCCAATTGAGGCTTAAAGAAACTGATTTGAATTGTTTCTATCAAGACCATCAGCTTAACTGGTCCCATGCTGATATCAGCGGCCAGCTCATCCCGGATACGGGTGGGTGCTGATCGGTCTCACGAGGTGTGGATGTTGCGTTCGATCAAACGGCGCCGGTGGTGTAATGGCGTAGAGCATTCCCGCCCGGTCAGAGGTAGGTGCGGGTTCGAGTCCCGCCTGGCGCTAGAAGTTTTGATCGCAACAAAACATCGTTGTGACAGCTGACAACCTCGATACCAGCCAATTGAGGCTTAAAGAAACTGATTTGAATTGTTTCTATCAAGACCATCAGCTTAACTGGTCCCATGCTGATATCAGCGGCCAGCTCATCCCGGATACGGGTGGGTGCTGATCGGTCTCACGAGGTGTGGATGTTGCGTTCGATCAAACGGCGCCGGTGGTGTAATGGCGTAGAGCATTCCCGCCCGGTCAGAGGGAGGTGCGGGTTCGAGTCCCGCCTGGCGCTAGAAGTTTTGATCGCAACAAAACATCGTTGTGACAGCTGACAACCTCGATACCAGCCAATTGAGGCTTAAAGAAACTGATTTGAATTGTTTCTATCAAGACCATCAGCTTAACTGGTCCCATGCTGATATCAGCGGCCAGCTCATCCCGGATACGGGTGGGTGCTGATCGGTCTCACGAGGTGTGGATGTTGCGTTCGATCAAACGGCGCCGGTGGTGTAATGGCGTAGAGCATTCCCGCCCGGTCAGAGGGAGGTGCGGGTTCGAGTCCCGCCTGGCGCTAGAAGTTTTGATCGCAACAAAACATCGTTGTGACAGCTGACAACCTCGATACCAGCCAATTGAGGCTTAAAGAAACTGATTTGAATTGTTTCTATCAAGACCATCAGCTTAACTGGTCCCATGCTGATATCAGCGGCCAGCTCATCCCGGATACGGGTGGGTGCTGATCGGTCTCACGAGGTGTGGATGTTGCGTTCGATCAAACGGCGCCGGTGGTGTAATGGCGTAGAGCATTCCCGCCCGGTCAGAGGGAGGTGCGGGTTCGAGTCCCGCCTGGCGCTAGAAGTTTTGATCGCAACAAAACATCGTTGTGACAGCTGACAACCTCGATACCAGCCAATTGAGGCTTAAAGAAACTGATTTGATTTAAATAAGTTGAGTTGAAACACCACCCTGGCATGGTCAGAGTTACCTAAAGGGCTACCAACTACCAAATTCCTGACCAAGTTGGGAGCGTTGCAAAACAATAGGTCGAGGAACGATTTTTGCCGAGTAGGTTTAGAAACCAATTGGAGCAGACCGTGAGCTTCTAAGAAGCTAACAAAGTCTTTGGAGACCGATGTGAGAGCTGAGGGGGAATGGATATCCCTCCAGTCGATGTCACTGAGGTTGAAGTCCCCCAGGACAATGACAGGAGCGTCGCATGTGGTCACTTATAGCCTTTAAAAGTCGGTGTGATGAGATCAGGGGACAGCTAGGAGTACGATAAACCAGGATGAACCTGGTTGTTCTGAGGCCGAGGAAAACATCCATAACAAGAATCTCGTAAGAATCCGGTACGGATTCCTCGAAGATTGAGGTGGCATTGATGTAATTCCTGTAAAGCATTAGAACACCACCACCCTTTTTACAAGACCTGTCACGTCTCAGTCCAGAGTAGAGTGGGCCGGCGTGACCAATTATGGCTGAAAGTTCGATTGAGCTACGCAACCAGGTTTCTGTCAAGAATACCAGGTCAAAGTTTTCTAGAGCAAGGGTGCAAGCAAGTGCATCAGCATTTTTGACTAAGGACCGAACATTAAGGAGAAGACAGTTGATGATGGGAAAACGGGTGGAAAGGTCCGAAACTGGTAAACCCGAGTAAGACTCACCGAAGTTTTGAGGGGAGCTTGAGATGAACGTGAGATTTGCTGGAACAAAGTTTTCATTGCATTGCGATGTAATCAAATGACCAAAACATGAGGAGAATTCAAACTCTGGGCAATTACAACCATGAACACGAATCCGCAGAGGGCAATGAGAACAATATCGTCGGCGAAGCGAAAGCTGATCCATTTACCGTTCACAAGGTAGCCTTTGTCGTCCCAGTTCAAGTCCTTCATGGCATCCTGGAGTGCCGCTGTGAATAGCTGAGGAGGAATCGTGTCTCCCTGCCGTACTCCTTTCCCGATAGGAGTTTTAAGCTTTCGATCGAACAACTGGATGGTGGTCGATGTGTTCAAGAAGCATTCATCGAGTAGTCGGATGTAGGAAGGAGATGGTATACCAGCGTGCAGAAGTGCGTTCAAAACGGCGTTGATTTCCACAGAGTCGAACGCTTTCCGGTACTCCACGAAGACGAAACGAAGGACAAGTGGGATGTGGCATTCGCGGCTCCTTTCGATGAGTTGTGAGACAGTCTGAATATGGTCCATGAGGAGATGTGTTCAAGAAAAAATCCTTGCGAAACCCTGCTTACTCCACTGGCTGATACTGCGGTTAAGCAATATTTTGGTGAAGATCTTGTACACAACCGAGAGAAGACTGTTGGGTCGATAGTTGTTAATATTCTCCTTTTTGATGATTAGAATTGTTTTCGATTCCTTCCATGAGTCCGCAATCCTACGAAGACGAAGTTATTGGTTGAAGTGTTTGGCAAGAAGTGAGCAGAGTGCAGTGCCACCCGCACGAATGAGATCAGCAGAAATGCCGTCCGGTCCGGGTGCAGTGCCTGACTTCATCCTTCTGATGGCATAAGCAACTTCTGGTTCCAGAATGGGAGGTGCTTCCTCAGCTAGTGGTATTAAGCATTTCGGAACAGTGATGGAAGAACAGGACAGATCTGTGTAGAATTCTTGAACGATGACTTCCATCGCTCTTCGAGACGTTTGTTGTTCCATCCTTATCCGTAAGGGCTGACATTATTTCCTTCTGGTCGCAGAGATCTCGTTTGCAGCGCTTTATGCTTGAACCCTTCCCAGCGGCTTCTAACAGCTTCAATCTTCTGTGGGCTTGTATGGACTCCTTCCCTGCAATTCGACAGGCCTTCGAGATGATGACTTTTCCAGATGGGAGGCATTAGGATCCAGTGTGACAGCTCTTCTTTGATACAAGAGTTTAATCGCATGTGCATTAAGTCTTGAGGCAGACGGTGATGTGGCTTCAAAAGAGCTGCTAGTGCATTTCAACAGTCCTTTGGAGAGAAGGTCGTAGTCTTCCGATGGATCTTCAAGAAGATTCCAATCATACGACTTTATCGCATATTCCAACTTCTCCGACTTGAATGTTAGGACCCTCACCGGTGCCGATTTATGAGCGTCACATTTGAACATCCTCTTTTTGAGAGTCAGCTTCGCACGAACAAGACGGTGATCCGAGCCGGTGTCAAATGAAGGCAGCACTGAGACAACGAACAGACTCCAGCGTCTGTTTGTAAGAACATGGTCAATCTCCGAACGTAATTCTCCATTTGGGCTTTCCCAGGTCCATCGCCAGTTTAAAGGCTTCTTGAACATAGAATTCCCATGGAAGAGACGGCATGCGGATAGGAAGTCGAGCCGTCGCTCTCCGTTTTCGTTCCTTGAGGAAGTTCTATATGGTCCTAGCCTCTATTCGTCATGGTCATTCGCAGAACAGTTACTCGATGATCTTGTAAGAGTCTATTAGGTGGTGCACTGTCGAGTTGAAAGAAATCCAACTTCGCCAATATTCTTTTTGTCCACCTTTGCTCCGATAATGAGAAGCCCGTTGTGTTCGGTCCTTCTTATTTTTCTGCCTTTCGTTTCTTGCAGGGCGATAGCGTCGTATTTGATGTAGCGGCTTCTGGATCGATACTGGATCTCCCATTAAAACTTTCCACCTGATGTTAAGCACTCCATCGGCTTTAATACCCACGTGTCTCCAACCTTCAACCGCCCTCCCACATTGATCGGTGAAATCTGGGAGAAAGTCGAAAGTGGTGGTCTTGAGATTGGCTCCATTCCATTGAAACCTTCCATTTGATGTGGAGCATTCCGTCCGCTCGGTAATGATACCCGCGTGTCTCCCACCCCCCCCCCCCTCCAGATCGATTAAATCTGAGAGAAAACCGAAACGACCGGTCAGGCAATCCATAATAGATCGATACTGGCCTCCCCATTGAAACTTTCCACCTCATGTGGAGCACTCCTTCGGACGTATAATAGTACCCACGTGTCTCCCACACCTCACCTCACCCCCAGATTGGTTAAACCTGGAGAAAACCGAACCGAAATCACCGGCCAGGCGATCGATAATATCGATCGATACTGGCCTCCCCATTGAAACTTTCCGTTTGATGTGGAGCACTCGTTCGGCCATCAGACCTCCCCCCACCCCCACGCCGATGTTCAATCTGGGAGAAAACCGAGATGACCGGTCAGGAGATCGATAACATCTATCGATACAGGCCTCCCCTTTGAAATTTCCTCCTGATGTGAAGCTCTTCGTCGGCAATGATACTCTCGTGTCTCCCATCCCCTCGATCGGTTAAACGTGGGAGAAAAAGTACCACTCAGGCGGTAGACAATATAGATCGATTCTGGCCTCCCCACTGAAACTTTCCACCTGATGTGGAGCACTTCTTCGGCAGTAATACCCACGCGTCTCCACCCTCCCCCTTCCTCCACCTTCACGTTGATTTTCAGTCTGGGAGAAAACGGAGATCACCGGTCAGAAGATCTATAACATCTATCGATACTGGAATCCCGATTGAAGCTTTCCACCTGATGTGGAGCACTGCTTCGGCAATAGCACCCGCGGGTCTCTCCTCCCCCCGACCGATTAAATCTGGGAGAGAAGCACCGCTCGATATCGACTGATGGCGATCGACACTTCAAAAACGGAATTCAGGGTCGTCTTTAGCGACCTCGATAACCCCAGAAGTTTCGGTCCGCCAGAACGACATCCACAAAAAATCGATGCTCACCCATGATTTTCGAAACTTCGCTCACCAACGCACACTGTGCGCAAGGCACTACAACCGCACCCACTGTGCGCGTATTACAAACCTGGCTTTTCGTAGCGTTGGAGCGCCCTTACTACAGGATTCAAGGCCGAAGTTCGGACTCGTGTTCAGCCACCACGTATACCACAGAACTGAAATTTCCGACCGCTAGAACGACATCAAGAAAAAACCGATAGGCCCTCATATGTTTGAAACATCACTCACCAGCGCACGCTATGCAGAAAAAGTAATAGCCCATAGCAAGCCCGCAAATGAAGGCAGCAGGAGGACAGGAAATCGGAAGCGAACGAAATTATCGAGAGATATTCAAAAACGAACTTCAGACTCCTGTTATGCGACCTCGATCACCCCAAGGACTAAACTTTCGGACCGCCAGGACGACATTCACAAAAAATCGACAATGCCGGTCGATATCGATTGATGGCGATTGACACCTCAAAAACAAACTTCACACCCGTGTTCAGCGCCCCCGACTACCCACGGGAGCGAAGTTTCGGTCCGCCAGGACGACATCCACAAAAATCGATATGCACTCATGATTTTCAAAATCGATAATACCGGTCGAAATGAATTGATGACGATCGACATTTCAAAAATAGACCTCAGACTTTTGTTCAACGACCAGTATCACCCGCAGGACAGAAATTTCCGACCGCCAGAACGACATCCGCAAAAAATCGATAATACCGGTCGAAATGGATTGATGGCGCTCGACACTTTAAAAACGGACTTCAGACTCGTGTTCAGCGACCACGATCACCCCCAGAACTGAAGTCTCGGACCGCAAGAACGACATCCACAAAAAATAATATTGATCGATATCGTTGAACGACTTCAGACTCGTGTTCACCGACCTCGATTACCCCAGGGCTGAAGTTTCGGACCACTTGAACGACATCCGTAAAAATTGATAATGTCGATCGATATCGAATGGTCGACTTCAGATTCGCGTGCAGCAACCTCGATTACCCCAAGGCTGAAGTTTCGGACCGCTCGAACTACATCCACAAAAAATCGATAATATCGATCGATATCGAGTGCCTCCCCTGGTGTGAACGCCTCCCGTCGATGATCATCTATCTGCCCAGGCACGGTTGCCGACGTGTTCGGCACGTCTACGTCATTGCCATGCAGGGTTGCCGACGTGTTCGGCACGTCTACGGCATCGCCATGCAGGGCTGCCGACGTGTTCGGCACGTCTACGTCATTGCCATGCAGGGTTGCCGACGTGTTCGGCACGTCTACGGCATCGCCATGCAGGGCTGCCGACGTGTTCGGCACGTCTACGGCATCGCCATGCAGTGTTGCCGACGTGTTCGGCACGTATACGGCTCGTCATGCAGGGTTGCCGACGTGTACGGCACGTCTACGGCATCGCCATGCAGGGTTGCCGACGTGTTCTGTACGTCTGCGGCATCGCCAGGCAGGGTTGCCACCGTGTTCGGCACGTCAACGGCATCGCCATGAAGGGTTGCCGACGTGTTCGGCACGTCTACGGCTCGCCATGCAGGGTTGTCGAGGTGTTCGGCACGTCTACGTCATCGCCATGCAGGGTTGCCGACGTGTTCGGCACGTCTACGGCATCGCCATGCAGGGCTGCCGACGTGTTCGGCACGTCTACGGCATCGCCATGCAGGGTTGCCGACGTGTTCGGCAGTCTACGGCTCGCCATGCAGGGTAGCCACCGTGTTTGGCACGTCTGCGGCATCGCCAGGCAGGGTTGCCACCGTGTTCAGCACGTCTACGGCCCGCCATGCAGGGTTTGCCACCGTGTTCAGCACGTCTACGGCTCGTCATGCAGGGTTGCCGACGTGTTCGGCACGTCTACGGCTCGCCATGCAGGGTAGCCACCGTGTTTGGCACGTCTACGACTCGTCATGCAGGGTTGCCGACGTGTTCGGCACGTCTACGGCTCGCCATGCAGGGTAGCCACCGTGTTTGGCACGTCTACGACTCGCCATGCAGGGTTGCCGACGTGTTCGGCACGTCTACGGCTCGTCATGCAGGGTTGCCGACGTGTTCGGCACGTCCACGGCATCGCCATGCAGGGTTGCCACCGTGTTCAGCGCCATGCAGGGTTGTCGAGGTGTTCGGCACGTCTACGGCATCGCCATGCAGGGTTGCCGACGTGTTCGGCACGTCTACGACTCGCCATGCATGGTTACCACCGTGTTCGGCACGTCTACGACTCGCCATGCAGGGTTGTCGAGGTGTTCGGCACGTCTACGGCTCGCCATGCAGGGTTGCCGACGTGTTCGGCACGTCTACGACTCGCCATGCAGGGTTGCCACCGTGTTCGGCACGTCTACGACTCGCCATGCAGGGTTGTCGAGGTGTTCGGCACGTCTACGGCTCGCCATGCAGGGTTGCCGACGTGTTCGGCACGTCTGCCGCATCGCCAGGCACGTAGAAGGCGTCTGGGTATTTTCTGCTATTTTCGCGCCCCTGATGTTTCCGCCCCTATTTTTTGACGTGCTCCATCGTTAATCGCTTAACCCGTTATTATAGAGTATGATATATACCATTTTCAGGTCGAATTGGACCCTTTTCAAATCAAATTGGACACTCTTCTAAGCTCGCTTAAGACTTTTTAAATCAAAGAACTTTCCGAATTGCAACAACCTTTATACAGGTTGAACCACAGACTCAATAAAATGGTTAGAAAAAATTTTTGTTCAAGGAAAATTTAGAATAACCTTTTTTAATTTTTTACTTTAGCTGCCTAATGAGTGTAATAATTTTATAAAATTTTTACTTTTGGGGAAAAAATAACAATTTGTATTTTGTTTTAAAGCGCAGCGTAGCAGCAACCATAAATTGCACTAAAAGACCGGATTGCGCCATGCACTCGAAAAACTTGTCGCGATTTTTAATTGCTGGGTAGTGTAAATGCTGTTTACATGGAATTACGAGGTATGCGCGTTTTTAACAATTGTACTTGTTGCATTGTCTACAGTTTTTTTTTTGTTAGAGGAAATTTTCAGTATCTAGTCCTGCTTGCGTAGATTTATGTTATGTGTATGCTGATTATATTTATAATTATAGTTGATTTATACGCACTTGTACTAGAGAATGCAACAAGTACAATTGCTGAGAACGCGCATACCTCGTAGTTCCATGTAAACAGCATTTACACTCCCAAGCAAATAAAAATCGCGACGAGATTTTTGAGTGCACGGCGCAATACGGTCTTTTAGTGCACTTTATGGTTGCTGCTACGCTGCGCTTTAAAGCAAAATACAAATTGTCACTTTTTCCCCAAAAGTAAAAATTTTATAAAATTATTACACTCATTAGGGCAGCTAAAGTAAAACATTAAAAAAGAGGTTTTCCAAATTTTCCTTGAACAAAAATTTTTTCTAACCATTTTATTGAGTCTGTAGTTCAACCTGTATAAAGGATGTGGCAATTCGGAAGAGTTCTCTTTGATTTGAAAAGTCTTAGGCGAGCTTAGAAGAGTGTCCAATTTGACGTGAAAAGTGTCCAATTCGACCTGAAAATGGTATATATATATATATATATACCATTACAGTGGTATATATATATACCATATATCAATTATATAGTGGTATATATATATATATATCACTATATAACTGAGTTAGCTGCCGGCACTATAGATGATGAGGCCTGAACTATCTGACGCAGTTTAGAAAGCTGCATGAGATCCGTGATGGTGCTGCAGCCGAAGAACCGCAGGCTCCTCCTGCTTCACACAGTGGCTATTGCGCGCGTTTCTGAGAGTCTGGATCCAGAAGAGGAATCCCCTACGTCGCGTGCAACAGGCATCTGTAGTCAGAAGAGGTGCCACCGTCGTCGTACGACAAGCGGCCGCACTCAAAAAAAAATCGGAAAAATCAGCAACTATGTGCACTTCAACAAACGCCGCGTGCTGAACCAATCAATGGCACAGCTCTATACTATGACGGACCACAATGTCTTAGAATTTCCACTAGGTTGTCGGTATTGTTGTAACAATATTTTCAATTTTTTTATTTTTTCAATAATTTTTCAAGATTTAACAAACCTGTTACGGTCTGGCCTAATGCCACAGCTCATAGCTCGAACATTCTAGAATACAATACCGTACATTCTAGAGTATTCTATGGTATAAAGGTAGTCTCGACTTGACCAACGATCTCCGTGACTGGTACCGGTAGGCATCGCTTAGTCTCTCATTCTCCACTTTCGTGTTAAGAACATTCTGGGAAACGTAGTGACGGAAGATGACTCGAGGGTCTACATCAATTTAGCCTGAAGGCCCCCGAGAAATGACCTCCGAAGCAATCGAAGTCCGACGTCCACCAGAAGAAGACAATGCTGTGCAGTTGGTGAGACTCCCAGGGAATGCTTTACCACGAGGTCTTTGAAGCCGGCACCACAGTGACTGCGAACATTTGCGCTGTCCGACTGCAAAAGTTGAGTGAGGCCCGCAGCGGAAACGCTCAGGATGGAATAATGTTCAGTTTCTTCACGACAATTCTCGGCCATGTTGCAAAGCTCTCGCCAAAGTTTCAGAAAAGTTAATTGAGGTCGAAAACACTACGCCAAATCGAAGTGGGAATGAGCCATTAGTTGAAGAAGAGTAGGCACATCTTTCTACCCGGGCTACATCACGTCATGTGGACCTAAAATTACGACTCAAAATGTTGTAAATCGTAAATCGTGAAAAAAGCAAAAAATCGCCTAAATCCTAAAAATCGTAAATCGTGATTACACACACCCCTGCTTGGTACTGACCGCTACGTATGCTTTGCCGTGTCGCTACCGCCGCGGAGTATGAACAAGCGCTTACATAGATTTCTGCGCATCTAGTAGGCCTCTAACAAACTGCCTGCAGTCAAGGAAGAAGAGAAGAAAGAAAATGCAATTGGTGGTCTCTATCGCAGAATGTGACCCTACTAGCTCATAGAGGGTCCGAACGGGTGGCAGTATGTGGGGGCCATGATTGAATATGATAAATGAGTAAAGCCATATAATTGAAAGCATGGAAAACAAAGAAGTAGTTTGGTTCTCGTTTCGCACGGGCCTTTAGACGAAAGCCAAACAGGAAGATTTTCGCACGCACAAGGCAGTGGTGCAAACCAATGTCGAATGATGGAAACACCGAGGCTCTAGGATCTAGTCGTGAAGACGTGGTTTGTGATCATGTCTCTCCATTTAAAATTCCTCATGTCCATCGTTTGGATGGAATTCTATGGTCAAATTTTGCATGCGGGGTTATTCTCTGTTTTCCGAGCACTTTTGTCTACCCTCCTAAGGATCAGAAACGATTATCCGAAGCGTACTGAGTGTCCCTTAACTCCAGAAAAACCTGCAGATTCAAACTTGCTAGGAGTTTAAAATTCGGGGTTTCAGCCGTTTTTCGCGGCGGAGGAATTCTCGTAAGGTATTATGTCCTATCTTATTGCGTTCTCCTAGCATGAAGAGTTGATGTGGACTTAAGTTGACGCAGGGTTCCTCAAAGGCCGAGGTATATGCAACAATGATCTTCCACTTCAGAGTGCTCAGCTGCAGAAGAAGTGATGAGATGCGGGAGCAAGATGTCAGTCCATCTTGTGGGGTCTCGCATGCAAATATGTGCGCTCGCTTCCACAGGAGTTTCTATAGAATACTAACGGCGTGAAATGGTAAAGGCGCAACGATCGGTGACCATCACTGCCAGGGACGAAAGTCCATACAGTGGGGAGCGCTGCCCATGGAGAGAATAGGAAGGGATCAGCCTATTTGCAGGCAGCGAAACACGTCCAGGTGTTTCATGAAGCCAAGGGGAATATCGTAATACCGTACCCCTAAGCGTAACAATTGCGATTTTTTACATTTTTTCGTATCTAACAGTAACTTTTTACTATTGCTTCTGCTAAGTTCTATATTTATACGCATCTAAAGAACTGCTAACGGGTTAGAATTTAAATGGTCATTCAAACAATCAAAGTTTTTCTTGAAACACCATGGTTCATAGGTTACGCGGTAAAGTTTTAGAATCGATAACTTTTTCGACTTTCTCAAAACGTGTAAAGTTTGATTTACAAGATGCATGACCAGAAAGAAAGGTAAAAGTAAAAAAGAGGAAAAGTTGGACATAAAGCTGCTTAACTTGGGCTGGAAATGTATTTATTTATTTATTTATTTACTTATTCAAGCACATAATTGTGCGCTCAATACCGAGCGCTAAACACAACGTTAGAACACAACAACATTAATAATGGCAAACTTAATAAAGAGAAAAAAGAAAGCACGAGTTGCGATTTGGATTTTTTAGGATAGCAGCAATTGTCATGTTCCAAGAGATTTACGACCACTGTTTGTTTGTTTCGCCAAGAGTAGCCCTGCTTTGTTTTAATATAATAAAAGAATTTTTCTATAAAAGTCTTCAAAAACATAAACATAAACATAAAAGGTCAAAACAGAAAGCATCCGTAAAGACATCTTGGCCGTAAATGCGTTAGGACTACGACCTTCTACACGCACGATTTCGGGGCGGGCCCTGTATCTCAAGGGCCTCTTTAAACTGAAACGCACCCCGGGCGATGGCGTGGAAGGGAGGCACACATGTAGAGTACACATGTCGATACGGAATAGTACAATTTTATAATTAAAAAACATGGTCGATATCGAAGATAAAAAGATTAAAATATGTAGAAAGAAAAATGATTAAATTATAATAATAATCACAAGCTACTAATAGGCAACCCAAACATAAACTTCATAAACCAGAAATCAGAAGCTGCTCCTAGGCAATCCAAACACAACTGTGAAGAAGTTGAGAGAGTCAAGAAGATAACCAAACAATGCAGAAAACTAGGAACTAGTTAGAATCAAAACTAACTTTGAAAATACTAACTAATAAATTGGTCAATGGAAGGAGCACAGTCCTGAAAATAAGCGGATAACAAGAACGAATAAGTCACACAAAAGAAAACACTGGTGGAGGGCAGAATACAGAATAGGCAAAAAAATGCGATGTGTGGAAATCTTCTTCTTCTTCTTCTTCAGCGTTTGTCCCGCTCCGTGGCGGGGTCCCAATCCTGGTGTCATGACGCCACCTTTCCCGATCCAGCGCTAGATCAGGGTGGACACCAGCTACTTTCAAGTCCATATGTAACGTATCAGCCCAGCGCTGCTTCGCGCGCCCTCTAGGCCGCTTTCCTATTACCTCAAAGTTAAGGCCTATCTTGCGGACGCTATCTTCCTTTCCACGCAGAACGTGGCCGTACCATCGCAAGCGAGCTTCGCGCATCTTGTCCGCTATCGGCGCGACACCGAACTTCTGCCGAATAGCATCATTTCGGATGCGGTCCTTGCGCGTGACTCCGGTCGCCCAGCGCAGCATCTTTGTCTCCATGACGCTGAGGAGCGTTTCAACTTCCTTAGTGGCAGGCCAACACTCAGCGCCGTACATCGCTACTGACCGGATGACTGCTCTGTAGATCTTCGACTTAAAGCGCTCTGGTATCTTCTTGTCGCAGAGCACGCCAGTCAACGAGCGCCACTTGGACCAAGTTGCACTCACGCGTGAATTCACTTCAGTCATCAAATTGCCGTCGGATGCTACCGCTGATCCCAGATACTTAAAGACCGCAGTGCGTGGAAGCTCGATGCCGCTAACCTTGATGGAGCTGGGCTCAGTAACGTCTTTCGTTAGATATTCGGTTTTCTTCACGTTCAGTTTGAATCCAAACCGCTCCAAGCGATCACACCAAGCTTGCACCTCTCGCTCGAGTTCACCTTTATCTTCGCTAGCGAGCATCACGTCATCGGCATAAAGCAACGTCCAAGGGACGGGCTTCTGAAGATCTCGTGTGATGGCATCCATGACGACAACAAAAGGGAGTGGGGAAAGCGCAGACCCCTGGTGTAGCCCGATAGAGATAGGAAACTCCATCGAGGTTCCAGCTGCAGCTTGAACTCGACTCTTTGGGCAAGAGTAGAACATCCGCACCCACTCTATAAGTTCCTCAGGTACGTTGTGTTGTCGCAAGGCGTACCATATAACCTCACGCTGTACACGGTCAAAGGCCTTCTCCAAGTCGAGAAAGGCGATATGCACTGGCCTCTGTTTCTCGCGGTGCTTCTCTATCAGGAGGCGGGCGGCATGAATAGCATCAACGGTGCCACAGCCAGCCACGAAGCCGCACTATTGCTGGAAAGCTGGACGATGTCCCGAATTCGTCCATCGACAATTCGCTCAAAGATCTTCATGCTGTGCGAAAGCAAGCGAATCGGATGTTAATTGGAGCAGTAAGCAGGACTGCCCTTCTTCTTCTAAATCGGAATCGTCGTACTTTGGCGCCAGCACTCAGGTACTTTCTTCTCCGCCACAACCTGATTAAAGAACTTCGCCAACCACTCAGCAGGGTACCAGTACTTGGATTTCCATAAATCAGCCGCCAGCTGACTTGCCTGGCCTTATCTTCGTCAAAACCGCTTCAATCTCCTCCATGGTGATCTTCTGAACTGGGCCGTGGGTTGGAGCCGTTGAAAGGATGGCTGGATGAGGAAATTCAACCGTAGAGATTTCCTCAAAATAGTCGCGCCATCGCTTCAGTGCCTTCTTGCGGTCCGTAAGAAGATGGCCGTTCTCATCATTGATGCCAAAGAACTTCTCAATATCCTCAGTCTGCCGTTGGCGAAACTTTGCAAGTCGGTACAGATGCCGCTCACCATCGCGTGACTCGAGGTTCTCGTTGACATCTCCATAATCAGTGGCTTTTGCAACAGCCACGGTCTTCTTTGCAGCTTTCCTCGCTTCTTGGTACTTCCGCCAGTTATCGGCTGTCTATTCGCGGAGAAACACGTGATAAAGCGACTTCTTCTCTCGCACTTTTGCTTTCACGTGATCTGTCCACAGCAAGGACTGCTTGTCGACCTTGCGTCGTCCAAGCTTCGTAATGCCGAGTTCCGACTGTGCAGCTTGACGAATCGCGTCGGTCGCCTTCTTCCAAGTTTCGTCGACAGTCGTGACTGTCGGTAACTGCACGCGAGAAATCACAGCTGCTTCCTTCTCTCTCATTCGCCACCACTTGATTCTTGTTGCACCGCACCGCTCGACCTGCTTCAGCCTCGAAGGGGCGATCTTCAAAGTGCAGATCAGCGATCGGTGCTGTGGGGCGACCGTCTCATACGGCACGATCTTCGCGTCTGTGACAAGACTCCGGTCGCGATCTCTCACAAGGGCAAAGTCTATCTGACACTTGGAGCTCCCACTGTAGTACAAGATAAGGTGCGAGTCGTGTTTTCGGAAGACGGTGTTCACTATGGTGAGGTTATGCTATTCCGCATAATCAAGAATACGCTCACCATCGGCGTTTCGTGTTCCGTATCCGAAACCACCATGGCAGCTGTACCCGTCTTTCGTAGCACCTACGTGCCCATTAAGGTCACCAGCGACTATGATGACATCTTTCGACGGTACCTCTGCTGTCTTCTCATCAAGCAGGTTCCAAAACTCATCCTTGGCTTGATCGGAGCAGCCAGTCTGTGGAGAATACGCAGAGAACAAATAATAGAGTCGCTCCTTAGCGACGACAACGACCTTTATCAATCGATCGTCAAAGCGTTCGACGCTTACAATCGAGTCACGAAATCGTTAGGAGACGATGACTCCAACTCCACTGGTGGTCCTGGTACTTCCACATAGAACGGCCTTGAAGCCGCGTCCTATGTCCCTTGACTTGCGGCAGGATCACCTCGTCTCCTGCACCGCACAGAGATCAACTCTTCTACGCTCCAGTGCTTCAACCAACTCGCACGAGCGGCCCGTCAACGTACCCACATTCAGCGTTGCCACGCGGGTCCTGCTTACGTTACGGGACTTTCGGACTAGCTCAGTTGCCCCCGATGACGTCCTCGCATCAGGGACCCTCGCATACTTGTCACACTCGCCGGGCTCTGCGAGTGCGCGTCGGCTTCCGCGGACGCCGTAGCACGATCTCGATATACGTGAACTGACATGCACCATGTGATGTGACATGGGTGTTCGTAGACCGGCCTGTCACAAGGGCCTGTCACCTGCAATCGAATGTCCGTGTTTGGCTTAGGTCGCAGAGCGGGCAGTTTCCAGTGGCACCACGTGGAGGAACGGACATCGCCACCTTAACTTGGGCTGGAAATAACACGATGAATAAATCCTGGACCACATTGTATTAAAATTAAAAGAAAACCTATAAAAGTTCAGTTGTACTGCACTACTTGTCGGGTAACTACTACGATTTACGGTTTACGAATAACGATTTACGTCGGTTTTTTCGTAATCGCGATTTACGATTTACGCAGTTTCGCATTTCATCTACGCACACCCACGGTGCCGAGTTATCGTCTGGAAAAAAACGATACGCATGCTTCGCCCTGTCGCTCCGGTCGCTTCCGTCGCGGAGTATGAATACGCCCTCAGGTGTCGAATTCGTCCACTCACAGGATCAAGAACCTTTTCCATTATAGTCAAAAATTCAGTAGAGTAATGGTTGAAAAAACAAACGCGCTGTGCTACTACTCGCTACTGCTATTGCATACTTGCTCGCTGCTGCTCGTGCAACAAACAACAAAAACGGAAACTTTCCGTCCAGCGGATCGTAAGCCATAATAAATACATACGATTGATTAATAAACACAACTGTTAAAATGAGTTTTTACATTGGCTTTCTTTCTGTTAGCATTACCACTTAAATATTGCACTTGGACAATGAAGAACTGGTATCTCTTGGGGACCAACCGCCTCGCGTGTGTGTTTGCGTTTGTGGAAGGCGCTGCATGATTTTCGGCCTGATTATTTGCACAATCGATGACGAGATTCTCACGTGCAACGACTTATTCTTGGCGGAAGCTCCCACATGCCTGATTCCTCAGCAATTTGCCGAGGTCTTATTCTTCAACACTTTTCCAACATATTCGTGCAATTCGACTAGAAATTAAATTAAAACCAACACTGGTCGAATGTTTTTTTTTTACGACGTAGCACAATATAACTCAGCCTAACATCTAAACTAAAATTGCTAGCCCTTCAATGACAACAGGAATTCGTGCTTTAAAAACCTACTTATTCCATGTGCGACTGCGACTGTCCTCTGTGGGCTTGACCCCGGGGGGCGCCAGCCGGAAGGTCGCTGAGGGGCTGACCCGAAGGGAGGACCTCATTCACCCACATTTATCTCCATCTGAAGGGTGACTCCACAGCCTTCGGCTGTTTAGATAAGGTCAGTTGGGCTGTCCCCCTCGCGGTTCGTCTCTTTCTCCCTTTAGCTTTTGAGATGGCTGAAACTTGAAATGACTCTTGGACGGGTAATTTCTCTAACTCCCCTTGTCTTTTCCAGGCTCTGAAGAAGGCGGTTACGCCGAAACGTAAGCCGAATAAACGTTCGATATCAACCTTGGCACGACAGCTCGACGACTACCTTCCAAACCTACTTATTTTCTATGTTGATGGAAGTAACCACTGTTGTAGGAGGTTCAGGTGTGACGCTTGTCTTTAATCAAGCTCCTCAGGATTGCTTTACAAGTTCCACCGTTGTTATAAGACATTTGCCCAGGGATGAATTTATACAATGCTCAGGCTCAAGGAGCAGTGGAGGCAAGAAAAGCCCATCACAGTGTCTGCTACAGCGGTTTTGGTGAGCTTTGATTTTGCACGCCCGCCCGTTCTTTTTTTAGTAGTGGCCCGCTCCTTCAGCTTCAATATGGCCCGAAGGCGGACGAGTACAGGGTGATTGCGAACTCGCTTAGATTGCGCAATGCTCCCAATCAGGGATGTGCGGAATTTTTTTGTTGTTGAAAAAAGCGGAAGACGGAGGACGGAACGGAGGCGCTCAAATATGACCGCAAACCGGAATACGAAACACGGAAACGGGAATGACACATATTCGCCATTTCTTCAAAAGCACATCTGAATCGGCGTCAGAATCCGCTTTTATTGCACTTTTTCTTGCGCGGAGCTTTCCGATCAGCGGAATCTTCCACAGATTGATATATATCCTCATAATAACGTATCATGAATCCTTAATATCGTTGTGTCATCCTTCTATTTATAGCTAGAGCAATAAACAAAAACATTCAGGGCCTTATCTCACTATTTCTCACTTTTCCAGCATGAAGTCTCTCCAGTGTTTTCATATCTAGTTCTTAATCAGGTTTTTCGCTGACTTTTTTGTTGCTGCAATTTACTTGAACATTACATAGACTTAACCACTTGAGATTATTTGCAGAGCCATATTTAAAAACAACTGCCTTGGATAGAGGCTGAATTGAAGCAGCCACCTAGATCATTTTTCGACCGGGAAAAATATTCCCTCGCTTGAAGGCTCTCAACACTTTTACAAACCTGTGGCATCATGGACGGCGAGGTCCCTGCACAGATATCCGCATACTCAACATTAGCAGTCACATTACAATCACCGAAACTAGAACTCAGATTTCATTCTGGAATCTAACATGGTAATTGGATGGCTGATTAGTCATGGTGGGTCTACACTTCCGCAGGAATATTCAATCCGTAACAGCCTAGAAACTCTCTAATATGAATGGACATAGCTGGACAATTCCTAGATGCTTCCCGAAGTAACAGTTTTGTTCCAGAATTCAATAATTCACTCTGGTCAATGAAAATAACAGCTCAAGGTAGATATCCGTCAACTCTCATTAAAAGATCAATTGCATAGCTCCGTGGATGAAATTTACAGTTTCGACCAGAGACACCGATGAGTTCTTGGAGCAGATGAGCGCGTAACACAACCTTTATTAAACCCTTTGCTTCGTGGTATTGCGCTTTAAAGTTTTTGTAGCTATTCGTAACTAGTGAAAAAAAGAAGTTCATGATCATTCAAATGTTGGGTGCATTTTCATAGAAAACAAAGCATGCATACCCTTTCCTGCCACATTAATTTTGCCTTGAGCTCAGCCGTTATTATTTTTGAGTAGTTTTTTTGTAACGTAGCCAATATCAGCGTTTTGAATGCTTCATTTGAACTGTCATAACTTGCTCAAACCTTTTCGGATTTAGTCGAAATAAGCACCGTTCGAATCAGCGCACTTTTGCCAACGGGCCCCCAGTCGACTTACTCCATCAGCGAAGAAATTTTGTGGAAGATTCGACCAAATCCACGAAAGCTGTTTTGGCTTGGTCCTGATTGGTGAAGGTTTTACCAGTGAGAAAGTTCTGAAAGTGTTTGAAAAGGTGGTAGTCGGTTGGTGGGAAGTCTGGAGAATATGGCGTGTGAGGCAGAACTTCAGCCTATAATTCGTTCAATTTTCGAACGGTGTAGTTACAGGATGTTTTGTTGCGATCAAAACTCTTGCGCCAGTCGGGACTCGAACTCGCATCCTTTGCTTTTCGGGCAGCGATGTTTGCCTTACACCACCGGCGCTGTTTGAAAGCGATATCCTCCAGGTCTGTCAGCACCCACCCGTGATAAGGGGATTTCGAATAGTGATTTTTGAAACGTGTGGACGGGCGTTATCGTGCAAAACAATCGGACCTCTCTGATGACTAATGCAGGCTGAAGTTGACTCAATTGTCGGTGCAGTTCGTCGATTTCCTTACAGTAGGACTCTGCTGTGATGTTTGGCCTGGTGCCAAAAAGTTGCAGTGGATCACACCAGCCGCCATCCACCACACAGTGACCATTATCCTTTTTTGGTGGAGATTCGCCTGCGAAAAATGGGGGTTCGTCGGCGTCCAACCACTGTCGGAACTTTCTTGTTATCCATACAAAGTCCAGTTTTCATTACAGTTGGTGACTCGATCCAAAAACGGGTCAGCTTTGTTGCGTAAAAGTAGAGAAGAACAAATCTCGAAACGTGACAATTTTCGCCGCTCACTCAACTCGTGGTGCACCCACTTTTCGAGCTTTTTCACCTTTCCAAGGCGTTTCGAAGCATTCGCAACAGCAGTTTTGCTGACGTCTAGCTCTTCCGCGATACCGCGAGCGGTTTGGGATGGTTCAGCTTCCACCAATTCTCTCATCTCGTCGTCCAGAATAGCTCCAGGTTGGCCGCAACGTGGTCACACTCGAGGTTGAAATCTCCGGTCCAAAATTTATTGAACCACTGGCGCAGTGCTTTCCCCAACACTATCAGGCCCCACACCTAATTGATTTGTCGAGCTGCCTCGGTTGCAGATCGTCCCAACGTGAAGTTGAAATAAAATATCATTCGGAACTGCTCCTTCGACGTACTTCGATATACCCTTCAAGAACAGAAATATAAAACGACGTTGAAACATGAATTATTTAGTCAGAAAGAGCGAAAAATTCTGCATAGAAAGTAACACTAATTACTTGATAATAGACTAATGAAAAATAGTCACACAAAACGCTGAGAACTTTCCGGACAACCTAATAGGGTTGTGAGACAGTATATCTCTGACAATTATATGAAGGAGAACTGTTTTGAATTATTAGCTGACTGTGTTCATTAGAAAACTAGTGTTGAACAGTGTCCCTTTTCGTTCCGCATTCCTGTCCAAAAACTGGCGGGACGCGGAACGGAAGAGCTCAAAGTGACCGGAAACCGGGATTCACAACACAGAAACCGGAATTCCGCACATCCCTGCTCCCAGTCCTTCTATCATGCTATCACGCCAAATATCATCACCTGTTTCGGCGCAGATTCTCATTCAAATTGTCTTACGGTGATTGGTGATTTGCCACCCTCTTTAGAGAATCTTCGGAGTTCTTGTCAGAGGGATCCCGATATCGACTGTGTTCCGCCCAGAGACGCCGATGGGGGTATATGATGAACTCCTTGCATCTGCTGTTTCGGACTGGCGCATACCTTCTGTGCGGGTGTGGCGTGTTCATGCATAGAGTGCATGGGTGTACTCGTATCTGCGCAGATCGTATCTTGCACCTCAGCCTGGCCAGCCGAAAGCTTGCACTCGGTAGACTGCGAATACATCGAAAGGCGAATAGATGCGGCATGAACTGTTTCGCCCCTTCCCTCCGAGCACTCTGGCTACCGAAGCCTTTCGCCCGTACGCCAGAACTTGACTAACTACCTGTGTTGTATTTCAGTCAAGCACAGTAACCCTAACGGACTCATTTCCCTGACTTCAAAAGAGTCCCCATTTCTGCAGCGATGGGTAGGACGCATACGACTCCCGAAAAGAACTGTTCGTCGGAAGAGTAAGCGATGTTGATGTCCACATCAACAGGCGCTTGGCCATGAACTTTGGCTCGTACGAGACTCTGCTCTCGTCGTGCATTCCCCACCATCCGACTACGACGATGAAGATGTAGACATCCTCTAGGTGGACCTGGAAGTTCTATAGGGAATACCACACCTTCTACAAGGTGATCGTCGGCGATTTCAGTGGAAAGATCGGGACACTCGGTTTAGACCGGAACGAGCAAGGTGAAAGACTGTCTAAATTCATAATTTCGAGCAAAACAATCCACGAAGACTTGCGGTTTCAGAAGCATCCCGCCCTATGAAGGAACTGGGAATCCCCTGTAGCCAGTTCTACAAGGAGATCGACCTAATTATCTTTAACTGCAAGTATTGCCTGACCGACTTCTCCGCTGTCCCCAAGTTCTACATGGGATCGGACCATCGCCTTTTTCATGAGGCCCGTATTTTCGCGTCAAGGAAAGAAGGCCGCAATGTTCTAGAAGAAGAGTTCCAGAAAGACCACCTTCTGGGACCTTTAAACCTCTCTTGCCAGCCTTTGGGAAGATATCGTCATGGACAGCATCGACGAAGAATACGATCGCTTCGTGACCACCTCCGCCACACAGCGCTAAGGGAACCAAGGGCTTGTAGACCACCAAGAGAAGTGTGTCTCCAGAAAATCTCGAGCTGATACGCCAACGTGGAGCACACATCAGGCAACTATCAGCTTACGTCCAACCTTGCGAATCCATGCAGATAATACTGGAGGATCTTAAGGAGAGAGGAGCGCAAGTGTTGGCTAACTGCAGAGGCAGGGCATCCGCAATGCCCGCCGGACTTCATCAACTTCAAGACCAATATGACCGCTTTAGTGACGAACCGTCACCTCTTCCAAAATGACAGTGGGGAAGGTCATCCACGACTTCTACACCGATCTCTTCGACAGCCACGTCCACATGCCCCATGCCATCTTCTGCAGGATGGATGCGTCGTCCTCTCTGCTCTCCCTTCCGAGATCTCGACGGTAAAGAAACGTCCAGCATCCGATCCCAACAGGATCAAACCCGAACGCCTGAAGAACCTCCCACCAACGCTCATCAATACCCTGACGTGGCTCTTCACACGCTACCTGTGGGAGTACAAGGTTCCATCTCAGTGGAAAACCAGCAGGATCGTCTTGCTGTACAAGAAGGGAGACCTGCGCGACATTAGCAACAATAGCGCGATCTGCCTGCTGTCCGAAGTCTACAACCTGTTCACCCCAGTCCTCCTGAATAGGATTAGCAGAACACTGGACAGAGGACAGCCATACAAACAATCAGGATCTCGGAGAGGATTCAGCACGACCGACGACATACACACCATTAGTCTTACTTAGACCTAACTAAATTCTGCTGATGCACTCCATTGAGTCGTGGGGTTGATTTGCAAATTTGCTCATCAACCCGTGATACTGTAGCGTGTGGCTGCTGCCGTTCCGTCGCGGATCGTGTCGGCCCTGACGTGGGCGTTCGATCGACGTCTTATATGCCCCCGTTGACTCACGGTGAGCGGATCGTGGGGTGATGGGTAGTGGCGTGCTGCATGCGAGGGAGGCCGGGGTTCGGTTCTCCTTCGGTGCGGAATTTTTGGAGCTTTGGAGTCTTCCCTAGCCTTGTTCTGCGCTCTTCGAGCGCCGAACCCAGCTGCCGACACCACTGGGCAACGAAAACGTGCTCCAATGACAACGGCTCGGATGGCATGAGCAGGCGCTGGCACTTTGCCACTCAGCGCCTAGCTAGGTCCAATGGCTATCTACACCATTACGAAGCTTATCGAAGTATCGCGAGAGTATAAGCTGCCCTCACGTCGATCGATCTGAAGAACGCATTCAATTCTGTCGAAGCTGAAACGGTCATCAAAACCTTGATCACGCAGGATGTTCATCCTCAGTACATCGGAGTATATCGAGAGCTGTGCAGTGGATTCACAACCAGAATCTTACCGTTCTACAACAACCTCGTCGTCAACGTTAAGAGAGTGGTCTGGCAAGGGAATACCGTAATCCCCGAAACCTCTCAGTGCCAGCCTGGAAAACGTCACGCGCGATCTAGGATGGGGAGATAGTAGTGAAGATCGACGGCCGGCAATTACACCAGGGGCAATATACATCAGCCGCTTACCGGTTGGTAACGGTGAAAAGTACCACCAAAGCAACCTCTTAACTTCCAAGAGAGATGGTAGTCTGTTCCACAACAGCATGAATGAAGTGTGATCGCGCCGCTATCCCCTGGCCATTATGATCTCCAGTGAACGGCTAGGCAGAGGCAGAGGCATCATCGTCCGTAGGGCCTATGTTATACTTCGGCGACGTCCGCGACAGTGTTGCGCGGGTGCTACGCAGTCCGTAACTGGAAACTCTGAAGCATGAGGCGCGCATGACCTTGAGAGGTCCCAAGGGTGTATGTTTATAAAAAACGAGAGGTCAAGCCTAGGTTTAATAGTACAAAGGTGGAGATCGAAGGTTGAGACTAGTCGCAGCTGTCAAATAGAGAAGTAGCACGTGAAGTTGAACTCGCCTCGAAAGCTTCGCTAACGGATGGGTCCTACGGTTAGCACTTACAATTCTTGGACTCCTACAAAATATCCATGTTTGATATAAGGCGCAGTGTAAGACATCATTGACAATAGGCTGTTGTATTGCTTTAGTTCCAAAAAAGAAGTGTAACATCTAAACGGCCCTGATTGAATAGTAGGATAATGGTGGGTTGCTGGCAAGTATAGAATATTGGAGACTGCTAATGCTATGAATTCGAGAATACTCGAAGAGTGCGATTTTTAAATATTTCAATCCGAATTCATCCCAAAAACACGATTTTCCGTTTACTTGAATTCAAATTTGAACGGATATCATTGGAATACCTATTCCAATCCAATGGCTTACCCGGCCACAGCTATAGAGAATAGGCTGGCCCTTCCCATGCATATCCCTTAGCTGTTCAATTGCACCTTACTTGAAAAAAGAAGAACATAGGGCAGTACATCAGCTCAACTACAGTGCTCTAACGCCAACGTGATTACTGTAGTATAGAACCCTTTAGTTGCCTCCGCAGTAGAGCTCATAAACCGATGGCGAATTTTCTACACTACCTGAAGTTTGAGCTTGTTTTGTGACCGGAAGACTGTGGGTAGGTCGGCCATCTTTTCCTCTGTTTCAACGTATGCGCAGAACTGGTGGGTTCTGTGCATCATTTCGACAGCCGAGGCATTTGGGAAGGAATCAGCGCAGCAAAGGCGAGCGTTCCTCGTTTTCTTCGGGATGCGCTTTGTACTCTTCTGCGCCTTGCATGGTATGATGGAGGCATCTGGAATGAGTTTGGCCCATAGCCTCCACCCGACCCCGTCCCATCCATTGAGGAACGCATGAACAATCCCCTCCTTTCCATACGAGGCAACTGCTGCTTCAGCGCCTCCGCAGAGGTAAAGGGCTCGCTTTGGCCTGGGCACGCGCTGGACTTGGTCGTAGAAGATGAGGCCTCAGGCAGTCAAGATTTCTGCTTTAAAAATAGTTCGGGCGCTATGGTAGTTAGGGGGGGGGGTCACCATAGCATGCGGTGGTGTGGAGGCGGGCGATACAGCGAACGTAGATGCAGTCTCATCCTAGTTTTGATTGCAGATCCGCGTTTTATTTGTTTTCGAGGGTGGGAACTCCAGGATGTAGGCGATTTTAATGCGAGTGTGTCAGTCGAGTCACACATTGGGGTTCCTTCCTCTTACTACCATAGTGCCATTGCTTGTTATAGCAGACTAAGAAAAGATCTACAACAGAACTTCGGTTAAAAGGGATTTCCACCATCAATGAAGCAATCTGGACAGGTGCATGACAAACAGTTCCTCAAGGCAACATAATAACATACTATGTGATCCATAGACACTTCTCCAGTTGAAGCGAAAAGAGAAGCTCACGCCCATTTCAACGGTGCAGACATTTGAAGAGTGGAACTTGCGGCCATCTTGATCTCATCTTCCTCTGGCCGTCTTTAGGGAGATGGCGGTTTTCTATTTTTTGCACACCCATGCTCGTATTGTAGTTACCGCCTATTCCTAGCACTCGTGCCCTTCAACGCAACTTGCATAGATTCCTGCTGAGTGTAAAAGCCCGTTCGTAAGAGTTGCGCGCAGGTGACATCAAACAGTACCCACCAGGGGTGGTGCACACGAAGTTCTGTGCGTTAAATTTTTTAAACGAAACTTTTTAACGAATAATTTTCGTTAAATTTCCGGTACATCGTTAAATTTCGTTAAAAATACAAATAGCTGCAAACTAATACTTAAAATGGAAAGAATCAAGGTACGCGTTATATGTTCCAATTTCAACAGGTCAACAACTAAAGTTCAAGGATTGGAGTGTAACACTACAATGAAAAACGAACAGTTCACCATCAACAAAGTGTGGACAACAAGATAAACTGGCTGTCACTAACAAATCATCTTCAGGGTGTGGAAGAAGAACAGGTATGGAATTATCAATCAAGAGAACGGTACTCAGTATTCTGGCGCCTGCATCGCACCGGCAAGGCATCTTAAAATGTAAGTTAGATTAAGGCCACTGCTATACATCGGCGACGCTGTTGTCGGCGAAGTATAACGTAGACCTAACCAGGCCACGTAGTTTCTTCACTTTCCTAGTTCAGGGTGAACCCTTTTTGTTTGACTGTTCTACGAGCATGTAGAATTCGATGCTGGCATCAGCCCACTGGAACAGGAAAAATTAATCAAAATACAATTAAAAGCCTACCAGTGCAATGTCAATACGTTGACGAACCCACGATTTTTACGTGCCTGATGCGTGGGACCAATCGATTTTTTGCAACGTTGGGATTGTGACGCGACATCGTGTCACACGGTCCCAGATGGCCGAAAGGGTGTGACACAGTCGTCGACGTGCTAACGTTTAAGAGTACTAGTTTTGCAAAATTTTCTTTTATTATCGTTTTTGGGAAATCATTTAGAATACGTTCTCCGTCTGAAAACATTCTCTTCTCGAGTTTTTCAGGTGGCAAGCAAAAATATTTTGTGATAAGCAGCGCCAAGTAGGGATAGGCACATCTTATATGGGGGTCAGACCAGTACCTTTGTGGATTCGTTGGAGTGCTTGGCGGCTCAGCGAAGAACCTTTCTAGCTCCAAAATGCATTATTTCCGAAAATTCAAATGCGTCATAGAAGATATGAAATTAGCATGAAAACGTCAAAATATTCTTGCTGATTTCGATAGTTTTTCAGGAACACTCCTGATCGGGAGGATGAGGTCTGCAATATTAGTGAAGACTAAGGGCAAAAGTGAGAAATTTACTAAGAAAAACGTCCGTTAAAAACTCCTTTAAATTTCTAAAAATTTCCGTTAAGTTGTTAAGGCAGATTTTACCGAAAAATGCCGTTAATTCGTTAAATTCTTTAAATCGTTAACCGTAAAATGTGCACCCCTGGTACCCAACAGCAAAATGAGGGTTGGCAGGCGTCCGCTAGATTCTTGGCGATTGATTAGAGCAGCTGGGTCTCGTGAAGACCGCCTGCACACGGTGCGAGAACTCGTCCAACCCCGCCCTTGAGAACTCGTCGCTACCTGTGGCAATTTAGACGCGAGTGTTTCATGTCTGCCTCATGAGTCTTTTCAGCAGTTTCCTTCAGTTGCTCTATTCCTCAGTTGGTCCTCCGTCGGCTCTGTTGGCCTGAACGGCTGAGGCAGGGGTTGAGTTCCTTAGTGAAATTACTAGCTCTGAAAATATCTTAATTTGGATACCTGGACACCGTAGTAGTTTCCACAGACTTGTGCACTAGCGAGGAATTTGTCATGGTTCTACAATTGATCATTGCGCGTAAGTTGAGCCGCTCATTGTACTCCAACATGTTATCATTGGGACTCTTTGTTTCCCATTAACATCTGGCATTCCCTCTGTACGATACGAGGGAACGTCTCCTAGAATCCATAAAAGTTCTGGACGTGGCCGTCCTCCACATCGTCTTCGCACACATGCAAACAACACGGTTGTGGTATTTTGGCATTGCAGAAGGCTTATTGGCGTTATGGGTACTTGGGGGTCAGGCTACAAAAACCTTTGTAGCTCTGAAAAAGGGAAACGAGGCATGCTGTTGCTAAAGAAAGCAGACAAGCAACATATTACTGTTCGGCAGCACAGCCTTGGGCAGGGGAAGGGCCTGCGGGCTGTGGACCGACTAACGCATCCGTTGATTGCCTACACCTGTTAATTGCCTACATCCGGGAGCTCCTTCACTTGCGAAATGTATTGGCAGAAGAAAGTGGATGTACGATCTTCAAGTGGAGATAAGAGCGCATTAATATTCGCCGCATGTAGCCACGCACTATGCATGCGCTCTTCGACATGCTGCCAGGACCCCCTCCCTAAGGCTCCTGTTATACTCCCGCGGGAGCTTCCGCGGGACGTCCGCGGACGGACGGTGCATCGCGGACGGTCGTCGTCGTCCCGGGGCGGCTAGCGTCGCATCGGAGCGCGTTTCCCGCGCCGAGCTCCGCGGGACGACAGCCTTCCGCGGTGCACTGCGCCCGCCGTCCGCGGATCGACCCCTCTCGTCGTCTGTCGGCGGCGATCCGCGGACGGCGGGCGTGGCGGGCCGCGACGAGTGGCCCGGCGCGGGTTCCCAACGCGATTTCCGCCCATCCGCGGAAGCTCCCGCGGGAGTATAACAGGGGCCTAAGTGCTGTAGTGTCAGCCTGTTTTTCGGGCTTTTATTAATTGAGGCTTAATGTAGGTAGGGCGCTTACGCAACGAATATACACTGATCCATGTACTCGTGCTTATGCACTGATCAATGCGAACGTAGAATATGGATCAGCAAGTGTTTTGAAGGTGATAAATGGTAGCTGCTCAGTGGCAAGAAGCCAAGTAAAGTGTGCCGAAGAAAGTTCGACTTTTTTCCAAACCAGATGTCTTATGCTGTCTTCCATTCGAGTCGGGTAAATTGGGAAGTTTAAATATGTTTTTGTCCTGCAAAGCTTTTCAATGGTCAAGCTGGATTGAGTTTATTCCACGCAAGTAAATAGTAGTAGTAATAAAATGTGTGACGTTCCGAAGTGCAGCATGAGTCAGACATGCCAAAGTGTCTGAACAACGTTCTCCTTCTTTTTCCATTAAACATTGCCCTCACCTGTCTCTGCTGTACGCAGCGAGTAAGTTTGTGTTGGTCCAAGAGTGCAGGCTCATATCAACTGCTTTCCGTTATCAGTGTGCCACTTGAACTACCTCCTTATCGTGTCTTCTGCTATGCATTGGATTTGTTCGTCCTCGCCGTAACTTTGGCTTCTATTTTTCGTATGATCTCGCCTGAACTTTCAGAGAAGTCTTCAATGCAAGCTTCATTCTCTAGCTATTGATCTAGCCTTCAATGTGAATGTGTTGTTTCATCTGGCGCTAAACTGTCCGAAAACGGATTTGGAGAATGGTTGCTCAGGTGCAGAGCCTTGGAGGTGAGCTGCTTGATTTCGCTTCCTTCTGGCCTGGGAGGTTTTCTGCCGGATTGTCTGCAGTGTAACGGTTTGAGCTGATGTAGCGCTCACTGCATACGATCGATATCGCCGCATAGATTTCGAAGTGCTTTTGATGGCGCTTTGAATGCAGATACATGTGATGAAATCGTGCGAATGCCTTTAAAACCTGCGTCCATAGCTATCTCCTTTTGCCATGGACAGTGGTCATGGGAGCGCTTCTGATTCTCCCTCCGAATTCTCCTTTCTAGATCTAATTGTCTCACTGTTGGACTGTTCATCATCGTATTCTGGCTGTGACCAGGTGAAGAATGAGGTGAGTGTGGTTTACCAGTTCTTTCAAATACGGTTTGGACAGCGCTTCTTGTTGTGTTTGATTCTGTTCGCTTATCCTGGAGATCTTATGCAGATTTTTGGCAGTTCATTTGTGGATCGTGAGCATGAAAAGCTTTTGTGTTCGTGGGCAAAAAAGTCCTGTGAAACTCGAGAAATTTTGAATAATACGGGCGGCGATACCCTTCAGATTGTGTATTGAGTAGTTTTTCTTCAAAATTTTCAAACAAATTAGCAAAAAAGGGACTAAAAAAGAAAGATTGTTAATACATCGCGACTTATTGTTGAGACACTGCTTACGTGTACATTTTGGTTATACGTCGTGAAGACAGGTTGGGAGGTGGCAACGCGCAGTCAGTCAGGTCGCTTGGAATGGGTGTCTCATCTAGAGAGGATGTGCACCTTCTGTACGCTGACTACCTGGCGTCGATAATGCTGTGCGCCTTTGCGACATGTACCGAATTTTGTTTATATTTGCCAAAACTAAATAAATTTAGCATCTTCTGAGCCTATACTCCCTTTGATCCCTTGTTGCAAGTGACCATTTTTAAGAATAATATTTATTTCGTTCGATGGTAGAAGCCACGACAATAATCTTTCGTAGTTATTATCGCTGCTCCACCGCAAGCTGGAGACGTTGCCACGATCGAAGAGAAAAGAAGATTCTTGAATTAGTTAACTGAAGTGCATCTTACGCACACTGTGCTTTTACAGTTTCAACTCGTTTCAAGTAGAGATCTTGAGGAAAACTGCAAGTATTTTTTTGCTCATTTCCCATGGACCTATGAGGGCATTTGCTTCCTAATTTTTATAGAAAAAGTTTATTATAACCTTCGGTCATACGAGTCTTTGATTGCATTACTCTAAATTCGGAATCTTTATACGCTTCTCACGTGCTTTCATCTAGTCCCTCGTTCACTGTGTTAGTCCTAACAAGTGCAGAGAGGGAGAGTGCAACTGATTTGAACCGCTTCCGCAATCATAGTGATTATCGGGAACCGTTCTTCTGAAAGCTGTTAAACTCATCGGAACTCATGGCTGAAAAGAAGGGTTTCATTTCTCAGCGTTCACCACTCCAAATAGCTTAAATAGATAGAGGAGTATGTCCTGTCATGGGCATAGCAAGAAACAATAATGTGGGACACTAACAATAATAGAATAGAATTAAGATATAGGGCGGTTTTCATTAATCCCTCTTGGGATGCGTCACATACTAAGCTTCTGCGTGATGTCGTAGAGGCGACTTGGATGCGTATTTGGTATGCGCAATGAGTTGCGATGGCCAGCCTATGAACAACTCGGTGTTATGTTCTTCCCAGACAGGTCTGGTACCATTTCACTTACTCCGGAGTGATGGCGGGCTTGGATGATCTGGATGGGGAATCCGGAATCGGGTGCACGCGGCAGCCGGCACTTCCGGTTTCAGGTGTAGTCGACATCAGGTTCGAAACTTGTCCTACTATATATAAAGGAGTAAGCGGTTGTGTCTGTCCTTCCATCTTTCTGTCCATCCATCTGTCCTTCCATCTTTCTGTCCATCCATCTATCCATCTGTCCATCTGGCCTTTCGTAAACGTCAAGTAGTAGCCATCCGAGTTCAGGCGAGGTGTCACCTACGTCGTGTTGAGAGGGGTCAGAAGACGTGTCGCCGATGCCACGCAAAGCGCGACCGAGTCCCGAACATGTGTCACCGACGTCGTGAAGGCGAGCGTCCGAGTTCAGAAAAGGTGTCGCTGACGTCGTTCAACAGGCGTCTGGCTTCGGAAGACGTGTCACGAATGCCGCGCAAAGGATGTCCTGGTGTACAAATAATTGAGACACATTTTCACGCTCTTCTAAGCGAAGGGGTTGTTAGGTGGATGTGCTTATTGGCATGACGTTTCGACCGTCTCGTCGTCTTCAAATAGCGGCATAGGTAGAAATCCAGACTTCTCTTCCATATCATCCCACCCATGTAATTTGAATATATAAATTTTAATTTATTTAATTTGAATATATAGAATAGAATGCGCAGCCTTTGAATAAGAATTACTCAGCATCGTCATCTCTCTTTGTTGCCCTGTGCAGTGACTCTTTCTACTGGTGCGATAAAGTTGCATGAACTTCTTTATTTACTTATCTATTCAATACGAACGCGATATGCGCAGCCGCTAGATGCACAGTCACACCAATAGAGCAGTTATAACCGAAGCGCAACATCAAAAACATACTCAGTGAAAAACCATAAAAACATAGCAACAAATCAAATGAGATGATGCAAGATCTGCAATCAAAAATGGCACAGCTCACTTAACGAGAAACCCAGAGTCAAAGAAATAAAAAAGACATCTCAGTCCTAAACCTCATAACTCAGCAACGATTTTTGAACCGACCGCTTTAGCCGCTCCAGAGAAAAGGAGGATTGCATGAATTTCGTCACCCTAAGATAAGCGCTTGTTGCCCTGTCAGGAAAGAGGTCTACCTTAAACCTGCTCCTAGGGCGGGAGAGGAAAATCTTTTCATGCTCTCCCTTATTGTGAGAAGCTCGCATTGTAAAGAACTTGGATTCCCTATAACGCGGTTGGTGGAGTAACTTATAGAGCATGCAAATATCAAAGATTTTTCTGTGAGATGCCAGGGAATGGAGACCTAGGTATTTATTCTTTATCGAGGCTTTAGGTACCCTGGAGTACAAAAAGCCCCCAATACGAATAAGCACCTTACGAGTAACGTTATTCTGTACCTTTTCCAGTGCAATCAGGTTTTCCCTACTGGTGGAAAAACCGTGGTGGTGTACTCCACTAACGGACGCACATATGACTTATAAGCCCTTATCAAAACAGTCTTATTCCTGGTGTCAAACCTTTGAAAATCTGATAGGTTCTATGGTGTTCGCGCCTGCAACAATTGGACACGTGCTCAGAGAAATCCAGTTTAGCGTCATAGTGGAAACCAAGATCTTTGACTCTACCCACCGCTTCGATAGGAAAATTGTCAATATGATACTCGCGAGAGACAGAAGAACGGCCGTGGTGAAGCCACATGTAGACAGCTTTACTCGGAGGTAGCGGAAGCTGCCACTTCTTACTCCACTGGACGAGCAGATCCACCGCCTCCTGGGGCCGGATTCAGGAACAATTAAACCCGTGGGTATGCGGGGTATAAGGGGTAGAGATAAGAGTCAGATAGAGATAAGGCAGATAGCCATTAGAACTAACCACTTGCTCCGCTGGCAATATGCCAGCTCCTGCTGGAGTGCCACGCAAACTTGCACATCAATCCGTGCCGAGACTGCTTTCGTCACTGAGGTGGACATCGGAGATGGGTTGTGCGCTTTTCGAGTGCACAACTCGGCTAGGGAAGGGACTCCGGGGTGTGGGTCATCCAGGCGGCTCGTGCCAAGAATGCTTTCGTCTCTGAGGGGGACATAGGAGATGGGTTGTGCGCTCTTCGAGCGCACAACTCGACTAGGGAAGGGACTCCAGGGTGTAATGCGTCCAAGGTGCTCGTGCAGGAACTGCTCCCGTCTCCCAGTGCTCTCCTGTAGCGGCGGTGGAAGAGCCGCGATCCGCCACCGACCGCTCAACGACCCTCCTCCATATCGACTGACCATGGTGTCGGTGGATATCGAAAATGGCCACGTCGATATGACGCGACATCAGGAGAATCTGGTTAGATTTAAGTAAGACCGATAAGGCAAGAGTCAGAGACGCAGGTCTCATCGTGGGTATCTCTACCTCCTATACCCGCGGGTTAGTCGTTGATGAGTTCAGCCCTGAAGCCTTCCAACATCCTGGAATCTATAATTATCTTATACAACTTGATGTCGTTAATATTGACCTAGATCCCAGTGGGTTCTATGATTGTAGGCAAATCATCAGAGTAAAGATTGAATAAGATTGGTGATAAGACACCTCCTTGAGGCACGCCACTGGAGACGGCTTTAACCCCAGAGAGCGACTGTCCCAAACGCGCTTGGAACGTTCTATTGCTTAAGAACTCTCCAATCCACTTCACTATAATGGGGTGAAAGTTAAGCATAGACAGTTTAGACAATAGTTTCCTGTGTGATTCTCGATCAAACTCCTTAGCGAAATCGAAATTGATGACAATACAACTCAAATTCTTCTCTAAAGCCTCACCTCAGTCATTGATACGTTCTAGAAGGTTCGTTTCAACTGACCGACTTTCATAAATTCATGCTGTCCGGGAGGTAAAATTTTCTTGCAAGCAAACTCCAGTATGTATTCCTTAAGAACCTTCTCAAAGAACCTACAAAAGTTAGAGATGATACTAATGGGTTACAGTTTTCCGGTTTTGAAGGATCACCTTTTTTAAAAACTGGAGTGACATAAGAGTGCTTCCAGCGGGCTGGGACCTGAGAATGGATAAGAAACTGATTGAAAATATTCCATGTTCGACTGTCATTGAATCTTGGCATGATATTGATCAGTATGAATACCCAAGTGATGTAGCTGACGAACCAAGATTAGTACAGATCCTTTATTCCGGCTAACGTTTCGGCGTAACCGCCTTCTTCAGAGCCTGAAAGAGTCAAGTTGAGTTTGAAAAACCATCCGTCCAAGAGCCATTTCAAACCACAGCGGTGAATCAGAAGTTGGCAGGAGAGGGAGACGAAACACGAGGAGGTAACACAAGCAGTCCAGTGCAGATGGGCGAACGGTACCCCTTTTAAGGCGACACGTGAGGAGATGAGGTCACCTTCGGTTCACCCTCCTAGCGAGCCTCTGGCAGACTGTCCTCCGGTTCGAGACCGCAAAGGTCAACGTACGGAGCCAGCTCCTGTATCACCGCTACGCGTTCCTCCTTCCTGTTGATCGCGGGGTTCCTAGCGGCAATCCACAGCGCTTCTAGTGTTTTGCGCGCCGAGATCTCGAACTCGCGTGCCAATATCATCACCGCCACGTCAATGCCCACGCCATTGTGACATCGTAGCCTGTGCTCACCCAACGGACCGGCGATATCGCACCTACGCAGCATGCCCAAATGCTCTTTAGCGCGCTCCCCAAGGGGTCTACCCGTCTCGCCAATGTACTCGCCGTTGCAACCCGTGCATTTTATAAGGTATACCACACCTGAGACCATGCAGTCTCCCTCCTTACCGAATGGGCAGATAATACACTGGCGAGTCTTACAGCTGGAATCGTATAGTCGATTCCTAACGAGACGTGCCTTGAGATTGGCCGGCGGAACCTCGATCATGCGGACCATGCTATCAAGACCAGCTTTGCGAATGCAGTTTCGCACTTCGGTACTGAAATCATCCGAGACAAAAGGCACCTTAAAAGGAATTTTATTGTCTCTCTGATGTCTCGCTGCCACTGCCGGTGTTCGATGACCTTTAGCCAGGCTTTGCTCGGGATACCCGTTGGACACCGCGATTCGAGATGCCATTTGCAATGACACTGACTTGAGATCGCTGTCTGAGGACACCGCCGCCGCCGTTCGGAACATGTTCTTAATCGTGGCTCTCTTCGTTTGAGATGGATGAGCAGACCTGAAGTGCACGATGATGTTCTTACTACTGGGCTTACGATACCATTTAGTATGGAATCTGCCCCGCGTACAACTGACTTGGACGTTGAGGAACGGCAACCAGTTATCAGTGGGTTTTTCCCTTGTGAGCTTAATGTGCTCTGCCTGCTGGTTGAGCAATTCGAAACACATGTCCATTTCGTTCTGGGTCGCACATACAATGAAACAGTCATCAATGTAGCGACAGTACAGTAGAGGCCTGCACTCCATGACGGGTTCCTCTATTTTAGACATGAAAGCGATAGCCAGTACCGGAGCCAGACGCTGGCCCATAGCGAGCCCTCTAACCTGCTTATAGTACTTATTGGACCATCTAAAAACATTGCATTCCAGGCACCCACTTATGAGTGTCATAATTCGTGATATAGAAAGTCCATAAAGAATGAGCTGGTCCTGATGTGCCGTT
>OX377205.1:61694280-61735819 GCA_947396885.1 Heligmosomoides polygyrus polygyrus | reverse complement strand
CATCTGCACTGGACTGCTTGTGTTACGTCCTCGTGTTTCGTCTCCCTCTCCTGCCAACTTCTGATTCACCGCTGTGGTTTGAAATGGCTCTTGGACGGATGGTTTTTCAAACTCAACTTGACTCTTCCAGGCTCTGAAGAAGGCGGTTACGCCGAAACGTTAGCCGGAATAAAGGATCTGTACTAATCTTGGTTCGTCAGCTACATCACTTGGGTATTCATACTGATTGAAAATATAAACCAAAGGAACACAAATGACATCAGCAATCTGCTGAATAAAGCTAAAAGGAACCTCATCAGGAGTGACTGAGGAGGAGGGTGGCCAACCTTTTAGAAGATGCAAAAACATTGCCCCGTCAAACCATGGAAAGCTTTCCATCACTGCATGTTCATAGTGAGATTCCACTGGCAGGATGCCATCATCTTTTAAAAAGAGCTTGGCGAACTGTTTAGCCAATAATTCAGCCTTAGCATGATCAGTAATAGCATGCATATTCTCTACTCTAAGACAAGCGACGCCTATTCTGCTCTTGAATCTACAGTTCAGGTTCCTATAAAACTTACGAGAGCTACCAGACTCAGCAGCTTTAGCTATTAAGTAGTTGTTAAACTTCCGAAGTTTCTTGTCAAATTCGGCGTTATAGTTGTCAAAAGTTTCCCAACTAGCCGTTCACTTAGCTCTGCGGAATAAGCATTCACGATGGCTTATCATATTGTACAGATAAGCTAGTAGGTGGGCATACCTCTCCGACGAAACTCTGTTAATGGGAACAAAAATATCGATAGCTTTCTGCAACACCATGAGGAACAGCTCATATTTCCCATTGACATCGTGTTGACTTTCCAATAAATCAATCAATCTAACTACAGAAGAATGCGACTTGCATCATAGCATGTAAGTACAATCTACGAAACACTGGAGCACTGGATCCAATGGGAGGTTCTACGCTTAGACCATTTACCAACTCAGCCCTACTGGCAACTACAAGATCAACAATGTTATCGCCTCTAATAAGGTCCCGAACGAGGGAGAAAAGGCCATGTGAGTTAACAAGGTTTTGTAACTCCAAGGAACTTAAGGCCCCACCCGTTCAGCGGCCCCATCAGCGGTACAGTAGAAGTCAGACATGTTGAAATCACCCAGTACAACCGATTCCAGTTCATTGGATATTAGATCACTGATAATACTAGACAAACGATCAGTCAAGTTCAAATCGCAGTAAGGTGCCCGATAGGCCAAAACCAGACGTAGACCCCAGCTTTCACTAAAAACATCAAGACACAATAAATCAAACCCATTTTTAACTGACTTCGACAGCACAGCGGATGCTCTAAGGCAACGATTGCATGCAAATGCAACCCTCCTTCGGTTTTAGCAGCACGGTCACACCTAATTATTTTGGACTCAGACATATCATTATCAAAAAGTAAGGAAAAGGTGATGGAAGACTTTAGTCAGGTCTCTGTGAATGCATAGATATCAAAACGTTTACCTAGAACTAAGCTGATGTAGTGCTGATGTGTTCCCTGATGCAGATCTGACGTTTGCACACAGGCGCTTGATGAAGGAAATGGCCTCAGCAGCACCACCGTAGACGTGGAAAGCCAGGAGGACTAGCCCAGGGATCCATGGCAGCAGCCGTGGCCTGTGGCGGGCGTCAATAGGACTCACCACCCCACTATTACTGCCGCCAGTAGAACCTCGTGCCCCATCCCTCCGAACACCTCAGGTGGCAGAGATTCCCGTAGGAAGACCCTACCATTGACGAAGTGACGGGGCCTGGAGACCTCTTTACCGCCGTTCTCTGGAGCACCGCTGACGGTAGTACAACTTTAATCAGTCTGTTTTTCCCTCTGAGAGGCCTACCTAGCCTGTAAACGGTAAGAGGGTTACATTCGACTCCTAGGATTTCTAGCACATTGCATATGCATACACTATGGTGATCATGGTTCAACCTCTCTCTCAAGGTATTTGTCGCTAATTCCCAATCCCAAAATATTACCAATGACTATAGAACGCCTTCTCTCTATTTCATGATATGACGCTATCGATTTGTCAACTGGAACATGAGTTTGAGATGCGGCCACCGTTAGCGAGGAAGTGACATCACTATAATCAATGTTCGAGACAAGTTGGCCAGGACCTTCTATCTGAGTAGCAGAAGTCTTAAGTGAATCCAGTTCAGATCGAAGGTTTATATTGTCACGGTATAATCGAGACACCTGCGAAACCAGCTCTTCAATGACGCTTTTGATACAAGTCGGTATGGACTTAGCCTTCAGGAGTTGTCGCACGTCTTTGTCCAAGGACGCATCCATACCAAAAATAAGTAAAGCGTGGCAGGTGCCGCCGAAATAGTGAGTGACCTTTCAAAGTGGCAAGAACTGAACTGAAATAGATTGCAACGTTGCCACAAGGTTGCACGCACCAGGCAAACACAGAAGCAGCAGTCGAACTGTCAAAGAAGGTGAACAGTCCGTAACAGAATACCACAGTCTGCAGAAATGAGTAACGAGCAGTGAAAGTCAGAAATGAATCAACTGCCGGCGGACGAGCACTTCAGCAACACTAAGGTACCTCAAACTTAGGTGATTAAACTGTGCATGAAATTTTCCTTAAAACCGTCGCTACCGTACCGTGCAAACACGATCATCTACCACTATATAATTGAGTTAGCTGCCTGCCCTGTAGATGATGAGGCGTATCTCACGCAGGTTAGAAGCCTGCCTGAGATACGCCTCACGGAACCCCGCAATCTCATGGAACCCCTTGCGACGCCTCTGCGTACCTCGCGCGGACAACGTTTGCCGTTCAACATGGGATGTTGTTGCAGCAGAGGAAGCGCAGCCTCCTCCTGCTTGACACAGCGGCGTCTGCACGCGTTTTTTGAGCGCCTGGATCCAGAAGCCGGGTTCCCTACGTCACGTAATAAGCGTCGGAACTAAGAAGAGGAGACATCGTCCTACAACGAGCGATCTATCTATCTACCACTATATAATTCAGTTAGCGGTCGATGACGTTTGAGTGATCTCACCTAATTGAGATACGCCGCATCATCTACACGGCGGGCAAGACTTGCTATTGAAGATGGGATGTTGTTGCAGCAGGGGAAGCGCAGCCCTTTACTGCTTAACACAACAGCACCTCGGCTCGGGCGTTTCTGAGTGTCCAGATTCAGAAGCCGACTTCCTGCCATTAGCATGAGAAGACCACTAAAGGGGTAAGAGTAGAAGGGGGACTTCGAGGGTTGAGAACCGACAGCGATCAGGAGGAAGCGACCTGGAGGAGGCATTGGGATGGAGGGAAGGTCGATAGAGGGACCAACGAAGCAGGCCAGGAGGTGGCACCAAGAATGGTTTAGGCAGTAAGGAGGGACCAGTAGGGAGTTACCAATCAGGGGGAGGAGAGCAGTAAGAAGGATCAGCAAGGGGATCCATTATCAGTAAGTGAGACCGGATTTAGAAGATGTGACGCCGATGTCCCGCAATGGGCGTTCGCTCGCCGTTGTCGTGTCGTGAGCGTGGGAGGGCTACTTAATTGGGGTAGAGTAGTAGGGAGGATCCCGAGGGGGGAGGAGGAATATACCTTGAAGAAGGGACCTGGAGGCGGGACCAGGACGAGGAACCAACAAGAGGGGACCCGTAAGGGAATTTATACGGAGAACAAGGAATCTGCCATATGCATAGCCTCTTCATGCTCGACACAGCGGCGACTGCGAACGCTTCCGAGCTTCAGGATTTGGAGGACGGGTCTTTGGAGCTTCTGAATCCAGAAGACGGGCCCCTACGTCGCTCAACAAGCGTCCTGATTCTGAGTACGTGTCACCGACGTCTGCCGTGAGCATGGGAGTACCCCTAAGGAGGTGGTGGAGAAGGACAGTAAAGGGAACCTCTAGGATAGACCAATAGAGCGACCAGGAAGGAAAAGAACAACTTGTATTTTAGACTCGCGCTTCAGTGGAGCAGATTTGAAGAAATATCTGTTTGCTGAACTTTTTTTGTTGTCCACGAAAGCACACCTTTTCGGCCTGTGTGTTCCGTTCGTCGATCTGAGGCTGCCCACAACCCTTTTTCCAGTTGTACTGATCACTGGATGCTATTCTCTCTTGATTACCCACAGTGACTTCAAGTCCCATTATTATTGTGCATTATTTGCGGATGAGAGCCAATAAAGGGGCATGCTGATTACCTTGAAATATGTTAGCTAGCTGTGTTAGATGAGTTCCGCATATGAGCAGTTTGTTCACATATTGCTGCTACCTCGCAATACCTGGTAATATAATACAGATTTCGCCCCTCAAATTCTCTCCAGAAGTGGTTGGCTATTGTTTTATTGCATAAGGGAGTTGAACCGGAATTTTGTTCAGGGAAGTTTTGGAGTTAGGAGTATGGGACTATCAGAATGGTTAAATTCCAGTGAATAGTTCTCTACAATCCCACCATATATAATAGAGGAGGGTTTTTGTCTGTTCGTAACTCTTCGGAACTTCGTAAACTTCTCGGGCTCGATGGTTTAATCACCCAAGTTTGAGGCACGACTTTTCTCTCCGAAGGGGAGCGCCGGGAGGTGAGCAATCGCCGCTGCCGAGGAGGACACGTGAGGCGTTGCGAAATAGCCGGCGCCGCGGCTCTGTCCGCGCACGTGTTCGGTGGCTACTGCTTCGAACTGGCCCCGTTGAAGGCTCCTGTCCTCGCTACCGTTCAATTAGTGGACCTGCAATATCCTGCGGTGCTGCTGCAGTTGTGTTGCTGCGGAGTACGGCTCTGCCGCCTGTGTGCCGAGGTCACAGCTCATTCCTTTCTACCTCTGCTGTGTTCGGGATTTTCCTTTTCTATCCTAAGTTCGTTGTGTTGAGCGCATGCATCCGTTTCTCCCGCCCACTCATGCTTCCTACTTATCGCTTGGATCCCCAGTTTGGTGATCATGAAAGTGGCATTTACACTCTCAATCCAATAGAAGCTGTTAATCGAATAAAATCTGCGGTGAACTTTTAGAGTGCACGACGCGATCTCGTCTTTTATTGCGCTGTATGTTTGCTTCTTAGCCGTGAGCTGTAAGTAAGATTCTCCCACTCGAAGTTCGTTGAGTTGAGCGCATGCATCTATTTCTCCCGCCCACCCATGCCTCCTATTTATCGCTTGGGCACTCTTCCAATACGTTTCCATTTTTATTCGATTGATTGCAGAGGTTGAACAACAAATACAACAGTGAAGAACACACATATACCCACTTTGGTGTTTCATGTAAGTGGCATTTACACTACCAACCAAATAAAAGTTGCGGTAAACTTTTGGAGTACATGGCGCGATCTCATCTTTTATTGCACTGTATGGTTGCTTCTTAGCTGTGGGCTGTAAGTAAGATTCTCCCATTCGAAGTTCGTTGGGTTGAGCGCTTGTAAGTGGCATTTACACTACCAACCAAATAAAAGTTGCGGTAAACTTTTGGAGTACATGGCGCGATCTCATCTTTTATTGCACTGTATGGTTGCTTCTTAGCTGTGGGCTGTAAGTAAGATTCTCCCATTCGAAGTTCGTTGGGTTGAGCGCATGTAAGTGGCATTTACACTACCAACCAAATAAAAGTTGCGGTAAACTTTTGGAGTACATGGCGCGATTTCATCTTTTATTGCACTGTATGGTTGCTTCTTAGCTGTGGGCTGTAAGTAAGATTCTCCCATTCGAAGTTCGTTGGGTTGAGCGCATGTAAGTGGCATTTACACTACCAACCTAATAAAAGTTGCGTTAAACTTTTGGAGTACATGGCGCGATCTCATCTTTTATTGCACTGTATGGTTGCTTCTTAGCTGTGGGCTGTAAGTAAGATTCTCCCATTCGAAGTTCATTGGGTTGAGCGCATGCATCTGCTTCTCCCGCCCACTCACTCTTCCTATTTATCACATTTACACGAACCACTATCACGAACCACTAAAGTGGGGATGTGTGCGTTCCTCACTGTTGTATTTGTTGTTCAACTTCTGCAATCAATCGAATAAAAGTCACAGTCTTGGAAGAGTGTCCAATTCGACGTGCAAAGTTCTGTCGTAGCAATTGAATTGGATGCTTATTACCCCGATAGCAGAACGTAGCAGCGTGCAAGTGAATCAATATTTACTGGAACTATGCATTATTCACGAAATTATTTTTAGTACTTCTGACTATGACAACAATTCATAATACTGTTGTGAGACGGAGCGGAGACAATTATTGGAAGATTGAGCTGTGTCAAATATTAAGATCAGAGCGAAAGCAACTTTATGGCCGAAGCATACGCAACTGATTATGAATACAGATAGAGATCTATGTGGGAGTTGCCTGACTGTGTTGGCCGACGGATGCGCCCCACAGGTGTTTGGGAATTTTGATCAGACAGTCAGTATCTATCAATATTATCGATCTTTTGAACACGATACTGAATTTCTCTCTGACGCACTAGAGGTAGGAAAATCAGAGACAGAAAATCGCACCATAGATAAAGGAGGAAGGCAAGACTCACTGCCTGTAGTGGTTCGTCAACAGCGGAGATCAATTTCCCGTCCCATCCCTCGGTTCGTAACTACACCAGGCTCTCGTATATAATTCTTCCCGTACGCTCCCTCAAAATCAGTGGCCAATGGTGTGGAGGTATTTCCTCGGGTTACTACGCTTTTTCTACCTGCCCAGTTCCTCCAATTTTCAGCGGTGGGCCAAGACAGGCTAACGAAGAAAGTTGCTGGGACCTGCGCTCGGAACGGCTACGTTTTTGACCAAGTCTTGCCACAGGGTCGTCAATTTTCAGCAGTAGTTTGACCAGTTTTCATACTATGCTATGTACAGAAGAGGATAGCATTGTTGTCGTAAGCCACCGTTTCTGGAATTCACCACACCTCGTGGCTTAAAGCACGGCGACTGGACAGAAATGTCCGACATTTCATTAGGCTTGATGAGCTGCAATAGGCTGTGAACCCAACGCTTGACGAAGAGGACATTCTTCTGAGTGCTGTATTGGGATGTGAGTGGTACCAAGTTAAGAATCACTCTGGAGTACGTGCACGTTTCAACGAGCTCGACGCTAGGGTTGATTCCTTACCCAGCGTTGGTTTCCGGCGGAGCCGGCGACCGACGCTGGTGTGAAATAACTGAAGGATTGCATAGTTTTGACAACTTCTTAGAGGTATTAAAAGCATTCAGCTGAAATGTAGAAGTTTATCTGTTTTCACGAGCCCTAATTAAGTAGTTTCAGGTGTTTGACTCGTTGAAGTCGATAGGCGCTCACCAACCGAATACTCTACTCACAGCTTGTCACCAGTACTTGCTTCAAAATCCTAAGGTTAGCTGGTTGGAACGCGAATTTGTCTGTCTAGACTGTAGCATTTGCAGTGCTTCGTTTAGTTATCGCCACCATGTAAGGCCTTCGTGTTGAACGCTATCGACAGTGTGGTGTCGGACACAAAGATTGTGAATGAGCTCGATGAGCAGCTGGTTCTTCTCATCATCAATCTTGCCACTCAAGAGATGACCATGACGACCAAGGTGAGCCGGCTATCAGTTTTCAGAGGCTTTCGTCTTGTTTTGCAAAGGGATGCATAACCGACTTTCGTGAGAAAGAAGATCCTCCTGTCTGTTCTGATGCGCTCGAGTGGTTTAAGCGTTCATTGTTTTCAAAAGTCTATCTGTGTTGGACAGGTGTGAGAGAGGGGTCGGAAGTTCGAGTCATGCCTGGGGCTAGAGTTTTTCCGTCTGCTCCAGGGACTTTTGACAACTTTAGAATGGCTGGAGCGGCTATGTCTTTTAGCACGACCAGTATTTCTCTGTCTTATTAGTCCTAATTTATGCTTCAGTGACGCTGCGACGTAGCACGCAGACCGTCCAAATGAATGCGCTGCCTCTTGATTTTACAGCAAAAGCAACAAGGGCCCTCTAACAGCTACCTCTGTTGCTCACCACCAAGATCCAAACCTTCATTGTCTAGGAGGCCGACGCAGACTGGGCCGAGTCAGCGAAGACTGTGCTGGTAACACTGGCGAAAAGTCGCCGATTTGTGTCGCATGTGATGGATGCGGTACTGCAGAAGTTTCCTCCTGGTTTAACCACAAGTCCTCATCGATACATTGTACTAACTATGGCTACGGTGGCGGAACATAATCGTATGTTTTTTAAATCGTAAATCAGTGATCTGCTTGAGCTTTTGGAGATGTATTGTATTTTTACTGTTTTCGCTTGCTTTCAAATATTACTTCAAATCCTTGCTCGCAGTGAGGCGTGGCTGCGTGAAGGCCCTCAATATCGATATATTGCGCTTATAATCGGAATTTCCAATTGTCACGCAGCCTTGTCACGCAGTGAGGGAGACATAAAGAACGACTAATACTACACAGTTGTTACAGTAAGGTAACGACTACAACTCCTTCATTTCAGCTCTCGGCCTTGTTCCCTTCCTAACTGACATTCTCTCTAGAACTGTGCCGCTGCTAAGCCATGTGCGCAACGATCATCTTAGGTAACTTACTCGATGTAGCAGTTCATGTTCGATTTTGGCAGTGGGAGGCCCTCTTCAGTATGATATTTTTCAAGGTCGGCTTGGACGCGAGCCATTTGCTCGTTCTGTGAGTGTATACGTGAATGCGAGACCGAGCGTCCGAAAGAAGCCGAGGAAAACGACGTCGAAGGTGAAGTAGAACCCTTAACTATGTTCCTGTCTTGTTGCGTTGTTTTGACTGAGGTCCACACGAGGCGACACAGATCTTTATTGGCTAACGTTTCGGCGGTATCGCCTTCTTCAGAGCCTAAAAGGAATGATAAATTAAAATGTGGCTAGACGTCGCCTTAACCTTAGAAACTCAAGACCACCTTACGATCACGTAGTCAATAGAGAGATCGAGACCCTCATCTTACAGGAAGCCAGACGGGCCAATCGGTCGGTAGCAGGGCCGTTGTCTGGACACAGGCACCCCAATCAGAATGCCAACTGATGCAGGGCTTTAGCTCCGATGTTATATAGAGGCACTCTTCCTTCCGGTTTACTTGGAGTCTTTGGCATGAATCCAAAACGCCTCCAGGGTCTTGCGGGCGGCAGTTTGGGCTTCGATTGTCAGCAGCTTGACCCTGACCTTAAAGTCCTCCCCGTATGGGTGATAGTCGTTAGCCACTGCGCACTGACGATACCGACGCTGCCTGCGGAGCCAATTAGCGTCGACTCGCACCGTGACACCCTCCGCTCTCAAGGGAGCCCTCGCCGCGGAGGCGATCAGGGCCTAGCCGAGCACGGGAGCCTGCAGGTCCACCGCGATCCGACTGAGGGCCTGTTCATACTTCACGACAAGAGCGACTCGTCGCCCGTGCAAAACATGCATATCGATTAAAACCGAGCGCGCGCCGCCGAAAAGTGTTCATACTCGAGCGCCGTCGCTCCAGTCGCTCTTGTCGCTCTTGTCGCTCTTCTCGCCTGTTCATACTTCGCGCCGGCGCCGGGAGCGACTGGAGCGACTGGGGCGACGAACGGAGTGTGGAGTACGTAATTACACTGCACTAGTGCTAGAAGGCGAACTAGTGCTGGAAGGAAACGATTCCTGTTCGGACGTTCTTCACACAAAGGTAAGGAGGGCTTTTATGTCTATTTTGAGTGCCAGACTGACGATGTAGGTAATATGATTGTTCGCTTCCGTCTGTTTCAGTTCTAACAACTTTTTTGACTAAAAGTATGTCTGTTTGCTTGTGTTTGTCTAGTTTCCGGAAACTTTTTACTAATATAACTGTTTGCTTGTGTTTGTTTCAGTTTCCAAAGACTAATGCAATTGAAGTTGAAGTTAGACGTGAAGACCTCTATTCACTTGATATTTTAGGCCACGAAGTTATAGTGTAATTACGTACACCACCTACGCCCGACGCCCCAGTCGCTCTTGTCGCTCTTGTCGCCTGTTCATACTTCCGCGCGCTGCGCACGCCGCGCACGCCACGCGCGCTGCGCTCTTGTCGCTGCTGTCGCGAACTATGAACAGGCCCTGAGGACGAGACTTCACAGATCGATTTGATCAGATTTACAATTATAGTGGATACCCTATTTAGAGGGTTTACAAAGGCAGGTAGGGAGTCGTACTGGTGCGAATCCTACCTACTTTCGTATCAGCATTTCAAGCTCTTCCGATTGGCTGTGCAAGAATGCTTAAAAATTCTCCTGTAGAGATATTTTGAAGCAGGTTTTAAGCCAAATGCTTTAAGAATCAGGTACAATTTTTGTATAACTTGCTATCAAAATTTTAAGCTCTATCTGGTGGACTGTACAAGAATGCCTAAAAATTCCCTGTAGAGGCATTTTTCGTTCAGTCTTTAAGCTAAAGACTTCAAGAACAATCAGGTACGAATCTTACCTATACCAGTCGTTCGGCGGCCTAGCGGCCGCCTACGACTGGTTGGGGGCTTCGCCCCCAAACCCCGAGAATAGGACGCCATGGCCGGTACGGGTTTCCTATTCTTTCCTAGGCCTTCTGACCATTATGTTAATCGAGATGGATCGGCTGATCTTCCCCAACGTGATCCTCAAAAAATCGATAATATCGATCGATATCGATTGATCCGATTTCAGATTCGTGTTCAGCGATCTCGATTACCCCCAAGGCCGAAGTTTCGCGCCACTTGAACGCCATCCTCAAAAAATCGATAATATCGATCGATATCGATTGATCCGACTTCAGATTCGTGTTCAGCGATCTCGATTACCCCCAAGGCCGAAGTTTCGCGCCACTTGAACGCCATCCTCAAAAAATCGATAATACCGATCGATATCGATTGATCCGACTTCAGATTCGTGTTCAGCGACCTCGATTACCCCCAAGGCCGAAGTTTCGCGCCACTTGAACGCCATCCTCAAAAACCTCGCCGACGTGTTCGGCACGTCTGCGGCTCGCCATGCACGGTCGCCGACGTGTTCGGCACGTCTGCGGCTCGCCATGCACGGTCGCCGACGTGTTCGGCACGTCTGCGTCTCGCCATGCACGGTCGCCGACGTGTTCGGCTGCCGCGCCCCAACTCAAGTGTGACTGACGGACACACGCACACACACACACACACGCTTGCTGCTTTATATATAGTAAGATATTATCGGCTAATGTCACGTGTCCGTCACGGGGAGGGGGAACTGAAGCGAAGAGATGCCTACGACATTGCGGCGTATGTCAGCCGGGTTTTATTTCAGCTTAACCATTGGCGATTGCTGACAAACTTATAACTTGACGGCGGATCACCCAAGTTCACGATGTATTCAGCGGGCGTCGTGTCAAAATATGAATGGGGACCAAGTGCGGAGCGTAGAGATTCAGAAGACGTGCTGAAGACGTCGTCCGACGTGCGTAGGGATTCAGAAGACGTCGGCAACCGTGCATGGTGAGCCGTAGACGTGCCGAACATGTCGGCAGCCGTGCATGGCGAGCCGTACACGTGCCGAACACGTCGGCAACCGTACATTGCGACCCGTAGATCTGCCGAACACGTCGGGAACCATGCCTAGGCATTTAGATGATCATCATCGGGAGGCGTTCACAGCAGGGAAGGATATCGATCGATATTATCGATTTTTGTGGATGTCGTTCAAGCGGCACGAAACTTCAGCCCTGGGGGTAATCAATCTGAAGTCGACCAGTGGATATCGATCGATGTTACCGATTTTCTGGGGATGTCGTTCAAGCGGCACGAAACTTCAGCCCTGGGGTAATCGAGGTCGCTGAACACGAATCTGAAGTCCACCAATCGATATCGATCGATGTTATCGATTTTCTGGGGATGTCGTTCAAGCGGCACGAAACTTCAGTCCTGGGGTAATCGAGGTCGCTGAACACGATTCTGAAGTTTGTTTTTGAGGTATCGATCACCATCAATCAATATTGATCAAATTATACATGGATGTTCATTTTTTCTGTTTCTTTCTAACTTGCCGATATCGACACAGTTAAATGTTCCTACTGCGGAAACCATGACTTAGGTTGCAGCCAAATTTGATGATGAGAAGTTATTACTATGGCGAAGCCTTTGAGACGCCGTCAGTGCGGCCCACGGGCCGCTCTAACGGCTGTACTCTATATAGTAAAACCAGTTTCATCGCATTGAAAAGATAAAGGTATAAAAGTTGGGAAAAGAAGATAGTCGGAGTGTTCTCTTCTCGAGGTTTGGGGCGAAGACCCCAACCAGTCGTCGGCGGCCGCTAAGCCGTTGAACGACTGGTTTTGTATAACTTTCATCAAAATTTTAGGCTCTATCTGGTGCTGTACAAGAATGCTTAAAATTCCCCTGTAGAGATATTTTGACGAAGGGCTCCATACATTAAGGAGGCAGAGACAGACTATGAACTCGAACTCGAACGACTATTCTTGCTGAAGCATTTCATAGGTAAGGCAGATGCTGACATTCCAAATGGAATTATACTGAGTAACAATAAACCTTTACAGCATTACCATTGTCGGTAGCATATGCAAAGTCAAACTTTGTCCTGCGAGCTTTTAAAACACGAAATAAGGAAACATTTTTAAACTCTTCGTGACTTATGTAAGGCCAATCCTGGAGTATTGTACGCCGCTGTGGTCTCCTTCTCGAGTTCAGTATCACCTCACCTGTATCACCTGTCGTCCCGCTGATCATCGACTTGCTCGAGCGGCGTCAGCAGCGTCCCTGTCGCGTGCCAGAGTGCTCCAATGGATCCTCGCTCGAGGGACACGAAGAGCGTCATAGCGGAGCGTCATAAGCGTCATAAGCGCATTATATGGCCGGCCCACCTAATTTTCGACAACTTGGCCCACGCGACAGCGTCTCTGATCTTCGAACGTCGGCGAAGCTCGGAACTCCGGAGGCCTTCTTTCACTTGCGTCAGTCGTGTCACTCCGAGCATCATCCTCTCGATTCCACGCTGCGCGACGCTGATCGCGTGTTCATCCTGCTTTCGTATAGCCCAGGTCTCTGAGGCGTATGTTAGGGCAAGAAGAACAGTGGAGTCGAATAGGTGGGCACGGAGTCGGACGTTCTTCGTCTTCTTCGCGACTTCTTCGACGCTCTTGAAAGCTCCCCAAGCTGCTCGTTTCCTCCTGCTCAGCTCTGGCGCTAGGTCGTTGGCCATATTGACTTCGTGACCCAGATACACATAGCTGGAGCATTCGGAGATGTTCGTTCCGTTGAGCGATAATGGGGCATCAGAAACTTGTCCGTTCCTCATGAACATCGTCTTCGTAAGATTCAGCAGCAGTCCAACGTTCCCACATACACGATCGAAGTCGGCCAGCATTCGCTCCGCCTGGCTGATGCTCGGTGTCATGAGCACGATGTCGTCAGCGAAGCGAAGATGGTGCAGTTGCCGGCCGTCGATCTTCACTCCCATGTCTTCCCATTCTAGTTCGCGCATGACATTTTCGAGGGTGGCGCTGAAGAGCTTCGGGGATATGGTATTCCCCTGCCGAACCCCTTCTTTACGTCGATGACGACGTCGTTGTAGAATGGGGAGATCTTGGTCGTGTATCCACTGTACAGCTCTCGAAGGACTGATGTACTGAGTAGGAATACCCTGAGTGAGCAGGGCGTCGATGACCGCTTCAGTCTCGACGGAGTCGAATGCCTTCTTCAGGTCGGTGAACGTAAGGCACAGCGGCAGCTTTTACTCTCGCGATACTTCGATGGGCTTCGTAATGGTGTGTATGTGGTCGATCGTGCTGAATACTCTCTGAAATCCTGCTTGTTCGCATGGTTGTCCTTCGTCCAGCGTTCTGCTAGTCCTATTCAGGATCACTCGAGTGAACAGCTTGTAAACTACGGACAGCAGGCAAATCGGGCGAAAGTTGCCAATGTCGTGCACGTCTCCCTTCTTGTACGCCAATACGGTCTTGCTGGTCTTCCACTGAGATGGACCCTTGCACTCCGACAAGTAGCGTGTGAAGAGCCGCGCCAAGGTGTTGATGAGTTCTGGCGGGAGGTTCTTCAGGTGTTCGGGTCTGATCCTGTCGGGACCGGGTGCTGTACGCTTCTTCACCAACGAGATGGCGTGTCGGATCTCGGAAGGGAGAACAGATGGAACGACGTATCCATCCTGCGGAAGATGGCGTGGCGGCAGGTGGACGTGGCTATCGAAGAGATCGGTGTAGAAGTCGTGGATGACCTTCTCCATGGTCCTTCTGGAAGAGGTGACGGTTGCGTCAGGACGTCGGAGAGCGGTCGTCTTGGTCTTGAAGTTGACGAAGTTCCGGCGGGCATTGCGGATGCTCAAACCTGCCTCTGCAGCTTCAGCCAACACTTCCGCCTTTCTCTCCTTAAGATCCTCCTTTACCGCGGCTCTGCATAGCTTCGCAAGCTCGGACATCAGTTGGTAGTTGCCTGACGCTCGTGCTGCTCCACGCTGGCGTATCAGCTCGAGAGTTTCCGGAGACAGGTGTCTCTTGGTGGTCTTCAAGATCTTGGCTCCCTAGCACTATCGCGGAGATGGTGCACGAAGCGGTCGTATTCCTCGTCGATGTTGTCCATAACGGTATCTTCCCAAAGGCCGACAAGAGAGGTGTAAAGGTCCCAGTTGGTGGTCGTTCTGGGGCTCCTCTTCTTGAACTTCACGGCCTTCTCGCCTTGACGCGAAAAGCGGAACCTTGCGCGAAGGAGGCGAATGTCCGATCCCATGTAGAACTTGGGGACAACGGAAACGTCGGTAAGGCAACACTTGCGGTTGAAGATGATGTGGTCGATCTTGTTCTGGAACTGGACCGGGAGATTCCCAGGTCCATCGTAGGGAGGGAGGCTTCTGGAACTGTGAGTTTCCATGGATGGTCTTGGTCGACATGATAAACTCAGACAGCCTTTCACCTTGCTCGTTCCACTCCAAACCGTGGGTTCCGATGTGAAGTTCTTCCGCGACCTTCGCGGTCCGATCTTGGCGTTGAAGTCGCCGACGATCACCTTGTAGAAGGTGTGATCTTCCTTATAGAACTCCAGCTCCACGAAGGCTTCGACCTCTTCGCCGTCGTAGTCGGATGTTGGGGCATACGCGGCGAACACAGTGAAAGCTGGCACGTTGCCACACCGCTTTAGTCGCAGACGTCCGATTCGGCTTGTCAGAGACTCGTACGAATCGATGTTCATGGCCAAGTGTGTGTTGACGAGGACACCAACGCCGCCTACTCCCCTGCTGTCGCATGTTCCGAGGAACAGTTCTTCTCCGGAGTCGTAGGCGGCGTGTAGGGGGTGGTGTCTTCTCGTCTCGGTCAGTCCGATGACGTCGTACTTGATCTTCCTGGCTTGCATCATAGGTCCTCGACGGATGCTTCCGACGCAAGCGTGCGGGCGTTGTAAGTACAGATCGTCATCCTAGTCCTTCACAGTTTGCGCAGCCTGATTAGGCCCTGAGATTTTAGCAGCCTCTCCGTACTCGTCCTTCCCATCGCTGCAAAAATGGGGGCTCTTTCGGGGTCAGGGGAATGAGGCCCTTTAGTGCTGCTGTGTTTGACTTCCATACAACACGGGTAGCTAGTCGGGCTCTGTCGTGCGGGCGAAGAACTCCGGACAGCCAGCCAGACTGCCCGAAGGGACGGGGCGGGACTTAAGGAGGCCTCGAATCGCCTTACATGTACTCCCAGTCTACCGAGTGCAATAGAAATAGTTGTAGATCTATGTATAAAATTATTTAAATATTTATTATGTTATCCTTTATTGAAATTAAAATTGTTTAAAATTGTCTTTTTTTATATAGCTCTTCAACAACATAAAATACAACGACACAACAATCTTATTTAAAGGATAATAACATCTAAAACAACGACAGCTAACAACAACTAAAACATGTTTTGTTTCGCCTCTACCTTCATACAAAACATGTTTATAATTAATTACCCCGAGGCTCATCAGCGAAGAAGGTAACTAATTAATTTAGTTGCTAGTGTTGTATTGGGCGAAATATTTTTTATTTTTTAAAAGTTTTAACTTGTACTAGCAACTAAATTTTACAATTGAAAAACACAGGTTTCACTTATGTTTTAAGCTTTTGGCCGGGCCGATCCAGTTACAATCCGCACAGTCACGGACACATCCACGCACACTGTGCATGAACATGCCGCTTCCACGCACAAGGAACGCATCGGTACCCGACACAGCAGGAGCGAGGAGTCCATCCCCTGCATCCCACCTGCGTCTCTGGGCAATACACGGTCGCATTTGGTTCGCGCTCAATTCCCCGGATACGCGCCACGTGACCCTGCGACAAGCGGCCCGAGATCCCTCTTAACAGGAGAGCCCGAAGGCTCTATCGAGGGAGATCCGTGGTTTAGTATGTGTTCAGGAATGAGTTCGGGCTCGAGTTCAGTACATTAGCAAAATTGGAGACGTTCAAAAAAGATTCACAAAAGAGATATTCGCAAGAAACGGCCAATTTCTCCTCAGTTATCGTGAGCGTCTAACTCGACTCGGTGGTAGTTCACTAAAACTGAGAAGAATGTTATATGACCAAGGGTTTCTATTTAAGCTGCTCATGGGATAGCTGTGAGTCCCCACTAATAATGTCGCAGTCCGTCATTAGAACCAGAGGTTACCATTTTCGACTACTTCCTGGAAGAGCCAGAACACAACTTCATGCAGAGTCCTTTTGGTGCCGAGTGATAGATACATGGAACCAGCTCCCAGGGTCTTTATTTATGTCGCCATCTCCTGCTAGCTTCAGTCGACAACTTGAAGGCTTTTTAAAACAGAGGGGTGTTTTTGATTCTAACATCTTTTGGCTCACTAAAAAACTACACTATCATTTCAGGCAATTTTCGCATCACGCAATTCATCGAAGAAACCATTTTTCGACGATCTCTAAAAAAGCTCCTTTCCTTGCAGTTTTTTGTGATCAACTGTTTTCGCATCACTTTTAAAACCATAATTTTCCTCCACTTTTACTGGTCTTTTGAAAACCAATTTTTGCTGTACTCTTTTGTGATAAGCAGATTTTGCAATACTTTTGGCTCAATAAATATTGTACTGTAAACAAAAAAAACCGCTGAATGAACACTGCTTGAATAAAAGCACTTTTCGCATAACGTAATTCTTCGAAGAAATCATTTTTCGCAGATCTCAAAAAAAGCAACCTCTCCTTGCGTTTGTTCTGTGATCAACTGTTTTCGCATCACCTTTGAAACAATAATTTTCATCCACTTTTGCTGGTCTTTTGAGAGCCATTTTTTGCTGTTCTTTTGTGATAAGCAGATTTTGTAATACTTTGGCTCAATAGATATTGTATTGTATTGTATTACAGTACTCTGAAAAGGCTTCTTGGATGTGACCACTTTGCATTTGCCACATTGATAAACCTTCTGCAGGACATAGACTCGGAGGCGAAATGCTTGCTTATGCTTAAGCTAACGGTGCTCATCCGCAGATGTTTTTCATCATTCAGGAAAGATGCCGTTTTATTCTTCTGGTTTCAGAAACCTACTGAAATTAAACTCCTTAGAAGGCGTGACGCTGATATCTTATAGATAGAGAAATATCGAGGTATGCCATTTATGGTAAATTGTGTAGTTCGAAATGAATGCCTTCTATAGGTTTGTTGGACCTTACATAGAAGACTAGTGACTGCCAGAGGAATGAAAAAGTTTTGGTACAAAATGTCAAAGCATGTCACTTGAAGAACAATTTGATGTATTGTCGCATAATTTTTTTTAAATAAATTTTTACCTATTCAATCTTAGTCTCGAGAAATATCGTGCTGTTTGTTACAAATATCCATAAGGATGTCAAGGATCTATGAAAACCTGAGAAATATTATAGAAGAAGACTAGAACAGGACTCTTCTAGAAAGGTCTCTACTAAATGGATTGTTCGTGCAGTTTTGATCTGGTGGCCTTCGTCAAAATATCTCTACAGCGAAATTTTTAAGCATTCTTGTACATTTCACCAGAATGAGCATAAAATTTGATAACAAGTTATACAAAATTTGTACCTGATTGTTCTTGAAGCATTTAGCTTGCTTGAAGCCTGCTTCAAAATATCTCTACTCGGGAATTTTTAAGCATTCTTGTACATTTCACCAGAATGAGCATAAAATTTGATAACAAGTTATACAAAATTTGTACCTGATCGTTCTTGAAGCATTTAGCTTGAGGCCAGCTTCAAAATATCTCTACTGGGAAATTTTTAGCATTCTTGTACAGTCCACTAGATAGAGCTTATAGTTTTGATAACAAGTTATACAAAAATTATATCTGATTGTTCTTGAAGCATTTAGCTTGAAACCTGCTTCAAAATATTTCTTCAGGACAATTTTTAAGCTTTCTTGCACAGCCCGTCTGATAGAGCTCGAAATTTGTAAACCCTCCAAATAAGTTATCCACTGTAATTGTAAATATGATCCAATCGATCCGTGAAGTCTCGCCCTCAGTCAGGTCACGGTCGACTTGCAGACCCCCGTGCTCGGCTAGGCCATTATCGCCGGTCTTATTTATAAATATAGCCGGCTGTGCGCGTAATTTAGGGTGCGTGATGCGCAGGCGCACACAGCTGCCTCATGATACCGTACCCCGCGCCCAATTTAAGCACTCGTAGCTGAGCGTCACGGGGATATCTGCTTATAATCGCTCCAGAAGTCTATTTTGATGCGTTTTTCGGAGCAATAGAGTTGGCGGGCTACGGGGCGGGAGGGGGGGGGGGGGGGGGAGGCGGGTGTGTGGAGTTATGGCTTTTTTGCCTTTTTCGTAATTGGGCCTTCTATTCCGGCAGAATCCTAGTATAGTGTTGGGCTTCCGCTAGGAAAACAAGATGCCGCAGCCTCATCGAAAATATCCAAGCCTATCAGGATTAGTGCCAACTCGTATTGGACTGCGGGACATTATGTACGAATCGTCGCCGCAGACGACGCGAGCGCGAAAAAAGTCGTCGAAACGGGGCGACATTACCGGTCGATGATCGGCAGTGGTCCAGAATCACGGAGCCGTCTTCCTTTTTGGAGACCTCTGACCACGACAACTCGTTACGGCAGGGTGATAACTTCCTCCCAAACACCACGAACACACGCGGTTTTATCCTCGCAATACTGCTGTCAGGCTGAGACCAGGGATATTGTTTGCCGAGCGATGGTTACCAGCGATGTTCGGCAATTCTGTGCAAGAAAACAGGGCGTGGAGGACAGGAAGGAAGGAACGGAGAACGGAGAAAACTGAAGAAGAAAACAGCGGAAAGATAGCAATAGTGAATCAAGTTGTTCAACAAATGTTCGAATTGGTGTGTGGAATGACTGGGGCCACTTCTTTTCTACCTGAACAATGGATATCCATTTTCAACGAAACATTTGGCAGAGTAAATGACTTTATCGTCTTCATATGACCGTGGCTAGGATCGAGCGCATTTCTGGAGACATTTTGGACATCTCAAGACAGAAGTTCTGATCGTAACGAAACATCGTTATGACAGCTTACGACCTCGCTACCAGCCACTCGAGGCTTAAGGAAACTGATTTGAATCATCTCAAGATACACTGAAATTTTGCAAACAAACCTGTCGCTGCTTTGGGATGTGTGTAGTAAAAAGTTCGACGCTATCACATGAGCTGTCATCACTTTATACATTTGGAAATGCGCAATGAAAAATAGAGCCTCTCATTGGTACCATTTTTTCGAATAGAGTGGTGTCACTGTCTTCTATATTAGATGCGCTACAATAGGGACAATAGGAGACTCATATTTAAAGCTCCCAGTAGCAGGTTTCGTTTAGCCCGTAGGTTGCTGAACGTCTGGAAATGCTGCGGACTTCCATGACGGAGTATATACCACCGCAACACCGTCAAGTAGTGCACAAATATTACTGCTACTTCTTGTTTTGGCTATTACTGCTCCTCATCTCTATACGACTATTACGGTCACCATGCAGCTTTGTTGGTCCTGTCAGATCCATTAGGCTTCTTACTGGCGCATACGAGTCGCGTCTCGGTAGTGGTTGCCGCGCAAGTACCGAGCAGTCGCACCTCATGCTCCAAGAACGCGACAGTCCGACTCCAGCTGCGATTCCCTGACGGTCGACGCCTGTGAGCGCCAGAGTACTTGAAACAGGCGTAGAGTACGATGTTATGAGGCAGCTGTGTGCGGTGGCACATCACACACCATAAATGACGCGCACAGCCGGCTATATTTATAAATAAGACCCATGATCGCCTCCGCGGGCTGCCTTGGAAGCGGCGGGTGTCACGGTGCGAGTCGACGCTAATTGGCTCCACAGACACTGTCAGCATCGTCAGTGTGCATCCGAGTCGGGACTAACGACTGCCTCTCTCCCCGTATGCCCATGGGCTCCATGGTGTCCTATTGCTGTGGACGTCCTGAACTTGGCCTTGCCGTTAAGGTGTTCCTTGACCCTAACATATAGGGGTCGCGCCGACTTACTGATATATTTCTCGACACAACTCGGGCATGTTATGAGGTATACCCGACATGATACGGCAAAGTCCCATTCCCTGCCATGTGAGCAGACGGCGCAACCAGGGGTGACACAGAGGCGATCGTAAGGACGATTCCGAAGTAGTTGCCGCCTTAGGTTATCTGGTGGCACCTCCACAATAGTTCCATCGACTATCGTTGATCATGAAGCTTTTTCAGTGGCGAATGGCTCTCCCAGGCGTGAGCATGACCGCGATGCCCACGCTGTGATACTGAGTCGCTCCACGTACACCGATCAAGCGGAAGCCATTTATGAAGTGGTATTTCAGTGGATGTATAGCAAGGATGCGAAGGTTCATATTTTTCATGTTGCCCAACTTCATCGGAAGGAAGATGAGGGGAAGGAAGTTCGGTATTGAAATTGTCTACAGACGCGTGCCGAAGCTGGTGAATGTGTCGGCGAACTCTGCCTAATGATCAAGCCCGAAAAAGTTGTCGAAGACCTCAAGAAGCTTGTGAATACAATAATTGGATTGTATAAGAAGGCCTATACGGAGCAGCACACGATAACAAAGGTGGGCTTTCAGTAGTGAGACGAGAAGCGTCGATTGCTGTGGTTTTCCGTATCCGTTCCCGTGCGTCTTTCAGGGTGTTTGTAGATTCCTTGAGGCGACGTGTGCTAACGAAGCGTGTCCTCTAGAACCTTACGTAGAGGATGTGCTGAATGCCTTGTTTCCGAATGCTTGCCTCGATCCGGATGACTCATCGGTGACGCTTAATCCGATGGCAATAAAGAATCACAGTGAAGCGTTCAGATGTTTCCATGTTGCTGGTGCGTTCACTTATCTTGTTAACCCCTTTTAATCCTTTTTTTTTTGTGCGAAGCTAGCTTACTGCTTTCCCCTAAGGGTTCTATACATCGTGACGTTGCTGTTTACCGTCGTTTTAGTGACAGATCTCCCATCCGAATTCTATGGTAGCTTTTGGTTTTTACGTCCTTCCTGTTTCCGCTTGCATCGCGTTTAGGAGCCCACGCGTTAGCTTGCAAGAGGAATGTCGAGTGGCAACCCATGAACTACCACCCTTCGCCGAATTGTGTGGGTTTTGACATAGTGATCAGACTTACATAAGTATTTATCTCGCGTGATCTGGCGCTAAGCTCTTTCACCTACGTTTACTTTTATCTGCGGATAACTAGTACTCTTCTTCGGCAACCACCTGTACGGTTAGTCGCTCATTTGTAGCTATGGCATCGACTCTCCCTTTTGTTCACCTTAGGATTCGTATTCTGTCGGTTGAAATGGTGGATTGACTTTTGTCGGGGGCAGCCTACCTTAAAGGAATGAAAAGGGGAACCACATGATGGAGTGGGAAGATGAAGGCATCATAGATGTCGACAACGTCCTGCGCACACTTACATTTTCTCCTTCCCAACTGTGTAAAAACAAACAAAAAAGAGAAACGAACATAATGATTGCTGTGTTTTATTTGTTGTGTAGCATGTTTATCGCGTAATATGTTCAAGTGGTTTCCACCTTGAATGGTTAGCATTTATCGGTAATGTTAGCCAAGATGTGAAACCCGCTCAATGCGCGTGGTGAGATCGGGGAACCAATTTCTTCCAGACGTTATATATGGGGATTATTTGGGGTGCTGATCACGAATCTTAGGTTTTAACTTAATTTATGTTGAACTGAAAATTTGTTACTTTTCCATCCTCATATAGCTCAACAAATTTAAATATTTACAGTTGTTACTTAGCGTATCTCTAAAAATGTGTTGAAAATGAGAATTGAGGGTCACATCAACGATATAACGACATCAACGATATCACAGTATACAAAATATGAGCGAAGGCGAGAATCGAACCTTGATCTCATTCCCGTAAGACAAGCAGGTTACCACTACATCTATAATCCCTTTCTTGCTCCCCAAAGCACTGTGCGCACGGTGTTCCAACGCTTCCGCCCAGCTGTTGATATGTGATCTTTGACCGATCAGAGCTGGCTCATCAGATCATTTAGCAATTTCCGGATTAGCGTTTCAAACTGTTTCACTCGATCTTGTCAAGGATGTGTGTGGTCACCTCAAAATTCGTGGGAGGGCATTCCCTGGTCTTTCTAAAGTTAGCAATAACGACTCCTACTAATCGACTGGAAGCAAGCTTATAGAGGATCTTTCAGCGACACGCTTTGCGGACAAGATTGTATACTACCTATTGCACAAGATCCAAAGCGTTGTTGATATGCAAAAGTTGGGCGCAATCAACGTTTTGCGGCATCTGCTTAATTCAGCAGGTGCGTTTCTATTCTACTCTTTCCTACCTTTGGTTACCCAAATATCTCTGTTTCTGTTAAGGGCAGCACATGGAGGACAAACGCTCGCTGCTGATGATGGGGCTGAGAAAACTGTTGGCAGCTGACAACAATGCGTCGATAAGGGTGAGGAGTCGGGATATATAGTATGTGATGTTGTTTAACACATTGGCCACAGTACTCAGCATTCTGGTTGCGTGAGCAAGCGGCCGTGCGTGGCAGTACGCCTCATTTTTGCTGCCTAATTTTCAACTCGAGCTTTCAAAGTCAGATTTATGCTGATTTTTGCTGTGCGATTGATCAGTGTAACTATAAGGAGTTACAAACGTTGTGTGAATGCCTTGGTGGTACTTGAAAATCTTGATGGAACGGGAATTTATAATCTTACCATTACACTCCTTTTTAAGGTTATGTAATGAGAGGAAATTATTTTGCTTCTACAAATGATATCTTATAAATATTACATATCGAAGAGAACCAAACGCACGTCATAAGAGACATATTTGGCGAAGTAATTTTAGGAATACAAATAACGTTTTTCATAGATCAACTGAGCGTCCCAGTATGATGTGTTTATGTTCGCGGACACGTCACTGAACCTTCACTTTCGTGCGAAAGAAAACGAAAAAATGTATCTAACATGTTCTTTATATCTAGCTAGTGGAGCGTGAATTTTATGATCGCTTAAACAGTTCTTGCCGCCTTTAAGTCACATTGTACTTTCAACGAGCAAGTTAGACTTGGTGTAGATAGTTTGGTGCTGGGTGCAGCATTTCTTCTCATTTCGAAGTCTGCTTACAAGGCTATGAGATCTAATGCATTTTTCGGTGTTGTTCCCAAAACATCGTGAAAGACAGAGACGCTTCCCTTTTGTAAAGCAAATTGCGGAAAAAACTATTTTGATAGATATTTTGCGAGCTATATTGTTCCGTCTTGTTTTTTTTTTTTTTGAATTCATGAGGCGAATTTTCGGTAGCAAAAAGCTGCCTGTTTTGATTCACCTGTCTTTCCTGTTTCTCTACATTCCAGTCCAAAATGTCGGGAACCAAGCACGGAGTGAAGGGACTAAACTTGGTCATGAACAGGAATTTTTATGTCGAAAATACAGATTCCGAACTCTCTTCACCAAGAGCCTCTCAAAGCTGTTGTCAGCTGTTATGGTTTTGCATCAAAATCTAGCCCTCACTGTTGGCGAAAAAACTACTGTGTCGAAATGGAAGGATTAAACCATAAAGGACGGCGTTAATTAATCCCTTTTGGGATGCGCTGCACATTCTGCTTCTACGGGATGTCGTGGAGGCAACATGAATGCGTATTTGGCCATACAATGACTTGCGGTGGCCAGCCGATGAACAAGTCAGCGCTTTAACCTCCCCAGACACGTCTGGTACCAATTCACCTACCCCGGAGCGATGGAAGGCTTGGTTGGCCTGGGCGGGAAATCGGAACCAGGGATCTGTAATTAGGTGCAGCCGGCTCCTCTGCCTGCGCTACTACGTGCTTCTGGGACAATACGCAGCGCAAATTATGCGCACGCGCCAGCCGACTTGAAAAAGGGTTAACGCACGCAGCGCTCCAGAAACCGCGTTGTCGTCCTTGCGTTGAAAGGAATCGATTGGCGCAGTTGTTCGCCCTTCCTATCTTCAGATGAGTAAGAGTTCTTATTCTTCACCTTGGCCAGGGTTAACAAGTTTAGGTCAAACGAGCCATCGTCCAATTATGTGTCGCTCTGTCTGATCATGCTTACGTGGACGCTGAGGGCGGAGAACATGTGACGGCGTTCCTTGTGCGGAATCTTGTGCCTCCACCTGAGCAGGATGCGCAGGTACCGGCGATTTGTGTTCCAAAGCTTCTTCGCACGGCTTATTCTCCTTTCAACAGGCTCGCCGTGTCGAAGTGGACGTGGCAGGGTCGAATCAGCTGCGTACGCAGTGTGGCCAAGCGCTGAACACGATTGCTAGCACATGTGTCTGCGCTAATAAGGTAGTTTAGTGCGCGCTGCTTGCGAATCACTGTTCACCCCATGTCAGATTGTTTTAGCTACTCTGGCCTTATCTGTTCGAGTTCATATGTACGGAACGGTACTTCCCCGTAGTTGGCGACATCTGCAAATGTCTACGTGCATTGGTTACGAGAGAGTTGGAGAAGGGAAGAACAATGGATTTCGAGACTGGCTTCGACAACGGTTCGTGTTACATCTCACCTCTCCAGACGTTTCTCGATCAACATCAGCCTAACGCACTCTTGAAGGTTTCTATTCTAAGCAACTACATAGCCAAAGTCGCCCGTTTTCAGCACGAGTAGCCGGCAATTACGCTGTCCTGGCGCGACTTTTCGTGTGTCTCTGCAATGCTCCTCTTAATGGACTTTTAGCGAGAAGAGCGAGGTGAGTGGATATATCCTCGTTGATATGCATCCTTATGCATTGGTGGAGTACAGCATTTTGTAGGGAAAGTTATGGGCTGATGCGCGTGCTTGGGTCCTGGTTTCATCCGTCGATTACGGACGTCTTGGAGAAGTGGTCGGATCGCATGGAGTCCCTCATGGATGGTTTGTCTTTCGCATCGTTTGTCAAGCCTATTAGATCTTTTTCTTCATTATTATAGCTACTACTATAGTAGCAGGTGTAGGAATCGGTGCTGTAAGGCAAGTGCTTTCGATGCGTGAGCGAAGGACCTGGGATTCGGGCCTGTATAAAATTAAACTTGCATATCACTATACATATATATACAGTGGCGTCCAAAAGTCTGTGAACGCTTGCATTTTCCGACATAACTTGCTTCAAAAAGGTCCAAACAGAGTGAAATTTGGATATGTGGTAGCAAATTAGATCGCAGTGACGATCCCTTGATCTACGTTCGTTATTATCGATTTTTTGCAAGTGCAAAGTCAGACGTGCGCGCAACGGTCAAAGGTGAGCTGTTAAAGCATTGAGCGTAGTTATCAATACATTTTCTTATGAAGCCAATCTAGTAGCGTTTTGATATACTGTGGTCTTTAACAAACTCCTCGTTATGCCGAAAGGAAAGAATATCCCTGATGAAGTACGAGAGGCAATTTTTCGACTCGTCCAGAAAAAAGTCTCTTATCGACAGGTAGGACTGCTTTTCGGATGCGGGATTTCGACAGTTGCTGCCATAGTCAGAAGAATGAAACATTCCGGAACAGCAGAAGATGCTCCGAAGTCAGGCAGACCACGTATTACGACCTCTAGAGATGATTCTGTCATCCAGAGGATGTCGAGGCGTAACCCGTCGCTGACTGCCGTCGATATAAAAAAGTCCGTAGCCATTCACCATAGCCTACATGTGAGCGTGAGCACGGTAAAACGTCGACTGAGATGTGCTGGACTCTATGGACGACGCCTCGTTAAGAAAGCCTTCATCAGCGAGAAGAATAGGAAAGCTAGACTCCAGTTTGCCGAAGAGCATCTGCGCTGGACGATAGACGATTGGAAAAAAGTGCTTTTCAGTGACGAGAGCAAGTTTAACCTATTTGGATCCGATGGACCACACTACGTTAGACGTCCAAAAGGCGCGAGGTACGACAGAATGTATCAACTGCCAACTATTAAACATGGCGGAGGAAACGTTATGGTTTGGGGATGCTTCAGTGCACACGGAACAGGCCCTTTTCACCACATCCAAGGAGTTATGGACTCCAAACGCTACCAGGAGATTTTGATCAATGTTATGCTTCCATACGCTAAAATACCTTCCAAACGCCGTGGATTTTCCAACAGGACAACGACCCGAAACATGTTTCGAAGACGGTGAACGAGTGGTTTAGTGCAAATGGAATTCACCTGATGTCGTGGCCTTCTCAGTCACCGGACCTGAACCCAATCGAACACCTTTGGGAACACCTTGCTAGAAGTTTAGCAGGTCTCACAGCAAGAAACAAGGCCGAAAAGTTTGAACAATTAAGGCAGAAATGGGAAGATATCGGACCCGACGTGATCAACAAGCTTCTAGAGTCCATGCCAAGGAGATGTGAAGCTGTAATTAAAGCAAAAGCTTTTGCAACTCGCTACTAGTACAGCTACGTTGTTTCTGTGTACAACTTGCCTGCATTTGGTAATAAAGAATGTTGCCGAAGTGTTGTAACCTATGTGGTAGATTTCACGGTTTTTCCGTTTTTATACTTGAAATATGGAGAGGACTAATATAGAACAGCAGTGATGATGCGATATAAGAATGTTTGTTATTTGTCACAACATATCCAAATTTCACATTTCTAAAGCTGATTTGAAGGGAGTTCTGGCGCAAAATGCAAGCGTTCACAAACTTTTGGACGCCACTGTATACCCAGTGCAAGGTATGGGAAAGGTAAATGGGATCCCTTCCCTCGAGAGATGAATCATATATTTCCTAAAGGGAATGTTTCATTCGGTGGGACACCGATATACGGTAGCGGTTACAGAGACATCCAAAAGAGTGTCAAAACGCATACAAAGGCTTGAATCCGTCCAAAATAGCTACACTAGAAAGCTATGGTTACGTTTAAATGGCTATGACTACTCCATTCCATCAGCGCCTGATCGTAATATAATATTCAAGCAGGAATCGCTTGCTAATCGTAGGAAGCGAAACGATCTAATTACGATTTTCAAGATGATGACTGGAAAAGTTGCACTTCCACTTACTGAGCTTTACACAGTCAACAATTCTACCACAAGGGGTTGTAGAGCTAAAATTCATTATCCGACGGCTAGAAGTTGTGTTCATGCCTCTTTTTTCTACTCACAGAGCCGGCTTCGTTTCTTGCATTTTTCTTGTTAATTACCAATGTGTTGTCGTAATAGCGTTCCTTTTGTCGCATGTTATCATACACGTATATAAATAAATAAATAAAAACAACGATCCGTCAAGAAGGCTAGTGGAAATGACTTGAAGGAATCAATGCGACCTGGGTAAGGATAAAGGATAAATGGCGGCGTTACTCAATCCCTTTGGCTTGCGCCATTCATTCTACTTCTACGGGATGTCGTGGAGATAACTTGTATGGTATTTGGCCAAGACTATAAGGCTTGGTTGGCCTGTGAGAGAAATCCGAACCAGGAACAAGGTATCGGGTGCACGCGGCAGTCGGCACCTCTTCCGACTGCGCTACACGCGCCCAAGCTACAATGGGCAATAAGTTAAATGAAGTTTTCGATGTCTCCTCATCTCCTAATGCAGAGAAGGTGGTTAAGAGAATCAGTTAAGTCACTTTTTCCAAAGAGCATTCGCAAGCTTCAGGCCAAAGTTTCCAGATTGTATTAAACTATTTAATCTTCAAAAATATCAGATCCTGCTCGAGGAAACTGAAGCGTCAATTGTTACAACTTACAAGGGAACTGCCTAAACGGTATGTCGGAACGGGAAGAACGAATACTATAGGATGAATCTCCGTCCTCCAAATAGTAACAGCAAGTGTTTTGTTTTTGCCGAATCTTTCAGACAAACGAGTAGGAGGGTGTAATGGTTAAGGGGCTTACCATCGAGCTTACCACGGCGGCGCAAGGGACCTGAGCCGTGGCTTGGATGGCGCAGTGCTAGAGGTGCTGCTTCATGGTCGTGACGAGGAGGGTTCGATTTCCCGTTTGCACCGCGTTTTTGCACTTTTTTCTTTGATTAGAGATTCCATATCTTGTACCTGTTGTGGAATTTGCTGATCTTTTCACTTCCTATGCCTTGTCGACATCTCATGATGCACCAGTAATGACCCAAATATGAAAAATACGATGTTGTATGAAACCTTCACGCCAGTCAATGCTTCTCATGGTCAACGTAAGAAATTTTGACGTGAGAACAATATGAAACAGCAGCAAGAAGCTAGAAAACTGCTTTAAATGCAATGTATTAATGTCGGTGAGGTGAGTGCCTCTACAGTGTACTCACAGTGTAGGATGGGACTCCATGATCTTCAACCTGCTCTATCACCTCGATCTATATTGTCGTCTCTATTATACTTACGAAGTCGCGCGGACATAATAAGCTGCTGCTAACGCAACTTCTACAATGTCTGTCTGCTAATCCTCGAGTGGTTATTCACCTACTGTCACTGAAGCCTGGATCCCCACTGGATGGTGTTCCTTCGAGAAACGAGACGAAGCTGGCGAAAAGCCTACAGGACATCGAACTACGACAACTGGAAATCGACGAAGTGGGGAAGTTGGAGGTAATGGAAGAAGAGGACCACAAGTTTCATCCAGAAGAGGAATGTGCCAAGTCACGGCGCCACTGTCCAGTGAAGGGACAAGCAAGTTTTTGGGAGGACAAACCGTTTGGGAGAAAGTTTTGGCTATACTAGAACTCATCTTACACAAGGTTGACAACCGGGGAAAATGGGGTTGTATCGCGATTCCAGGCTTGGGCTGCATCGAAGTACCACTGGGCAGGAACTATGAAGCAGTCTCGTAGCAGAGGAAGTACTAGCCACTCCTTTAGATTTCACTGAAGAAAGTGGAAAAATGAAAATGAAATATGTCATCATCAACATTCTCATCATCACACATCCTGGTTGCTTCGAAAACCGGAGTGGAATGGCGTTTTCGGAAGACCTAGGCCCATGTGATGAGTCAGGATTGAAGAAACTGTAGCCTTCATACGTTGCCCATGGTGTGATTGGTCCTACTGTTTTATGCACTTTGTGCTTGTGTATAATTGGTGTTGAAGGGTTTTTTTCATAAATATTTCATATATCATCGTATTTGCATATTTGAGACATTGCTGATGTATTACACGACGTCGGTAAGGAAGAAAAAGAAGAGAAAACATCAGTAAACTCCAAAAAGGTACAGATATGGAAATCTCTCTGGAAATGCGGTACTATGGTGAAAGTGCAAAGCCACGTCGTAGATGGGAATCGAACCCTCCACGTCACGACCGTGAAGCAGCACTCTACCACTGCGCCATCCATGCCACGGCTCAGGTCCGTGGCGCCGCCGTGGTAAGCTCGACACTGCGGACCCTTAATCATTACGCCCTCCTACTCGTTTGTCTCAAGGACTCGGCAAAAACAAAACGCTTTCTGTTACTATTTAGAGAACGGAGATTCTTCCTGTAGCATTCGTTCCTCCCGTTCCGGCGTACCGTTCAGACAGTTCCCTTGTTAGCTTGCACTACGTAGCACTCGTCAAAAAGTTTCATGTAACGGAAGCAGGGAATGCTTCAGAAGTTCGCTCACAAAAGGCTTAATAAATTTAAGTGTTTTGGAACTGTCTACGATACCACTGGTGAAATATGCAAATCTGAAGAAGTCGAGCAAATTAAAAGTCGGTCTATTGTTCATTCAGATCATTAACGGAGAACAACTCCAGCCTTCTCCTCAGCTCTCCTTGCTACAATATATTAATTCGATAGAAAAGTTTTTTTCGACATTTTCTGATTTTCGTTTAAAGCACCTTCCCCACTGAAAGTGTTTCCACAAATTTGTGTGTTGTCTCAAGTGACGACAACTGGTGCTGCTAGTCTAGTTAACAATTATAAAGCACCCGCTAGTTATACTTTGCTTCAAAAACTTATGTCTATGCCTGTGTTTATTACGTCACAAAAGGCAGGCTCGAATGGAACTAGATAAAAACAAACAACGAACATCGGTAAAAAAACTACCATAACAAAAACTGCATATAATCGATCTCCAGGCCTAGATTTAGTCAAACTTAAGTAAATTTTTTGATGCGTGGCGCTTAAACTGAGAAATGGAGTACGTTTTTGAAAGGTTTTTCGTGAGTCCTAAGTAAGCGCTACTGTCGATATAGCGTGCGTATGCGTACGAGTCGATTAGAACATCGATGTTTGCTATATGTTGTTACAGGATGTTTTGTTGCGATCAAAACTCTTGCGCCAGGCGGGACTCGAACCCGCATCTTCTGCTTTCCGGGCAGCGATGTTCGCCTTACACCGCCGGCGCTGCTTGACCGCACGCAACATCCGCGATATCCTCCAGGTCTGTCAGCACCCACCCGTGATACGGGGATGGGCCGGCCGCTGATATCAGCATGGAACCGGTTAAGCTGAAGACCTTACTAGTAACAATGCTTGGTATATGTCGCGTAGGTGAGCAGCATTGATAGATGCGAAAGCCTAAACCAATCAAACCGCATGGACTGGGCATGCCATTCAGAGAGGGCATACACAGTTGGTACTCTGATGGGCTGGCATGTGTTGGCCTGTGTTCTGTTTGGTTACAGTTGGCTGACGCGCTCCCACCTACCAATGCTGCTCACCTACGCGACATGTACCCAATGCTTTAACACATTTGCTTAAGCCAGCCGCTACAGGCTTAAGCAAATGTGTTAAAGCATCGATGTTTGCGTTTGCGCTAAAGTTGATGTTGGCATTGTGTAAAGCGTTGAAATCAATTAATTCATCCCCCGACTATTCTCGACAGTGGAGGCAGGTGATTTGCGTCTTGTGGCCTGCCTGCTTCTCCACTCGGAGAGCTTAGCCGGTCTCCTGGACTGTTCGCATCGGGACAGGTAGAAACACCGAAGATATCCCATGATCAGGCGCAGTGTCGCCGACATGTTGGTCCTTCTATGGCTACCGGAAACCTATTCTCAATCGACAAATAAGAATGGTTCTTCTGAGGTCCCCCTTTAGTTTCTTTTAACACCCTTCGATAGTTATCGAACGGCTTCAACCGTTTGTCATACGGATATTGTATTTTTAGATTTAATAATCAAATACAAACCATATAACAAACACAAAACTGCAACACGAACACGGACTTCAATCGAAAAGCGGTAATGAGCTGAGAACTATTAGGACTCTAGGAACAAAGATCGGCCCGAACAAGGAGGGGGAGGAGTTTACCAGCCGGTTGGTTTCCACTCTCGACTTCCTCGCGCTTCAGTCACACATAAGTGGACGAGGGTAGAAGGAGAGGAAGGATCGTACCGTGGGACAAAGGTCAGACCCGACCGGGGAACTTACCTATTCCTCTAGAATAATACTCACCTAACAGGGGAGAGCAACCCGCAGCTATGTATGCAGCTAAAGCTGCCTAGCCGGACTCGAGAAAACCCTGGGGCTGAGAAAGGTACGTGTAGTACCTAGAAGTGCCAAGCCAACCTAGGGGGTCGGACTACAACAGCGCCGGTAGGAAGCTGCCGTCCAACTGCTAGAGACTAATACCTCTCAACTAGGAAAAAGGGCGCTGAGATGTAGCCTAAGGGTATCTCACTAGAGTCTAGTCCGCTATAATGTGAAATCACTGAATCGTCAGCTATGAGCCAGTAGGTGTTCTCCTCACTCAACTCCTTGAGCCGTCTATTAGGGAACTAGAAGCTGGCCCTAAGCGAGACAAGTAACTGGGTCCTTTATGAGCTTCTCTTACACTCACTCCGACGAATAAAACCACCGTCCGACGATTGATCCCAAACGCAGGGCTGAAGTTTACCTACGACGTGGAATTCGGCAGCTGTGCAAACAATCAGTAGGTCTACTGCCGACTATGTGGGAAGTTAGTAGATCCTAGACAATTTGACGACACGAACTCAAGCCTATGATAGTGAAAGAGTGAGAAGGGGAGGAGGAAGGAGGGCTACGCTAAGAAGAAGAGAGTCGAAACTTTCAGACGCCGTCATGAGCCTTTTTCTAACTGTTGTCTAGGGATCCTAGACTGTTGCCCCACTACTGGTCCTCCCTTAGGCCTCTGTTATACTCCCGCGGGAGCATCCGCGGAACGTCCGCAGACCAATGGTGCACGGCGGAGGCGGGCGTGGCGAGGCGCGGCGAGTGGCCCGGCGCGGGGTCCCGATGCGATTTCCGCCCATCCGCGGAAGCTTCCGCGGGAGTATAACAGGGGCCTTACCGGAACTGTTCACCACTATTGGTCCCTCTTTAGTCGAACTCGCCCCACATTACTGGTACTGGTCCCCATAACTGGTCCACCACTACCCCCACGCACATTGGAAGATGTCTTCGGGGGTGCGGGAACTTTTACTCACTTTCGGCAGCGCGCTTCGGGCGCCGTGCGCGGCAAGCCCGCGATGACGCGGCGAAAACGCGTGCTGCTTGCTAGCTCCGTGCGTTGGGTCCTGCACCGATTATCGACGGCTGGCAAATTGCCAATCGTCGTCCCGGCCTTGCTGATTGTTTATTGTTGAGCAATGTTGCAATCTGTACATGCAATTATCACACCAGATTGGACACTACTATTCTAAACAGGACTAACGCTTTTGAAAAGAAAAAGAAAGAAGTTGAACGTCTTCCAATTCAAAAAGATCCACTTCCACGTTAAACTGGAGACTTTACGAAGAGTTTTGAATAATGTTTGTTCAAAGAAATTTTTCAGAATGATTCCTTTAATATTTAGTTTTAACAGGTGAAGGCAGTGTTTGAAATGTTATAGAATTCTATTTTTTTTTTGAGAAAAATAATGGTTTACAGGTTGTTCTAAAAAATAGAAAAGCGGCCTTTTTTGTTCCATAAAAAGGGATTACCCCAAGCCCTCTTTTAAGATGTCGCCATGTTTGGTTGTCTGATAGCAAAATTTTTGCTTGCATGCAATTACACATCTGTAATGCACAAGAAAAACAATTGGGCACTAGTTAAAAGTCCCGACTCCACTGTCACGACTTCGGACGATTTTTTTTTCGCTGAAACTTCGTTTAAGGGGTTATTTGGGATGTTGATTACGAATATGTCATCCGTTTTTCGTTTTGCGCTGGAGTACGGTAGGTTACGGAAGGTGCGGGTGACTAAGGTAATGGTAACCGATTTCGCCCAAATTTCAGCGTAAAACGAAAAACGGATGTCAGATTCGTTATCAGCAATACCCCCCCCCCCCCCTTAGGAGAAGTTTCAGCGAAATCGGTGATTATGACCTCGGCAGACTTAGTTACCCGTAGCTGCCGTAACCTACCGTAATTGGCCGCAATTTGAAAAACGGATGTAAGATTCGTGACCAAAACCCCAAATAACCCCCCTAGACAAAGTTTCAGAGAAAAAATTTCGACCGAAGTCGTGTCGATGGAGTCGGGACTTTTAACTAGTGCCAACAATTGTAACGAGCACACATATCTTCATCTTGAAACTTATGTAAGCGTCACTCATACTATCAATCAAATGAAAAATGCGAGAGCTAATCGGATGCATGGCGCGACCCCTTTTTAATACACTAAATGATCACTGCCTTATTGCGCTATAAAAGGAAATTAGATCTATTATTTTTCTCAAAATATAAAAATGTCTTAGAACATTATTACAATCATTCGGGCGTGTCAGCTAAGAAAATTTTAAAGAAAATTATACCAAGATTTCCTTAAACAGACAATTATTCTGCTCTCCTTAGAGATCCTTTAGTGTGACCGAAAGACGGTCGCTTTGATTTCAAAAGCATCACGCTTGTTTAGAATAATTCTCGATTCGACGTAAAAGTGTCAAACTTGACATGAAACTCGTATAAATAATATTTCTACTATTGCTCTTAGACTATCAGATATACTAATATCACTAACTTCCTACTAATAGTAAGGATCTTATCACAATAGTAGTTACAATATCAGTCAGCTGTTAGTGTGAGTTAGTTTGCTGTTAGCAACAGCAAAAACTCGCAGTAGCCATTTCCTGTTCGCACGTTCATGCAATACTAGGCAGCAAGAAGCCCACTGATGGAACTCTTGTGAGTAAATCTCGTGCGCACCGCCTGGGAATGGCTGGGGACGTCGCGCGCGCGGCGGTCGGCGCGGCCAAAAGTGAATAAAAGTTCCGCCTTCCCGTCTTCGGCACATCTTCTGAATTCCCGGTCACGTAGAAGACGTCTGGATATTTTCCACTATTTCGGGCCCCGTAATTTTCCCTATTCTCGCTGATGGACCAATCGAAACGACAACGACATCCACAAAAGATCGATAATTTAATATGTCGATTGGTGGCGATCGATACAACAAAAACGAACTTCAGATTCGTATTCAGCGACCTCGATTGCCTCGGGGCTGAAGTTCCCAGGCAGGTAGAAGACGTCTGGGTATTTTTCGCTATTTTGCGCCGTAATTCCTCCCCCCCCCCCATTTCCACCCGAATTTCCCCTCCCCCCTATTTTATTACTAATTTCTGCGCGGAGGCGCCGATCGGTAGTATGACTCATCGCTTAGCGCGTTATTATAGAATGTATGGTGGGATGATGATACTTTTACGTGTGCACCTAAGATATCAACAATTATACTGTGCGTTCACGCTTTCTACAAAAGATTTGGCGCCTATGAGGCAGGTTTCTCAATCTACTTAACGCTCAATATAACTATTTAAGAAGTGTGCAGTGCGTCGCTGCCGAGTCCATCGGGAGATTGTTCACCGGCAGTGGAACTCAGAGGACGTCGAGTAGCAAGGTAAGTTCCCCATCGCTTTGTTGGGAACCTAAACTTTTGACGATGTCCGTCGTAGGTGGCATGAAGCGTGTTTGGAGATGCTGTCAGCGTGTATGTCAGTAGTCGTGGATGGAGAATGGCGAATGAGCTTAGCCGCGGTGATGGGAAAACAACTGGACCTGTATAAGGAATATCCTGAGGAGAAGGTAAGCACTGAAAGACTCTGTGCTGTATCAACTGTAGGCTAAATGCAAGTATCACAGGCCTTCTTGTTTCGATGTATCGGCACGGCTCTGTCGAAGATCGCCCTGAAATCGTTTGTTGTCGATCACCTTCTGCTGATGTTCAAGTATGTGGTTTACGAGTGCTTAGTTCCTGAAAATTACGACTGGAAGCTGCTTCCTCAGGTCTTCCCAGCACAATCTACCAACTGAGCGCCAAGGCTGTGCTCGCGGCGTGGGAGCATGTGCAGCCAGTCATACTGAGTTGGTACTTGTCGAGCTTGAGAACGTGTCCAAATGGGAGCATGCCAAGAAGAGCACCGGCTTCTTTGGATTCATCAAGGTAGGATGTACTCCTTTGTTTGGTTGTGTTGGGCCATTGTGGTCGTGTTCAAGGATGCAATGCCTATTCGTCAGTACACTGACACGGAGATGGTGCTGCTTCGAGCCACTCTGATGCTCAGCTACGGGTACGTTGTGCAGTCATGCTCACTGGATACGCTCACACAGCGACTTCAGCACACCATTATCCCATTTCTGCGACACTACTTCGCGAACAACAAGGTGAGCTGTTCATTCTACGAATGTAGGCAGGATCTTTCCGTGTGTATGTCTTTATCGCTTCGTTTTTAGCAAGAGACAGTTGTACGTGAAGCTATGCTCGAAACTATGCGGCTAATAGCTCTTGCAGTCCATCCATCAAGACTTCCGGGAGACTATCGCTTTGAAACTCGTAATGAGCTGATCGGATACATCAAGGTGATGCAAGAGTTCGAAGAATTTATTCCGCTTAAGTTGCTCAATGGTAACATCTAGGATTACGTTCAAAGCGAGACGCCTGAGATGCTGTCCAGCTCGCTGCGACTACTCGCTGCGAAAGCTACGGCTGCATTAGTGTAAGCGCTTTTCGAGTTTATTTGTTTTTTAAGCAGGAGACGATTACTTCTAACGAGGAAGGTCAAAGAGGTCACCGTGGAGTTTCCCAAAGCGAGCTATATAGGGTTGTAGGGCGTTGTCTGAGAAGCACCATAGTGGTTTCCAAATTTCCTGCGGACCTTTGGGTAGGTCAAAAATGGCAAAAAACTGTACCGCTTCAGTGCGGGCCGATAACTCAAAACTGACGCCTGGAATGCCCTTGTCGTGCTACAAAGAGTCCTGCAAAAGGTTTGGAGCTTCAATCATTGCTAGAACCTAGGAATTGATTAATTCCTTATTGAAGCGAGAAGGCGCATTCACGGGAGGCGCGCGCCACCAGGGCGCCAGCGACTGGATGGCCGAGTGGTTAGCGTGGCGGACTTGCTCGTGGGAGGTGGAGGGTTCGGCGGTGTGGTTTCTGCATTGCTGGGCGCACATTTTGAGTTTTTGCCACCTTAAAGTGCTTTTCTGTCATGACTAGGTGTCATATTCGATTTCCAACCCTGATTTCAACCTTCTGTGATGCGATTTTACTTCAAAACACAAGTCATGCTAATGAATATGCAATAAACTGTTTAACAGTTGTGGTAACGTTCTATGAAACACGTGAAGCAAAGCAGATTCTGATATCAGCAGTAGCGGATAAATGCCAAGGAAGAGCAGCCGGAAGCTTCCTGGCAGGGCGTGTCGACAGGCACTTCATCGAAGGCGTAGTCCGCCGGTGTTGAGAAGTGCCCCGGATGCATATCCACATATCCAGCTGCCACCCACGCGCGCTATATGTAATCAACAAGTCCCGCGTTTCTTTCGAGAATGCGTGGTTGGCTCTTACCCCCAACCATTGTCCTCCTTGACAGCTGGCATGGGTTCAGGGATCACAAGAACCTCGCTTCCGAGATGCCTGCTGGAAAAGAGCTTAAGCTGATGACAATACCGCCAGGAGCGACGAGCCTTTGCCAGCCTCTCGATGTATACTTCTTCCGGCTTTTCAAACGGTTCATCCAGCGAATTCATTAACATGTGCTCCACTTCCGTCCGGATTTCAACTGCTTCTCAAGAGACAATACTTTAAAGTTAATCATGAATCGCTTCGGACCAGCTCACTTGATGTTTAAATTTTAAAGGTAATTTTCAAGACACCCGTCCTTGCAGGTGGTCAGTCAGACGTATAGGCAATTCTGCGCTCCGGTATTCCGAAAGTGCTTTGCGTACGCGTGGGTGGCAGCTGGATATGTAGACATGCATCCGGGGCACTTCTCAACACCAGCGAACTACGCCTGCGATGAAGTGCCTGTCGACCCCTGGCATTTGCCCGCCGCTGCTGGTGTCAGAAGCTGCTTTGCTTCACGTGTTTCATAGAACGTTACCACAACTGTTAAACAGTTTATTGCATATTCATTAACGTGGCTTGTGTTTTGAAGTAAAATCGGATCACAGAAGGTTGAAATCAGGGTTGGACATCGAATATGACACCTAGTCGTGACAGAAAGGCACTTCACGGTGGCAAAAACGCAAAATGTGCGCCCAGCAGTGCAGAAACCATGCCGCCGGAATCGAACCCTCGACTTCCCACCCGCAAGTCCGCCACGCTAACCACTCGGCCACCCAGTCGCTTGCGCTTCTGTGGCGCGCGCCTCCCGTGAATGCGCCGTTTCGCTTCAATTAGGAATTAATCAATTCCTAGTTTCTAGCAATGATTGAAGCTCCAAACCTTTTGCAGGACTATTTGTGGGCACGACAAGGGTATTCCAGGCGTCAGTTTTGCGTTATCGACCCGCACTGAAGCGGTACAGTTTTTTGCCATTTTTTGACCTACCCAGAGGTCCGCAGGAAATTTGGAAACCACTATGGCGCTTCCCAGGCAACGTCCTACAACCCTATATTGGTCGCTTTGAGAAACTCCACGGTGACCTCTTTGACCTTCCTCGTAAGGTCGTCAGCAGGAACAAATGAATTAGGGCATCTATGGAAAGGTTGTGGCTAATCGGAGCATCGAAGTTGGGGATTATGCATGTGTCTGAGAGCTCTATTCGTTTGTTTGTTTGTGGAGGCTTAAAGAGGGCTGTGGAGAATCACGGAATAGGAAAAGAGGAATACCTTAACGAGTAACGTATCACCTGTATCACCTATTGTCCCGTTGATCATAGAGTTGCTCAAGAGGGCGCCAACAGCTTCTCCATTCGGGCCAAAGTACTGCAATGGATCTCCATCGCTCGAGGGACATGAAGAGCGTCATATCGTTCGTTCAGGGCTTTCACGAAGAACTCCAGCCAACGCGCTGCTGGGCGTCCAGGTGTTTTCTTGGCATCCCGCGGAATCCAGTCGGTAACGGCTCTCATCCAGCGTGTCTGCGAAACGCATTGCCTGTTCGGCCCATCTAATTTTTGGCGACTTGGCCCATGCGACAACGTCTCTGATTTTTGAACGTCGCCGCTGCTCGGAACTCCGAAGGCCTCCCACCTGCGTGAACCGCGTCGCTCCGAACATCGTACTGTTGATTCCTCCCTGCGCGACAGTGATCGCGTGTTCATCCTGCTTTCGCATGGCCCAGGTTTCTGAGGCGTTTTATAGTGTAGGAGGAACAGTAGAGTCGAATAGGTGGAGGATCCGGACGTCCTTCGCCCGATTCACAACTTCTTCTTCACTCTTGAAGGCTCTCCTAACCACTCGTTTCCTCCTGGCCAGCTCTCGTGCTGCGCCGTTGGCCGTGTTGACTTCACGACCTACGTACACGTAACTGGAGCGTTCCTCATGAACGTCGTCTTTGTAAGAGCTGCAGTCCAGCGTTCCCACATACACGATCGATGTCGGCCAGCATTCGCTCCGCCTGCGGCCGTATGCTATTCTCTCCCCAACCGTCCCCGGACGGGTATGCGGCGGTCTCCGCCCACATCCCTGGTATGCACATCATGCGCCATCGATTTTTCGCGCCGGGTACCGTTCCCGAGTCGGGCGAGAATAGCATACGGCCCCTGGCTGATGATCGGTGTTATGAGCACGATGTCGTCAGCCAAGCGAAGATGGTGCAGCTGCCGGCCGTCGACCTTCGCTCCATGTCTTCCCATTCTAGTTCACGTATGACGTTTTCAAGGGTGGCGCTGAAGAGCTTCAGGAATATGGTATCCACTTGCCGAATCCATCTCTTCACGACGATGACGACGTCGTTGTGGAATGGTGACATTTTGGTCGTGAATCCAGTGTACAGCTCTCGAAGTACTCTAATGTAGTGAACAGGAACACACTGAGCGAGCAGGGCTTCGATGACCGATTAAGTTTTGATGGAGTCGAATGCCTTCTTCAGATCGATGAACGCAAGACACAGCGGCAGCTTGTACTCTCGCGACACTTCGATGAGCTTCGTAATGGTATGTATGTGGTCGATCGTGCTGAATCCTCTTCGAAATCCTGCTTGCTCACATGGCTGTCCTTCGTCCAGCGTTCTGCTGATCCTATTCAGAATGACTCGAGTGAACAGCTTGTAGACTACGGACAGCAAGCAGATCGGGCGATAGTTGCCGGTGTCGTGCACGTCTCCCTTCTTGTCCATAAAAACTGTCTTGCTGGACTTCTATTGAGATGGAATCTTGCACCCGACAGGTAGCGTGTGAAGAAGCCGCAGGCAAGTGTCATTGGGCAGGTGGAGATGGCTGTCGGAGAGATCGGAGTCGAAGTGAATGGCCTTTTCCATTGCCCTTTTCTCCCTTTATTGGAACATTGCGCGAAGGAGGCGGTGGCTCGATCCCATGTTGAACTTGGGGACAACAGAGACGACGGTTAGGCTATACTTGCGGTTGAAGATGATGTGGTCGATCTCGTACGATTAAGAATAGCTGGGGATCTAAGGGGAAGGGTAAGAATAAAAGTCGGCGTCGGCAATTCCTTTGCGGATGTGTCATGCATTCAATAATTCTCGCGGTATACTGTGTGGGTGGGCTGAATGCATGTCTTATTAATGCAGTAAGTTGTGCTGGTTATCCGATAGACTATCGCCGTTTCATCCTTGCACGACGCGTCTGAAACCATTTCTCCGACCCTGCATGTATAAAAAGCTAGGTTGTTCTAGCCGGCAACCGATTCATAAATCGAATAGGGAAGCACACAATGGCCGCTGTGCAGCCCGACTGTGGGTGTTTCGACTCCTATCTTCCCTTCTATTACATAGTTGAGTTTCTCCATAGCTAACGACTAGACTTACAAAAACCTACTCCTGGGGTGCGTGTAGCACAGTCGGAGCTGATGCTGGCTGTCGCGTGCACCCGAGTCGAGGTTCTTGTTTGTGTTTTCCTCTTGGTCATTCCTCCAAGATCGTTCATTTGGTACCAGAACTGTCTAGAAGCGATGAAACACTGACTGGCTTCTCTGTCGGCGGTCACAGCAAGGCATCGTATAAGCCAATGATGTGATTTGCTTCAAGCATCTCAATATAAGGGCAGAGTGGCGAATTTGCTTCCACGGCATCTCAATACAAGGGCAGAGTGGCGAATTCCGAGAGGGGTTTATTAGTGCCGCACTTTATGCTTTAACTCCAGAATGCAGTGGTCTCCTTTTAGGTAAGAAGGAGTCCGCTGATGCGGAGGACTGCCTTGTGTTGAAGGGTTGTCAGCGGGTAGTAGAAATCGATGGCGAAGTTTTATGTTCCATCTTCGTTCGGTGAACAAATGCATGCGCTGAAACCTCAGAAATGGAGCATCTCGGTGTGTCTTCAAATCCAAAATGGCAATTTCAAATTTTCAGTTTCAAATGGCAATTCTTATACTATTTCCAGAATGCTGTGGCTCCTACAGATAACTTACTTTTTTGGGAAATGCAGTCAGTCAACGTGTTGTTTTGCAGTCGTCTGGAGCCAACGCTCAGTGACGATGACATCTGGGACCTGGGCTGCGTGCTGACGCAGTACATACTCCCTATGTGCCGCGAGAAGAGTGGTCTTAAAACGGTGAGACTTCGCCGTTTCATGCGGTATACTCTGCTTGCTACTAGTGACCTCTTAACGGAGGTTTTTAAACTTACTGCATAGTAAAAAACTGCTACTACTCAGTAAGAGCTGCTACAGCTGCTAGGTGCTATGGTGTGCATTTCTTCTCTTGGTTATTCCATCCCTTCTCGTTGAAAGAGGCTTTGTCGCAGCGGGTGCTTCCTCGATGCAACACTAAACGAGATGCTGTGACAGAATCTGTACATCAAACGGCTTTCGCTTGTTCACCCATCTGTGGTCTTTCGTTTTAGTTGGCCTATGATTTGTTCGACTATGCATCAACGTCGATATCTTCGCTGGCGTCACCAAATAGTAGTCGTGTTGGTGCAAAGAAGGTACGCTGCATTAATTTCACTTCTACTTCTCGTTTAATATTTTCACCTTCTCTGTTACACCAATAGCTGTCACGCAATGCACTCCTTCCCGCTTCCTCACATTCTTCTAACGCCCGACGTTCCCGCTATAGCATATGGCTTGTAGAAT
>OX377205.1:61618570-61694080 GCA_947396885.1 Heligmosomoides polygyrus polygyrus | reverse complement strand
ACCCCATACATCAGTCTCGCCTTTTAGCTAGTTTCGCCTTGAAGGGTCTCCTCGGGTGTCCTAAGTGTCGGGCTGTTGTTGTCTCTCTCAGCTGGAAGGGTTGTTGTTCATCGGGTCTTCGAATTTCGCAAGGTCTGTGGCGATGTTTGACCTAGTAGCTTCAACATATGTCTGGACTTTTTCAGACTCTGAAGAAGGCGAAATCGCCGAAACGTTAGTCGTCAATAAAGCGTGTACCATCTCGGTTCGAGTTTAACACCACGATAAGCAATTCTTCTGGAAGTCTTTTCGAGCTTTGCTGCAAAACCAGTTACTTGTACAGGATAACAGGTTTTACTTCTTAGCGTATTAGCCACTATCTCATTAGTTGCTGTGTCCGTTTCTGTAGAACTACAGAAATCAAAGCATAAGTTTTATTTACCTATATCGCTGGTCATCTTGCTAACCGTGGACTTGCTCGACCAGCAGCGACCAGCGGCACATTAGATTCTTGTTGCATGCGAAGTAGCCATTTGTTTCTTTCCGTTTCCTATTCTAAAAAGCGTTGGCTCATCAGTAAGTCACTTGGAAGTGCTTGAAACCCCACTCAGTGCACCGCAGTCGCACAATCCTCCCACTTCTATTGTTGTTTGTTTCTAAGGCAGAAAGTCTTCTGTTTTAAAAACTTACTAGGGAAGGGTTTCGACCTCCCATGGAACTTCAAGATGAGACCACGATCATTAGGAAGAGCTCCGAATGCTGTTGCGAATACGGAAGTCGAAATTGCAAAATGAAACTCCTGAGCGAGTTACGACCTGCCGAATTTGGGTGGCCTGACCACAGGCTGGCCGTGCGAAAGCGTTGGCGCGAGAGTGAAGAGTCATAGGCAGGGGTGTGGTTAATGAAATTCGAAATTTCGTAAATAGTAACTTCGAAAAACACGTCGTAAATCGTAAATCGTAAGAGTACCTGACATGTAGTATAATACAACAGAATTTTTATAGGTTTTCCTACCAATGTTACACAAAATGATCCAATATTTGTTTATTTGTCGTGTTATTCTCAGCTCAAGCTGGACAGTTTTCTTGAAAGTATCGACTTAGCGATATCGTAAGTAGGCACTCATGAGCGTAATCACCCGTGGCGCTCGAGTGCGGCACCGTCTTCTAGGTTTACACCTGTGATACCGATTGCGGACGGAATGTCACCATATCGTGGCTACGCCCACTGAAACTGTGTATATATACGACCAGCGTCCGTCGCCGGCTTCGCCGGCGCCGTTCGCTGGACGTGCGGGCCACGCCAGGCTTGCCGGCTTCGGGTATGGTGGGCCACGCTGGGAACGTAGCCCAAACCTAGCTGGGGATGCTGGACGTGCGGGCCACGCCAGGCTTGCCGGCTTCGCCGGCTTCGGATATGGCGGGCCACGATGGGAACGTAGCCCAAACCTAGCTGGGGATGCTGGACGTGCGGGCCACGCCAGGCTTGCCGGCTTCGCCTGCTTCGGATATGGCGGGCCACGCTGGGAACGTAGCCCAAACCTAGCTGGGGATGCTTCCTCAGCCAGCGTCCGTCGCCGGCTTCGCCGGCGCCGTACGCTGGACGTGCGGGCCACGCCAGGCTTGCCGGCTTCGCCGGCTTCGGGTATGGTGGGCCACGCTGGGAACGTAGCCCAAACCTAGCTGGGGATGCTGGACGTGCGGGCCCGGCCAGGCTTGCCGGCTTCGCCGGCTTCGGATATGGCGGGCCACGCTGGGAACGTAGCCCAAACCTAGCTGGGGATGCTGGACGTGCGGGCCACGCCATGCTTGCCGGCTTCGGATATGGCGGGCCACGCTGGGAACGTAGCCCAAACCTAGCTGGGGATGCTGGACGTGCGGGCCACGCCAGGCTTGCCGGCTTCGGATATGGCGGGCCACGCTGGGAACGTAGCCCAAACCTAGCTGGGGATGCTTCCTCAGCCAGCGTCCGTCGCCGGCTTCGCCGGCCCGTACGCTGGACGTGCGGGCCACGCCAGGCTTGCCGGCTTCGCCGGCTTCGGGTATGGTGGGCCACACTGGGAACGTAGCCCGAACCTAGCTGGGGATGCTTCCTCAGCCAGCGTCCGTCGCCGGCTTCGCCGGCGCCGTACGCTGGACGTGCGGGCCACGCCAGGCCTCGCCGGCTTCGAATATGGCGGGCCACGCTGGGAACGTAGCCCAAACCTAGCTGGGGATGCTGGACGTGCGGGCCACGCCAGGCTTGCCGGCTTCGGATATGGCGGGCCACGCTGGGAACGTAGCCCAAACCTAGCTGGGGATGCTTCCTCAGGCGAAAATGAAGGAGAAATGAAGTGTAAAGGTGGATAAACCCGTACGAAGCGCAAATGTACGCCCAACAGATACGCGTTTGGGAACCTCATCGATTGTTCTTTGATTTGCACCGCTCTGGCAGTTTCAAAATGTCTGCAGTTCATGCGTCGTAAACAGTAAACACCCCGTTCGCCGCGGCCTGGGAAGCGCGGCAGGCTTCGGACAGCGCGACGAGCGTTTTACAGCGCAGAGGGCTTCAGAATGACAGTAATGATAATGATAAAGATGATAATGATGGCTCCTTAAACACCGTAGATGCGATGAACCGATCAACAACTTCCGTCAACATCTCATTTGTCGTCAGCAGGTCTCACCCACTGTCGCCGCGGGACTCGGACAGCGCGGCGAGCCTCGGACGGCGCGGCGAGCCTCTCACAGCGCGGTGGGCTTCAGAATGATAGTAATGATAATGATAAAGATGATAATGATGACTCCGTAAGCACCTTAGATGCGATGAACCGATCAACATCTTTCGTCAACAGCTATTATGTCGTGAGCAGGGCCGAACCGCTGTCGCCGCGGGCCTCGGACAGCGCGGCGAAGCTTCAGACATGACTCATGCCTCTCCCGATTATATATAGTAAAGATGCGTGTACCACTATTGTGGGTTCTACTATAAAATCGTGAGAATAAATCTTTGTTCCACTGAATAGTAAAGCCACCCCATTGGTAATCCACCAAATTGGTGCATCGAACGTGGAAAAAACCCAAGTTTGCGCTAGTTCTCCTCAGTGAGAAACAGACGGGTTTTTATTAGCTTTCTTTTCGAGTTCTCTTCGGAGAAATCAGGAAGCAGCCCTAAGTCCTTCGCGAGTTCTCTTCGGAGAAACCAGGACTTGATTGTCAGCTATGCTAGTTATCTTCGTGAGAAACAGCCGACAATTCTATATTTTCCTTTGCGAGTCCTCTCACGAGGAACCAGGAAAATAAAAAAAGCTTTCTTTGCGAGTTCTCTTCGGAGAAACCAGAAAGCGAACGAATTTCCATTCCGATCAAGGAAAGGAAATCGAAAGAATGCCTTCATCGCGAGTTCTCTACCGAGGAACCGGAAGGAAATTCTAAATTTCTTAGCGAATTCTCACGGAGGATCCTAAGAAAGAAAAAAAACCGCGTGGCAGGAAAAGCTTTGAGCATAGAACTACTCGAACCATTTCAAATAGCGGGTGAATTTCAGACGTCACGAAATCTTAGATATTTGTGAGAAATTCACCAAAACGCGATAGAAATGGCCGATGTTCAAGCCTTGAAGACGAAGATCTCCAGCGCATGTAAGCACCTTCGATCCAACAATGGTCAGATCGAAGAACTCCGAAACCCATTCGAATTTCCACCGGAGAAAGCGCAATGCGAGGAGTATATCAGAAGAAGGACTGCTGACTTGAACTACCTTTCACGAGGAATATCACAAGGCAAGCAGTTACTGGACAAATACGTTAAGGAAACCATCGAAAGGATCGACAGACGAGCCGAACAAAAAGAGCAGGAAAAGCTCATGATGGACCTAAACAAGCATTTAGAAGATGATGCAAATAGTCTGGACATCATAACATGTCAATGGCTCAACAAAATAGAATTCCGTTTAGAGGAACTGGCGCAGCAAGCCGCCCTCACAACTGATGTGGCTTCTAGTGTCAGTCACCAGGCCACTAGAAGTCACAATATCGGTATAAACGATCAAGAAGGACGTCCACCAGGCGACCGAAGCCAGCGGATCAGACGTCCACTACTCGAAGTCCCAATATTCTCAGGAGACTTCAGGGAATTTACCACCTTCTGGTCAGTCCTCCAGTCGTTGATACATGACGACGTTGACCTCTCTGACCAAGACAAATTCCTGTTCTTGAAGCAAGCGCTCAGAGGAAAAGCAGCAGCTTCAATCAACAGCATTCCAGTTATTGGAGAAAAATACAGCGTAGCAGTGAATATCTTGAAAAAGCAGTACGACAGATCCGAAAGCATGGCGGATATTCTCATCAGCGAAATCGAGCGCATACCTCGAGCTAATGATAATCCCAAGAGCTGTCGTGAAACGCTGTCATCAATTTCTTCACAGGTCGTACATCTGGAGCAAACTGGAGTATCACTTGACGCAGACAGAGTGTGGCGCCGTTTAATTTTATCGAAATTTACGGAACACATTTGCAGTACAGTGATACGAAAAGAAAGGAATGCCGACATTCCGTTCGAAGTAAGCGACATCATGGACGCGATTGACGACATCATCACGCTACAGGAAACGACCGAACTCACAATGAGGACTTTGTTTGGATCCGACAATCACAGATCAAACAACTTCGTGAGGTCACACACCACCCCTCAACAAACGAAGCATGTCGCCAAACGAAGGATCTGCTTGTGTGGAGGATCCCATCCTCCTCAGCATTGCGACAAATTTCCAACAACTGAAGCACGACGAATGGAAGCTAGACGACAAGGAGTATGCTGGAAGTGCTTCGATCGGTCGCACAGCTCGAAATTCTGTACAGCCGTTGGGAAATGTCCAAAATGCAACGAAGATCACCATTCGTCTCTATGCATTGGGACAAACGGTAGAACAGGTCAAGCCGAAAGGAGGCAAAATCAACCGCCGACAGTAGTTCATCAAGGAGCAGTATCCGTTGCGCTGTCATCGAAGAACAGCCGCTCCATGCGTCAGGCAAAAAGAAATGGAGAATCCATTGAAAATATCAACCGATGCCACGCAACTCATTTCTCAGTTTCGCGTAGTAGCCCAGTCGAAACAAAACAACGGACTTCTAGCCAACACGTGCAACAAATGGCTTCCGTGTTGATATTCAATGAGTCAGAAGTAGACTACCAACCGGTAACTATACTACTGCATTCTGGAGCTCAAAGAAATTTTATGAGGAAAAAACTTCAAGAGGAATTAAAGCTTCCAGCGATGTGCTCAACTTCATTCACAACCAGAGGAATAAAGACGCTTCAAAAAACTTTCAAGTCCACGGAAATTAGTATTACTCTCAGGAACGCCCACAGCAGCATGAAGCTAAAACGAGTGTCAGTTTTAATCAAGGACAAGCTAACAGAATCATCGAGCACTGCCATGCTGTCCCCAGCTGACAAGAATTTCATAAAAAAGAGGAAACTTTCTATCGCTCAGAAAAGTCTTCTTTCCACGAAGATCTCTGCAGATATAATAATTGGACAAGATCTCATTATTCACGACGCTCCTGTAATGAAACTGCCATCTGGTGTGATTCTGACACCTACCTTTTTTTGGCTATACCATATCCGGTGAAATTGGTACAGGCAGTTTTACACATGGAATGCAGGGAACGCATATCGCGACCAAAGGAAGGCTCAAATTACGAAAGGCTCAACGTCCGCACGAATTGGTGAAGCAGACGTGCATAGGAACGAAGAAGTTGGAAGAAACCAAGGACACCATAGATGCATATTTCCAGCCGTTCCTTCAAACACCTTCAGTAATCCACGATAGTACAACACTATCGAGAATCGAGCAGCTGGCGAAGGTTTCCACTAATGAGAAACTGGAACTCAGCAAATGTTTTCACTTCGCTGGATCAGCTCGACCGAAGCAGTATCTCCAAAGTGATGATACAAAAATGGCGACACCACAGAACGCCAACAAAAACTGCTGCTCATTTAATTGGATATCCACAGAAAGGATAAGAAATCCGTCAAGGAAACGACGTGCTGGAAGGAAAACTACCAGATTCAAGTGCTGCACTTCATCCTCACACAAGAACTTTGGGACAGAAAGATATAGCTTAAAACTTCTATCGAATTTGCAAATGCGTTCCCTTTGATTGTGTGTTGTTTGCTTGTTCTAACCTGTTGGTTATTTCCTCCTTGTTTCCTCGAAATTTTAGTGTTTTACCTAGCGCTACCGCTAGTTGCCGCTCGCCCCAGTGTTGTGGAAACCCAACTAGATCTATGTCCAGATATATCATGTACTACTGTAATATAATATAGTGTATTATAATATAGGACATCTCGATTTGAATGATAAGACTTAAGATACTTAGGTGAGCAATATAAGATAAGCACCATTGAATATCATCCACAGGCATAACTTAGCGATATCGTAAGTAGGCACTCATGAACGTAATCTCCCGTGGCGCTCGAGTGCGGCACCGTCTTTTAGGTTTACACCTGGGATACCGATTGCGGACGGAATGTCACCATATCGTGGCTACGCCCACTGAAACTGTGTATATATACCATGTGTGTACCACTGTTGTGGGTTCTACTATAAAATCGTGAGAATAAACCTTTGTTCCACTGAATAGTAAAGCCACCCCATTGGTAATCCACCAAAACATCAGAACATTAAAAAACTACGCAAAAACGAAGTGGGAATTAACTATTTGGAAAAGGAGTGTCTTCTTTCTTTACGTCAAGTCATTTGGGATGGGCCACTAGCTGCGGCAGTGGCGCAGAGGTAGTGCTCCCGCTTGTCGCGTGTGACGTGTTGGTTCGGTGCCCATTGCAGCCAGTCGTTTCGCACATCATGAATTATCTTCGAAATGACCTTTTATTCCAAATTATGGCACATGTTTGATTAAATACCCAGGAAAACTATCATGCACGTATGTTACAATGCTTGAAGGAGAAAAACTGCTATGGTGACATTGGTGGCACCTCTAGACGTTTTTATTTCTTCGACCCGGTGAAAAACGTTATGAAAACAGTCAGGTCGTTTGCTATGGCAAATAGCGTGGAGTTCAATATGATCCAGAGATACAGCCTACTGAAGGTTCTATCGCAGATTTACCGTATGTTTTGTGTCCCTAGGTTTTCAAGCGTTTGAAATATTCACGGCATAAGGCAGGTCACATTGATGATCATCCAGGTATGTTTGCCACTATTGGTGAATATTTGTTTGATCTCGCTACAGTTGACTGTTTTGTTGCTGGTTGTAGAGAGGCCGCACATATAAGATATGCAGTGCGTGAGCAACATGTCTGCTTTGCTCACATTTTTTGCTTTGTACCATGAATGCTAATGCTGTTAGATACACCTCCAGTGTTCAATATAAGTTTTGGACTCTATTTGTGCAAAATTATAAATAAAAATTTCACCATTTCACCATGTTTTTTGCCTTGAAGCATTTTTGCAAACATGTATGATGGTTTCCCGGCTGTTTAATCAAATACGTGCCATAATTTAGAATAAACGGCCGTTTCAAAGATAAATCATGATGTGCAAAACGATGCGCTGCAACGGGACCGAACCAACGACGTTACACGCGACGAGCCTGAGCACTACCTATGCGGCACCCCCCGCAGCTGGTGGTCCATCCTTACGAAGCCCCTATGACTCATCGCTTTCGCGCCAACTCTTTCGCACGGTAGGCCTGTGGTCAGGCCACCCAACATCGGGAGGTTATAACTCGCTCAGGAATTTCAGTTTGTAATTTTGACACCCATATTCTAATCAGCATGCCGAGCTCTTTCTATTGATCGTGGTCTCATCTTGAAGTTCATGGGAGGTCGAAACCCTTCCCAAGTTAGCACGTGTACTTTCTTCTCAGTGATGTATGATGTGCTCCTGTCCGATCTTCTATCTTTGCTGTTCAGATCGATGATGATGAATCTGCGACAATCATGGACGCTACGGTGGCCCAGTATGGTAACGCATTGGAAGCTATAGTGGAAATGAAACCTACCGTCGGTACTGTAACTCAACTGTTAAAGGTTCGTGAATTCTTCCTCTATCGCCGTGTGTCATCCCGTCTTGTTCATGTCGTTGACGAGTGCTTGATCTTCTGGCCTACATGATCAGGTCAGCAGTATTAGTCTCCGGTACTATCTTGTGGGTACTGTAAGTGGAGACCGCCAGCTTTGTCTTCTCTATAAGTCGCGGTTCCTGCCCGTGTCTGTATCTTGCATTGATTCCGAAATAGGAGAGCAAGGAAGCTCTGGGGTCTGCAGGCCGTTTGGTATTGCTGAATAATGGAATGCGGGAACCGCCACTACTTTGCCATTTTAGATGTTACTACCCTTCTACGGAAAACTGGCCGAACACGAACGTAGCCGGTCGGTGGACGCCACTGTGCAGATCCTACGAGTATATCTGGACAGAGCAGAGGATATAACTATCGGCGTAAGCGGCAAATTCGCAGCTGGTGCAAAGCCGAAGTAGCCGTATGACTGATTTCAGATCGCCAGTGACTTCGGACCGTTGTCTTCTTTGCTGGCTAGGCTGACCCCCCGTCTAGTGGATTCATTGGCGCTTGTTCGTCATCAGTCGCTTGTTGTCATACACTATGCGTTCCGGCTTGCCAACGCATATAAGGTGCATAGTTTGAGCAGATATCAGTGAGCGTTGTTCCGAATTCGCTGGAAACTTCTTATAATTTAGGGTCATGGCACGCTAACCGACTCTAGCTTATTCAAAATTGAAGATTTTGCGAGGTTATACTTGAGTAACGAAGGAAGACTCGACACGAACGACGCCAAGAAGGTTATCAGGAAGATGGCAGAAGTTCGTCAGTTCGTCCTTAATGTAGCTGTGTTGCCGTACGCGTTTCCTATAGTGTCGCTCACAAATTGTGATACACCTGTTATACCTGTAGGTTTCACTAAATTATATTCACACTCGCTGTAGTTCGCCTGCGGGAGCAAACATGCTCTGTGCTATAGAGTAAGAGTAGCTTAGAGGAGTGAACAATATTGCTCGTTTGAAGCAAGAATTGGGCGTCGGAAGTGGAAATCACGTGTGCAAGTTGCTTGCTAATAGGTGATTTCATTCATTCTCCTTTATTACGGCGAAAAATCTATCAGACCTGTCGCTAGGCCTTGGTAGAACCGGTAGCCTAGCGACAGGTCTCACACCTGGTACTAGTGCAAAGGTGAACACTAATTTTTTAAACTCCAACTATTTTTGCCTTGCTTGGCATAAGCAGTACGTAGCTTTGTGTCATCATCACTTCGCCGATCAGCAGCGATATTGAACACTGATAGGAACTTTGAGGAGCTAGATAGAACGTTGAAGCCTACGTTGTTTATTTGCATAGAAGTTACCGAGCGTGTAGCTTTAGGAAGTGTCGTTTATTGCAAATGTGGATGCATGAGTCGTTTTGAGGCTTATGGGAAGTAAATTGGGTATGAGTATAATTTTTTGATCCATGCAGATGTGCCTCATCTTGTGTGCGGAACTGAACAATTGGTGTTCGTAGTGAAGTTGCTACCCTTGAAAAGGTGGTGTTAAGGTAATCGAATCGCGCCTGCCGCAGTGCCAGATGCAGACATACCTATCGGCGTTGTTTGAGATGATGACGGATCGGCAGAGTCAGGTAGCTTTTATTTTCTGCTCGCTAAATGGGATGGATCTTGAGCGTTGTAGGAATACACTGTTAGACTGAATACACTGACGACCAAACGGGTATTCTCACTGAAGGTGGTGTTGTACTGTTTATCGAGTAAAGTCTTTAGCATCGGGCTCGGTTTTATTTGATGCAATTTGTCGTGGACTAGGCTTCCGCGATGGGATTTTATAAAACGTTCGGTGGAAGAGTGGGAATCGACACTGTTTGATTCCACTTGATGTTCCTGCGGAGCCCTCGGTACCTCAGAAGGGGAGGCAGTCGTTAGTCCCAGCTCGGATGCGCACTGACGATCCGACAGTGCCTACGGAGCCAATTAGCGTCGACTCGCACCGTGCCACCCGCCGCTTCGCGACGATCTCCAAGGTAGCCCTCGCAAGGCGGTAGCCCTCGTCGCCTTGCGATGGTGACCCAGCCGAGCACGGGAGCCTGCAGATCGAGCGCGACCCCACTGACGACGAACTTCACAGATCGACCAGATTTACAATTAGAGTAGATAACTTATTTAGAGAGTTTACAAAGGCAGCGTAAAGAGCCGTACTGGTGCGAGACCTGCACACTTTCTTATCAGAATTTCGAGCTCTATTTGAGGCTGTACAAGAACGCTTAAAAATTCTTCTGTAGAGATATTGTGACGCAGGCTTCGTGCCCAAGGCTTCACGAACAATTAGGCACGAATTTTGTATACTTTGGAACATAGAACATTTATTAAGCCAAAAGCGATACAAAAAGAGTTTACACAAAAGTTTGCAGCAAAAATTGGCTTTTTGAATTTTCCCCAAAGTGATCACTTCGAAAATTTGCAGATGTAGAAAGCGCTCATTTCGCAAATCGATTTAGTATTTCGTTCACTGAAATGTTGCTGCATATTCAAACAAAATATTGCCTGCTCCTACAAAAAATTGTTTTGTAGTCAAATTCACAAGTATCCTTTTTGTTTAAGAAAATTTTCTAATTTGTAGTTGTTTGTTTTTGGTGGAGAGTCTAGGATTAATGCAGGAAGCTCGTTCCAGATTTTCACAGCACGAGCTGAAAAAGATTCTTGAAATTTTTTTGAGTGCGGTTTTTGCGGTTGAATTCTAAGATTGTGCCCTCTTGTCCCGTTGAATGAGGAAAAAGTGAAGAGTTCATTTTTATCAATATCCAAGTGATCATTAGCAATTCTAAAAACAAGGTTTTTACCATAAATAATTCGTCTTAGTGACAACGAGTTAGTACAGAGTCGGGCCAATCTTTCAGGGTAAAAACTTCAAATAAACCATTCCTAATGAACACTTGTTTTGTAAATCTTTTTTGCACACTTTCTATCTGATTGATATAACTCTGCTTTAAAGGGGACCATACAGGTGTACAGTACTCCAAAATAGGTCTTACATAAGTAGAAAAAAGTTTGAATAATGTTGCGATATTGTAAGTTTGAAATGCTCGTAATATACAGTTGGACTTGGCATGAGCTGCAGCGACAGTTTTTTTTATGTTCGTCAAAAGTTAGTTGGTTGGAGTACACAACTCCCAAGTCGCGAATAGAATTCGAAGTGTGCAGCCTGCATCCTGCTAGGTGGAAGAAGCAGTTTTTGGGATGATGGCGCCCAATGAGCATGACAGTTGTTTCAGTAGTTGTCCATTTAATAGTAGGAAAGTTAAAATCTCCTAGGATTATAGAATTGGGACTTCTTTCAAAAATTCTGAAATGTCGAGAAAGGCCTCGTGGAACGACGATCTATCACAGTTTGGACTACGGTATACTAACGTAGCATGCGTTGGCAGAGGTGAAGTATGAAAGCAAAGGTTAAGCATTGACAGTACACTGAAAAGTTCTTAGAAGAAACGAAGTGATGTGAAATTTCAGAGTGAACCATAGCTAGAACTCCGCCGCCAGCAACATTTCCAGTCCTATCACATCGATAGATTTCATACTTTGAACGGGGAGAAAGAGCAGCGTCAAGCCCCACATCTGGTTTGAGCCATGTTTCTGTAATGAGGATTACAGACGGATTATTACCTGAAATGAAACAGTGAAGATCGGGAATTTTGTTAGCTATTGAACGAGCATTAAATAGAAAAATATTGCTCCAAGAAGTGGACCGCGTTCCTGGATCACTTTGAAGGGAGGTCAACACAGTTGGGCGGTTTTCGCTGATCTTCGAATTTGATAAGCACTTAGCACTGTTTGTAAAACCATTTTCCTATAGAGGTCTGCTAGAGTCGGTCACCTGTTGTGCTTTAGAAAAGCCAGAAATCTTTGAACTCCCATCGAAATTTGAAGAATGTGAGTTTACCGGCACTACCGAACGACGTGGCAGATCATGCGGAGCCTTAAGTTTTATTATGTCGAAGTCACGAACTATGTATAAAAACTTTCTATATATGTATGTATTTAGAAAATGTAGTCTTTCTATATATGTATATATGTATACTTTATTATCAAAATTTTATGCTCTATCTGTTGGGCTGTACGAGAATGCTTAAAACTTCCGCTCGTGGAGATATTTTGCAGGCCTCCGGATAAAGACTGCACGAACAATGCAAAACAAATTTTGTCCAGGTCATAGACTTGATGGCGAAATGTTTACTGATACTTAAAATAACGGTGCTCCTCCTCAGAAGTTTTTTCTCTCATAAAGGATGCAACTTCAGTCTACTGACATGACACTGGAAGAACAATTTGACATGTTGTGTGATAAAATTCAATTACCATGAATTTTTACTCTTACCTATTCAGTCTTAGTCTCGAGAAATATAGTGTTGGGTATCACAAAGGTTCATAAAGATGTGGAGGATCTCAGAAAAACCTGAGAAATATTATGAAAAAACTAGAACAGGATTCTGCTAGGAGAGCTATCTACTAAATGGATTGTTCGCGCAGTCTTTATCCGGAGGCCTGCGTCAAAATGTCTCCACAGGGGAATTTTTAAGCATTCTTGTACAGCCCAATAGATAGAGCTTAAAATTTTGATAATAAAGTATACAAAATTCGTGCCTAATTGTTCGTGAAGTAAAGTATACAAAATTCGTGCCTAATTGTTCGTGAAGCCTTTGGCTCGAAGCCTGCGTCAAAATATCTCCACAGAGGAATTTTTAAGCGTTCTTGTACAGCCCATCAGATAGAGCTCGAAATTCTGATATGGAAGTGTGTAGGTCTCGCACCAGTACGACTCCCTAAGCTGCCTTTGTAAATCCTCTAAACAAGTTATCCACTGTAATTGTAAATATTGTCGGTCTGTAAAATTCGTCCTCAGTGCGGTCGCGCTCGATCTACAGGCTCCCGTGCTCGGCTAGGTCACCATCGCACGGCGGCGAGGGCTGCCTTGGAGATCGTCGCGAAGCGGCGGGTGGCACGGTGCGAGTCGACGCTAACTGGCTCCGCAGGCACTGTCGGCGTCGTCAGTGCGCATCCGAGTCGGGACCAGCGACTATCACCCCCTCAGAAGATCAGCGGGGTGGCACCAGCCTGTTTTGATTGAGATAAACGCTGAGATGTCTGTCACTTCTCCTTCGAATACACTGTATAGGCAATTAGTCATGTCGACGTGTCTTGTCGATGCCAACTTAAGCTGGTAGTTTGTGTGCCACATCCCTAACAAGTTCGATACCTATGGCAACCGTATCCTTGAACGTTGTCGTTAGGTACCAGTATGTTTTGGATGTTTTGATTGTACCCTTGCACCTCCTATCTCTGTTGATGCTTGCCTGCAGGCTTGTTGCTCTGTCCCAACTATTGTTATGAGCTCCCTCACACTTAACCGGGGATGCCTCGCGCTTTATGATTGTTCAGGCTGCCTTGAATTTCTATTGGAGACTATGGAGTGATGTTGGATGTTGTAGGTATCGTCAGCGGCGGCTCAACTGCTCACCCATGCGTTGAGCTGTCGTGGTGCTATTCTTGTTCATGAGGTAAGTCGTTGTCTTCAGATAAGCTTTTACCCACCATATGGCGCGTGTGGTGCAGTCGATAGGAGGCGCCAATTCCTCCGTGGATCCTTGATTGGTTTTACTTGCGCAATACCCACTGTAGCACAAGCTTGTGCGGTCTGTGGATTCGTTCCAAACATGTAGGAAAGGCGAAACCTTGACTTCTGTCATGCAGCGATTCGCAGTAGTTGAGTGTGTAGTGCAAGACACTGTGCAAACAAAAACGTATCCGTTGTGTTTCGATGGCATCTCAGAAATCCACTTCGACTGGCCAGCGAAACGATGACATTTGGGCTTCCTTTGCATAGAACTCCGTGCATTGTTACCAAGACTCTACCGAAATCGGATACAAGCAGGATGCGGTCAAACTGATAGGACTGGAAATCTCAATTGCCTTCAGTACTTGTCTTCAAATGTCGTTCTGTTTAAGGCGGATACGCTGGTGACGACGATGTTGGCTCGACTGCCTGAGGTCCATTCCTGTGTGCAGACGTACACCGACCTATTGGCTGCACTGGTTGCGTTCTCGATTCATCAACAGACAGTGGTGTGCGATGTGATGTTAAGACAGCCTCTGCCTTACACAATGTAAGCTTGGTTATTATACGCGTTGAATTCCCAGCAGGAACTGGTTCTGATTGCGAGATCTCTATGGTCTTCAGCCAGAGTCCGTCTAGGTAAATTTTTGGAAAGACGCAATGGAAATCAGTTACCGAGAAGTCCTTTAAAGTCTGACGGACTAACAAGATGATGATGATGATAGGATCTAAGATGATAAAAGCACCAAGTCACAAAAACACACTTTCGAGTCGTGCTTAACACGCCATTGTGTCGTCTCGGTTCACGCAATTCTACAGCTTCCTGAACCCAGTATTCAAGTCTTGCCCATAATTTGTAAAGAATGAGGTTTGTTATGTCCTAACTGAGTGCAAATAAAAGATAGAAATATTTATGTGGCTTTGTCAGCGGTAATTAATAGGCTTCGGCGATTTCACGTCAGAATTTCGTGAATGATGGATGGTTCATGCGCGTTACAGGCAAGTGCAGGACGCATGGGAATGTGTGGCTAGAGAGCGCTCGCTTTTCGCGAACACTCTAGATTATCTCCTGGAGCTGCTGACGGGAGCTCTGGAACAGCCGTACGACGTCATGGACACTGGAGGCGGTAACTCGGTGAAGATTGTTCATGTGGAGCCGTGTCAGTATGTGGCCGCCATTGCAGAGGTGATCAAGGTGGGTTCGTTCGTAGCCGTTGTGTTAGATTAAGGCGAATCATTATACTACACGCATTCTGGGCCTACTAGCTCGTAAACATCGCGAGATAACAGCAAAACTATGCCAGGATCTGTGATCCTTTTTTACCTTGTGTGGAGGGCTATAGCTGCGCATCGGACTGGTGGTCACAACTTTTTGCGTCTCGTGTCGCACTAAACCGTTTGCGCGACCTATACTATGATGCTTAACTGGCGCATCTGAAGAGTAAAATATGTTGCACTGAGCTGTCTGTGCCCGTGATTTTGTTCAAAACTCATATCTCTAAGGCCTTTGTCATACCATCGCTCACCACCAGCGACGCCTTATGATATGCTCCCATATCGATCGGGCGGCGCGATGGAATCGATATGGGTGCATATCATTAGGCGTCGCTCGGGGTGAGCGATGGTATGACAAAGGCCTAACGAAGTGTGGTTTCCAGTGCCTAGTATTTGTTACGTGTTTAGTCTCTGACATATTTAAGACACTGGGAGCCGTTTCCATGAAAATGACGAAGCTGGGAGCATTAAGAGGGTGTTTGAAATCGATGAGGTGAGACAGCCATTTGAAGCGTGTCATAAAATGCTGTGGGAGTTCTGCGCAAGGTCACGTCGGTCAGAAAGTAAGTTTTCATTATTCTTTTTTTTTCAGAACGGTGAACCCGAATGGGCGTTGTACGAAAGGGTTCCAGTCCTACTAGCAACCGTACTCCACATGATGTGTAGCGTTTCTGACACGCAGTTCCCGGTTGTCGTCAAAGAAAACAAGGATGGTCAGTTAGATGCTTAACATATTCACGAGGAGAGCGCTTTCGCGCCTAATGCGCGCCACAGCCGGCTGCTTTTTTTGGTGCGTCTCCACTCATTTGTGCGGACATATTCCCTCGCAAGGTGTTACCATCAGTAAGTACATTTCTTTCGATCTGAATTAAACCCAGCATTGATTTGTTAGTGTGGTTTGCGAATTTGAAAAGAAAATCTGACAAAAACATGAATAGAGAAAGTTATTCCCAAAACTTCGTCGTCCACTCAAATGAATGGACATCGTCCGTCGCGTTCTCTCCGCTGTCCGCTCAAATGCGTGCACATTGTCGCAAATGTTTTAAAGTAGAGCTTGGAGGAGAGGTGCTTCGCTCGCAATACTCATTGATGTGGTCGTGTGGCTCATTCTGTTAAAGGCGCCCATTCGATATCGATTAACAATACCTAGAGTAGGTTCCTTAGTCTTGATTCTTAATTTTCCTTGTTTGTTTCATTACGCTGTTGTAGGCTTTGGGCCGGGGAAGGGATTTCAGCGACCCTAGCACTGCGTTGAAATTAAGTAAAAGAATTGGAAGAAACGATCACTTCACAACTTGACGTGAAACCTGAACGCGTGAGCTTCGTCGTCGTTAAACTCCGTCCACAGTTCTTTCGGAACTCTTGTATTTCATCGCTGTTCTTTCAGGCACGTTAACTAATTCAGCATACTAGACCACTATTGTTCCGAACTCATAGTACTGTTGGATTGTTTTTTACATAATAGAATGCAGATGTTAGCGATGATGGAACCTTTTGCGATGCGTATCTTTTTCTCGTATATGGAATGTTTTCTTAAAGTAAGTAGGATCTCCGCGAGGAGTTGGAAAGAGTAGCTCACGTGTTTATCTCCAACTGGTACTTGGTTCTTCGCAAGGGGCTAATAAGATTTGAAAATGCAAGAGAGTAAGAGAGAGCTTGGCGGCTCTGGTCAGAGCGATGTCTGAATCGGTGTGTGCATAGCACATCATCACCTTACGGCTATGCCCCATATTTGAGCAAATGCTATCTCGAGTTGTCACTCCTCCCTATCTACCATTGCTCACACTTACTGTTCTCTGTGATTCCTTAAAGTTTCAGGAACTAAACAGCCTCTGATCATTACACCTGAGTTGAGGCGTTCCGCTGATAGACCGGCTGGAATGGCTGTAGCGACGCTGAAGACCTTGCTGTCGAGGTGGGCATTTCGTTCTCTATTCTTGCAAAATTTTACGCTTAGATGTATGATATTATCAATTCCCTTACTCTAGGACGCAGTCAACGTCTGTCATCGAGGATATGAATCAAGCAAGGGGATGGACGGAGTGCCTCGATCGAGAGTTGTTCGTGGGCGCGGTTAGTTATTATGTGACCTAGGTAGTAGCCCTAACGATAGAAAAACAGTTTTTCGCTACGTTTGGTTGTCGAGCTTAAGCTACCAAGACAGATCAGCGCCAGTGGGTTTTATATATACCAATTTCACGTTGAATTGGGCACTTTTCTAAGCCAGATTAAGACTTCTGAGATCAAAGCGGACTCTTCCAAATTGAAATGAGCTTCTTCTCCCTAAAAAGGTTAGAATAATTTTTTGTGCAAAGAAAATTTTAATATAGCTTTCTTTTGATTTTCAACCTTTTCAAATTTTATTCATTGAGTGAATAATTGTTCGAAACTTTGTACAAATTTTTATTTTCTCAGAGAAAAGTAATGGTTAAAAGCTTGCTTTAAAGAGCGTGAAGGCGGCCATTTTTTAGTGCCAAAAAGAGATGGCCTCTTCCAAGACGTCGGGATTTTGTATTTATTACATGGAATTCCATGTTGCAACACTGTTCCATAACAATCACCAGACAAACTGCACAACACAATACAGACCTACATCTAGTTAAAACAGAATGCCAAAAGAAGAGAAGGAAACAGAAGGTAACAGAGAGGAGATGATACTAGAACAATAGTGAACATTGGAGAGAGTAATGAACAACTTTGAAATCAGGTTCCCAGATACCTATCCAACATACTTTTGAATGCGTGAAGTTTAGGTGGCACAGTTTGTGCTTTGCAAAGTTTAGAGTACTACAACCCTGCTCTGTTGACAAAAAAGAATCTTTTAATATTCTTGCGACTTCTAAGAACCACAAATTTTGTCGAGACCCCCCCCCCTAGTGACAGAGGCAACGACTTGCATGAAATCACTAAAGTTGAGCCCAGTAAGGCCATTCATCAACTTGTAGAACATAACCATGTCAGCCTTGCGTCTCCTCCATGGAGGGATTTTAATCCAAAATTCAAATTTCTGGCATCACTTCTAGGAATAGCCTCATAAAGATATCCTAAGGCACGAATCAAGGCTTTTCGCGTAAAGCTGTTTTGTACGCCTTCGAGTTTTAAAATGGACTTCTTTTTGTACGGATTAAATATTTCTGTGCCGTATCCCAGGATGGGCCGTACAAATGATTTATAGGCTTGCAATAAGACCGACGTGTTGCGCGTGCACAATGCGCTAAATATATTATGAGTAACTCTAGTAGCCTTGGCTGCGACCTGTTGACAGTGAGTGTCGAAGCTAAGGGTTTCATCAATGGTAAAACCTAAATCCCTAATGTGATTCACGCTTTCCAGAGGCATGTTTTGCATGCTATACTCATGACGCCTGTTGTTAGACCCAATGTGCAACACCTTGGTTTTCTCCTTTGACAGGGGCAATCCCCACTTACTCGACCAGTCAACTATTGCATCTAAGCTACGTTGAAGAGTGGTGCTGTCCATCCGAGAGATGATGGGCCGATATATTTTTAAATCGTCTGCAAATGCGCAACACTTAGATCCCGTAGAAAGAATTGCGGAGGGAATATCGTATGTGTATATATTGAAAAGCACCGGTGATAGTACCCCTCCCTGTGGAACTCCACTAGGAGCTGATCTTAGGGAAGAAAATGATGACCCCATCCTGACGCAAAAAGTTCGATCCTGAAGAAATGCTTTGATCCATTTAACAATTCTAAAGTGTACTTCAATGGAGAATATCAGTTTAGTGATTAGTTTGCCATGATCGACTCGACCGAAAGCTTTTGCAAAATCCACATAAATGACGTCAACGGCGGTACCGCAGTCCAACTGCCACGTCCAATCATTAAGACACTGAGGCATTGCTGTAATCGTTGATTTCCCTTCTTGGAACCCATGTTGGCAATCAAGGATAATTTTATTCGTTTTCAGGTGCTCCACTAGCCTTTTCTTCATAAGTTTTTCAAATGTCCTCGTTAACACGGACGTTATACTTATAGGCCTGCACTGTTCCGGCGAGCTGAAAGATTCCCTCTTTGGAATGGGGGTAATGTAGGACATTTTCCACCTATTGGGGACCTCCGCTAGCATAAAGCTCAAATTAAATAAGAACTCCAGCGGTCTCGCAATGACATGCGCTATCTTCTTCAGAAGGATAAGTGGTATGTGATCCGGAGTCATTGAGGTGGATGCAGGCCATTTCGAAAGTATTTTGTAAATTTCTTCGTTATTACGTCAAAAGGAATCGTTCATTGTTGGGAAGACAACATCAGCACAAAGGTTTGTCGTATCATTAGATTCCATGAATGTTTTCTCAAAGGCGTCCGCTTAGAGCTCAACCTTCTGAATATTGGTCTTTGCTACCTCTCCATGAGCCCCAATAAGAGTCCCTGTTCTTCCTTTGAATTGAAGTTTGGAGCTGAGGTATTTAAAAAAACCTTTGCCTATTCCCAACTTCTACAATTTTCCGTTCGATGGGACTATAGTATTTCCTTAGCTTTTTCTCAAATCTCTCATTCAATATCTTAAATTTTTCCATGAGGCTATGCTTGTTTGCCTCACTGCAGGCATTGGCTGCCATCCATGCTTCAGACTTCCTCTTGAACATGGATCGTAGATACCCCAGTAGTGACATCCTATAGGAGGACACCCGTAATTGGGGAACAAACATGGCAATGCAGTCGTTTAATGTGCTTAGGAACATCTCGTGTTTATCGTTCACACTATCAACTGAATTCAGGGAGCCGTACCTGTCGACACCACTCAAATAGGAACATATTTCGTCAAAATTCGCCCGTTTGTAATCTCTTATGATGACCTCGCTATCCGCAGGAGCGATATTACAATTCAGTGTGAAACGAATTAGAGCGTGATCGCTTGTTCCAAGTGGGGGTCCGACCATAGTGTGATAAACAAAATTTCGTTTGATAAGACCAAGTCTAAGATGTTGGATGCAGGTGTTGGATTCCGAACCGTTTGCGTCAAGCCATGGATTTTGCAAAAATTTACAAACTCTTTGGAAATGGAGGAGACGGCGGTATTCTCACTTTCTCCCCAGTTGATATCACTGAAATTTAAATCACCGCAGACAGAGTTGTAGAGAGAGTTGTCGAGAAGCCGTAGAGTTACAAGAGAGAAGATCGCTTAGGGCGCTAATTAGCTGTTCCGTCTTGATCACTGTGCAACACCGTGCCCGATATACAACAACGATTCGAAGGCTTCGTCTATTCAGAATTATATCTGAGCAAATGATTTCGTAACTGTTTTCTACAGCTTCCTGAAATACGACTTGAGAACAAAATGTTTTACAAACGAGCAGAGCTACACTACCGCCTCTTTTGTTATTCCGGTCGCACCTAAGAACATCATACTTATCGAGCCATTCGCCCAGCAAGGAGCTACTGTCTATTTTCGAGGTCAATCGATTGATAGCAGAATTTCGGCTTCCGTGGAGTTTGAAACCTGTTAACGATATAACTAAAACAACTCTAAAGAACAGACATATCCTCACTTTGATGGTTTCTGTAAATGACATTTACACTATCAATCAAATAAAAGTTGCGGCGAACTTTTTGAGTTCACGGCGCGATCTCTCTGTTAATGCGCTATAGGTTTCTTTGCTTAGACAAATTTTAATTTATTTTTCAACAAAAAAATGCAAAAAATTATTACACTTATTGGAGCAGGCAAAGTAATAAGCTTCAGGGAATGTTACGCCAAATTTTCCTTGAACAAATAATTATTCCAACGATTTTATTGAGTCTGCAGTTTAAGCTGCTCAAAGGTCACTTCGATTTGGAAGAGTTCGGTCTCATTTCGAAAGTCTTAAGGCTAGCTTACAAGAGTAAGCAATTTAATTTGAAAAGGGTTAATTCGACATGAAAATGGTATATCTTACTACCGCAATCTCCTCCTTTTCCAGCCTTTTTGAAGGTTGAGCGTTTTAATGTACTGGGTACTTCTTCACTTCGTTTACCTGTCGCCAAATTTGGAGTAATAGGCCATTGTTTAGTCCATTTCTTAGAAGACTTTTCATCGGTCTGGCCCGTAATTCGTTTGATTGAGGGTAAAAGCAAACTTGTGCTGTTACAGATCACTGTGTTGGTACGGTCGTTGGTCGAGCATCGACCCGAGTGGGTAGATCCGTTGGCGAGATGTGTGATGGAGAAATCCTGCCATGAGAGGGAGCCGATTCGATTGACAGCAGTGGTGGTGTGCTCGGCGCTTGTGAAGAAGTGAGTTTCTCGTTTTCTCTGTAGGTTACTATTGACTCATAAGTGAGGTAGGCGATGCTATCGCCTTCCACGCCTCAAGATGTGCTCGTGTTTCAGAGCCCCAGACTCAAATGGAGACTTCAACGAGAAGTTGCTCATCGACAGCGTACGGCTGCTGGAGAATTCGCTCACTGATCAGAGCCTGAGGATACGGAGGGTATGAGAACTTGTGTTGCATCATCCGCTGCAAGGATCTTGGGATCCAATCAAAACTGTTGCCAGTACGGAATTTCAATTGCTTTTCTCTGCGCTTCGTGAAAGTTTTTGCGGTCACCTTCTGACTAAAATCTTGATCTCACGGAGCTGCGCACTAAGATTGTTTCATAAATGTATTCGTCTCACGTTTCGTCGGTTTCGTCTTTTTCGGAGCCTGGTGAAATCAAGTATATGTTGCGGCGTGTATGCATTGCAGGGAGGCACTAGGGAAACGGCTAGGCCGCTGTGTATGAGGTTAAAAGAGCACCTAGACAGCCTCAGAAGGCAGCAGAGATCTACTCGAATGGGTAAGCGCAGGGTCCGCTGCCACGGCGACTGCCTAGTTTGGACCGCTGTCAAGATCCTTGGACGCGTAAACGACGTGCCCGCGCGGAAACTCGAGACCCCAAGATCATGTCAGAGACGAGTGCGTGGCTGTGACGTAAGAGCGGTCACCCTTTGTCTACTTCTTCTTCGGTCTCTGTTGGTTTTGGCCTGCTGGGTCATATCCTAGGTCCGTGGAGCCTAAGTTCATTCACCTACCTCAATCTCCATCTGGCGGTGACCGGTGGAGCTCCTAGGCTTCCACCACAAACGTTAGCCTTCGGTCGTTTCTCATTATTGCTTTTGTTCCTTTCATCTTTCATCTGCATTACTGGTGATCGTACCTCCCAAATAGGTGAAACTCTTTACTATAAGGTTGTCCTGTAAGTTCTCAGCGTTTTGAATGCTTCACTTTGAACTATCATAACTTGTAGGTTTTATACATATTGTTGGTGGGCTGTAGATTGGGTTTTGGAAGATTTATTCCAAAATACAGCACAAAAGATAAAAAGGTATTGGAACTGATTACAAGTCTAAGGAGTAGACAAGATCTTGCTCTCGGCGATTGGGAGGAGGTAGAAATGACGAACGCTTCTTGTCTGGCACTTCAGAAGGCGGAACTAGGAGTACATGTGAGATACCTATGGAAGTACGAGGTGCCATACAGCGATACATTTTTAGGAGTCATCTAATACGCAGTAATCACGAGGAGTCAGAGTACGTCAACAGGATTACACTAAGTATCATGCATAACAGAGATGATGAAACGGAGGATGAACTGATCTCTACACGCCGCTCCTCGAGCGATTCATCTCCTGGTGACTTTTATACGGACCGCGACCTTTCTGCTTCATCTTCGGCGCTTGTTTCTCTCGTACCTTCTTCGGGTCTTGGAGATACATCACGCTGGGACGCTTCTGTAGCTTCTTCTTCTTGACTGTTGGCCCTTCGTCGTCGGTGGAGTGGAGTCGTTAGGCGTCCTTGCCCTTGTCGTCCATCGGCTTCTTCCGCTTCAGCCTGAACTTCGGCAGCCGGAGGGTGTTCGACGCAGCGTCTCGGAGCTGCTCCAGGAACACCATTATTTGCCAACCGTGGAGCCGATCTTTTCCTTTGCGAGGACTCACACCCAAACTCAGTGCAGAGTGGAATTTCGGCACACTCTCAGCAAGAAGTCCGGAATCCTCGCTTAGGACCGGTTAGCATTTGAACTACTTCCAGGCAAACCAGGCGGATCTGCTCCCAGTGTTCTGGTGCCAGGAAGCAGTCCAGAGTTGCTCCACACTGGAGGTATCTCTCTATAGCCTGCAGACATACTCCCATCTGTTCCTGCTGGGGCATCCATTAAGGCCAGGCTCACACCATGGCAGGGCGGATCAGGATCTTGTTTGGCTGATCTGCTATGTCGGCCAGGTGGTTGTACACGAGGAATTTAACCGTGGGTTCAGGCTCCAGATCAGTTGTCACTTGAGGATGACTTCGGCAGTGCCACAATAATTAAGTTCAATGGCTATCGGTACTGTTGTAGAACTCGCTGATCTACTCCTTCCGAGCCCAAGTAGTACGCCGATATGTCATATCCGGGGTGGTGACTGAAAATCGGTGGATGCAACAGGTTTACGCTTTCCTTCTCCGCGACTGCCGTTGCAAGATTGTGACAGAAGTGTCGGTGTGCGGAGATGGCGCAGGTGAGTCCAACGACCGTCAGATGTGTTGACTTCTTGTCCATCATCTCAGCCTCCTTCCGTGTTCGCCCCACGCCGGCTCAAGCATGATCGAAGCAACACATGTAAGTTCGAATAAGTTCTTGGCTTTCTTCGAACGAGCAAGGACCAGGCAATCCTGCGTGCGCCCTTTCGTTGAAGATTCCGCGAGAGCAGGAGTAGAACAGGTGGAGCGGGTCGTCCTGCGACGGGCCAATTAGTCCCTGAAACAAGAAACTTTAGCGCTCTTGTCCTTCCTTGGTCTCCGCTTTTGCTCTGTCTTTGTTGTGTTTACTAGCTCATTATCCTCTAGGGACCTTCCTCAACTGGTCGTATTAGGCACGTTTAGGCTCCTCATTAGTACTAATAGCCGTAATTATTGAACTACAAGTGCTCCGACCCGCCTAACGGCGTGTCTCGCACTTGCGCGCTTCGCGCGACTTTGCACCATCACTGACTTAAAGAAAGTAGCTTTTGCCAAACTTAAAATTCGCTTACATCTAGGACCTGCTGCGTACTTCATCGGCATCAAGCCGTTCACCACTTCAGTACCTTTCATCATAGACATTTTCTCCACACCGTCCAGTATCATCATTGGTTTGTGCTGCGCAGTACTTCGGCCCCTCCACTGTGTACACGTCTTCCGAATCCGGGCGCCAGCTTCCCCCTCTCTCGTTTCTTCTTTCTAGATCTAATTGCTGGTCTGCCTTTACTGGTCTTCCCCCCCCCCCCCCCCCCCACCTTCCTGGTCCAACCCCTGGCGCACTTCCTTGTTTTCACTATTGACCCCCTCCTGGTCTCTTCTTGCTGGCTTCCCCGCCCTGGTCCCTCCTTCAGGTTGTTCCTTTCCTTCCTGGACGCTCACCTGCCCCATTAAGGGCCCTTACTTCCCTTCTCCACCACCCCTTAGTGGTCCTCTCATGCTCAAGGTAGACGCCAGTGACACGTATTCAGAATCAAACGTTCAGAAACGCGTGTAGTTGCCGCTGAGTCAAGCAGGAGGACGCTACACGTCCTCTGCTGTAACAACATCCCATGTTAACGGCAAACATTGCTCGTGAGAGGTACGCAAAGGCGCGGGTAAAATTATCCGTTCAACTTGGGATAATGCTGAACTCTGAATGTCATCCACTCGTCACACGACGTCAGTGAACCGCTTCTCGCTCTAGACGATTGATGCGCGACGTATGGAACCCGTATTCTGAATCCATATGCTCAGAAACGCGCGCAGATGTCGCTGTGTCAATAGAGAGGAGTCTGTGCTTCCTCGGCTGGAGGAGCATCCCATGTTGAATTCTGGATTCGGCCGCTCGTCGTAGACGACGGTGCCTTTGACTCCAGATGCTTGTTGCGCGACAAAGGGGACCCGTCTTATGGATTCAGACGCCCAGAAGCGCACGTAGATGTCGCTGCGTCAAGCAGGAGGAGGTTGTGCTTACTCTGCTGCAGCAGTAAAGTTCTCCGTTCAACATTGGATAATGCTGAGTTCTGAATGCGGCCGGTCGTCGTACGACGACGATGTGGCCTTTGCTTCCTTTATTTTCGCTTCTTCTGACTCCAGACGGTTGTGGTGCGACGAAGGGAACCCGCCTTCTGGATTCAGGATTCGCTCAGAAACGCGCGCGGACGCCGTTGTGTCAAGCAGGAGGAGGCTACGCGTCCTCTGCTGTAATATCATCCCATGTTGAACGGCAGACGTTGCCCGCGCGAGGTACGCGGATGCGTCGCAAGGGGTTCCATGAGATTGCGCGTGGTTCCTCGAGGCGTATCTCAGCCAGGTTTCCAACCTGAGTGAGATACGCCTCACCACCTACGGAGCGGGGAGCTAACTCAATTATATAGTGGTAGATGGATTATCACTGATTTCTATTACCCTAGATGGCCCACACCACTCATTCACCGGTTTTGGATGTGTTGATGAACTCCTCTCCGAGGGGACCCTCATATACACCCGGTCTTCCAGAGTCAGCGGCCTCTCGATGACGTTCTTTTCTTTGTCGTACGCCATTTTCATTCTCTGTCGGGTTTGTCGTTCTGGTGTTGTGCATGTTGGTAGGCTTGCCTACGGTGGGGTGGGCACTGTCAAATGCTTTCTTAAAATCGACGGAGTTCATCTAGAGCGAGTAGCGATACTTCACGCACTGCTTGATAATGTTGCGTAGCGTAACAATCTGTTCGCAACACGATCTGCCCTTTCTTAATCCAGCTTGGTCGTCCCGCAGTGCTTCACCGATTGCATCTCAGAGTCTTACAAGGAGAGCCTTCAAAGTTGCGGTGAGCTTTTGTACTTCAATTTTTACAGGATGTATGGTTCCGTGAGGGGAGTTCAAAACCATAGTTAGTTTCGTAATGCTCTTCTGTGCCGGAAAAAATCGTGTGAAAATGTGAGCGAAGTTTATCACGCCCTGCTGCTACCCCACCGAATGTGGTCGGTACAAGAATCTAGATTACGGAAAATGCAGTGCCGACTTACCGTAACCAAAAATTGCGTAAGCGGTGTGTTGTGCAATCACGACCGCCCTGTTCCGGGATTTTCACGAGATGTACAAGGAGCATGCTTTGGGAATAATTCCCCAGCCGATTAAAGATAAGAAATAGTGCAGAACTGTCCAGATGTTTAGTATAGAACCAGTTTTATTCCAGGAAAAGCACTTAATTGTTAGTATCTTAAGGTTAACGTCAATGAACCATAGAATTTCTTGTGTAAAAGCAGGCAAACGTTGTTCCTAGTCCTCCTTTAACGCGGTTTCTTCCTCTTGGAGTTTGTGGTTATTGTAACATCTCTATTCTCTTAATCGTGGCACAGTTGAACGGTTGTCTGTTTGTTGGTATCAGGACGAAAAAGGTTAAACTGGATAAATCAAGGAAGTCTAGTTACCAGGATGTAAATCAAAACCATACTTAACATTCAGTTTCACATTTTTTCGGTTTAACGTTCAGTTTCAAGAGCACCAAGTGGAAGTACAACGCGCGGAGCACGCCGACGTGGTGAAATACTGATGAATTTAGTGCACATTTATATCAAAGGCAGGCCTAGCAAGCGAATTTACACTCTGAAATAGTTACCACTCTCCGAATTCTATATTGGAACACCTCTTACGATGCAATGAAACGAAGACGTGAGCAAATACTTGTAGCATACATAAGTATAAAAAAGTAAAAGACAGCCTTACTCCAACCCTCTTGGGATCCGCCACGCCCTGTTCTTCTACGTATTACGTGAAAAGGATTGTTATCTCAACAATGACTTGCGCTCGCCAACCGATGTAAACTTAGCGCTTTATTCTCCCGATAATATCGATCGGTATTGATTGCTCCCCCCTCTACTGTGAAGTCCTTCCGTCGGGCCATACGAGCCCCTAAGCACATTGGACGCCGTGTTCGGCTCGTCTTCTGAACCCCTACGCACATTGGACGACGTGTTCGGCACGTCTTCTGAACCCCTACGCACTTTGGACTGCGCAGACCTTCACAGCAATTCTGTAGATTCCGGTAGAATTGAGTCCGAACGGAAATACTTCAATTTGAATGTAACGGCTTAAATCCGACAGCCTTCGATCAAACTAATAGAACAACAACGTTGAAGTAGATGCGATTCCTTAAGAAAATGTAGATTCTAGGAGAGCTGCATGAACAAAACCGACTGCGTGACACATAAACTCAGTTAAGGAACTGAATTTCACAACCCCGGTTCGTAGGAGCAGTTCCAAAGTGCATCTCCTTCGCATTCACTGTCTTCCGATCTCGAGAGAGCTGTTGTAGAGTACTTTCTCTAAGCGTTCACTGTGAAACGGCGTGTCGTGATTGCACAACACACCGCTCACGCAATTTTGGGTTACTGTAAGTCGGCACTGCATTTTTCGTAATCTAGATTCTTGTGTGGTCGGTTAGCGCAGGGGGTGATATTCTCGCTTCATAGGAACGTGATAGTGGGTTCGATTCCCCCTATGCTGGTGTTTTTGCATTTTGCGATTTATCGTCAGAGACACCCTTTGTCCCAATTTCCAACGCATTTTTGAATAAAATATGGCAACAAATATCGTTTACGTTCATCGAGTTTTTTGAAAGTGAAAGGTGAGAATTTCTAACTTCCAGGTTAAGCAAGTTAACAACTGATGCCATATTCGTGATCAGCACCCCAAATAACCACATGCACAAAGCACAAAGTTTGGGTGAAATTGGTGCTTCCGACCTCACCACCCTCACTCGAGTTGGGCCTAGAGCGGGCTTTGCACCTCGGCCATCATTGTCAAACAAGTGGCGGTCATTGAGGTGCGAAGCCATTCGGGGTGGAAATCAATTGAATACGTTAAACAGTGGTGGGTTACACAAAAAGTAAAATATCTACGTACTTTTATTTGAAGGGGTGGTGGAGAGAAGAGTAGATGTTCAGTTTGTGAGCACTGTATTTCGCTTACATGTCTTTTTGCATTCTTCCATCTTTGTTGAGGAAGGTTGGTACATTGTTTGTTATTTTTACCAGTTGGTTAATACGTTTTTAGCTCCATTCATTATAATTGGATTTGTTATCTATCACACCTTTCCACCCTGAAACAGCTTGACTGTTCAGAAATCAAAAGGGGACCATGGAGTGTACTAGCGAGGTCGAAAAAAAAATGTTATCTTTACTTCGGCTACGGGTGTTATTTGGAGTGCTGATCACGAATCTGAAATCAGTTTCTGGATTTCTGGTTTCTTACGACAGGTTAGGGTAGGTGTGAGTAAGTGAGGGTGCTGAGGTTTGACGCTCCAATTTCTCCCAAACTTTGTGCGTGGGGGTTATTTGGGGTGTTGCATAGTCTGGCATCAGTTTTTGACTTGCTTAACCTGGAAGTCAGAAATTCCCACCTTTCCGCTTTCAAGGAGCGCGTTGAACGTAAGCGATATTTGTTTCCAAGTTTTTGATCAAAGATGTGTTGAAAATGTGGACAAAGGGTCTCACTGAGGATAAATCGCAAAATGCAAAAACACAAGCGCAGAGGGGATCGAACCCACAACCACGTAGCAGTGAATTTAGAGCACTACCCACTGGATCTGGTCGTTTGGCGCAGCGTTTGATGAACTTCGGGCTCACGTTCTCACACGCTTTTTTTTCGAGCACAGAAGAGCATTCCGAAAAAAAAAAACTATGGTTTTGGATTCCCTACGGGGAACACTACATATTGTGAAAATTGCATCGCAAAAACTCACCACAAGTTTGAAGGCTCTCCTTGTTAGTAACAATACAGTACAGAGTACATTACCAGGCATTTAAACTTCCTTTTTTGTCAGTTGACTGCTAAGCCTTTTTCAACCTTCTGTTACGTTGAATCACGTTCATTGTTTCAGCAGTTGTAGATGACTATTTTTACGCTACCAGCGTGTCCCCAGCTTTTAGTATCTCCGCGGAAATTTCATCGAGCTCAGGGGCTTTCCTGTTTTGAAGCATCGTGCTTCTGTTTCTGTTTCCTTGACTGTTCTATCGCCAATGTTGACGCTTAGCTCTTCTAAAGCGTTTTCATTATGGAATGTAGGCGTTGCGGATGGCTGTGGCTGGTCGTACACTTCACGAAAGTGTTCAATCCATCTTTCGTTTTGTTCATTTCCACTGACAAGTAGCTCACCGTATTTGTCTTTTGTAGGAACACACGTGTTACATCTTCTTCCTGCCAGTCTACATAATGTTCTCTTGTCACCGCAAACAGCCGCTTTTTGTGGTTCTGCTTCCTCCCTAGCGATCCAGGCTTTCTTATCACGGCGGTATAATGCCTTGCCAGTCGATCAAGCTCTGACCATGAGTAAATTCCGCCCATTTCTTTAAACTCGTCAGGTGTCCTAGCACATCCTCTTCTTTGCCTAGCTCGCTCCTTCTCAGTTTTCAGTTTCCATATTCCTTCTCGAATCCATTGCTCCTTCCGCTTGCCCTGTTTGCGTCCAGCGATTGCTTCAGAACTTTCGCAACTCGCGGTCTTAACGGCTCCCCAGAGTTTCTCAACGTTTCAGCATTCACTAAGGATGCCGAACCGGCTTCGTAGCTCTACACTGAAGTTCCTCGCAGTTATATGGTTCTTGAACTTCTTGACCTCGAATGTTCGTGAGGCAGCTGGTCTTCTTTGCAGCTTCAGCTTGATCTTCAATGTTGCCTTGAAAAGATAATAGTCTGTGCCTACTTCTGCACCCCGTGCACACGGGCACCATTACGTGATGTCCTCCATTTGCGGCTAATGCAAATACGGTCGATTTTATTTGCCGTCACGTCGTTTGGTGGTCTCCAAGTCTTCTTTTGGACGTTTCGGTGGAACTAGATCGTATATGCAGTACACAGATCACTGATATCACAAAATTAGGCTTTTCTTCATCCGTTGCTGCTTAGGTGGTTCTCCGACAGCTCTTTCCGTCCTCTTCGATCGTCTCCCACTTGCGCATTGAAGTCACTCAAGACAAACTTCAGGCCTCGTTTCGGCATTTTATCGATGATAGCTTGCAGCCGCTTATAGAAATCGTGTTTCTCGTCGTCGGTTGCATCTTCCGTTATGTCACATCTTACTATTTATCTATCTATCTACCACTATATATTCAGTTAGCTGCCCGCGCTGTAGGTCATGAGGCGTATCTCACGCAGGTTTGAAACCTGCGTCAGATACGCCACATCGAACAGTGCGCAGACAAAGCGTGCCTTTCAACATGGGATGCTGCTGCAGCCGAGGAAGCGCAGCCTGCTCCTACTTGTCACAGCGGCATGTGCGGGAGTTTCTGAGCGTCTGGATCCAGAAGGCGGGTCCCCTAGGTCGCGCAACAAGCGTCTGGGGTCAGAAAAGGTGATACCGTCGTTGTACGACCAGCGGTGGTATTGAGAATTCAACATGAGATGCTGCTGCAGCCGCGGCCGAGAGGCCGCACGGACGCCTGGTCTTTATATATAATCGGCTAATGTCACGTGTCCGCACGGCAAGGGATACTGAACCCAAGAGAGGCCGACGACAGTGCGGCATATGCCACCCGGATTCTCTTTCAGCTTAACCATGGGAGATTACTAGCGAACTATATCCTTGGCGGCGGATCGTCGAAGTTTGCGATATTTTGAGCGGGCAACGAGTCAGGGTAAGGATGGGATCAAGTGCATAGCGCCGAGAATCAGAAGACGTGCCGCAGACGTCGTCCAACATACGTTGGGATTTAGAAGACGTGCTGAAGATGTCGTCCAACGTGCGCGGCGATTCAGAAAGCGTGCCGCCGATGACCAACTTGCGCAAGGATTCCGAGTAGGGGGGCCAATAGGTGGGATACCAGTGAAGGGGGGGGGGGATCAGCAAAGTGGACCACTAGAGGGAAGAATAAAGGGGAAGAAGAAAGAAAAGAAGAACAAAGGGAAATATTTTAGTTCAACATCGTCCAATGTGCGTCGGGTTTCTGAAAACGCGTTACAGAAGTCGAAGAAGGAGAGAGAGAGAGAGAGAGAGAGAGAAAGAAAGAGAGAGAGAGAGAGAGAGAGAGAGAGAGAGAGTGACTATGGGATTGTGAGGAGTATTACTGCCGTCGGACAGTAAACGGTGCCGACCTGTCGACTAATACCGATTTATGTTTCTCACCACGTAGAGAACGGGCATTTCGGAGAATAAATCGCGTGCATGCGATGGAGGGTGGATGGGCTCCACAGGAACGGTGAAGATTCTGGCTTACCATATCCCGCTGCGGTAATCCTACTATATATAAAGCAGCAAGCGTGTGTGCGTGTGTCACACTGTCCGTCCGTCACACTTTAGTTGGGGCGCGGCAGCCGAACACGTCGGCAACCGTGCATGGCGAGCCGCAGACGTGCCGAACTGGTCGGCGGCACGAAACTTAAGCCGTGGGGGTAATCGACGTCGCTGAACACGAATCTGAAATCGGATCGATCGATATTATCGATTTTTTGGGGATGGCGCTCAAGTGGCGCGAAACTTCGGCCCTGGGGGTAATCGAGGTCGCTGAACACGAATCTGAAGTCGGATCAATCGATCCGTCTCGATTAACATAAAGGTCAGAAGGCCTAGGGAAGAATAGGAAACTCGTAGCGGCCATGGCGTCCTATTCTCGGGGTTGGGGCGAAGCCCCCAACCAATCTTAAGCGGCCGCCGGGCCGACAAACGGCTGGTCTATGTAATAACACCATTTTTTGCTCTAATGAAATTAAGAAGGTCTAAAGAAGAAAGGAGAAAGGTTGAGGTTGTTTTGTTGTCGGGGTTTGGGGGCGAAGCCCAACCAGACTTTTGGCGGCCGCTAGGCCTCTGAACGTCTGGTGGCATTATAATTGCAATTCGGGTGTGTCTCTTGGAAGGCGCGCAGTGATGATTCTGTCGTTCACTATTCCCCAACTAACGAGAAAACTCGAAGCTTGTTTACTAAGAACGATTCTGATGCCCCTTTCCAGTCTTCTTTCCGGTCTAGAGAACCTGATTTTTGCTTTCACTGATTATGCGTCCACTTCCAGTCCGTCGAACCTAGCTAACTCCAAGAATGTTCAGTTCATGGTTATCGAATTCCCGGAGGGGTTGGGTGAGGCGACCAGTTTGATGTAGCGTGCTTATGTTCCAACTACCAATACACGCGATATTCTCCGGAAAGAAAATCGAGTCCAAAGTCAGTTCTCCCATCACAAAGCTCAGCTTCGGTTTCTCCTTTTCAGCAGTATCCATATAGTTCATCGTTTTTGCAGCATCATGAGTTTTACGGAGACGGGTTGGTGGCCTGTCGTCCAACCTTTTTTTCAGGGCTTAGGACCGGCAGTGGGGTAGTTATAGACGATAAATGGCGGCGTTAATCAATCATTGTTTGGGGTCGTCACGCGTTTCACTTCCACGTGATTCCGTTTAGGCAGCTTAGATGCGTATATGGCCTATACAATGGCAGCCGATGGAGAATCCAGTGTCTTACCCTTCTGAGACAAGTCTGGTACCATTGCACCTACCCAGGAAGGGTGAACTCCTTGATTGGCATGGACGGGACTTGCATCAGAAACCTAGATTCAGAGTGTACATGACAGTCGGCACCTTTGCCGACTATGCTACTGCGCATTCCAGTGTACTTATATTAGCATGAGCCTGTTTAGATTAGCAATGTACGGGAAAGCGAGATGCAGTTATCATAAGTGGCGCGTCGCGTGCACCGCGAATCGATTGATGATTGAGATCCTCTCTAGACTAACTAAGCCTTCCATCCTTTTGGTTAATTGGAACCAGACTCGACTGGCGAGAATAAAACCCTGATGCAGCCATAGCAGGCTGCATCAGGGTTTTATTCTCCCCACTCGAGTCTGGTTCCATGTATAGGCCAGGCGAAAGAGGCAGTCAAATTACCTCCACGGTGGAATCTCGTTCAAGTATAATGCGTGGCGCATCAGCGCCACGGATTGATTGTTTGGTGCCGTCCTTTATTCTTGGTATCTATATTTTTATTATGTCAGCTTTTGCCTGGAAAGAAATGGTGCTCTTCTTATTTCAGCCTAAAGCCGACATTATCGTATGCTTTTTTCAAACAAGACTGTTGAGCTGTAAGGGAGAGCTCCGCTCTACACTCTCGGCCTACCGATTAGACAAACGATAAAAGGCCACGTTTGCAGTTATGCGTTCGCGGTCTGGGAGAACTGTCGGAGTCGGCGTCGCCTTCGGTAGCCGAGCGATTTGCCAGCATGGCTGTCGAGGCGGCGATGGGAGGCCTCGACGATCTGGGTGATAAGAACGATACGGTGGGTGATTTGACCTAGTCCTCCAGTTCCACAGCGTTTTTGTGATCTGACGGCGAGGTTTTTAAGGTGGCGATGGAGTCCATAGTTGCTCTGAACAAGCTGGTATCCCGCACCAATGACGCGCAGTTACATTCTATACTTCGTCAGGTTCTATTGAAGATTCGGCCTTGTTTTGAGAAAGTGAGTTAATTCTATAAATTTCGTGAAAGGCGTAGTTTGTAATGCTTAGATGAACCTGTCTCAGTTGGTCAATAATTCCACCTGGAGTTCCTTTTGAAACCGTATGTGCTGTAGAAGAGGTCCAGTGGATATAATGTGGTTTCAGGAGTCAGCAGCTCTACGCGCAGCATCATTCACTCTTTTCGGAGAGTTGGCTGCCCGAATCGGAGGCGACAACGACGAATTCATGTCGCATCTGCACGCAAACATTGTAGCGGTTCTTCTGCACCTCAACGATGAAAACGAAGACGTAAGAAAGGTAGGTAAGACAGAAGTTTTTTCCCTCGCCTAACCTCCATTGGATCCAGCCAGCTCGGCGTTTCATTTATTTAGCAGAGTCAGACTTTGAGGGGACCCCACGAGCTCCGACGCGTTGCCTAGAAACTTCTTCGCAGCTCAGCTTTCTCCACTGAAAGCGTCAAGTAATAGAGCATAGAACTTGGCATTAACAGCTAGGGGCCAAAGTTTGAGAGATTCATCTGACCCTGCTGTACCTGTCTTATCCGGCCGCTGGTTTTATAGGTTTTTTGTTGCCATCAAGGTAGAATTGAACCGCCAATGTACTACTTGGCCTCTCCGTCGAAGCGTACCCAATTTCTTTGTCGATTCTCAGATCGATTGTATGAAGTGGTGACCAAATGCCCGCGGAATGCGCTCCACAACAATTGAGCAAGGTCGATCAACAATCGATCAGTGTCGATCGTTAGTATCGATTTTTGTCTTAAAACTGTTGTTTGAGATAGAAGTGACGCGAAAATAGTGGCCACTGGATGGCTTCCGCACCGATGGGCAAAAGTGCCTCTCGTGTTGCTTAAAATGCGTGGCGATGATTGCTGATAGAAGCAGTGTGTGGCTGTATCTGAAGCGGTCTCATTAGTCTCATGTTTACGAGTTGCCGTTCACTTTGTCAGCAATTGAGAACTCCTTTCCAGGCATGCAGTACAACGCTGAATCAGGTGCACCCGTTATTTGGTGTGGGAACTTTCTCGTCGGTTGTCGAGAGGGAGATGAAGGACGGCAGGGTGCCGGCCACCTACACGGCTGTACAGCGAGATCTCGCTAGTGTGCTGGTGAGTCCAGCGCCTTTCTCTTGGTGTAACTGTAGAAGGCCTCCAGTGAACAGTGGTGTAGTCCAGCTGACACACTTCAGGCGTTGTCATTCCCTGATCGTGTGAACCAGTACGCACTGACCTGTAGCAACTACTTCAAGAGCTCGAATGCGCGTATTCGGGCGAACGCAGCGTTACTAACCGGACATATGCTAGGAGTGCTCACCCCACAGCTTCGGGCTATCATCAGCAAGGACCTTGTGTTCTCCAGTAAGTGCTTCTGCCTGTGTATCAGGCGCCTGCCAATTCCGTCGTTGTCGTTTCAGGTCTGGTGCTGCTTCTCAAGGACCCGGAAGACGTGAGCGTTCGAATAGCGGCGGCTAAGGCTGTCGGGAGCCTCCATGACTTCTCCTAAATCTTCTAGGAGTGCTGGCTCGAAGATGTTTATGATGTAGAGAGACTGTTCTGTATATTCCATTCATCTTCTTGCATTCCCAGAGCTGGCCGGGACTGGGTTTATGTTATGTGAGTTGCCAATAGGAAACAGAGGATTTAGAGTGCCGGCTTTCATGAGTTCTGTTGTGCTTTTCAGGGTACCGTTATCTACATTTACTAGACTTTCATTGTGGCGAGCTCTAGTGATCCACTCTTGATGCCAAGATTGCGCCATGCGTTTTATTTTCTCGTAGTATGTAGAGGCGGTTCGAAAGAGTATGCGCCCACTTCGCCTGGAAGGGGCACGCTTTTCGCTTCTATACAAATCTGATACCCGTTCATTTACCATGAGAGAGCTTATGCTAGACTGGGATTCGGAGACCCAAAGTCGATTTGACTGAAGGAGAGGCGTCTCCTGCCGGAGGCGCTAAAAACGGCATGTTCATCCACAGGTTCAACCTTCATTGTGCTCACACTGACGCATTTCTTGCTCACCTAGAGCGATGCAGTGTTTGTTTGTGTTGCATCAATGACGCTTCGCATCTACATTCTTATACTGTTCTAAGTAATTAGCCAGAACCAACAGCTCCATGTAACCTAGTCGGAAGAGGCCCGGCCCTTTGCGCGCTATGAATCACCTCGAAGCCAATCAAACTCCTAACCCTCCGAGGTTGGTCAATTGAGGCAAGAGTTTGAATCTTTTCGGGAAGAGTGACTGAGTTATTCTTCAACTCGTGACACCTCATGGCACGTCGTGGTGTCGTCTCACTTGAAGAAAAAGACAGCCATAGAGTAATGGCACGTCGTCGATTGGCACACAACATTCCTCTGCGATCCTGCTTAGATGCATGACGCTCACCAGAAATTTGATTAGGAGCATCTGTGAGTTTACTGAGTGGTGTGGAGCAACAGGAGGATACAGCTGCAAGGACCTGTAATACTTCATCATTTCATGGGCTTACGCTTTCCAGGTTGTGGCATCCGCTGCTCTTTTCAGCTTTGAACCGTCTGTGATGCGATAAGGAAACACGCCTGTTTCAGCCTGAGTGATGACTTGTAACGCCAGCTGGCGTCCGCCCCAACTAGGAACACAGCGAAGCTCTCAGTTTGCTCTCTGAGTTGATCTGCTAATTTTTTCAACTTCTTAGACTGCAACACAGGAACAGTACTCCTGATGATCAATTTCGGGTTAGCGCTCGGGTACCAGTAGTAGTCGCTTTCCCACCTCTATGCTGAAGTGGGTCGCTGTTTCCTTGTGGCTCGTGGAACCGAAAGAATTTGCCAGCATTCTAGTTCCTATGTGTGAGAGTACTAAAGATGGCCCATTGTTGGACGCATCCTATATGCTCACTGTTTCAAGGGCGTGCTCTGAGCCCTTCACTTTCTGCTGAGGTGCGTCGGCTGGTTCCAACGAGCATAATGTGCTCTGAGCGTTTCGGGTGTAGCTTCGGTACCACGTTGAGGAGGAGTAGCATATCGCGGAAGGACTCGAGCGGGCCTCTCCTTGCTCTTGGCATTCAAGTTGGGTTACTACAGCTTGAGCGTTTCGTCTGCTCCGATTTCCAGTGATGTTCTACGATTGCATTCTCTTCAGCTTGTCAAGAGCATCCTCCCCGTGACTACGATTTTCACCCCATTTCAATCAAAGTGTTGCCAAAAGAGACCCGATGCATGACGCGTGCTTTAGAAACTGACGAAGGGAGCATAGCTGCGCTTTCTGCCGTCGTCTCGAATTCGCTTTAACCCTTCTCCCTCGATGGTGATTGTTTGTGCCAGCGACTGTGATTCTTTCCTTGTTGTTGTTGAGCGAGTGTGATGCTGTCCCTAATGTCCGGTGATAAGAGCTCGTTAGTTCTAGTTGTTCTGCAACGTGTGAGTTTTTTTAGTTAGAGATCGGGGTAAGGGAGTACTCCAATGAGCTTGAACACGACGAGTGGGGTCGAGCTCTTGGCGTTCCGTCCATGCCTCCCGTGGTACACCGTTTTACTTCCTTCCCTCACATCAACTGTACAGCAGCTCCGTTTGAGAGTTCCTTTGGTCTTCCTTCTCTCCGAGAAAGTCTGTGTTGTTACTCTGTGATCGAACGTATCTGGTTATTGCCAAAATTGTCATGTTTGCTGGTTTTTAATAAAAGCGATAATGGATTGTAGCCTTATATGACACTCGCGCTCTTACACCCCAAAGGACGGATCGCATTTGCCCGCTTAGTGGTGGCGGATGGTCTTGACGGTCGCTCGTCTGGAATAAGTGTAACTTCAGTAAGTACTTAAAGTGGCATCAAGCGATCCATTTGCGGTACGTGTTCAACACCTGCCGGGCTGTCGTGGAGGCTCGAATTCGATGTATTTGATCTATGCGTGTGGCACAGTCGGAGGAGGTGCCGGCTGTCGCGTGCACCCGATACCAGGTTCCTTGGTTCGGATTTCCCGCCAAGGCCAACCAAGTCTTCCATCCCTCCGGGGTCGGTGAATTGGCACCAGACTTGTCTGCGAAGGATAAAGCGCTGACTTGTTCATCGGCTGGCCACGGCAAGTCATTGTATGGTCTACCTGCCGTCCAGTGGGTGACGCTCCTCTCGAAGGGATTGATTAACTCCTATAACAAAAATTCTCTCGCAGACCGAAGCAAAGGCAAGGTGTTGATGCTGCCGGAACCGTACGTGTAGTAGAGTTTATACGGGAACAATAGGCGAAGAAGAATGGATGCCTACAATCGTAACAGCGGCCTTTTATACGCCTAAGTTGGCCAATGCGTGATTTGTGGTCAATGATCATAGCCCCTAAGATCAACAGTAGTTTTTTTTTAACAAACGTACAACTAACAAAACAGAAACAAATCCTACGTTTATCTAAAATAATTTTACAATCAAGCTACTATTTACGTTTACAAATATGATTTCAATGATGAATCCACATGAAGGCGTTTCGGCTGTTGGCGTTGTCGATGGGGCTATGGTAGGGATCGCGTCGTTTTTGGGTCTGATTCTGGAGTCGTTGGCGTTGTAGTGTCGTCATGCGGCGTCGGCGATGTCGTGGCAGTTTCCGGAGAACAGACTTTGAATGATGGCGGCGTTGATCCTTGGAGCTCATTCGGTAGGTCGAACAGATCCAGTAGCGTCGTTCTGGTAGGCGCTTTTCCATGAGGTCGCATCTGGTTGGCGTGACGACGGTGGACACTCCCATCTAGGAGTATGTCATTTAGGACATCTCCTTGGAGCTTGAGCACTTTTCCATATGTCCATCGCTGTCCTGGTCGGAAATCCTTTATCAAGACGATATCGTTCGGCTTGTATTCTCTCGCTCGGGCACCGTTGTGTTGATTGAAGTGTAGTTCCATGCGCTCATTTCGCGTCTTCTGTGCACCTGCAGAACTGGATGGAAAGCAGTGATAATGTTGATCACAGTTGTCGTTTGAGGAAGCTTTCTGCCGGAGATCGTGCACCAGGGGAAGATGGACATGGCGTGCGACGGTAGGCAAAGAGGAACTTCTGTAGAGCTTCGGCCGTCGTTTGAAAATTCTACAGTTTTTGTAGTCCTCTCTTGAAGGTGTCGACGAATTGTTCGGCTTGCCCGTTTGATTGCGGGTGATATGGAGGCAATCGGACATCGGCAATACCGTCTATTCTTCAGAAATACTCAAATTCTTGCGATGTGAATTGGCTACCGTTGTCCGATACAAGCATTTCGGGGTTACCAAGTTGTGCGAAAAGCTTGGCTAGTTCTCGAATCGCAGCCCTGCTTGTAGTGAAAGACATGGTTTCCGGCCATTTTGAGTAGGCATCGACAATCACGAGAAATATCTTTCCATCGACTGGTCCTGCATAGTCGACGTGAATTCGGCACCATGGACGGTCTTCCATCGGCCAGGAGGAGAGTTCTGTCTTGATCGGTGCCTTGGCTACTTGTTCACAAGTTTCATGACAGTTTCGCACGTAATCCTCAATATCCTCCGTGAGGTTGATCCGGTAGACGTAGGAGCGGGCAAGGATCTTCATTCTAGTCGCTGCAGAATGTCCTTCGTGTAGCAGGCGTAATATGCGAGTAGAGAGGTTGAGGGGATGACGATACGTTGCCCGAAGAACAGGCAGCCGTTCTGTAATGAGAGCAAATGACGGATTGCGTAGAAGGGATTCATGTTTATTGAGCGCTTGTGCGGCCACTTATCCTGATGGACGCAATCCATAGTTTCCCTTACGGTCCCGTCTGTAGTGCTCTCCTTGCTACGGTTTCCAGTGTGATTGGTAGATAGGCGGTGACAGCATTGTAAATCGCTTCAACATCTTGGATAGCTCGAGCGATGACAACGTCTTCTTCCGTCGAAGTCTTCTCTGCAATAAGTCGGGAGAGAGCGTCAGCTTGTTCAAATTCCGTGGTTTTGCGGAATTCGATTTTGAAATCGTATCCATGGAGAATAAGTGATCATCGCAGTAGTCGGTTTGCGGTGTGCATGGGAATTCCGTTTTTACCACCAAAAATGACGACACGTGGCTTGTGGGGTGAGGAGGGTCAATCGCCGTCCCAGTAAGTAGCGATGGAACATGCTGCCGGCACAGTGATTCTCTCCTCGATTTTGATCCTTTTCCGCAACCGATCGTGCAGTGATTGCAGGTTGCCAACGATACGACGCGAAAGAGTGTGGCACAAAGACTGAATAGGAGCGAAACTGGGCCCTAGGTCTAACAGTGAAAGAGCATTAGTAGAGAGTTGTACGTCGCCTATGACAGTGATCCTAGGGCTACAGGCGTCATACCTGTTTTCTTCTCAAACGACCAAGCACTTGAAGCCGTGTTAGAAATCCTCGCTGAGCATCACACTGCTATAAACATGTACGTCTTAAGCGTGTCACAAATTATGGTGCTTCTCAAGAATGCTTACATTGCAATGTGTTCAGGTGGTCGGGTGAGTATTTCAAACAGGTTAAAGGCCTTGCCATGGGTCAAAGACTGGCTCCCGTTATGGCAGTGGCGTTCATGTCTAAAGTAGAAGCACCGGTACTCCATCGGATGTCTACACTTTACTGTTGTTACATAGACGACTGTTTTGTCGTCTGTCCAACGCAGCATTACATGGACACTTGCTTTGAACTCTTAAACCAGCAATCGGAACATATTTCCTTCACGCGTGAAAAGCCTACAAACAACTGGCTTGTATTCCTTAACGTTCACATCCAACTTTTCGAGGGTGGTTACAAAACTAGGTGGTATCGTGAGCCTACATCCAAAAACATCATTGTGCACTACAGCTCCGCCCATCCCTCCAGTGTTAAGAAGGCGGTTGTGCGAAACATGTTTCGTACAGCGTGCACGGTTTCATCTGGCACCGCCGAAAAAGCCTTCTCGATAAACAAAGCTCGCTCATAGCTCAGCAAAACGGTTATCCCTATAAGGAGCGAGAAAACAGACGTAGTCGGCGAGCTACGGGTGGAGGGAGGCCCGAGGAAGAACAGACGAAAATTGCATTCTGCGTGCCGTTCATCTCGGATGGCATAAGCTCTGCAATAGGTGCATGTGTACGAAAGGCCGACCTCCACAAAATGGTTGTGGTGGAAATACCATCTATGAATTTAAAGGGTCAGCTCGTTGCACGATTGCATATGCACTACGCCATTGTGCACTATTTGTCGCTACGGAAAACCGGGAGATTGTATGCTTATGGGTGTTGTGTATCTCATAAAGTGCCTCGCATGCGAGCCGGAGTATATTGGGGAAACCTCCCTGCCGTTATGTGTCAGGGTAAAGGGGCACCTTGATGGGCTAAAAAGATCCAACGCCGCCACCCCTGGGCGACCACAGGGCGCGATCGCACGCAAACAGCTGTTTCGGGGTCGTAGTCACCATCCTGGCGCGTGAACCCGACATCTCGGCGCGACGAACCCTAGAAGCGCTTTGGATTGCGGTCAGGACACCTGGAATCAATAGGAAGGATGAGTGTGTAGCAGTGACGCAGGAGCTGGCACCATTCATGGGCATGATTTCGTCTCATTCCAGGCTCTGAAGAAGGCGAGAACGCCGAAACGTTAGCCTGAGTGCTGCTGTGTCACCAATCTTGAAGTGGCTTGAGATAGATATTATGTCTCAAAGACTAAGCTCTTCCTGAAGCCCGTCTACAATCAGAAGAGGCCTGTGCCATTTGCCTCTCAACCAGCAGTGAACGCTGAGATCGACAGTCTGCTTAGCGAAAGCGTAGTAGCAGCTGTCGACCACTCAAACTGGGCTCCACCAATCGTCGTCGTAAAGAAAAGCAATGGAACTATACCGGTACGCGCCGACTTCTCTACAGGGTTGAACGAAGCCCTGTAGAGAAGTCGGCGCAGAAATGCCACCACCGAAGGGCATCGCACAATTGCGCTCACTGCTCGGTATGATGAACTACTATGGAACCTTTATCCAGGACATGTGTCGTATTCGCGCACCACTCGACGCCCTGCGCTGTCCACCCGGCAAAATGCGGACCTTTGGACGACCCTCTAGTAACAGCCATGAATTATCACCGATTCACGTGAGGTAAGGGTGCTCTTTTCTTTTTTCTTCTTTGAAATTCTAAAATTCTTTCTTCGAATTGTTTCATCCGGGTTACCCTTTCCTCAGGTAGCCTCACAGTGATAGCAGCGGCCGTGCTCCTAACCCGATGCGCACCACACCGATACACAGTTCAATCGATTGTCAGTAAAATCGAGAACGTGGGTGTAAGCGGCGCCTTCCCTTCTTTTCGGCGGCTCTCCAAAGCAAATCGATACGACGCGAAAAAAATCGATAATCAGGTGTGAGTAGTGCCTTTCCTTCTTCTCGATGGCCCTCACTAGCGAATTGATAAATACACACCATCGATGACCTAGTAGTAGTGTTATTAACACTGCTACACCTGTTCAAAGTGGTTCGGCCTCCATGTGGGCCGAATGTGCCGAAGTTGTAGGAGGGAAGCCAGAAAAGCGGTAAATCGAACCTTTGCTTAACAAAATTGAGCAACGAACAACGACATAACAAAGAAGGGATCAAATCGAAGGGGAAAAGGGCCAAAAACAACAGAACAGTGAAAACAACAATGCGGGAACAACGGCCGAAGGGGGATAGCGAGTGCGCTCAAATCGGCTTCTTACCACGTCGAGAACCCGGAACTTCGGCAGGAGGACTCTCGCGACTCCAGCCGCTTCGTGTTTCGAAATCTCCCAAGAATAACACACTACGGCGACTTAAATTTGACTGTGGTATGGTAGCCCGCGGCCTCCATGAAAACATGGGGTCCTAGCGCGATTCTTACACCTTGTGTCGCTTTGGAACCGCCCTCTCCTTTGGATCGCCCTCCTTAGCTAGGCCTGACAACAGCAGAATTTTCAAAGCTGCTCCTATGAGGCCAATCCACCCTCTATCACATGTACGCGATTTACTCTGGGAAGTACCCATTTCCTAAAAATCAAACGGTATTGGGGAGTGGAGAGTTCCGACCTGGGATGGGCGGAAGTTCTGAAAATTTTCTTAGAAAACGGAAAACAGGAAATCGCGTTTTTCAGAAAACAGATATCAGAAAACGGAAAAGCCAAAAAGCCAGAAAACAGAAAATTTCGAAGTTTTCATCTCAGTTATCTATTCTATCCAAAGGTGCTTTTTCCAATAACGAATGCTTTTGTATGACTAGAAATGTTATCGTAGACAAGCGGCCTTACTTGCTAGTGTTTAAATGAGTTTCATACTACCTCCAACTAGCTCTAAATCCACTAAAGTTAGTAAATTAATAATTAGGTCTTATTGCAGATTGTAGGCGATCATGATATTTGAGCTGTGCAGCATCACTTACCAGCACCCTATTATAGCAATCCTCCTGTCTGTTACATCAGTAGCCGCAGTACTACAGACGATCTTACCTGTCACATTCAGATTGAAATAGGTGGTTAAAGAATCATTGTAGAAGTCCACAATTTATTAACAGCCACCGGAGTTCTCCATGAAAGGCATCCATTCTTTGCGAGGACATTGGCAACATGCCATTGATAATAATGGAGATTACCTCTTTTGCTAAGGTATGGTCCTTCTTTTCTTGTAGCGAAATTTCTCTTTGAGCAAAAGCGACATTTATAATTCGACAACCTAATAGGTTTAATTACAAATAAGACGACTCTAGATTAATTGTCCCATTCACGAGAAAATGGCATTTTAGAGTTACTAAATGCGAAGAGGCTCATTCGCCACTGTCCGTATGTTTTAACCCATTTCGCCCAATTTCGTCTGCCGCTTGAGAGGCACTCGCGAAATTCTTTGAGGGTTTGCTGTGAGATATAGAGTATTACTTGTTGCACCAGAGTTTGTATTCCTAATTCGCCTCATTTTTGTATAGTAGTTTTACAAACAAGTGGCCTCGCCTAGGCTCTCAAGAGCAACAAACCAATGTTCTTAAAAAAACCTAGGTGCAACAGAGTTCTAAGCAAACCAAGAATGTTATATACCCGCCGCTATTGTTCATAGGTTCTGGCTGGCAAGGATCGGATCACAGATGGTGATCTCCGACCACTCCTGCGCCTGCCGCGCATACAGGACCAGCTCCTTTTGCAAAATTCTAATCCTGAAATGAAAATGTCTGTTTCTAAGAAAGCCGTGTTCGTGCGCGGACGACAACGTAAAACGACGCAGTTGCAGAGATCGTCAGGAAGAAAAGAGCGGTTTTTTGGAGCCTTCAGAAGCGCTGAAAGGTAGTGAACGTCAGACCCTGTAACCACCTGTTTCACTGCACCAACCATTCGACACTAATGTATGGCTCAAACACCTGGGCACTAACGAAAGCAGGATGAACTTTGGATCAGCACTGTACATCGAGGGATCAAGAGGGTGATGCTCGCAGTAACTCTGACTCACGGCTCCAAAGTTTCGACTCCACTAAGGTTTGAAAATCAGATGCACTACCGCTAGACTATGTCGAACGAGAAATATGACGCTTTTCATTTAGCTCGAACAACCAAATGAGCTGCTCTGGCACGAGGAAGTGTATTTGGAAATTGTTGGCGCCCGCTCAAAATCCAATCAGCAATCGCTCAGATGACTGGTGAAACGTGCAGTATGAAATAAGCTGAATCAACCTTTTTCTTGAAGCAACCTAGTTTTAACCGGAACTCGCATAACGGTCCTACTGTACTGACGAGAAAGAATAGCTGTGGGTAGGACAATTCACTCCCTCCAGGCTTGAAAACTGAAGGCTGTGTACAGCTTAGCTTCATTGATAGCTTTGCGCGGAACGTGAACATCACAGGGAAACCTTTCCATTTCTCTCTTTTATCCCTTTTGACCAATTATATATGACCGTATATGTCGAGGGCATGGTGGTATCTCTGTTTCCATTGTGGGTCCAAAGAAACTAATGTGATATGAACGTAGTATGAGTATAAGGTTTATGTGGGTCTTAGTTGATGTACATATGATGTGCCTACCAATGTCGTATCTGGGAATTTTCGTGAATACTCATTAATTACATATAACTCAAGCACGAGCTTTCTAAACTTAGTACAAAGTCTTGGATAACCTACTGTTAAGGAATAATCATGTTCTGGTCCGTGTTAAAGGTGTTGTACTAATGATATTCCATACCAAGCATTGATCATCTGGTGCCCTTTGTGTGTTGTATTTCATTGAACGTCCCGCGCTACCTTAACCCGTCGGCTATATAAGGCGAGTTCCCGGTTCATTCATATTTCGCTTATCTTGGCCGTGGGTGGCTGGAAATAAACTTTACTGTAAGGCCTATGGCATACTCCCGTTTACAGCAGCTACACGCGATTGCACAGCGACGGCGATGCCTCGTGGCGCGCTGTAGAAGTAAGCGCAAAGAAGTGCACGACGGCCAACAATGACCGTAGCTTGGGACAATGTTCCTCTTCCGCCACACGGAGGTATAAAAGCGAACGTGTTCTTCATCATCCCAGCAGGTCGACGACGTTGACTTGGGGCGAACGCTCGCATCTCGGGCATTGCATGGCGAAGGAACAAATGGAGATTACCTCACCTCAATTGGAGAAACCTCTGCTGGACGAGCCAACCGCGGAGGAGCAGATGTCATCGATGAGGGCGACACTAGCGAAAATGGCGAGCGTTTTGAAGGTGCTGGCGCAGTAGAACGCAGTAGAACCTTAAGTTCTACTGCGACTTGGAAAACATGCCTGGTAAACTTGGAAAACATGCCGGAAACGGTCCACAAGGACCTAGACCAAGAGTCTACGCCTGCGACTACCAAGATGGTAACCACATTGGCGCATTCTGCGAAGGAGCACATCCTATTAGAGTGCCACGCCATTTCTACAGAGCTGGTTAAATTGAAGAAAATCAAGAAAAACCGTACGGCACTGTGTGAGCTGTTGTTTGGTTGATTTTTTTCGCTACTCCGTTCAGTGCTCACAGACACGGAACATGATGAAGCTTGCATGCATGAGCTAGGGTAATTGCCCGACGTTGAGGCCGAAGAAGTAGTGGACAAAACGAAAGTCCTACTCAGTGGGTGGCACTCGACAAAATGAAAGAGCGATTCCGAGGTCACGATCTGTTCAGATCACGCCATGTGCGGATCTCGCAAACGCGATGACGAAACAGGTGGACATTCAACAGATGAACACCTACGAGTTCGACAGCGTCGAGTGCCACGCAACGTTTGATCCAATAGCGGCTACACAAGAGGAGTACCTTATTGATGACGTAACGTTCACAAATGTTGGTGCAGATCGAAAGGCTCGATTTTAGCCAGAAGGGATGAGCTCGCCGAATCCGACGAAGGAGGCGTTACAACCACCGTCCTGACGCAGAGTGGATTGAAAGGTGTGTCAACAAACCTGATGTTAATCTTGAGGCACTGTTTGCCGCAATGACATTGCCTGACATCCAGGAGTATAACATGAAATAGCGCAACCTATGGTTGCAGAGCGACATGTTAATCCACATATTACTGGAGGGCTACCTTAAATCGGTGGCGCATGCACTGCCGAAAACCGTCAGAGAGGGAAATTTCGAGAAATTAGTAGAGCAGATGAGCGCCAAGTTCGCTTTCTATTCTCATTTGCAACACAAATGAATACATACCTGGAGTGTAAGTATGTCCGAGGGGAAGGAGACAATATCGCCACTGCCTGAAACTCGAAGTTCTCACCCGGGAAGCTTCAACCCTACTACCGATGTGGGCAGTGACACCGGGGTAGGCCTGCTGGGTTGCGGGTTAGATAGCGTGCTAACAGCCACAGTCACTCCACCTGCTATGGGATAAATACCCGTTGTCAGAGTTCACATGGAATCTTTTTTGTGGTCGTCTTCTCAAGCTGTCTTGGAATTATTCCCCGTACTTTTCCCGTGTATTTGGCCTCTTAGCTTCCATGTGGCTTGTATTGATTAAATTGTTCTAAGTATTTCTCGAAAGAAACGACTTGGGGGCCAAACCGGTTGAGACTTGGTAATAATTCTCATTCTGGATATACAGGGTGTGCCATAAATATGCTCATTCTATAAAAGCGAATTAATCACGCGGAATTGCTTAGGAAACAGTGAAACTTCGTCAACGATTTTCGAACAACCTATTTAACAAGCACAGCGAATATTATTTGAAGTGGCCTTCCTTGGCGAGAATAACAGCCTTCAGACGCTTAGTGCAAAACTTATCATTAGTGGCGGCACGCAGGGTTGCTAGCGGAATTTCCTTCCATGCTTTTCCAAGTGAGGATATCAGATCATGAATCGTTGTGTATCTTTTAGCGCAGGCTTCTTCCTCCAAAGCAGGGCAAACATAGTAGTCCACAACATTTTAATCTGGCGAGTTTGCTGGTCATCCAGCAGCAGGGCAACTTAGGAAGATTGTTCGGGCACAACCTATGAGTCATTTTTGACTTATGAGCGTGTGCGCGATGGTGGCGATGTCCGTTCCTCCACTCGGTGCCACTGGAAACTGCTCGCTCTGTGAGCTAAGCTAAACACGGACATTCGAATGCAGGCGACTGCCCCTGGTGACAGGCCGGCTTACGAACAACCCAACGTCACATCGTATGGGTGTGGTCAGCACATGATTCTCGAGATGGTCCGACGTCCGCGGGAGCCGACGCGCACTCACAGAGCACGGCGAGTGTGAGAAGTATTCGTGGCTCCCTAATGCGAGGACATTGGGGGGGGGGGGGACAACTGAGCTAGTCCGAGAGTCCCGTAACGTAAGCAGGACCCGTGTAGCAACGCTGAGTGTGGGTGCGTTGACGGGCTGCTCGTGCGAGTTGGTAGAAGCAGTGGAGCGTAGAAGAGTTGATTTGTGTGCGGTGCAGGAGACGAGGTGGTCCTGCTGCAAGTCAAGGGGCATAGGAAGAGGTTTCAAGGCCGTTCTATGTGGAAGTCCCAGGACCACCAGCGGTGTTAGTATAATTGTCTCCGAGCGTCTCCGAGACCCGATTGTAGAAGTCGAGCGCTTTACGATCGATTGATGAAGATTGTTGTCGCCGCCGAAGGAGCGACTCTTCCACTTCTTCTTTGTGTATGCTCCGCAGACTAGCTGTTCAGATCAAGCCAAGAATGAGTTTTGGAGCCTGCTTGACGAGAAGACAGCAGAGGTACCGTCGAGAGACGCCATCATTGTCGCTGGTGACCTTAATGGGCACGTAGGCGCTGCGAAAGACGAGTACAGCTGTCATGGTGAATTCGGTTACGGATCGCGTAACGCAGATGGTGAGCGTATCCTTCAGTATGCGGATTCGCATAACCTCATTATAATGAACACCGTGTTCTGTGAACGCTACTCCAATCTCATCTCGTTCTATAGTGCGAACACCAAGACGCAGTTAGACTTCGTGAAAGATCGCGACCGAAGTCTCGCTACAGACGCGAAGATCGAAACAGTCCCCCCAAGGCATCGTTCGCTGACCTGCACCTTAAAGATCGCGCCACCGAGGCAGAAACTGGTCGAGCGAAGCAGTGCAGCAAGAAAAAAGTGGTGACGAATGAGAGAGGAGGAAGCAGCTGTGATTTCTCTGTACGGTTACCGGCAGTCTCAACTGTCGGTGAAACTTGGAGAAGGGCTACCAACACGATATTTCAAGCTGCGAGGTCAGAACTTGGCATAACGAAGCCTAGACGACGAAAGGTCGAAAAGCAGGCATGGTTGTGGACGGACGATGTGAAAGAAAAGGTTATAGAGAAGAAAGCGCTTTACCATGTGTTTCTCGGCGACAAGACAGCCGATAACTGGCAAAAGTACCACGATGCGAAAAAAGGTGCCAAGAAGGCTGTGGCCGTTGCAAAAGCCACCCATTATAATGATGTCTGCGAAAAACTCGAGTTGCGCGATGGTGAGCGGTATTTGTACCGACTTGCTAAGACCCGCCATCGCCAATCCGAGGATGTAGAGAAGTTCTTTGGCATCAATGATGAGAACGGTCATTTTCTGACAGAGCGCAAAAAGGCCTTGAAGCGATGGTGCGATTATTTCGAGGGTATTTCGACTGAAGAGTTCCCTCATCCGGCCGTGCCTTCTATGACTCCTATCCACGGTCCCGTCCACAAGATCACCGTGGAGGAAACCGATGCGGCTCTGAGGAAAATGAGACCGGGCAAGGCGACTGGTCGAGATGACTTGCCAGCTAATGTGTGGAAGTCGAAGTTCAGGTACTCTGCTGAGTGGTTGGCCAAGTTTTCAACCAGATTGTAGCGGAGAAGAAGGTGCTGATGGTTGGCAAGAAAGTACGACGATTCCGATTTGGAAGAAGAAGGGCAGCCCTGCAGACTCTCAAATTACCGTCCGATTCACTTGCTTTGGCACAGCATGAAGATCTTCGAGCGAATCCTCGACGTACGAATCCGTGAAATCGTCCACAATCAGTATGGCTTCATAGCTGGTTGTGGCACCATCGTAGCATTCATGCCGCCCGCCTTCTGGTGAAGAAGCATCGCGAGAAACAGAAGCCGGTGCATATTGCCTTTTTCGATTTGGAGAAGGCCTTTGATCACATATCGCGTGAGGTTGTATGGTACGCCCAACGACAGCACGATGTTCCTGAAGAACTTGTAGAGTGGGTGCGAATGCTATACTCTTGTTCAAAGAGTCGTGTGCAAGCTGCAGAAGGAACCTCGACGGAGTTTCCCATCTCTGTTGGGGTGCGCCAAGGATCTGCGCTTCCCCACTCCTCTTTGTTGTCGTCATTAAAACCGTCACTTGAAATCTTCAGAAGCCAGTCCCCTCGACGCTGCTATATGCTGATGACGTAATGCTCGCCTGCGAAGATGAAGGTGAACTAGAGCGGCAGGCGCAAGCTTGCTGCGACCGTTTTGAGATGTTCGGGCTCATGCCGAACACCAAGCAGACCGAGTATCTAACGACCGACGTAAACGAGGTCGGCTCTATTAAGATTAATGGCACTGAGCTTGCACGTACTTCGGTGTTTAAATGCTTGGGATCAGCAATAGCGCCTGGAGGCAGTCTGATGGTTGAAGTAAACTCACGCGTGAGTGCAGCGAGTGGCGCTCGTTGACTGCAGTACTCTGCGACAAGAAGATGCCAGAGCGCTTATCGTGCCAAGTCGAAGATCTATAGAACCACCGTCCGGCCGGTAACCACGGTGTACCATGCTGAGTGCTGGCCTGCGACAAAGGAAACGGAAAGTCTCCTCAGCGTAATGGAAACGAAGATACTGCGTTGGATGGCTGTAGTCACGCGCTTGGACCGCATCTGAAACGAAGCTATCCGGCAGAAGTTCGGTGTCGCGCCGATAGCCGACAAGATGCGCGAAGCTCGCTTGCGATGGTACGGTCACGTTCTGCGTGGAAACGAAGACAGTGTCCGTAAGGTAGGCCTCAACTTCGAAGTGTCTATAAAACGGCCTAGAGGGCGCCAGAAGCAGCGCCTGGCTGATACGTTACACAAGGACAAGAACAAGAAGAAGAGGAAGAAGAAGAAGAAGAGCGTGCGCGTGATCATGTCAAAAGATACATGCTTAATTTTTAAGTTGTTCTTGAGCCCAGGGAAGCAACTCCTTCTTTAAAGTATCGATAACGTAGATATCGACGTTGACCTTGGCTCCTTTTCCAGCGAAAACCAATGGTGTCACCAGTGGCACAAATTTTAGCCCAAACCATCAGAGAAACTGCGTGGGAGTTTCTGCAAATGATTCTCCTGCAATAACTGCATGTTTTGGCTGTTGAAAGAGTAGAAAAGCATGAAAGGAAATTTTGCAAGCAACCCTGCGTGCAGCCTTTGAGTCCTACCCTAAGCTTGAAGGCGCAGGTGGTCCGGTACCGCGCCTACGACAAGACATGTTCCACTCCGTCCTGTGTTGTGTGTCCTAATGGGAAGGAGGGGATTGTGTGACCTCTAGAGTTGTCTATAATATGTCTCGCGATGAGTGTGGTGAAGACTACATAGGGAAAACGGGCAGACCCCTATGTATCAGGATTAAGGTGCAATTGGAAGGTCTTAGAAAAGGCAATGTCCGAACTCCTTGGGGTCTTATGTCATGCTGCAGGTGTCTGTGTCGATTTTAGCTCGAGATAGTGATATATCGGCGCGCAAGACCCTTGAGGTGCTCTGGATCACGGCTAGGAATCCCCAGGTCAACCGGAATGAGGAATGTCTGGCGGTAACCCAAGAACTGACACCCTTCACCTAGCTCTGCGGATTCTGATCTATCTGGGCTGACCTCCAGGGTATCCTTCTCGGCATCCACCTATACGGTCAGTCCTTTTTTCATAATTATCATGTTGGATCTTGTCGCTATCTCTCCTTAAGAATAGTACTTTGTAGGATGAGATGGTGTTCGGTAGGACAGTTTTATAAGTGTTTTTCGACTTTTTCAGGCTCTGACGAAGGCGAAGTCGCCGAAACGTGAGCCGAGTTATATAAATGTGATAAGAAATTTGGCTACCAGCTCAACAAGGCAACCACATCAATCTGAAGTCAATATGCCAAGGTTTATTGAAAGTCGAACGTGGACATATTTACTTTATAGATTGCGTTCGATGGGGTGTCGACGTCAACCGATATTGCTACAACGCTGCACGACGGAATGAATGGGGACAGTGCTGAAGCTCTTGCGCCACTGGAAAGTTGGAGCACTCTCGGGGTGAGTCGTTCAATTGAGGATATAAATATTTCGCTCGTAAATATTTTGGAGAGGTTAAATGATGCTAAATGAACAAACGAGACATGCAAGTTACCAGAAAAGGCAACACCTCATAGATGCTGTTCAAGGTTCCGTAAAATGCACATTTGAAAAAGTAGCAGAATAGTAAGCGGTTGGAAGCAGCATTTTTGACGAAATTGGGATCTCATCAAATGAGCTGCGCTTACACGGTAATGCGCCACAACAGCAGCTTTTTGTGTGAGCTGACTTGAAGTTTAGGTTGTGAACAAAGCCAAGTCTCAAAGTGGTTAACGCTAAAAGTGACATTGTCAGAGAGTTGCCGAATAGGGTAGCAACGGCGCACTCCGAATGTGAGAAAAAGATCAGTGATAAAAATAACAGAATTAGCAAAAAGAAAATCAGACAGTTGCAGGAGCAAGTGATGAGCATGGCTAAAGGACCTGGGAGAACAGTGGCCGAGTGCACCGGGAAAGCGGTTATCACAGGTAAGGATCATGAAGGAGTTGAGTGAGATGCGGTTCGCAGCCATTGTAGCTCTTTGGGAAGCAAAAGACGGGTTTGTTCAGTAAACGGGCGAGTCTCCGGAACGTTAGGGAACAACTGGAGCGGACGGCACCATCTCGCACATCGCCGCTTCTGTCGTCAACACCATCTCCCCGAGGATCGACCCTCGGTGAGTCCATGTCTAGTGCTATTTACCTATGGTGAAGAGAATTTTTCAATTTACTACTGCTTGAACAAACGACATGTTTACTATATTTCGGGAGGCCTTCAAGGTCCAGAGGCTGGCAGTCGTTGAATAATATAGCGGTAAAAATTCTCTGGTAGATTTTCTTCATGCACTAGAGGTCAAGTTCTCTTCCCCGGTATGGGGTGATTCGGATAAACGAGATATCCTTATTAGCCACCTTGAAGCCACAGCAATGTTATTTTTTAAGGAGTTACCGCGAGCACTTAAGAGGGGCGGGGCAAACGCTGATGTCGCTGGAGATGGCGCGCAGGAATCCCAGTGAATGTTTCAAAAATTTTAAGAAATGGGAGGGTCTGTCAGAAAGGCGAAGTGAGTCCGCACCAGAATTTCGCTATCGTATGAAAGACCTATCTAGGGAAATTCACTCCAGTTTAGAGTGGGATTTCGTAAGAAGGTCCAAGTAGTGCTCGTGCTTACAACGGCACTGTTCTTATTACATGTTGTCGTTCCAGATGACGACGTTTTCGATGGAGTAAAGCGGGTAGCCGCGCACTTGGAAAAAATGGAAATTGATGCACAGATACTCGGTTCTGGTTCTAATAGGGAGCAGCAGGGTTTCCGAAAGAAAGCATCCGATCGGGCGCGATCGAACCGCTAAAGAACGGATGGCTTGCGAAAAATGGTAACCGAGTCGGGACCCAACCAACTGTGGTGGGGTGCGGCGCCGTGCGCGATCATGCAATATGCCACGTCCCATATACATAGAACGGGTACAATCACGAACGTGGTGGCGATGTCTATTCGAGCACCAACTAACGCAGAAAACGGGAATTCACTAATAGTACAGCTTGTCGAGTGGTGCAAGGCGGTACAGCAACGTGAAAATAACGTATCAGCGACGCGCAGTGCTGTAGACAAACCAAGTACCGTTGAGGTAGAGATTTTTGGTATAACCACAATCCCCTCATCAGGTTTCAGAAACAAGACGGAGTTTAGTTGCCTTGAGAGTAAAAGAATTTCCAGAGAGGTCTACGCCGACCATAGGGTACTTGTTGATCCCGGAGAAGGTGCTACAGTACGTATATGTGGTGGCACTAATAGCCGAGCTTGTTTGTCTTGGTCGAGCAATCCTCGCATAGAATCCGGCGTATGCCAGATCAAGAAAGGAAAATCTGAGTTATCGGTAGTTAATAGAGGCTGCGAACCTTGTATTATAAGCGGAGACGAGAATCTAGGTAACAGGTCAAACGAAACTCAGATTGACCCGAAGGCATGATGCTCCAAGTGACATGATGGCCCTTCCTCAAGCTTCTGCAATGTAGGATGTTGATAAATCCGCTCACTTATTGTTATTCTGGACAAAAACCGTAAAACCGGGCCTCTTCCTGATGAAGATAGTCAGAGAATTTAGTGAGGTGTTGCTATTTCCGACACAGAGCTAACGCGAACCATTTTCGTTGGTCATGACATTGGTATTGGGACACACTCACGCATTCGGCAGAAAACAAGGCCAGTACCATATAGTATTTGGTCAGAGGTGGATCGAATGCTCCAAGAACTGAAGGAAAGGGAGGTGATTGAGGTTAGTCATTCTCCTTGGGTATCCCTATTGTACTTTTAGCCGAAGGTGGTACCACACGCCTGTGTGTACATTACGGGAAAGTCAACAATGTAACAAAGAAGGAAGTTATCCTCTACCTCCTTTGATGTTACATTGAAGAACTTAAAAGGAAAAAAATTGGTTCGCTTCTCTAGATTTGGCCTGTGGGTATTAGCTGATTTCACTAACTGAACGGTCCGAAGAAATTAGCGCATTTATCACCGTCGATTCCAATTTCGCGTTTTACCTCTCGAACTTATTACCGCATCGTCGAAGTTCCAGAGACTAATGGACAAAGTGCTGGGTGAGCAGTTACTACCCGAAGTGTTTGTGTACATAGACGATGTACCAATAGCCTAGATTTCATAGAGCGGCATGTGAAGGTCTCTGAAAAGTGTTGGAAGTCTTTAAAAAAGGCCACCTTAAAATAAAGCCATAAAAGTGCCGTTTACTAGAACCAAACATTGAATTCTTGGGGTATATGGTTATGCAAATGGAGTGGTAGCTGATCCTGAGAAGGTCGCTCGAATTGGAAATTATGGCCGCCCACAAAATCTGGACCAACTTAGGACATTCCTTGGAATGGCGAGGTACTATCGCAATTTTATATTACGGTTTTACCAAATATCCTTCTCTTTGTGTGATCTCATAAGTCCTAAAGAGAAATTTGCCCGGAGTAGAGAGCAGGAAACGGCATTTGTGGGCCTCAAAAAGGCGTTTGCACAGAGACCTGTGCTAGCGCAACCTAATATCGGTAAAGCGAGGGACGGACCTCAAATTTATGCAGACCTTTGTAGAATAGACGTAGGCGCTGTACTAGCACAATAAGGAGATGACGCACTGTTGCTTCAAATATTTTTCGCTTCAAAACATCTAACAGGTGAGGAGAAGAATTATCATGTGACACATTAGGAAGCGCATGCCCTTATTTTTAGCCTAAAAAACTTCATTATTTTATTTATGGTGTTCGATTAGAAATTATTAGAACCTATCATGCTGCACTGACTTCCCTTTTTAACAGAACTAGCGTTTCATCTCGTGTTCAGCGCTATAATCTAGTGATAGAGTTTGTTAAAAGCACTGCGAACGTGGCTGCAGATGCTTTTCATTGTGGACTGCCTCAAAACTCGACGGCTGTACATGGGTATGCTGACACGAAAAAATTGTCTGTGCCATTCGATTGGCTCACTGAACTTCGCCAAGACTCAGATTTTTTCAATTAATAATGGAAGTTAAAGGGAACGAAAAATACGAAACTAGACTTTCGAGACGCGGAAGGGTCCTTGTGTGCTCAGATTTATTGATCCAGGATGGGAAATTATTTTTGAATTTTCGCTCGCAATTGTGGTGCTATGATCGCATAGAAGGGGTCTGTTCCAAGAAACCCACCCAAGCGTACTGAACGGTCACTTGTACAGTTAAATAAAAGATATTTTGGCTATGAATGTACCTAGATCTACTCCGATCTATGATGGTCATCAGTGCTTCCTGACCAACAATAGATCAGAAAATGTTCTGCCTTTACGACCTATTGAAGTGGAAAGACCGCTACAAATTGTGGGAGTAGATATTCTAGAAATGGGCTTAATGACGCGCGGAAATCGCTACAAAGTTACCATTATAAACCATTTTACCATGTATCGAGGCGGTTACCCGGCTGCGGGAAAAGAGGCTCACACTGCTGCTGAAGCGATCTTTGCCAAAGGATATACGGTGCTGGCAGGTGGCCTTAAATAATTCTTTCGGATTGTGGTGGCGAGTTTGAAAACGACATAGTCAACGTTCTATGTAAAATAATGAGAATCGAGCAGATATTTACTAAGGGATGCTGCCCACGGGAAAACGGTTTGACGGAACGAGTGAATGGCATCACCGTTAGAATGTAAAAAAAGTTGTCCTTGCAGATTGGGATAAAGTTCTGCCAACCGTAGTGTACGCCTACAACGCATCACCAGAGCTCGAGCTTCGAGCTCGAGCTACGGGAGAGAGTTCTCACATTTTACTGTTTGGTTCGCATCCAAAATATCTATCAGCCGTGATACCTTCTACTCAGTTGTTATCGTACCTGGTGAGCTACGATAGCTATACAACAGAACTGTTATGCTGTTTAAAGCTAGCACGAGTATGCATAAATCAATATGCGAAGGAATATCGACAACGCATGAAGTCCATTTACAATGAGATAAAATTGGCTAGGAGCACTACGTTCAAGACGTTTATATGAAGATTCCTGCGAAAAAGAAAAAGTCGCGACCCCGAAACTAGTTATGGACTGGTCTTTTCGTGTTTTGGAATCAAGTAATAATTCTGCGTTGATTACATTGATAGGAGAGCGAAGAACCGGTCAGAATTTAGTTTGACCACCTGATAAAGGTACCATTGGAGACAGATGATACCCCTGTTACAGAAGTAACAAAGCGTGGAAAGCGATTAAAAACGGTAGCGGCAGTAGGTTTATTCTCAAAACAATATCGTGTCTTTTTACGTGACATTTTCATTTCAGTTGCAACTTCTCGACTTCTGCGAACATTGACTGGTGCTGCCCGGGAAGCCTAGATGTTAACGGTCAAGTACTTGGATTATCCATCAATGCGCAGCTAAGCAGTGTTCTACTAGCTACTGTCTCCTATGACAACATTCGCTTTCCGGTCTACTTACGATTTTTCTAGAGTGCTGTCAGTGACAACGTAGTCACGTGCCAGAACATTTTCGCCTAGCCAGAATGCTCGATTGCGAATATGATATTGTTTCTCCATGTTCACTTGGCTTAGCCATTTCATACTATCGCCATCACTGTGTTCATACTGCTCTGTCAGCTGGAAAGGTATCATTTCCAATTCCGCAACGTTCCAGTGCGGATCCGTACAAGCTGCCGAGAATGCTGTCAAATACATGGACTAAAATCCGTGGACGTCGAACTCATAAAGTACAGTGAAACCTCGTCGCAGCCTACTGCTACTTCCAGTGGTATTCGAGGAGGTACAACAAGGCTTTGCATCAGGTTCTATAATTGTAAAGATTGCCGCCTCCCCAGATCTGCTGGAACCGGAATAGTTCGAAGAAGAGTGGTCAGCGATTGTGATGGTTTCGTCGAACCAATATGTAGAACCACACCACTGGAGAGAGGCATGGTGCTTGGTACTTCAAGCAGTGTCGAAAGAAATAGAATTTGTGGCAGGACCAAAGGATGGCCGGAGCTGAGGAAAATCCATAGATTTACTACGGGATTTCATCGAGGAAACCGTTGTGCAGAGGCCATCCTTGAGACAACGATTCTGTTGCTTGCTGCCACTTAAATCCGGAGAGAACATGGAGGATGCACCGTTCAAAACTCTAGCGGACAAAATGAATCTGGTAACACGGGACCTCACTTCACTCAGAACGCGGCTAAACGCTTCTGGGGAGCACGGCTCCATGAGGGACCCCATGTAGTAGGTTTGAGGCTTTGGCCCTGCCTCGGCGTGATTTACCCTGCGGTATATCGCGCCGGCAATATACGCTGCGATATATCGCGCCGATGTAGGGCAGTGACTACGGGGTATGCCTGCTGAGCTGCGGGTCATATATCGTGCTAGCAAGCCAGCGTTACCTGTTGTCAGAGATCACAGGGAATTTTTCTTGTAATCGTATTCTAAGCTGTCTTGGAATTATTCCCTCTAGTTTTCCTATGTATTTTGGCTCTTAGCTTCCATGTGTTTTGTATTTAATAAATCGCTCTAAGTATTCACAGAAAGAAACGACTAGCTTACCTCGGCAGATTGTGAGAATGGCCATCCTAAAGAACAAAGAGGTGGCAACAGAAAGAATTACAACTGTGGCACATTGGATGTCTTGCAAAATATTGCGGCGACGCTGGTCATTCAGTGGAAGGGAGCGAAAAAGACCTTGATGCTTCACAATAGCACCATGAAGAGCCGAACATCTCCGTGCGAAATTTCACAGTATTGCTGCAGAAGTGGACATGTGGATCAACGACCGCGGAGAATGTGGAAGACGACTTACGATTAGTGGGAAAGCCAACGATGGCGGAAGCGCAGTTATTAGGATCTTCTAGGGGCTGGATTCATCAACGAATTACGTGACTTTGAAGGAGAATTGTGAGCGAAAAGCTCAGATGACGTGGTTTATCAAGCGATATGGTGAGCGATAAGCCGTGTTATCCGAGATTTCGCTTACAATTCTCCGTTAAAGTTACATAAGTCGTTGATGAAGCCGGCCCCAGACGGACATTGCTTGACTCAGGATCACAAGTCGGCATTATCCCACTAGTGATGCTGAACACCGCTTACAAGGCAGACTTCGACCTGAATGCGGGTGTGGAGGAAATTCCACTGACAGAGAAAACAGAGTGAACGATGCGTCAGGGCAAAAGATCACTTTTAAGGGCGAGTCAGACTGACGCTGAGATTGACGGTAGAGCGAAGTGTAGAGTTGCTCCATTCGTAAAGGCTGGCGGAGATGGAACGGTGCTGTTCGGTGCTAACGCGTTTCACGCTTTGGGACTTACCCTAATTTGGAAGAGCGTTTGCCCACGTCGGTCGGATAACCAGAAGAGTGGTGAGTGTATATGAGACTACCATGAGCGAAACTCTGTGGATGTCACTGAAGCAAGAACGGTAACGAACGCTATAGTTGCCAGTAGGGTACGTGTGCGTCAATAAAAGCAAAAAGTAGTGAGCAGCAGAACCAGAAAGCGAAGAAAGAGAGAAGCTATGGAGCATGTTTAGCTCAATAGTAATGTAGCGGAATTGATCAGTGACAACTCCCCAAAACTGGAAGAAGTAACAGGACTTCGCAGAAGTGGAGATTCTTCGCGTGGAGAGAAGGAATTGCACTCGAAACGCGCTGCGAGTGTAAAGTAGCGAACGCTTCTACTGGAAGAGTGTCACCTTGTAGTGAGAAGGTCATGGGAAGCGGATAGTGGATGAGCTCACAGTAAGAGCTGTAGCGAATAGCATGGATAGAGGAGCTAGGGCAGGATCGGGTGAATAGCAAGGTAATCAGCAACCTGCAAGATAAGGAACGCTTTGACCAAACACCTGTGTTCCCGTAAGGAGTGCTTGACGACACTGAAGCACACTTCACAACTGCTGTCGCGGTGCAGGATCAGCTGGGAATACCTGGTGTAAACCTTACGTCAACCAAAACGTGTTCATCGCACTGCCAAAGCCTTTCTGTTGAGTCAGTGCCGAGATTGGATATCCGGACCTCCGGACCGCATCACGATATCTGTACGCCGACTGGTCCACGGTGGCGTCGAAACTTCTGACCATCTCGGTCACTTCGACGAAGATTATATTATGGCCTGATCGTATCTGGAGAGCAGGCACATGTGCAAGGTACTAGTTGGACTGGAGAGGTGTCTTAAATGCGGCGGCACATTTGTTCTTCCCAAGCCCCTGTGAGGATACGAAAGAAGTGGAGCGGCGACGCATGGGAAAGGTTTGCCAGGAGTTCGCGAAGTACGGAGTGAGGGTTCGAAGCAGTGGTTGGTGATTACTACATTGACGTGCTCCACGCCTCACCCTACACGCATCCGACAACGGAGCCTCGATTCAAGCGCTCTACCTTTTGGCCGGCAACTTCATAACCGGAATGCCCCTCCAAATTGGGGTGAATAAATTGTTTTCCGAGTAACTTTCTGTTACCAGTGGTGTTCCTCAAGAAGGTGTCTAATCCCAAGCTGTTTTAGCTATACATACACTTCGGAGATTCCCTCATTCAATTGCTAGTAAAAAGTGCAAGAAAAATATGAAATGCAATACGCATGCGGAAGAGGATTTATGGAAATATTAGGCTGTCGAAAAATGAACCTCCGTCTCGAGGTATGTATAAATAAATATGTTTTTTGCCCTAAACCATTTCGTTTTAGGTAAAACTACACATATCGTTCAGTAGGATATTTCTGCTCTTTCAAAAAAAAACATAAGTGGATGTCACTCTAATTTTTCTAGCCGACCCTTTCCAGGGCTCCATAAATTCATAAACCGACGAGACTAGTCATCATGCTTTACGAATTTAAATTGGGGCACCCTGCGGCAGAGACATCCGTAACCTTAGCAGCGTTTTAGGGACGGACTGTCCTTGCAAATGAACGATGAGTCCGCTTCGGAAAATTCGCTTCTTGCGATTTTGATCTCGAAGAAAAAACGTGTCGCGTCATCAGGCGCCGCTTGACGACCTGATGAATTTTTGGGGAGAGCTGTCGAAGCAGACTCGCAGACGAATTTTCGTAAGCAGAGGACCTTGGCGTACATAATAGCACGGTAGCAAGACATTTGGCGAGAACAGGCAAGGTGCAGAAGATGTCGAAGTGGGTGCCTCATGAGCTGACCAATGAGCAGCGTCTGGCACGCTTCGACACTTGCTCCAACCAGTTCGCTTTATATATGTGCCATTTGTAAGGCGTATTATATTATATATTAGCGGTAGATGAAACATGGGTCCTTTACGATAACAGGAAGTGAGATTTGTCTGGCTAGATAAGGATGCCCCTCCAACATCCCTTGCTAAACCCGACCTTCACCCTTAAAGTTATCCCTGCTTTGTGGTGGTGTTATAAAGGCGTGATCCATTACTTCTTGTAACCTTGTCAAGCAGTCACTGCAGAGTCTTACTGCTGCGATTTAGGCGCAATGTATGAGAAGTTGCAAAAACTGTGGCCGGCGGTGGTTAATAGAGGGCCGCTCCTGTTGCTGGCGAACGCAAGGCCACACACCTTACAACTCACTCTTTGATGTAAGCGGTTGATGAATCCGGCCCCAGATTGGAGGATACGTAGCGTTCGTATCGGCTGGTTGTAGGCGGCGCGGCCGCGCGCCCAGGTGGCCATACCTGCGGCGTCAACCCCTTGCTCGCCGTCTCCGCTCGCGCTCTGACAACCGTCGCGCGCGCGGTGGGAGAGCGACCCGACGGAGGCCGTCGTCGGCGGCCCCACGACGGCGGCCCGACGGGCGAGCGGAGCACACAGGTCGACCAGATCTGCTACGACTGCAATCACTGACGTATTAAGAGGGTTTACAAAACCAGTGTAAAGATAAAGTTGGTGTGAAGGAGACATAGCCCCATATCAGAATTTCGAGCTCTATCTAAGGCCTATGGCATACCACCAGCGACGAGTCCGGCGACGGCACTGCCAACGGACAAGTAACCGACTATTCGTGTTGGGACCTGTCAGAAACAATGGGGAGAGAGCGCGTGCTTGCCGGTTGTCGCTGCCACGTCGGTACTGCGTGTCGTTGGGAGAGGGGGCATACCGCCAGCGACCGGTCGTCGCTGCGCTTTGCACGGCGACCAGCTGTCGCCCGACCCTTTGCACTACGCATTCACGCACGTAAGCGTCGCTAACCGCGCTCCAGTGCAAATGCTCGCCCCCGCCCAACACCGCCGTCGCTGAAACCACAGTTCCCCCGTCGCTCCGCTCCTCTCGTCGCTGGACTCGTCGCCGGCGGTATGCCATAGGCCTAATAGGCTCTACCCCAAGCTTATCAAAACTACCGTTGATGCGATATTCTTCAATTTCAAAACTGAAAAATAATTCTTTGCAAACCTGCTGCGATGCCGTGAGAGATATATTTCCAGGCTAAAATTTCATTCAGAATTTAACTGCATCGCCGAAACACCTTCTAGAAGAGGTCATTTCGAAAAACATTATTATGTATATCACACGTTGGAGACATCTCTCTAAACCACCATTCTACACAGAACTCAATTACCAAGGTGATATTCAGAAATATTTCTGTAGAATGGAGAACCGGTGCTACTTCACTATATGGTCCTCTTCCAGAGATAATGATGGCGGCAAGCAAGGACAGATTAATAACCATGTCCTCGATTCCCTGGAGGCACTGCCTCCAGGGCTTGGTAGCAGCGTGCAGGAGCGATTAACAATCATGACCTCGACCCATGGAGGCACTGCCTCCAGGGCTTGGTAGCAGTGGGCAGGAGCGATTAACAAACATGACCTCGACCCCTGGAGACAGTGCCTCCAAGGGATCGAGGTCTTAAGGGAGGGCAATGAACGGCCATATATATGAAAGAAACGAGATATAAGCATTTTCCAATCTCATTAGTCTGATACTATGTACTCATTCAACAGTTATTCTTTCAACACTCTGTACTGCTATACAGATTCATCTCCTGCAACTCAGCTAAACATCCCAGGTAATATAATATGATATAATATAACATATTATAAAATAATATAATGTATTTAAAGAAATATAATGATATGTATATCTATTGTATTAATATAATATATGATAATAATAAAATATAGTGTAATATGTATAATATGTTAAATCATATAATACACTATTATAATATTATAATAATGATATATTATGTGTCATATATGATTTATATATTGTACAATATATATAATAGAATATAACGTAATATAATATAAAACATGAGAATGTTATAACCCCAAACTGATGCTGTTTTAGAGTCTAGCTAGCAACCTAGTCCTCAGCTGTTTTATCTGAACGTCGCCCCTCCGCCGTGCGCTTTAGCTCCAACAACTTACACTGCTCCCAATCTCGCGCCGAATTCTGCTCACCATGGTTTGTGCTCAAAAACTCCATGTCTAGAACTCAACTCTATGATGAAAAACCGACATTTTAGTTATATCTGAGCGCAGAAATAAACGTCCCTCATCGTTCTCAATTGATTCAATCCTGGGAGAAGGCAGGAGAAGTACGGTTTGCAAACGAACTGAGATGTTAAGAAATATTTCCTTATTCGAAACGGTTCTCATATTAATCAGGTTCGCAGCCCAACATTGCTCCTACTTCGCAACCAGTTCCTCAATGCATTGGTGCATCGGTTTCTGCCCTTCCAACACTATTACCTGAGCCTGAAACTGTTGGCCGCTCTTTCACACTTCAGCGAGAACATGGGGGAAGAAGAGTATTTACAAAGTACGGCAACAAAAGTGGATTGCTCTATCGCATTCCAGGTAGTGATTTATTTAAGCCTGGAGCATATTAGGGCGGACCTGCAGTACTAGATTTAGGAAGCGAGTAGTGTACACGTTCTTCCTTCTTCGCAAGAATAAAAACGAGGATGTTTACCGCTGCTGCTTTTGCAGAGCTGCAGGAATCAGCACATCACTGAAGGTTAGCAGTTTGGTCCCTTTTCGGAAAATGATGTTACTTTCCCACAATAGGTGATTGGCGATAAGTTTCTGATCGATCCATGCTCCATTGGACATCAGATCATCACGAACATACGCTGAAGAACTTACGAAGCGAATGCTGTACCAAGTTGATATTTTCCAAGTGACATAGTAACACAATGCAATTTTTAAGCATTTCAAATTACTGATTTAGAAAATGAACGAGATGAAAGGCGATGAACGCTCCAACGGTGGATCAACAAAACGCCTTTGGCTAAGTATATTGCAAGAAATTAATGAAGAATTTTCGGACGGTATGAAGTATCTCTTTGTAATTCACAACTTTTGTCCAAGTGCTTATTAAGACGAGTCAGTGGGAGATCAGCTGCTCGCTGAGTATTTTGCACGGGGATTTGATAGCAGGATAAGCCAATTTTCTCGGTTTTGTTTATCAGTCATGCTACTTATCAGTTTAGGATAGCTGTCAAAACAAATTTGTTCTAGATTTGGCTTTTCATAAGGATAAGTGTGCTACTATGGCATTTGTTTCGGAAGACCTTAAAAAGTTAGCCGATGGAAGTTTGTTCCTCCAGGAACGTGATGAGAGCTTCCACATCTATTGCTCAACGAAAACCATTCAAGCACGTTATCACATGAATATACCTTCGCTCGTACTCATACCTAACAACACCTCTTTAGGAAGCTTATAAAGTTGGGCTGCAGGCTATTGTAGCAGATGGCGTACATACTCCTCAACCCAAAGAGCTAGGGCGACACTCTAACCTTATTGCGTGCATGGTGTTTGCGACGGGGGTTTCGAAGTGCCATTGATGTTTGCAGTCATCGCGAAGAAAACGGAGAGAGTATACGTTCGAATATTTGAGCATCTTAAAAGAATCCTGGAAGAGGCCGGACGAAGAAATGAAGGAGAGGGCCTGGTATCTTACTAGATTTTGAGAAGGCTGCAATAAACGCAGCAAGGTCTTCGTTTCCGAATCCTAAGGTGAATATTTGCTTTTATCGATTTTCTAACCCGATTTTAATACCGCTGTCTAGATTGAGGGATGCGCATTCCATCTTGCCCAGGCCTGGAATAGAAGAAAAAATGCTTTAGGATTGCAGCAGCACATTCAGGGTCGGTAAAGAACCGAATTCATTGCTTTTGTACATCAGAAAGCTTTGAACGAGAAACTTAGGTCCGACGCGTGACCGGAGAATAGTACGTTGGTGGGCAACGATAAAAGGTGTCGTGTTTCTACCTGATGAGCTGCGGAATGAGATGGGAAGTCTTCGAATTCCACCTGTTCCAAGAAATCACCCTGCGCATGAAAAATCTGCACAGTTTCTTAGGTGCCTTTATTAGTTCTTAGAGCACTGCTGAATGCTTAATGAATGGATTATAACGTTTGAGGTATCTGAAGTCAACATGGCTTGCTGGACCCTTCAAAGATTTGTGGTGCAAATGGAAAATATCAACGCTTCGAACTACTAATCTGGCAGAAGCATTTCACAGGTGATGGACACGTTAAGTTAAGTGTTAAGAAACCATCAAACATATGTCGCTTAACAAACAATCATTTCAGTTCCTTGAAGAGGCTCCTTACATGTGATCATCCCGAACTGGCTACTTTGATTGAACTCCTTCGGGATATTAATCTAGAGGCCAGCTGCTCACTGCAGTTGAAAATTTTGGTAGCAGTTTGCAAAATTCCTTAACATCTAATGAAGGGCATAATTGATTACACTTGTTTTTAGAAACCTGATGAAATGAAACAGCTTAGAAGGCGTGACGCTGAAAGGCGACATACCACAGACACAGAAATATCAAGGTATCGTAACTTTGGAGAAACCACTGATATGTACTTCTTTAATAAGAATTCTCGATTAGCATGTGTTTTGCAGAGTTGCTGGCCGGTATCATACCAGAAGAGTGAGCAGCAGAGAAATAAGAAAATTCTGCGCAAGGATGTCAAGGCACGTTACAGAGCGGTCAATCTGAAATACACAATATCTTTCAATGAGACTTCACCTTGCCTTTGGCTAGGCCGTGTTAGGTCACAATAAAAATTTTAATATTTGTGAACTAGCCACCATTCTGCAGGAAGAACACCTTAATTGCGTTGACTAGGGCAAGCCAGAGAGGGTCACGATGAGGCTGCTATTCTAGAGATATTGGTTACTCAGAAAAGATTGAGTCCACCAACTATAAATCCAAACGTAATTATTCCGCTAATAGAGTGACGCCATGCTTAAAAACATCCAACAAAATGTTTTAAAAATTCGTGTTCAGCGACCTCGATTACCCCCAGGGCTGAAGCTTCGGACCTCTTGAACGACACCTGCAAAGAATCGATAATTTGATCAATATCGATTGATGGCGATCGAAACTTTAAAAACGAACTTTAGATTCGTCTTCAGCGACCTCGACTCCCAGGGCTAAAGTTACGGACCTCTTGAATGACATCCACAAAGAAACACACATACATACACACACTACTCTTTTTTATATTTAGTAGAATATCAACTTCGTAATTGAGTTCTGTGTAGAATGGTGGTTTAGAGAGATGTCTTCAACGTGTGATACACATAATAATGTTTTTCGTGAAATGTTCTCTTCTAGAAGGTGTTTCGGCGATGCAGTTAAATTCTGAATGAAATTTTAGCCTGGAAATATATCTCTCACGGCATCGGAGCAGGTTTACAAAGAATTATTTTCAGTTTTAAAATTGAAGAATATTGCAACAACGGTAGTTTTGATAAGCTTGAGGTAGAGCTCATTAGATAGAGCTCGAAATTCTGGTAATGGGCTATGTTTCCTTCACAGCAACATGTGTCCTTACACTGGTTTTGTAAACCCTCTTAATACTTCAGTGATTGCAGTCGTAGCAGATCTGGTCGACCTGTGTGCTCCGCTCGCCCGTCGAGTCGCCGTCGTGGGGCCGCCGACGACTGCATCCGTCGGGTCGCTCTCCCGCCGCGCGCGCGATGGTTGTCCAGAGCGCGAGCGGAGACGGCGAGCAAGGGGTTGACGCCGCAGGTATGGCCACCTGGGCGCGCGGCCGCGCCGCCTACAACCAGCCGATACGAACGCCCCCTCCCCAAATTGGACGTTTTATTTGATTTTTATACTATTCCAAGAACACTATCATGGGTGCTTTAAGGAAAATTTTTCGAAATTCTTCACATTTGATATTTGATTCTGTTACCAATCCAAGCCTGCAAGAAATCCTTAATTCTTAAAGCATTCCTAAGGCTTTGAGACAATTGTGTACATCGTCTGTCGCTGGATGAATAATAACTTTATTTACTCAGACATTTGCAGTTGTGGTTCTGGGAGTGCTACTGGATTCTTTAGACGGAATTCTTTCCCAAAAGCGTTCAATTTGTTGCGGACCAAGCTTAGCATTAACTCATTCGTAGGTTATGAAAAGAAAGTAGTTATCATCAACGTGGTTCCGTTAGTTTCAATAGTTTGTATACATTTGGCTCCAAAAAACACAATGTACCTTTCCGAACGCATCACCCTGGTGGATGAAGCTCGAAGCGCTTGGATCTTATTATTTAATTAACAATCGAATTTAGCAGAGCAATAATAAATTTTCTCTCATTTGAAAATGCGAAGCACACAAAAAATCGTTTGCCCCTCGATGTCTTCTCGTCATTAAGTCGCCATTGAATCTTTATTTTGGATCTTTCTCATCAATTAACTTCCGCCAGCTTACACCAGCCCCGTTCGGCATTCTACTGCCTTCCCACTTTTGCGTCGGCTAAAGCAATGCAGTTGAAATTACCGGCATGCTTTTGCGCTCCACTTCGCCTCGCGCGTTCGCGTAAATCTAGTCCTCTTCACAAGCGCGGCAGCCCGACCCCGCCCGAGAAATAGCACGCGCGAGCGACCGCACTCGTCATTTTGAGTATTGCTGCCGCCTCCTAGGCGAGGACATACTTCCATCGCCGCGCTCAGTTTAGGGCCATTCGGCCGCGCGCTGCCGAATAGTCAAAAGGAACTCCTCCGCGGACGCCGCATCAGTGGCGGCCGCCATGCGTGATGGATTTAACCCCCCCCCTCCACCGTCTGGTATATATTTTCGCTCTGCCCACGGTGTTTAGTATTGGCCCAGGGCAGACTTCCATCGCGCTCTTGCAGAGCGACCAGCGATGCGACGAGCGCTGGGACTTCCCCATCCTTTCGAGTCGCTTCACAAAAAGTATCGCCGCGATTCCATCGTGAGGCATGAATGAGACCTACGGAGCGGAACGTTGCGAAATGCTTTAAAGGAACAGCTCGTGCCGAACAGTCCTATTATTATTACCATGGAAGGCCCTGAAAGTGCTGGAAACGTGGAAAGGCTAGAACGGCACACCGAGATTTCGTGTGGCCGGCCTGTCTAAGACCTAGTTTATACTCCCACCGCTACGCGGCCCGACACCACAAATTTTATAGATATCCGCTTCTCACACTGCTCGGCAGCGTGACATCGCATTTATGCACCGCCGCTGAAAAATATCCCATTCGGTGGAATTTTACGGTGCGGTAATCACGCCACAAAGTGGACGGCAATGCGCCGCCATGACAGCTGCTGGCGACTTTCAGAAGGCGGCGTAGCTATCGCGTTGCGCTTAAAAATCGACGCGCCGCTCCGCGGCCGAAGTACAAACCCCAATAAAGAAGCTGTGACTAAACTCAGTGTGATTCCGGGTTCGGCAGAAAGCTCATCTCGAAATTCCTGTCAGTACTGGGGACGCCACCAAGCATAGGATTCACTAGAATTCCTTGGTAAACCGTGTTTCTGGTTGGGTTACACCTACCTCGCGTGCGACGGCTATTTACACAATACGATATCACTCTGAGGCCTTTGTCATACCATCGCTCACCCCGAGCGACGCCTAATAATATGCTCCAATATCGATCGGGCGGCGCGATGGAATCGATATGGGTGCATATCATTAGGCGTCGCTCGGGGTGAGCGATGGTATGACAAAGGCCTGAGAGGCTGGCTAGCACAAAGTATACTATTAAGTGAATCACAAAAAGCAGCACGCGTATCACTAATATGGGTTCTTTAGCAAATGGTGCAGATCTTGAAAGGAACAATGAAAAAGTAGACGTTAAATAGACTCGACTGTAATTTCTGGCAAATGGAAACTGTAAGCAATCTTTATTTTTATTCGTGAAAAATTTCCTGTTATTAAATAAGAAAACATCTCACTCTTCAACCCTCTCGTCTCTAAAAACCAACGGGGTGGTTAAACTTGGGAAGATTTGTCATGGCGGCTAGCACGTGCTTGTAACTGTCGTGGAACATTTTCACCGCCATCACTGTTCGATCATGTAGCTCAGGGAAATTGTCCTTACTTGGGAACGGGTCGCATCTGAGGCCGTGCTTTGCATACAGCAACTGCAACATCGCCTGAAAATTTAAAAGATACCACCCATAACACGCTGCAGACAACTACGTCAGGCAGTTATTAATAGTAGGAAGAATAGGGCCCTTCGTTCGAATAGTAAATATATGGTTGTCATTGGTAGCAGCTCGTAACTATGCTACGCGCAACTACTCTGGTGTGAGTACACTTTCGCGTTCTTTTCGTGGTTAAACCCTACAGTTGATCGATGACTTGTCTAATGGAGCGCCAGCTGTGGCACCACTTGTCCGTTTCACGTTCGAAAGCGGCGCTGTGAGTCCTCTTCACTTCAGGAGAACAGCTACGTTGAACCGTCGTTAGATTTTCTGGAGCCGTCTCGCAAATGTGTTGGCGGGCGTCCTCGTGTGCTTTTGAATCCATTCACTTGTGCCTCTCATCCATCGGATTTCAACGACCAGCGAACGACCACCTAATCATCGACGAATTGCCCAAAATGACAGCATATCTGATTCCGCAACGGCGACGAAGCTTGCACTTCGAGCATCGACCTCTCGATGCCTCGTTGTATGTCACTGGTTATGTATTCATGTTGCCTTCGTAGGATCCGGGCTTAAGAGGTGTTGCTTTAGAAGAAAGAATGTGGAGACGAAAAGGAAGACACGAAGCAGGACCTCCTTCGCCCTCCTAATTTCGCGGCACTCTTGAAGCCTCTTCGAGCCGCCTTCCACCCATTCCTACCACTAGGTCATTGCACATATTGAGGAGGATTTGAGCGGAAGGTCCAAGAGGTGCATTCCATGTGATTTTCTTTCTTCTCGTCACCCGTCTACAACAGAACCACCAACGAAAGCTCTTTTTGTTTCTATCTCCCGCAGTTTTCTTAGCCTTCATCCGCTCTGCGGTAAAAGAAAAGAAAATAAACACAAGAGGCGAAAATTGCTTTTACTCCAGCTCCTATTCTTATCGGGGTATATGACATTAATGGGTTTTTAAACGTCTCAAAAAGCTCACCGAGTCGTGCTCACAGTAGAATTTCTCTTGCTCATCGACGTGGTAATACACAGCCATTGAGTCTATAGCCTGGCCTGGAGATTTGTTTTCAACAAGCATTCGAACGACTACAGATGCTGCTGCTTCCACAGTACGGTACGAACCGGACACCGAAATGTGCGAGACGAACTGAAATAATGGCCATTGGCTTGTAACTCATCATATTAGTGGAATGCAAGGTCTCTTGCAGAGGGTTTATTTCTCGTCTACTTCGTTTACTTATTAGCAGGTGGAGGTTATGCACGGAGATTTGGTTTCCAAATTCTGGCTGTCGAAGATTCTGTGCTGAGATTTTCATTTATTTATTCATTTCTGCATGATGCATAAGGCATGCGTGATGTAGGATGCAGCACAATAAGATACAAGAACAATACGAGAACACTGAAATATGAGCACTTCATCTCTAAAAATGCAAAAACTTGCTCCTCCTAACCATGAACCCGAACAGCACTTAGTGCGCCAATGACCGAGGAACGCAGGAATATTCTCAACACTTCATATGCCTCACTTCTAAGCATTCAATGAATGAGCTAGAGCACTGACCTGGGAAGGGTTTCAACCTCTCATGGGAATTTGTGAACTATCCTATTGAGAAGGGGCTACTTTTAATAGAATATTAATGCAATCCCCAATTGCATTCGTCAACCCACGCTACATCACCATCACTACAAACCCTGAATTTAATTCAAAGAGTTAGATAAGGGAGATAAGGGGGTCGGTGAGAGCGTAGCCGTAACGCGCCTCAGCTACTGCGTGTCGTCTACATTACGTACCGCGGTGCGCCGCGGGCGCGCGGGAAGTCCAGAACCTTCTAGAGACGTCATCTGCCACCTCCAATCTTCCTTCCTTGTGTTTTGGGTTCGTTCGTCGCCGTTCGTCTCGGGCGTTACCCCACGTTGTCTTTTCTCGGCCGTGTCGCCGCTCCTTGCTGTCGTCGTGGGCTGTGTTCCCACGTGTTGTCCTGCCTGGCCGTGTTAGCCCGTTCCGTCCGCCGTTCCCCCCCCCCCCCCGTAGCTTGCCGTCTGAATCCATAGACGGGACTTCCTAGTGGGAGGAGTTCATCTAGCCTAGGGTCGCTGCACCTGGTCTTTTGGGTACTAGACGTGTCCCGCAAAGCCGCATGGGTGCAGGCACCTTCCATACGAAACGTGCATTTCTTTTTTATTTAGGTGGTGCATGTGCCACTACTACTCTTGCCGTTAGCCGTCATGCTCCGTCTTCGCATGGTGTTCTAGTGCAGCAACCACCCCATCGTCATTACATCGCTCGTCGCCGACGCCGTTGTGGAGCCCTTTCCCATCGTTATCGCTCGTCGACGACGCCGTGGTCCATACTAACGACTCTTTCTGTCATCTACTTTCTATGTCGCCAAGATGGAAGAACCGGCACCCAAGTATCCACACTATCGTTATTATCATCATCTCGTCACCCACATTTCTGCCTATTCGTTACTGTTTCGGATCTGTTGCGTGTTTCAAAATAAACTATTCGTTCATCGTGCCTCCTTTTTGTGAACACAAAGGTTTTTTGCTTTCTTTTGCCTTGGAATCATTATTAAAAATCTAAAAGATCATAACTAAAGCCCTGAAACAGCAGATCAAGCTCTCGTACGAGCTCGAGAGAGGGAATGCAGACGCAAATCACCATATGCACTCTCCGACAAGGGTAGATCCGAAATTTGAAATGGGGATCTGAATCCTAAGTTTGAGTCAATGTCTTTCTCGCGTCTTCGGACGAATTGTTCACGTGGGAGCGACCATTGTAGAGCCACACGTGGCGAAGTGAACAAACCCCACCGGTTGACGACGTGATGTGGCCTGACCGCAACACCGCGTAACAACTCGTCGGTGATTCTTTTTTACGTATATCTATTAGGTAGTCAATGATTGAGAGATAACATGAATTTCCATGTATTAAATACACGGTAGACTGTTTTGCTTATCAATCTGCTCTTTTACTGACTGAGCAAAAACAAAGGAAAAAAGTACCGCTGTTCTGCCATCGAAATTTTGGCGGTATAGCACCACATCCGCACAGGAAGTCAACGAAAGCGAATTCTCGTTGCTTTCAAGCAGCGTATAATGACTTCTGAAACTCTCATTTCACATGAAAAACTCAAGTAGTATTGTGCCCGAAAAGCTGTAGAAGATTCCTCAATTTTGTGGCAGGTAACCTTTGCATCCTCGTTTATCGAAAAAGTAAACGAAGATTCTTGAACTGGTTCATAGAAAATCGCAGAAAACGTCAATATGGCATTTTCGTTGTGGCGCTTCGTACAACCCGTTCAAATCTAAAACACTTCGGTGTGATTCCTTCATCCTTCTTTAGTTCCTTAAGAATCACTGCACCGAAAGATTCCAGCGTTTTAGGTCAGCAGGAAAGTTTTGGCCGTCGCCATCACCACTGTGCCGTAAAGAGTAACGCAGTGAATCTGCGAACGATGTCTCATGGAGCGCAAACCAGGCTCTACATTCATGATATGAGAAGAGCACAACCTCCTAGCCATGTGGCACAGAGGAATACGCGCTATGCGCAAAACACGGCCGCACCAGTCGCGACGACATCAGAAAGCTTTGAGGAGAGCTCCTAGGAACGGTAATGCAAAGTTGAGAAGGTATTGTTCGCCGGGATGGGCACAGGATTTCTCAAAACCTTTGATTCCTTCGTTGTGCTTCACATAAACCGAAGCCTCTTTCCCTAACTGGAGTTCTTCTAATCTTCAAAGGAACGCACTGCTGGCTCGACAGCATTACGAGGTGACTTAGTCGGCAAAAGCATGGAGTATTCTCATTGCCCACATTGTGAATGAAGGTCCACTGAAACTTTCTTAGTCACGTCACGAAGAGAAGATGTCAGGAGGAGAGGTGAAGACTCTCTGCTTCCCATCCTATCCACATTGAAGTTTGGCGTCGCTTTCGAAGAACCGTATACTCACGTATTTTCAGCAACAGTGATGGAAAAGACATTTTCACTAAACACATCGGCGGCAACGAGTAGTAGGCTGGTCACGCGATGAGGTTTATTCTGAAACCAACACAGTTCGCTTTGGTATCGAAATTAGCTGAACATTTCTCAAAATCAACGGTTTATTTTAAAAGCGCGATGTTTGGAAGCGCTTAATCGCGGATCTAGAGAAGACCACGTGTAGACTTTAGTTAAAAGAAGGACTGCTAGTAAGATCATGTCTGCCAAAAGGGTTGGAGTGGAGTTTTGACTAACCGGGGAAGGTTTCTGTTGTATACCTTCCTTGTATACAATTCTGCTGGGACTCATTCCTGCGACGCGTTTGCTCCGAGAGGCACTTGACGTGAAAAGAAGAAGTAGAGAAACTTTATTAAAGGAAAAACGAGTAGAGAGAATACTAACCACCACTGGGGAGTGGTGAACCCGACCTACAGCCGCCAAGGCCTCCTGCTTTTATGCAATCCGCTTCCCGCCTCGCCTGCTCGCGATCTACCCAGCGGGAGACCACCTCTTGGGTGGTCATCGGCGTCCAACTTTCCGAACACGGACTTAGCCAACAGGTAAAACGTCTGTGTCGCGGCCACAGCACTTCCCCTAACAGGAAATAATTATACCGTCAAATTCCTATCCTACTACAAAACGAATTACAAACGGAAATTAGACAATTACACTCAACAACAGAAACTGCGCAGTAGGAGATCCATATCGTTGGACTGGTCTTCTGATTCTCGTTGATCGGCGCAGAGGAGGTGGCACTTGAAGAGCAGATTGGCGTAGGCGATCTGAAGCATTGATTGCTCACTGCTGACGAGTCGAGAAATAGGTACACCGCGACTTTGATTGTCTTGTAGCTCGAGGACATCCAAAAGTGTCTTCAGTGCCGATTCTTCTTTAAGAATGTCATCTACATCAAGGCGTGGGCGCATTTAGTTCGCATGCTTCCGAGTCACCTTCACTATTACTTCAACCTCATAGTTCAGGGATCCAACACGCCACTACGGCCATCATCACTACGCCTTTCGTCCAGATAAAATGTGGTGCTTTGCACTGCTGTACAAATATCTTAGCACCATTTCTGAACTTTTCCTTTTCCGAAACAGTTCCGTGATTCCTATTGAACTGTTCTTCCATTGTCTCTCGCCTTTCTCTTGCACGAGGGTTTTCTGATTTCTCCTTCAGCGGTATCAACAACCATAGCCGCGTCCGAATTTTCATCCTCAAGAAGACTTCTCTGCGAGTCTTCTCGTTCAATGTTGGGTTTGGCGTGGTCCTATACGCCTCTAGCACTACGTTCAGCGTTTTCTTCCGTAGGACTCTCCTCCCTTCTAAGCTTTTGATCCCTCGTTCCAGAGTATGAACAAAGTGTTCCACCTGACCATTCGACTGCGGATGATAAGGGGCAGTTCTAATGTGCACAACTCCTCCTTCTTCGCACATACTCTTGAACTGATTCGACATGAATTGTATTTCATTGTCACTCACAATGATTTGCGGTAGTCCATGTCGCGCAAACAGGCTCTTCAAAACCTTCACGATTTCTATGGCCGAAATGTTTCTCATCTCTACCATCTTTAGCCACTTATTGAGCGCATCGACTACTACCATGTAGTGAGATTCATGCATCAGTCCAGCAAAATCAACGTGTATTCGCTCCATACGCGAGTTTGGGTTGTCCAAATCTCTAAACACTCATAGGGGACTCTGCATTCTCCTGGCCCTTTGAGCACTTTTTTACCACGGCTTCACAATCTTTGTCAACGCTTGGCCCAATACATATAGCTTCTTGACTACTTCTTCATCCTCACAATCCTAGGATGTAGTTCTTTCGCTTGTAGTTCCTGGGGGATTACAACTCCTTCTCCAGTCATAAGGCACTTCCCCACAACTGACAGTGTTTCCCTTCGCTCGTAATATGGAACAAGCCCGGAATTTCCTGTAGATCATCTTCCTGTTCTCAAGCGTGACTTGACCTTTTTGAGCACAGGATCCCTTTCCGTACAAGTATCTATGTGAACATAAGTGACAGGAAGGTTCCTGATGCTATCCTTCATCAACAGACACATCGCTACAGCAGCCATCACAATGTCTTCTTCTTCATAACGATGCCTTTACATCAATATTGTAAGCCATCTGCTTGAACGCACTTCGCCTGTTGACATACTCCATGTCAAAATCATATTCAAGCAAAGGTGTCGCCCGTCGAGTCGATTCGCTGAGTAAACCGGAATTTCTTTCTTGTCATCGAAAATGGCTAACAACGGCTTATGGTCTGTCAAGAGCAGAAACCACCTTCCGAACAACTACTTATGAAACTTCTTGACAGCGAACACGAGCGCTAACGCTTCCGTTTCGCTTCCTTTTTGAAACCAACATGTCGTATCTCTGGCTTGGAGAACGCACACTTCTCCAGGCATACCTTTGAACCCGTAATCTGCGATTCTTCTGAACAACCCAAGCAAGTCTTCCCTGTGTTCCCGCTCCGTTCTACCGCACACAAGGATATCGTCCAGGTAGTTGTTATTCCTTTCACTATCAGACCTGATACCACCTTATTCATTATCTGCTGCAAAGTTCCAGGCGCAGTCTTTATCCCGAACGGCAAGCGATTGTACTGAAACAATCGTGATCACCACAATCTTCCTCGCATCTTCAGATAGCTCTATCTGGAAATAGGCATCTGACAGATTTATCTGTGGGAATACCATCTCTCCATCCAATGACGCAAAGATATCCTCTGGCACTGGCAAATGATAATCGAAAAACGGCAATGCCTTGTTGAGACCTGTTGGAAGTCTGCGCATACTCTCAACTTAACATTCTTCTTCTTTGCACACTGCAGCTCATTCAACTCACCGGGGCTATCACACCCATTTCCAGAAGTCTATCGTTCTTCACAACGACGTTTATCCTCTCAATCTTGTTGGAGCTCCCATCTGCCTCCAAACAACTTCATTTAACAGGGTTATATCCGAGCAAGTGTTGAGCAAGAATTACACTCTGTGGCTGTTCACCACTGCTTCCACATACATGCGTGTCGAATTCACATCAGCAGCGGCATTCGCTGTTTTGATCACTTTAACCTGCCTTTTCGAGCCTTGCTTAGTCCTCATACGACTGTCCTTACTATGACGTTTTGCCTCTGAGGCACTCTTGCGACCACCATTTCGTCGGAAGACGGTATCGCAGAATTTCTCCTTATGCCCAGTCTTTTGACACTCCTTGTAAAACCAGGGCTTCAGTTTGCGCTGTCTCGCATAGTGCTTTCCTTCACAACTCCAGCAAACTACCGACTTCCTTTCAACATTGTGAGTTCCTCTACAACTTTCGCGTAGCCAGCGATAGTGTCACTGTCTCTCTCTTCTAACTCAAGAACTTCTGTGCAACTCCCGAAGTGACACTTTCCTTCCTTTCCTTGTCTCTCTGTCAAGTACTGCAATGAGCCGTTGTTTTATTTCAACCTCCTTTTGAGATTTCAGATCGAAAATCCATAGTGAACATCTGTTTCCATCAGAATCCAGCTTATGGATTTTCGCCTTCTCACAAAATTCGTTTACTTTACCAATGTAAGTAGGGCAGTCTTCGATATCACTCTTCTCCAACTTCAGACACTGGTATCTCATGGTTAACTCCGTTGTTTTGAAGTCAAACAGCTGGATCAGTGTAAGCTCTGTTACATCACAACCAAACTGACCAGAGGTGGGACACCTCCGTGGCAGTAAATGCCCCTGATACTTCTCAAATGTGGTTGGTCCAACTTTTCACAAAGCATTCTGACTCTGGCACACTCTAATAGCTGCATTGCGTCGTCAACCAGCGCCTTCTTGTACCTAGACTGCCACCTGATAATGCTCATCTCCGTCTCCGGATCGAATACGAACCTCTCGATCC
>OX377205.1:61576823-61618370 GCA_947396885.1 Heligmosomoides polygyrus polygyrus | reverse complement strand
ATTTACTTAGCTCTCCAGTTCTAGCAGTGCAGTGAACTGTGGGACGGCAGTCTGGATGTGATCTAGGGGCATCCAGTTCTAATTTAGGTGAATGTTGCGAAAGTCGACCGAAAAGTCGTTTCTTGAAAGGGCGCAGTTGTCGATGCCGCTGTTCCAATCATACTTTCGACTCTCGGCACCAGTACTCCACCATTCATCTTTCTCAGAACGGCAAAAAGCAGCTCACTGATGCACTGAGTATATGCTTTTGAACTGGTAATGGGCGGAAAACAACGCATAGGTCGGAGGTTGCTCATGCTGTCCTCTGCCGAAATGAGCCGCCTAGACCTCAAATTTCATCGGCTTCTTAGTGTCATCTGTTGAATTGCTTCTTTACTCCTGAGTCTTGTTGTGTAATGTAGAGGAATCACTTATGAATTGGTGCTTGAAGGCCAGTGGCATATATATATATATATATATACCATTTTCACCTCAAATTCAACGTTTTCGAAATCAAATTCAATGTTCTCGAAATCAAATTCAATGTTCTCGAAAATGAATTCAACGTTTTCGAAATCAAATTCAATGTTTTCGAAATCAAATTCAACGTCTTCGTTTCAATGTTTACTTCTTCTCAAAAAATTCAAACATTCAGAAAAGGCTATCCAACGAAAATTAGAAACAACTAGCAACTAAAGCAAGTCAGGCACTTCAGTAGTGACGCGACACAAGTACATAGTAGTGAGCAAACTAAGCGATACAACTATACAGTATGAACAGGAACTATACAGTAACAATACAGCAATACAACAATAACTATTCAAAATAGCACAATGAGCAAGTCAAAGTAACTCATGTACTGTTGAATCTTTGCCCTGCTACAGCTGCTGTCATGTTTACCATCATGTGGAGGACGTAGTTTGCACAATCTTGCTGCGATACAGAATGAACACCCTCTTCAATAACTTCGGCCAGCGTCCTCTCCGCGACAGGATTACTTAGGAGGCGCCTCGCCGTGGCCTTCACTTTTGAAAAAACGTTTTCCGCAGGATTAAGCATGTAAGAGTATGGCGACAAAAACTTTAAAGTGAATGATTGTCCCATAATTGTCCGCAGGTCGCCCGCTTTGTGAATCCTGGCGTTGTCCATGATCATCCACGCGCCATTCATCTCTTCGTTGTCGCAAGGATTCAAACAGTACATGACTTACTTTGACTTGCTCATGTGCTATTTTGAATAGTTATTGTTGTATTGCTGTATTGTTACTGTATAGTTCCTGTTCATACTGTATAGTTGTATCGCTTAGTTTGCTCACTACTATGTACTTGTGTCGCATCACTACTGAAGTGCCTGACTTGCTTTAGTTGCTAGTTGTTTCTAATTTTCGTTGGATAGCCTTTTCTGAATGTTTGAATTTTTTGAGAAGAAGTAAACATTGAAACGTACAGCTTGCAAAGAAGACGTTGAATTTGATTTCGAAAACGTTGAATTCGTTTTCGAGAACATTGAATTTGATTTCGAGAACATTGAATTTGATTTCGAAAACGTTGAATTTGAGCTGAAAATGGTATACAATATAATACGCCTTACAAATGGCACATATATAAAGCGAACTGGTTGGAGCAAGTGTCGAAGCGTGCCAGACGCTGCTCATTGGTCAGCTCATGAGGCACCCACTTCGACATCTTCTGCACCTTGCCTGTTCTCGCCAAATGTCTTGCTACCGTGCTATTATGTACGCCAAGGTCCTCTGCTTACGAAAATTCGTCTGCGAGTCTGCTTCGACAGCTCTCCCCAAAAATTCATCAGGTCGTCAAGCGGCGCCTGATGACGCGACACGTTTTTTCTTCGAGATCAAAATCGCAAGAAGCGAATTTTCCGAAGCGGACTCATCGTTCATTTGCAAGGACAGTCCGTCCCAAAAACGCTGCTAAGGTTACGGATGTCTCTGCCGCAGGGTGCCCCAATTTAAATTCGTAAAGCATGATGACTCGATAGTCTCGTCGGTTTATGAATTTATGGAGCCCTGGAAAGGGTCGGCTAGAAAAATTAGAGTGACATCCACTTATGTTTTTTTTGAAAGAGCAGAAATATCCTACTGAACGATATGTGTAGTTTTACCTAAAACGAAATGGTTTAGGGCAAAAAACATATTTATTTATACATACCTCGAGACGGAGGTTCATTTTTCGACAGCCTAATATTTCCATAAATCCTCTTCCGCATGCATATTGCATTTCATATTTTTCTTGCACTTTTTACTAGCAATTGAATGAGGGAATCTCCGAAGTGTATGTATAGCTAAAACAGCTTGGGATTAGACACCTTCTTGAGGAACACCACTGGTAACAGAAAGTTACTCGGAAAACAATTTATTCACCCCAATTTGGAGGGGCATTCCGGTTATGAAGTTGCCGGCCAAAAGGTAGAGCGCTTGAATCGAGGCTCCGTTGTCGGATGCGTGTAGGGTGAGGCGTGGAGCACGTCAATGTAGTAATCACCAACCACTGCTTCGAACCCTCACTCCGTACTTCGCGAACTCCTGGCAAACCTTTCCCATGCGTCGCCGCTCCACTTCTTTCGTATCCTCACAGGGGCTTGGGAAGAACAAATGTGCCGCCGCATTTAAGACACCTCTCCAGTCCAACTAGTACCTTGCACATGTGCCTGCTCTCCAGATACGATCAGGCCATAATATAATCTTCGTCGAAGTGACCGAGATGGTCAGAAGTTTCGACGCCACCGTGGACCAGTCGGCGTACAGATATCGTGATGCGGTCCGGATATCCAATCTCGGCACTGACTCAACAGAAAGGCTTTGGCAGTGCGATGAACACGTTTTGGTTGACGTAAGGTTTACACCAGGTATTCCCAGCTAATCCTGCACCGCGACAGCAGTTGTGAAGTGTGCTTCAGTGTCGTCAAGCACTCCTTACGGGAACACAGGTGTTTGGTCAAAGCGTTCCTTATCTTGCAGGTTGCTGATTACCTTGCTATTCACCCGATCCTGCCCTAGCTCCTCTATCCATGCTGTTTGCTACAGCTCTTACTGTGAGCTCATCCACTATCCGCTTCCCATGACCTTCTCACTACAAGGTGACACTCTTCCAGTAGAAGCGTTCGCTACTTTACACTCGCAGCGCGTTTCGAGTGCAATTCCTTCTCTCCACGCGAAGGATCTCCGCTTCTGCGAAGTCCTGCTACTTCTTCCAGTTTTGGGGAGTTGTCACTGATCAATTCCGCTACATTACTATTGAGCTAAACATGCTCCATAGCTTCTCTCTTTCTTCGCTTTCTGGTTCTGCTGCTCACTACTTTTTGCTTTTATTGACGCACACGTACCCTACTGGCAACTATAGCGTTCGTTACCGTTCTTGCTTCAGTGACATCCACAGAGTTTCGCTCATGGTAGTCTCATATACACTCACCACTCTTCTGGTTATCCGACCGACGTGGGCAAATGCTCTTCCAAATTAGGGTAAGTCCCAAAGCGTGAAACGCGTTAGCACCGAACAGCACCGTTCCATCTCCGCCAGCCTTTACGAATGGAGCAACTCTACACTTTGCTGTACCGTCAATCTCAGCGTCAGTCTGACTCGCCCTTAAAAGTGATCTTTTGCCCTGACGCATCGTTCACTCTGTTTTCTCTGTCAGTGGAATTTCCTCCACACCCGCATTCAGGTCGAAGTCTGCCTTGTAAGCGGTGTTCAGCATCACTAGTGGGATAATGCCGACTTGTGATCCTGAGTCAAGCAATGTCCGTCTGGGGCCGGCTTCATCAACGACTTATGTAACTTTAACGGAGAATTGTAAGCGAAATCTCGGATAACGCGGCTTATCTCTCACCATATCGCTTGATAAACCACGTCATCTGAGCTTTTCGCTCACAATTCTCCTTCAAAGTCACGTAATTCGTTGATGAATCCTGCCCCTAGAAGATCTTAATAACTGCGCTTCCGCCATCGTTGGCTTTCCCACTAATCGTAAGTCGTCCTCCACATTCTCCGCGGTCGTTGATCCACATGTCCACTTCTGCAGCAATACTGTGAAATTTCGCACGGAGATGTTCGGCTCTTCATGGTGCTATTGTGAAGCATCAAGGTCTTTTTCGCTCCCTTCCACTGAATGACCAGCGTCGCCGCAATATTTTGCAAGACATCCAATGTGCCACAGTTGTAATTCTTTCTGTTGCCACCTCTTTGTTCTTTAGGATGGCCATTCTCACAATCTGCCGAGGTAAGCTAGTCGTTTCTTTCTGTGAATACTTAGAGCGATTTATTAAATACAAAACACATGGAAGCTAAGAGCCAAAATACATAGGAAAACTAGAGGGAATAATTCCAAGACAGCTTAGAATACGATTACAAGAAAAATTCCCTGTGATCTCTGACAACAGGTAACGCTGGCTTGCTAGCACGATATATGACCCGCAGCTCAGCAGGCATACCCCGTAGTCACTGCCCTACATCGGCGCGATATATCGCAGCGTATATTGCCGGCGCGATATACCGCAGGGTAAACCACGCCGAGGCAGGGCCAAAGCCTCAAACCTACTACATGGGGTCCTTCATGGAGCCGTGCTCCCCAGAAGCGTTTAGCCGCGTTCTGAGTGAATTGAGGTCCCGTGTTACCAGATTCATTTTGTCCGCTAGAGTTTTGAACGGTGCATCCTCCATGTTCTCTCCGGATTTAAGTGGCAGCAAGCAACAGAATCGTTGTCTCAAGTATGGCCTCTGCACAACGGTTTCCTTGATGAAATCCCGTAGTAAATCTATGGATTTTCCTCAGCTCCGGCCATCCTTTGGTCCTGCCACAAATTCTATTTCTTTCGACACTGCTTGAAGTACCAAGCACCATGCCTCTCTCCAGTGGTGTGGTTCTACATATTGGTTCGACGAAACCATCACAATCGCTGACCACTCTTCTTCGAACTATTCCGGTTCCAGCAGATCTGGGGAGGCGGCAATCTTTACAATTATAGAACCTGATGCAAAGCCTTGTTGTACCTCCTCGAATACCACTGGAAGTAGCAGTAGGCTGCGACGAGGTTTCACTGTACTTTATGAGTTCGACGTCCACGGATTTTAGTCCATGTATTTGACAGCATTCTCGGCAGCTTGTACGGATCCGCACTGGAACGTTGCGGAATTGGAAATGATACCTTTCCAGCTGACAGAGCAGTATGAACACAGTGATGGCGATAGTATGAAATGGCTAAGCCAAGTGAACATGGAGAAACAATATCATATTCGCAATCGAGCATTCTGGCTAGGCGAAAATGTTCTGGCACGTGACTACGTTGTCACTGACAGCACTCTAGAAAAATCGTAAGTAGACCGGAAAGCGAATGTTGTCATAGGAGACAGTAGCTAGTAGAACACTGCTTAGCTGCGCATTGATGGATAATCCAAGTACTTGACCGTTAACATCTAGGCTTCCCGGGCAGCACCAGTCAATGTTCGCAGAAGTCGAGAAGTTGCAACTGAAATGAAAATGTCACGTAAAAAGACACGATATTGTTTTGAGAATAAACCTACTGCCGCTACCGTTTTTTCATCGCTTTCCACGCTTTGTTACTTCTGTAACAGGGGTATCATCTGTCTCCAATGGTACCTTTATCAGGTGGTCAAACTAAATTCTGACCGGTTCTTCGCTCTCCTATCAATGTAATCAACGCAGAATTATTACTTGATTCCAAAACACGAAAAGACCAGTCCATAACTAGTTTCGGGGTCGCGACTTTTTCTTTTTCGCAGGAATCTTCATATAAACGTCTTGAACGTAGTGCTCCTAGCCGATTTTATCTCATCGTAAATGGACTTCATGCGTTGTCGATATTCCTTCGCATATTGATTTATGCATACTCGTGCTAGCTTTAAACAGCATAACAGTTCTGTTGTATAGCTATCGTAGCTCACCAGGTACGATAACAACTGAGTAGAAGGTATCACGGCTGATAGATATTTTGGATGCAAACCAAACAGTAAAATGTGAGAACTCTCTCCCGTAGCTCGAGCTCGAAGCTCGAGCTCTGGTGATGCGTTGTAGGTGTACACTACGGTTGGCAGAACTTTATCCCAATCTGCAAGGACAACTTTTTTTACATTCTAACGGTGATGCCATTCACTCGCTCCGTCAAACCGTTTTCCCGTGGGCAGCATCCCTTAGTAAATATCTGCTCGATTCTCATTATTTTACATAGAACGTTGACTATGTCGTTTTCAAACTCGCCACCACAATCCGAAAGAATTATTTAAGGCCACCTGCCAGCACCGTATATCCATTTGGCAAAGATCGCTTCAGCAGCAGTGTGAGCCTCTTTTCCCGCAGCCGGGTAACCGCCTCGATACATGGTAAAATGGTTTATAATGGTAACTTTGTAGCGATTTCCGCGCGTCATTAAGCCCATTTCTAGAATATCTACTCCCACAATTTGTAGCGGTCTTTCCACTTCAATAGGTCGTAAAGGCAGAACATTTTCTGATCTATTGTTGGTCAGGAAGCACTGATGACCATCATAGATCGGAGTAGATCTAGGTACATTCATAGCCAAAATATCTTTTATTTAACTGTACAAGTGACCGTTCAGTACGCTTGGGTGGGTTTCTTGGAACAGACCCCTTCTATGCGATCATAGCACCACAATTGCGAGCGAAAATTCAAAAATAATTTCCCATCCTGGATCAATAAATCTGAGCACACAAGGACCCTTCCGCGTCTCGAAAGTCTAGTTTCGTATTTTTCGTTCCCTTTAACTTCCATTATTAATTGAAAAAATCTGAGTCTTGGCGAAGTTCAGTGAGCCAATCGAATGGCACAGACAATTTTTTCGTGTCAGCATACCCATGTACAGCCGTCTAGTTTTGAGGCAGTCCACAATGAAAAGCATCTGCAGCCACGTTCGCAGTGCTTTTAACAAACTCTATCACTAGATTATAGCGCTGAACACGAGATGAAACGCTAGTTCTGTTAAAAAGGGAAGTCAGTGCAGCATGATAGGTTCTAATAATTTCTAATCGAACACCATAAATAAAATAATGAAGTTTTTTAGGCTAAAAATAAGGGCATGCGCTTCCTAATGTGTCACATGATAATTCTTCTCCTCACCTGTTAGATGTTTTGAAGCGACAAATATTTGAAGCAACAGTGCGTCATCTCCTTATTGTGCTAGTACAGCGCCTACGTCTATTCTACAAAGGTCTGCATAAATTTGAGGTCCGTCCCTCGCTTTACCGATATTAGGTTGCGCTAGCACAGGTCTCTGTGCAAACGCCTTTTTGAGGCCCACAAATGCCGTTTCCTGCTCTCTACTCCGGGCAAATTTCTCTTTAGGACTTATGAGATCACACAAAGAGAAGGATATTTGGTAAAACCGTAATATAAAAATGCGATAGTACCTCGCCATTCCAAGGAATGTTCTAAGTTGATCCAGATTTTGTGGGCGGCCATAATTTCCAATTCGAGCGACCTTCTCAGGATCAGCTACCACTCCATTTGCATAACCATATACCCCAAGAATTCAATGTTTGGTTCTAGTAAACGGCACTTTTATGGCTTTATTTTAAGGTGGCCTTTTTTAAAGACTTCCAACACTTTTCAGAGACCTTCACATGCCGCTCTATGAAATCTAGGGCTATTGGTACATCGTCTATGTACACAAACACTTCGGGTAGTAACTGCTCACCCAGCACTTTGTCCATTAGTCTCTGGAACTTCGACGATGCGGTAATAAGTTCGAGAGGTAAAACGCGAAATTGGAATCGACGGTGATAAATGCGCTAATTTCTTCGGACCGTTCAGTTAGTGAAATCAGCTAATACCCACAGGCCAAATCTAGAGAAGCGAACCAATTTTTTTCCTTTTAAGTTCTTCAATGTAACATCAAAGGAGGTAGAGGATAACTTCCTTCTTTGTTACATTGTTGACTTTCCCGTAATGTACACACAGGCGTGTGGTACCACCTTCGGCTACAAGTACAATAGGGATGCCCAAGGAGAATGACTAACCTCAATCACCTCCCTTTCCTTCAGTTCTTGGAGCATTCGATCCACCTCTGACCAAATACTATATGGTACTGGCCTTGTTTTCTGCCGAATGCGTGAGTGTGTCCCAATACCAATGTCATGACCAACGAAAATGGTTTGTGTTAGCTCTGTGTCGGAAATAGCAACACCTCACTAAATTCTCTGACTATCTTCATCAGGAAGAGGCCCGGTTTTACGGTTTTTGTCCAGAATAACAATAAGTGAGCGGATTTATCAACATCCTACATTGCAGAAGCTTGAGGAAGGGCCATCATGTCACTTGGAGCATCATGCCTTCGGGTCAATCTGAGTTTCGTTTGACCTGTTACCTAGATTCTCGTCTCCGCTTATAATACAAGGTTCGCAGCCTCTATTAACTACCGATAACTCAGATTTTCCTTTCTTGATCTGGCATACGCCGGATTCTATGCGAGGATTGCTCGACCAAAACAAACAAGCTCGGCTATTAGTGCCACCACATATACGTACTGTAGCACCTTCTCCGGGATCAACAAGTACCCTATGGTCGGCGTAGACCTCTCTGGAAATTCTTTTACTCTCAAGACAACTAAACTCCGTCTTGTTTCTGAAACCTGATGAGGGGATTGTGGTTATACCAAAAATCTCTACCTCAACGGTACTTGGTTTGTCTACAGCACTGCGCGTCGCTGATACGTTATTTTCACGTTGCTGTACCGCCTTGCACCACTCGACAAGCTGTACCATTAGTGAATTCCCGAAAAAAAGTAGTGAATTCCCGAATTTCTGCGTTAGTTGGTGCTCGAATAGACATCGCCACCACGTTCGTGATTGTACCCGTTCTATGTATATGGGACGTGGCATATTGCATGATCGCGCACGGCGCCGCACCCCACCACAGTTGGTTGGGTCCCGACTCGGTTACCATTTTTCGCAAGCCATCCGTTCTTTAGCGGTTCGATCGCGCCCGATCGAATGCTTTCTTTCGGAAACCCTGCTGCTTCCTATTAGAACCAGAACCGAGTATCTGTGCATCAATTTCCATTTTTTCCAAGTGTGCGGCTACCCGCTTTACTCCATCGAAAACGTCGTCATCTGGAACGACAACATGTAATAAGAGCAGTGCCGTTGTAAGCACGAGCACTACTTGGACCTTCTTACGAAATCCCACTCTAAACTGGAGTGAATTTCCCTAGATAGGTCTTTCATACGATAGCGAAATTCTGGTGCGGACTCACTTCGCCTTTCTGACAGACCCTCCCATTTCTTAACATTTTTGAAACATTCACTGGGATTCCTGCGCGCCATCTCCAGCGACATCAGCGTTTGCCCCGCCCCCTCTTAAGTGCTCGCGGTAACTCTTTAAAAAATAACATTGCTGTGGCTTCAAGGTGGCTAATAAGGATATCTCGTTTATCCGAATCACCCCATACCGGGGAAGAGAACTTGACCTCTAGTGCATGAAGAAAATCTACCAGAGAATTTTTACCGCTATATTATTCAACGACTGCCAGCCTCTGGACCTTGAAGGCCTCCCGAAATATAGTAAACATGTCGTTTGTTCAAGCAGTAGTAAATTGAAAAATTCTCTTCACCATAGGTAAATAGCACTAGACATGGACTCACCGAGGGTCGATCCTCGGGGAGATGGTGTTGACGACAGAAGCGGCGATGTGCGAGATGGTGCCGTCCGGTCCAGTTGTTCCCTAACGTTCAGGAGACTCGCCCGTTTACTGAACAAACCCGTCTTTTGCTTCCCAAAGAGCTACAATGGCTGCGAACCGCATCTCACTCAACTCCTTCATGATCCTTACCTGTGATAACCGCTTTCCCGGTGCACTCGGCCACTGTTCTCCCAGGTCCTTTAGCCATGCTCATCACTTGCTCCTGCAACTGTCTGATTTTCTTTTTGCTAATTCTGTTATTTTTATCACTGATCTTTTTCTCACATTCGGAGTGCGCCGTTGCTACCCTATTCGGCAACTCTCTGACAATGTCACTTTTAGCGTTAACCACTTTGAGACTTGGCTTTGTTCACAACCTAAACTTCAAGTTAGCTCACACAAAAAGCTGCTGTTGTGGCGCATTACCGTGTAATCGCAGCTCATTTGATGAGATCCCAATTTCGTCAAAAATGCTGCTTCCAACCGCTTACTATTCTGCTACTTTTTCAAATGTGCATTTTACGGAACCTTGAACAGCATCTATGAGGTGTTGCCTTTTCTGGTAACTTGCATGTCTCGTTTGTTCATTTAGCATCATTTAACCTCTCCAAAATATTTACGAGCGAAATATTTATATCCTCAATTGAACGACTCACCCCGAGAGTGCTCCAACTTTCCAGTGGCGCAAGAGCTTCAGCACTGTCCCCATTCATTCCGTCGTGCAGCGTTGTAGCAATATCGGTTGACGTCGACACCCCATCGAACGCAATCTATAAAGTAAATATGTCCACGTTCGACTTTCAATAAACCTTGGCATATTGACTTCAGATTGATGTTGTTGCCTTGTTGAGCTGGTAGCCAAATTTCTTATCACATTTATATAACTCGGCTCACGTTTCGGCGACTTCGCCTTCGTCAGAGCCTGAAAAACTCGAAAAACACTTATAAAACTGTCCTACCAAACACCACCTCATCCTACAAAGCACTATTCTTAAGGAGAGATAGCGACAAGATCCAACATGATAATTATGAAAAAAGGACTGACCGTATAGGTGGATGCCGAGAAGGATACCCTGGAGGTCAGCCCAGATAGATCAGAATCCGCAGAGCTAGGTGAAGGGTGTCAGTTCTTGGGTTACCGCCAGACATTCCTCATTCCGGTTGACCTGGGGATTCCTAGCCGTGATCCAGAGCACCTCAAGGGTCTTGCGCGCCGATATATCACTATCTCGAGCTAAAATCGACACAGACACCTGCAGCATGACATAAGACCCCAAGGAGTTCGGACATTGCCTTTTCTAAGACCTTCCAATTGCACCTTAATCCTGATACATAGGGGTCTGCCCGTTTTCCCTATGTAGTCTTCACCACACTCATCGCGAGACATATTATAGACAACTCTAGAGGTCACACAATCCCCTCCTTCCCATTAGGACACACAACACAGGACGGAGTGGAACATGTCTTGTCGTAGGCGCGGTACCGGACCACCTGCGCCTTCAAGCTTAGGGTAGGACTCAAAGGCAGGGTTGCTTGCAAAATTTCCTTTCATGCTTTTCTACTCTTTCAACAGCCAAAACATGCAGTTATTGCAGGAGAATCATTTGCAGAAACTCCCACGCAGTTTCTCTGATGGTTTGGGCTAAAATTTGTGCCACTGGTGACACCATTGGTTTTCGCTGGAAAAGGAGCCAAGGTCAACGTCGATATCTACGTTATCGATACTTTAAAGAAGGAGTTGCTTCCCTGGGCTCAAGAACAACTTAAAAATTAAGCATGTATCTTTTGACATGATCACGCGCACGCTCTTCTTCTTCTTCTTCCTCTTCTTCTTGTCCTTGTCCTTGTGTAACGTATCAGCCAGGCGCTGCTTCTGGCGCCCTCTAGGCCGTTTTATAGACACTTCGAAGTTGAGGCCTACCTTACGGACACTGTCTTCGTTTCCACGCAGAACGTGACCGTACCATCGCAAGCGAGCTTCGCGCATCTTCTCGGCTATCGGCGCGACACCGAACTTCTGCCGGATAGCTTCGTTTCAGATGCGGTCCAAGCGCGTGACTACAGCCATCCAACGCAGTATCTTCGTTTCCATTACGCTGAGGAGACTTTCCGTTTCCTTTGTCGCAGGCCAGCACTCAGCATGGTACACCGTGGTTACCGGCCGGACGGTGGTTCTATAGATCTTCGACTTGGCACGATAAGCGCTCTGGCATCTTCTTGTCGCAGAGTACTGCAGTCAACGAGCGCCACTCGCTGCACTCACGCGTGAGTTTACTTCAACCATCAGACTGCCTCCAGGCGCTATTGCTGATCCCAAGCATTTAAACACCGAAGTACGTGCAAGCTCAGTGCCATTAATCTTAATGGAGCCGACCTCGTTTACGTCGGTCGTTAGATACTCGGTCTGCTTGGTGTTCGGCATGAGCCCGAACATCTCAAAACGGTCGCAGCAAGCTTGCGCCTGCCGCTCTAGTTCACCTTCATCTTCGCAGGCGAGCATTACGTCATCAGCATATAGCAGCGTCGAGGGGACTGGCTTCTGAAGATTTCAAGTGACGGTATTAATGACGACAACAAAGAGGAGTGGGGAAACGCAGATCCTTGGCGCACCCCAACAGAGATGGGAAACTCCGTCGAGGTTCCTGCTGCAGCTTGCACACGACTCTTTGAACAAGAGTATAGCATTCGCACCCACTCTACAAGTTCTTCAGGAACATCGTGCTGTCGTTGGGCGTACCATACAACCTCACGCGATATGTGATCAAAGGCCTTCTCCAAATCGAAAAAGGCAATATGCACCGGCTTCTGTTTCTCGCGATGCTTCCTCACCAGAAGGCGGGCGGCATGAATGCTACGATGGTGCCACAACCAGCTATGAAGCCATACTGATTGTGGACGATTTCACGGATTCGTACGTCGAGGATTCGCTCGAAGATCTTCATGCTGTGCCAAAGCAAGTGAATCGGACGGTAATTTGAGAGTCTGCAGGGCTGCCCTTCTTCTTCCAAATCGGAATCGTACTTTCTTGCCAACCATCAGCACCTTCTTCTCCGCTACAATCTGGTTGAAAAACTTGGCCAACCACTCAGCAGAATACCTGAACTTCGACTTCCACACATTAGCTGGCAAGTCATCTCGACCAGTCGCCTTGCCCGGTCTCATTTTCCTCAGAGCCGCATCGGTTTCCTCCACGGTGATCTTGTGGACGGGACCGTGGATAGGAGTCATAGAAGGCACGGCCGGATGAGGGAACTCTTCAGTCGAAATACCCTCGAAATAATCGCACCATCGCTTCAAGGCCTTTTTGCGCTCTGTCAGAAAATGACCGTTCTCATCATTGATGCCAAAGAACTTCTCTACATCCTCGGATTGGCGATGGCGGGTCTTAGCAAGTCGGTACAAATACCGCTCACCATCGCGCAACTCGAGTTTTTCGCAGACATCATTATAATGGGTGGCTTTTGCAACGGCCACAGCCTTCTTGGCACCTTTTTTCGCATCGTGGTACTTTTGCCAGTTATCGGCTGTCTTGTCGCCGAGAAACACATGGTAAAGCGCTTTCTTCTCTATAACCTTTTCTTTCACATCGTCCGTCCACAACCATGCCTGCTTTTCGACCTCTCGTCGTCTAGGCTTCGTTATGCCAAGTTCTGACCTCGCAGCTTGAAATATCGTGTTGGTAGCCCTTCTCCAAGTTTCACCGACAGTTGAGACTGCCGGTAACCGTACACGAGAAATCACAGCTGCTTCCTCCTCTCTCATTCGTCACCACTTTTTTCTTGCTGCACTGCTTCGCTCGACCAGTTTCTGCCTCGGTGGCGCGATCTTTAAGGTGCAGATCAGCGAATGATGCCGTGGGGGGACTGTTTCATACCGCACGATCTTCGCGTCTGTAGCGAGACTTCGGTCGCGATCTTTCACGAAGTCTAACTGCGTCTTGGTGTTCGCACTATAGAACGAGATGAGATTGGAGTAGCGTTCACAGAACACGGTGTTCATTATAATGAGGTTATGCGAATCCGCATACTGAAGGATACGCTCACCATCTGCGTTACGCGATCCGTAACCGAATTCACCATGACAGCTGTACTCGTCTTTCGCAGCGCCTACGTGCCCATTAAGGTCACCAGCGACAATGATGGCGTCTCTCGACGGTACCTCTGCTGTCTTCTCGTCAAGCAGGCTCCAAAACTCATTCTTGGCTTAATCTGAACAGCTAGTCTGCGGAGCATACACAAAGAAGAAGTGGAAGAGTCGCTCCTTCGGCGGCGACAACAATCTTCATCAATCGATCGTAAAGCGCTCGACTTCTACAATCGGGTCTCGGAGACGCTCGGAGACAATTATACTAACACCGCTGGTGGTCCTGGGACTTCCACATAGAACGGCCTTGAAACCTCTTCCTATGCCCCTTGACTTGCAGCAGGACCACCTCGTCTCCTGCACCGCACACAAATCAACTCTTCTACGCTCCACTGCTTCTACCAACTCGCACGAGCAGCCCGTCAACGCACCCACATTCAGCGTTGCTACACGGGTCCTGCTTACGTTACGGGACTCTCGGACTAGCTCAGTTGTCCCCCCCCCCAATGTCCTCGCATTAGGGAGCCACGGATACTTCTCACACTCGCCGTGCTCTGTGAGTGGGCGTCGGCTCCCGCGGACGTCGGACCATCTCGAGAATCATGTGCTGACCACACCCATACGATGTGATGTTGGGTTGTTCGTAAGCCGGCCTGTCACCAGGGGCTGTCGCCTGCATTCGAATGTCCGTGTTTAGCTTAGCTCACAGAGCGAGCAGTTTCCAGTGGCACCGAGTGGAGGAACGGACATCGCCACCATCGCGCACACGCTCATAAGTCAAAAATGACTCATAGGTTGTGCCCGAACAATCTTCCTAAGTTGCCCTGCTGCTGGATGACCAGCAAACTCGCCAGATTAAAATGTTGTGGACTACTACGTTTGCCCTGCTTTGGAGGAAGAAGCCTGCGCTAAAAGATACACAACGATTCATGATCTGATATCCTCACTTGGAAAAGCATGGAAGGAAATTCCGCTAGCAACCCTGCGTGCCGCCACTAATGATATGTTTTGCACTAAGCGTCTGAAGGCTGTTATTCTCGCCAAGGAAGGCCACTTCAGATAATATTCGCTGTGCTTGTTAAATAGGTTGTTCGAAAATCGTTGACGAAGTTTCACTGTTTCCTAAGCAATTCCGCGTGATTAATTCGCTTTTATAGAATGAGCATATTTATGGCACACCCTGTATATCCAAAATGAGAATTATTACCAAGTCTCAACCGGTTTGGCCCCCAAGTCGTTTCTTTCGAGAAATACTTAGAACAATTTAATCAATACAAGCCACATGGAAGCTAAGAGGCCAAATACACAAGAAAAGTACGGGGAATAATTCCAAGACAGCTTGAGAAGACGACCACAAAAAAGATTCCATGTGAACTCTGACAACGGGTATTTATCCCATAGCAGGTGGCGTGACTGTGGCTGTTAGCACGCTATCTAACCCGCAACCCAGCAGGCCTACCCCGGTGTCACTGCCCACATCGGTAGTAGGGTTGAAGCTTCCCGGGTGAGAACTTCGAGTTTCAGGCAGTGGCGATATTGTCTCCTTCCCCTCGGACATACTTACACTCCAGGTATGTATTCATTTGTGTTGCAAATGAGAATAGAAAGCGAACTTGGCGCTCATCTGCTCTACTAATTTCTCGAAATTTCCCTCTCTGACGGTTTTCGGCAGTGCATGCGCCACCGATTTAAGGTAGCCCTCCAGTAATATGTGGATTAACATGTCGCTCGGCAATAGGTTGCGCTATTTCATGTTATACTCCTGGATGTCAGGCAATGTCATTGCGGCAAACAGTGCCTCAAGATTAACATCAGGTTTGTTGACACACCTTTCAATCCACTCTGCGTCAGGACGGTGGTTGTAACGCCTCCTTCGTCGGATTCGGCGAGCTCATCCCTTCTGGCTAAAATCGAGCCTTTCGATCTGCACCAACATTTGTGAACGTTACGTCATCAATAAGGTACTCCTCTTGTGTAGCCGCTATTGGATCAAACGTTGCGTGGCACTCGACGCTGTCGAACTCGTAGGCGTTCATCTGTTGAATGTCCACCTGTTTCGTCATCGCGTTTGCGAGATCCGCACATGGCGTGATCTGAACAGATCGTGACCTCGGAATCGCTCTTTCATTTTGTCGAGTGCCACCCACTGAGTAGGACTTTCGTTTTGTCCACTACTTCTTCGGCCTCAACGTCGGGCAATTACCCTAGCTCATGCATGCAAGCTTCATCATGTTCCGTGTCTGTGAGCACTGAACGGAGTAGCGAAAAAAATCAACCAGACAACAGCTCATACAGTGCCGTACGGTTTTTCTTGATTTTCTTCAATTTAACCAGCTCTGTAGAAATGGCGTGGCACTCTAATAGGATGTGCTCCTTCGCAGAATGCGCCAATGTGGTCACCATCTTGGTAGTCGCAGGCGTAGACTCTTGGTCTAGGTCCTTGTGGACCGTTTCCGGCATGTTTTCCAAGTTTACCAGGCATGTTTTCCAAGTCGCAGTAGAACTTAAGGTTCTACTGCGTTCTACTGCGCCAGCACCTTCAAAACGCTCGCCATTTTCGCTAGTGTCGCCCTCATCGATGACATCTGCTCCTCCGCGGTTGCCTCGTCCAGCAGAGGTTTCTCCAATTGAGGTGAGGTAATCTCCATTTGTTCCTTCGCCATGCAATGCCCGAGATGCGGGCGTTCGCCCCAAGTCAACGTCGTCGACCTGCTGGGATGATGAAGAACACGTTCGCTTTTATACCTCCGTGTGGCGGAAGAGGAACATTGTCCCAAGCTACGGTCATTGTTGGCCGTCGTGCACTATCTTTGCGCTTACTTCTACAGCGCGCCACGAGGCATCGCCGTCGCTGTGCAATCGCGTGTAGCTGCTGTAAACGGGAGTATGCCATAGGCCTTACAGGAAAGTTTATTTCCAGCCACCCACGGCCAAGATAAGCGAAATATGAATGAACCGGGAACTCGCCTTATATAGCCGACGGGTTAAGGTAGCGCGGGACGTTCAATGAAATACAACACACAAAGGGCACCAGATGATCAATGCTTGGTATGGAATATCATTAGTACAACACCTTTAACACGGACCTGAACATGATCACTCCTTAACAGTAGGTTATCCAAGACTTTGTACTAAGTTTAGAAAGCTCGTGCTTGAGTTATATGTAATTAATGAGTATTCACAAAAATTCCCAGATACGACATTGGTAGGCACATCATATGTACATCAACTAAGACCCACATAAACCTTATACTCATACTACGTTCATATCACATTAGTTTCTTTGGACCCACAATGGAAACAGAGATACCACCATGCCCTCGACATATACGGTCATATATAATTGGTCAAAAGGGATAAAAGAGAGAAATGGAAAGGTTTCCCTGTGATGTTCACGTTCCGCGCAAAGCTATCAATGAAGCTAAGCTGTACACAGCCTTCAGTTTTCAAGCCTGGAGGGAGTGAATTGTCCTACCCACAGCTATTCTTTCTCGTCAGTACAGTAGGACCGTTATGCGAGTTCCGGTTAAAACAAGGTTGCTTCAAAAAAAAGGTTGATTCAGCTTATTTCATACTGCACGTTTCACCAGTCATCTGAGCGATTGCTGATTGGATTTTGAGCGGGCGCCAACAATTTCCAAATACACTTCCTCGTGCCAGAGCAGCTCATTTGGTTGTTCGAGCTAAATGAAAAGCGTCATATTTCTCGTTCGACATAGTCTAGCGGTAGTGCATCTGATTTTCAAACCTTAGTGGAGTCGAAACTTTGGAGCCGTGAGTCAGAGTTACTGCGTGCATCACCCTCTTGATCCCTCGATGTACAGTGCTGATCCAAAGTTCATCCTGCTTTCGTTAGTGCCCAGGTGTTTGAGCCATACATTAGTGCCGAATGGTTGGTGCAGTGAAACAGGTGGTTACAGGGTCTGACGTTCACTACCTTTCAGCGCTTCTGAAGGCTCCAAAAAACCGCTCTTTTCTTCCTGACGATCTCTGCAACTGCGTCGTTTTACGTTGTCGTCCGCGCACGAACACGGCTTTCTTAGAAACAGACATTTTCATTTCAGGATTAGAATTTTGCAAAAGGAGCTGGTCCTGTATGCGCGGCAGGCGCAGGAGTGGTAGGAGATCACCATCTGTGATCCGATCCTTGCCAGCCAGAACCTATGAACAATAGCGGCGGGTATATAACATTCTTGGTTTGCTTAGAACTCTGTTGCACCTAGGTTTTTTTAAGAACATTGGTTTGTTGCTCTTGAGAGCCTAGGCGAGGCCACTTGTTTGTAAAACTACTATACAAAAATGAGGCGAATTAGGAATACAAACTCTGGTGCAACAAGTAATACTCTATATCTCACAGCAAACCCTCAAAGAATTTCGCGAGTGCCTCTCAAGCGGCAGACGAAATTGGGCGAAATGGGTTAAAACATACGGACAGTGGCGAATGAGCCTCTTCGCATTTAGTAACTCTAAAATGCCATTTTCTCGTGAATGGGACAATTAATCTAGAGTCGTCTTATTTGTAATTAAACCTATTAGGTTGTCGAATTATAAATGTCGCTTTTGCTCAAAGAGAAATTTCGCTATAAGAAAAGAAGGACCATACCTTAGCAAAAGAGGTAATCTCCATTATTATCAATGACATGTTGCCAATGTCCTCGCAAAGAATGGATGCCTTTCATGGAGAACTCCGGTGGCTGTTAATAAATTGTGGACTTCTACAATGATTCTTTAACCACCTATTTCAATCTGAATGTGACAGGTAAGATCGTCTGTAGTACTGCGGTTACTGATGTAACAGACAGGACGATTGCTATAATAGGGTGCTGGTAAGTGATGCTGCACAGCTCAAATATCATGATCGCCTACAATCTGCAATAAGACCTAATTATTAATTTACTAACTTTAGTGGATTTAGAGCTAGTTGGAGGTAGTATGAAACTCATTTAAACACTAGCAAGTAAGGCCGCTTGTCTACGATAACATTTCTAGTCATACAAAAGCATTCGTTATTGGAAAAAGCACCTTTGGATAGAATAGATAACTGAGATGAAAACTTCGAAATTTTCTGTTTTCTGGCTTTTTGGCTTTTCCGTTTTCTGATATCTGTTTTCTGAAAAACGCGATTTCCTGTTTTCCGTTTTCTAAGAAAATTTTCAGAACTTCCGCCCATCCCAGGTCGGAACTCTCCACTCCCCAATACCGTTTGATTTTTAGGAAATGGGTACTTCCCAGAGTAAATCGCGTACATGTGATAGAGGGTGGATTGGCCTCATAGGAGCAGCTTTGAAAATTCTGCTGTTGTCAGGCCTAGCTAAGGAGGGCGATCCAAAGGAGAGGGCGGTTCCAAAGCGACACAAGGTGTAAGAATCGCGCTAGGACCCCATGTTTTCATGGAGGCCGCGGGCTACCATACCACAGTCAAATTTAAGTCGCCGTAGTGTGTTATTCTTGGGAGATTTCGAAACACGAAGCGGCTGGAGTCGCGAGAGTCCTCCTGCCGAAGTTCCGGGTTCTCGACGTGGTAAGAAGCCGATTTGAGCGCACTCGCTATCCCCCTTCGGCCGTTGTTCCCGCATTGTTGTTTTCACTGTTCTGTTGTTTTTGGCCCTTTTCCCCTTCGATTTGATCCCTTCTTTGTTATGTCGTTGTTCGTTGCTCAATTTTGTTAAGCAAAGGTTCGATTTACCGCTTTTCTGGCTTCCCTCCTACAACTTCGGCACATTCGGCCCACACGGAGGCCGAACCACTTTGAACAGGTGTAGCAGTGTTAATAACACTACTACTAGGTCATCGATGGTGTGTATTTATCAATTCGCTAGTGAGGGCCATCGAGAAGAAGGAAAGGCACTACTCACACCTGATTATCGATTTTTTTCGCGTCGTATCGATTTGCTTTGGAGAGCCGCCGAAAAGAAGGGAAGGCGCCGCTTACACCCACGTTCTCGATTTTACTGACAATCGATTGAACTGTGTATCGGTGTGGTGCGCATCGGGTTAGGAGCACGGCCGCTGCTATCACTGTGAGGCTACCTGAGGAAAGGGTAACCCGGATGAAACAATTCGAAGAAAGAATTTTAGAATTTCAAAGAAGGAAAAAGAAAAGAGCACCCTTACCTCACGTGAATCGGTGATAATTCATGGCTGTTACTAGAGGGTCGTCCAAAGGTCCGCATTTTGCCGGGTGGACAGCGCAGGGCGTCGAGTGGTGCGCGAATACGACACATGTCCTGGATAAAGGTTCCATAGTAGTTCATCATACCGAGCAGTGAGCGCAATTGTGCGATGCCCTTCGGTGGTGGCATTTCTGCGCCGACTTCTCTACAGGGCTTGGTCCAACCCTGTAGAGAAGTCGGCGCGTACCGGTATAGTTCCATTGCTTTTCTTTACGACCACGATTGGTGGAGCCCAGTTTGAGTGGTCGACAGCTGCTACTACGCTTTCGCTAAGCAGACTGTCGATCTCAGCGTTCACTGCTGGTTGAGAGGCAAATGGCACAGGCCTCTTCTGATTGTAGACGGGCTTCAGGAAGAGCTTAGTCTTTGAGACATAATATCTATCTCAAGCCACATAAGATTGGTGACACAGCAGCACTCAGGCTAACGTTTCGGCGTTCTCGCCTTCTTCAGAGCCTGGAATGAGACGAAATCATGCCCATGAATGGTGCCAGCTCCTGCGTCACTGCTACACACTCATCCTTCCTATTGATTCGAGGTGTCCTGACCGCAATCCAAAGCGCTTCTAGGGTTCGTCGCGCCGAGATGTCGGGTTCACGCGCCAGGATGGTGACTACGACCCCGAAACAGCTGTTTGCGTGCGATCGCGCCCTGTGGTCGCCCAGGGGTGGCGGCGTTGGATCCTTTTAGCCCATCAAGGTGCCCCTTTACCCTGACACATAACGGCAGGGAGGTTTCCCCAATATACTCCGGCTCGCATGCGAGGCATTTTATGAGATACACAACACCCATAAGCATACAATCTCCCGGTTTTCCGTAGCGACAAATAGTGCACAATGGCGTAGTGCATATGCAATCGTGCAACGAGCTGACCCTTTAAATTCATAGATGGTATTTCCACCACAACCATTTTGTGGAGGTCGGCCTTTCGTACACATGCACCTATTGCAGAGCTTATGCCATCCGAGATGAACGGCACGCAGAATGCAATTTTCGTCTGTTCTTCCTCGGGCCTCCTTCCACCCGTAGCTCGCCGACTACGTCTGTTTTCTCGCTCCTTATAGGGATAACAGTTTTGCTGAGCTATAAGCGAGCTTTGTTTATCGAGAAGGCTTTTTCGGCGGTGCCAGATGAAACCGTGCACGCTGTACGAAACATGTTTCGCACAACCGCCTTCTTAACACTGGAGGGATGGGCGGAGTTGTAGTGCACAATGATGTTTTTGGATGTAAGCTCACGATACCACCTAGTTTTGTAACCACCCTCGAAAAATTGGATGTGAACGTTAAGGAATACAAGCCAGTTGTTTGTAGGCTTTTCACGCGTGAAGGAAATATGTTCCGATTGCTGGTTTAAGAGTTCAAAGCAAGTGTCCATGTAATGCCGAGTTGGACAGACGACAAAACAGTCGTCTATGTAACAACAGTAAAGTGTAGACATCCGATGGAGTACCGGTGCTTCTACTTTAGACATGAACGCCACTGCCATAACGGGAGCCAGTCTTTGACCCATGGCAAGGCCTTTAACCTGTTTGAAATACTCACCCGACCACCTGAACACATTGCAATGTAAGCATTCTTGAGAAGCACCATAATTTGTGACACGCTTAAGACGTACATGTTTATAGCAGTGTGATGCTCAGCGAGGATTTCTAACACGGCTTCAAGTGCTTGGTCGTTTGAGAAGAAAACAGGTATGACGCCTGTAGCCCTAGGATCACTGTCATAGGCGACGTACAACTCTCTACTAATGCTCTTTCACTGTTAGACCTAGGGCCCAGTTTCGCTCCTATTCAGTCTTTGTGCCACACTCTTTCGCGTCGTATCGTTGGAAACCTGCAATCACTGCACGATCGGTTGCGGAAAAGGATCAAAATCGAGGAGAGAATCACTGTGCCGGCAGCATGTTCCATCGCTACTTACTGGGACGGCGATTGACCCTCCTCACCCCACAAGCCACGTGTCGTCATTTTTGGTGGTAAAAACGGAATTCCCATGCACACCGCAAACCGACTACTGCGATGATCACTTATTCTCCATGGATACGATTTCAAAATCGAATTCCGCAAAACCACGGAATTTGAACAAGCTGACGCTCTCTCCCGACTTATTGCAGAGAAGACTTCGACGGAAGAAGACGTTGTCATCGCTCGAGCTGTCCAAGATGTTGAAGCGATTTACAATGCTGTCACCGCCTATCTACCAATCACACTGGAAACCGTAGCAAGGAGAGCACTACAGACGGGACCGTAAGGGAAACTATGGATTGCGTCCATCAGGATAAGTGGCCGCACAAGCGCTCAATAAACATGAATCCCTTCTACGCAATCCGTCATTTGCTCTCATCACAGAACGGCTGCCTGTTCTTCGGGCAAAGTATCGTCATCCCCTCAACCTCTCTACTCGCATAGTACGCCTGCTACACGAAGGACATTCTGCAGCGACTAGAATGAAGATCCTTGCCCGCTCCTACGTCTACCGGATCAACCTCACGGAGGATATTGAGGATCACGTGCGAAACTGTCATGATTGTGAACAAGTAGCCAAGGCACCGATCAAGACAGAACTCTCCTCCTGGCCGATGGAAGACCGTCCATGGTGCCGAATTCACGTCGACTATGCAGGACCAGTCGATGGAAAGATATTTCTCGTGATTGTCGATGCCTACTCAAAATGGCCGGAAACCATGTCTTTCACTACAAGTAGGGCTGCGATTCGAGAACTAGCCAAGCTTTTCGCACAACTTGGTAACCCCGAAATGCTTGTATCGGACAACGGTAGCCAATTCACATCGCAAGAATTTGAGTATTTCTGAAGAATAGACGGTATTGCCGATGTCCGATTGCCTCCATATCACCCGCAATCAAACGGGCAAGCCGAACAATTCGTCGACACCTTCAAGAGAGGACTACAAAAACTGTAGAATTTTCAAACGACGGCCGAAGCTCTACAGAAGTTCCTCTTTGCCTACCGTCGCACGCCATGTCCATCTTCCCCTGGTGCACGATCTCCGGCAGAAAGCTTCCTCAAACGACAACTGTGATCAACATTATCACTGCTTTCCATCCAGTTCTGCAGGTGCACAGAAGACGCGAAATGAGCGCATGGAACTACACTTCAATCAACACATCGGTGCCCGAGCGAGAGAATACAAGCCGAACGATATCGTCTTGATAAAGGATTTCCGACCAGGACAGCGATGGACATATGGAAAAGTGCTCAAGCTCCAAGGAGATGTCCTAAATGACATACTCCTAGATGGGAGTGTCCACCGTCGTCACGCCAACCAGATGCGACCTCATGGAAAAGCGCCTACCAGAACGACGCTACTGGATCTGTTCGACCTACCGAATGAGCTCCAAGGATCAACGCCGCCATCATTCAAAGTCAGTTCTCCGGAAACTGCCACGACATCGCCGACGCCGCATCACGACACTACAACGCCAACGACTCCAGAATCAGACCCAAAAACGACGCGATCCCTACCATAGCCCCATCGACAACGCCAACAGCCGAAACGCCTTCATGTGGATTCATCATTGAAATCATATTTGTAAACGTAAATAGTAGCTTGATTGTAAAATTATTTTAGATAAACGTAGGATTTGTTTCTGTTTTGTTAGTTGTACGTTTGTTAAAAAAAAACTACTGTTGATCTTAGGGGCTATGATCATTGACCACAAATCACGCATTGGCCAACTTAGGCGTATAAAAGGGCCGCTGTTACGATTGTAGGCATCCATTCTTCTTCGCCTATTGTTCCCGTATAAACTCTACTACTCGTACGGTTCCGGCAGCATCAACACCTTGCCTTTGCTTCGGTCTGCGAGAGAATTTTTGTTATAGGAGTTAATCAATCCCTTCGAGAGGAGCGCCACCCACTGGACGGCAGGTAGACCATACAATGAGTTGCCGTGGCCAGCCGATGAACAAGTCAGCGCTTTATCCTTCGCAGACAAGTCTGGTGCCAATTCACCGACCCCGGAGGGATGGAAGACTTGGTTGGCCTGGGCGGGAAATCCGAACCAAGGAACCTGGTATCGGGTGCACGCGACAGCCGGCACCTCCTCCGACTGTGCCACACGCATAGATCAAATACATCGAATTCGAGCCTCCACGACAGCCCGGCAGGTGTTGAACACGTACCGCAAATGGATCGCTTGATGCCACTTTAAGTACTTGCTGAAGTTACACTTATTCCAGACGAGCGACCGTCAAGACCATCCGCCACCACTAAGCGGGCAAATGCGATCCGTCCTTTGGGGTGTAAGAGCGCGAGTGTCATATAAGGCTACAATCCATTATCGCTTTTATTAAAAACCAGCAAACATGACAATTTTGGCAATAACCAGATACGTTCGATCACAGAGTAACAACACAGACTTTCTCGGAGAGAAGGAAGACCAAAGGAACTCTCAAACGGAGCTGCTGTACAGTTGATGTGAGGGAAGGAAGTAAAACGGTGTACACGGGAGGCATGGACGGAACGCCAAGAGCTCGACCCCACTCGTCGTGTTCAAGCTCATTGGAGTACTCCCTTACACCGATCTCTAACTAAAAAACTCACACGTTGCAGAACAACTAGAACTAACGAGCTCTTATCACCGGACATTAGGGACAGCATCACACTCGCTCAACAACAACAAGGAAAGAATCACAGTCGCTGGCACAAACAATCACCATCGAGGGAGAAGGGTTAAAGCGAATTCGAGACGACGGCAGAAAGCGCAGCTATGCTCCCTTCGTCAGTTTCTAAAGCACGCGTCATGCATCGGGTCTCTTTTGGCAACACTTTGTTTGAAATGGGGTGAAAATCGTAGTCACGGGGAGGATGCTCTTGACAAGCTGAAGAGAATGCAATCGTAGAACATCACTGGAAATCGGAGCAGACGAAACGCTCAAGCTGTAGTAACCCAACTTGAATGCCAAGAGCAAGGAGAGGCCCGCTCGAGTCCTTCTGCGATATGCTACTCCTCCTCAACGTGGTACCGAAGCTACACCCGAAACGCTCAGAGCACATTATGCTCGTTGGAACCAGCCGACGCACCTCAGCAGAAAGTGAAGGGCTCAGAGCACGCCCTTGAAACAGTGAGCATATAGGATGCGTCCAACAATGGGCCATCTTTAGTACTCTCACACATAGGAACTAGAATGCTGGCAAATTCTTTCGGTTCCACGAGCCACAAGGAAACAGCGACCCACTTCAGCATAGAGGTGGGAAAGCGACTACTACTGGTACCCGAGCGCTAACCCGAAATTGATCATCAGGAGTACTGTTCCTGTGTTGCAGTCTAAGAAGTTGAAAAAATTAGCAGATCAACTCAGAGAGCAAACTGAGAGCTTCGCTGTGTTCCTAGTTGGGGCGGACGCCAGCTGGCGTTACAAGTCATCACTCAGGCTGAAACAGGCGTGTTTTCTTATCGCATCACAGACGGTTCAAAGCTGAAAAGAGCAGCGGATGCCACAACCTGGAAAGCGTAAGCCCATGAAATGATGAAGTATTACGGGTCCTTGCAGCTGTATCCTCCTGTTGCTCCACACCACTCAGTAAACTCACAGATGCTCCTAATCAAATTTCTGGTGAGCGTCATGCATCTAAGCAGGATCGCAGAGGAATGTTGTGTGCCAATCGACGACGTGCCATTACTCTATGACTGTCTTTTTCTTCAAGTGAGACGACACCACGACGTGCCATGAGGTGTCACGAGTTGAAGAATAACTCAGTCACTCTTCCCGAAAAGATTCAAACTCTTGCCTCAATTGACCAACCTCGGAGGGTTAGGAGTTTGATTGGCTTCGAGGTGATTCATAGCGCGCAAAGGGCCGGGCCTCTTCCGACTAGGTTACATGGAGCTGTTGGTTCTGGCTAATTACTTAGAACAGTATAAGAATGTAGATGCGAAGCGTCATTGATGCAACACAAACAAACACTGCATCGCTCTAGGTGAGCAAGAAATGCGTCAGTGTGAGCACAATGAAGGATGAACTTGTGGATGAACAGGCCGTTTTTAGCGCCTCCGGCAGGAGACGCCTCTCCTTCAGTCAAATCGACTTTGGGTCTCCGAATCCCAGTCTAGCATAAGCTCTCTCATGGTAAATGAACGGGTATCAGATTTGTATAGAAGCGAAAAGCGTGCCCCTTCCAGGCGAAGTGGGCGCATACTCTTTCGAACCGCCTCTACGATACTACGAGAAAAGAAAACGCATGGCGCAATCTTGGCATCAAGAGTGGATCACTAGAGCTCGCCACAATGAAAGTCTAGTAAATGTAGATAACGGTACCCTGAAAAGCACAACAGAACTCATGAAAGCCGGCACTCTAAATCCTCTGTTTCCTATTGGCAACTCACATAACATAAACCCAGTCCCGGCCAGCTCTGGGAATGCAACTGATCGGAAGATGAATGGAATATACAGAACAGCCTCTCTACATCATAAACATCTTCGAGCCAGCACTCCTAGAAGATTTAGGAGAAGTCATGGAGGCTCCCGACAGCCTTAGCCGCCGCTATTCGCACGCTCACGTCTTCCGGGTCCTTGAGAAGCAGCACCAGACCTGAAACGACAACGACGGAATTGGCAGGCGCCTGATACACAGGCAGAAGCACTTACTGGAGAACACAAGGTCCTTGCTGATGATAGCCCGAAGCTGTGGGGTGAGCACTCCTAGCATATGTCCGGTTAGTAACGCTGCGTTCGCCCGAATACGCGCATTCGAGCTCTTGAAGTAGTTGCTACACGTCAGTGCGTACTGGTTCACACGATCAGGGAATGACAACGCCTGAAGTGTGTCAGCTGGACTACACCACTGTTCACAGGAGGCCTTCTACGGTTACACCAAGAGAAAGGTGCTGGACTCACCAGCACACTAGCGAGATCTCGCTGTACAGCCGTGTAGGTGGCCGGCACCCTGCCGTCCTTCATCTCCCTCTCGACAACCGACGAGAAAGTTCCCACACCAAATAACGGGTGCACTTGATTCAGCGTTGTACTGCATGCCTGGAAAGGAGTTCTCAATTGCTGACAAAGTGAACGGCAACTCGCAAACATGAGACTAATGAGACCGCTTCAGATACAGCCACACACTGCTTCTACCAGCAATCATCGCCACGCATTTTAAGCAACACGAGGAGCACTTTTGCCCATCGGTGCGGAAGCCATCCAGTGGCCACTATTTTCGCGTCACTTCTATCTCAAACAACAGTTTTAAGACAAAAATCGATACTAACGATCGACACTGATCGATTGTTGATCGACCTTGCTCAATTCTTGTGGAGCGCATTCCGCGGGCATTTGGTCACCACTTCATACAATCGATCTGAGAATCGACAAAGAAATTGGGTACGCTTCGATGGAGAGGTGAAGTAGTACATTGGCAGTTCAATTCTACCTTGATGGCAACAAAAAACCTATAAAACCAGCGGCCGGATAAGACAGGTACTGCAGGGTCAGATGAATCTCTCAAACTTTGGCCCCTAGCTGTTACTGCCAAGTTCTATGCTCTATTACTTGACGCTTTCAGTGGAGAAAGCTGAGCTGCGAAGAAGTTTCTAGGCAACGCGTCGGAGCTCGTGGGGTCTCCTCAAAGTCTGACCCTGCTAAATAAATGAAACGCCGAGCTGGCTGGATCCAATGGAGGTTAGGCGAGGGAACAAACTGCTGTCTTACCTACCTTTCTTACGTCTTCGTTTTCATCGTTGAGGTGCAGAAGAACCGCTACAATGTTTGCGTGCAGATGCGACATGAATTCGTCGTTGTCGCCGCCAATTCGGGCAGCCAACTCTCCGAAAAGAGTGAATGATGCAGCGCGTAGAGCTGCTGACTCCTGAAACCGGATTATATCCACTGGACCTCTTCTACAGCACATACGGTTTCAAAGGAACTCGAGGTGGAATTATTGACCAACTGAGACAGGTTCATCTAAGCATTACAAACTACGCCTTTCACGAAATTTATAGAATTAACTCACTTTCTCAAAACAAGGCCGAATCTTCAATAGAACCTGACGAAGTATAGAATGTAACTGCGCGTCATTGGTGCGAGATACCAGCTTGTTCAGAGCAACTATGGACTCCATCGCCACCTTAAAAACCTCACCGTCAGATCACAAAAACGCTGTGGAACTGGAGGACTAGGTCAAATCACCCACCGTATCGTTCTTATCACCCAGATCGTCGAGGCCTCCCATCGCCGCCTCGACAGCCATGCTGGCAAATCGCTCGGCTACCGAAGGCGACGCCGACTCCGACAGTTCTCCCAGACCGCGAACGCATAACTGCAAACGTGGCCTTTTATCGTTTGTCTAATCGGTAGGCCGAGAGCGTAGAGCGGAGCTCTCATTACAACTCAACAGTCTTGTTTGAAAAAAGCATACGATAATGTCGGCTTTAGGCTGAAATAAGAAGAGCACCATTTCTTTCTAGGCAAAAGCTATTGAGCTGGCATAATAAAAATATAGATACCAGTATAGATACCAAGAATAAAGGACGGCACCAAACAATCAATGCGTGGCGCTGATGCGCCACGCATTCTACTTGAACGAGATTCCACCGTGGAGGTAACTTGACTGCCTCTATTGCCTGGCCTATACATGGAACCAGACTCGACTGGGGAAAATAAAACTCTGATGCAGCCTTCTATGGCTGCATCAGGGTTTTATTCTCGCCAGTCGAGTCTGGTTCCAATTAACCAAAAGGATGGAAGGCTTTGTTAGTCTAGAGAGGATCTGAAACATCAATCGATTCGCGGTGCACGCGACGCGCCACCTATGATGACTGCATCTGGCTTTCCCGTACATATCAATCTAATCTAAACAGGCTCATGCGAATATAAGTACTCTGGGATGCGCAGTAGCATAGTCGGCAAAGGTGCCGACTGTCATGCACACTCTGAATCTAGGTTTCTGATGCAAGTCCCGTCCATGCCAATCAAGGAGTTCACCCTTCCTGGGTAGGTGAAATGGTACCAGACTTGTCTCAGAAGGGTAAGACACTGGATTCTCCATCGGCTGCCATTGTATAGGCCATATACGCATCCAAGCTGCCTAAACGGAATCACGTGGAAGTGAAACGCGTGACGATCCCAAACAAGGATTGATTAACGCCGCCATTTATCGTCTATAACTACCCCACTGCCGGTCCCAAGCCCTGAAAAAAAGATTGGACGACAGGCCAGCAACCCGTCTCCGTAAAACTCATGATGCTACAAAAACGACGAACTATATGGATACTGCTGAAAAGGAGAAATCGAAGCTGAGCTTTGTGATGGGAGAACTGACTTTGAACTCGATTTTCTTTACGGAGAATATCGGTGTATTGGTAGTTGGAACATAAGCACGCAACATCAAACTGGTCGCCTCACCCAACCCCTCCGGGAATTCGATAACCATGAACTGAACATTCTTGGAGTTAGCTAGGTTCGACGGACTGGAAGTGGACGCATGATCAGTGAAAGCAAAAATCATGTTCTCTAGACCGGAAAGAAGACTGGAAAGGGGCATCAGAATTGTTCTTAGTAAACAAGCTTCAAGTTCTCTCGTTAGTTGGGGTATAGTGAACGACAGAATCATCACTGCGCGCCTTCCAAGATACACACCCGAATTGCAATTATAATGCCACCAGACATTCAGAGGCCTAGCGGCCGCCAAAAGTCTGGTTGGGCTTTGCCCCCAAACCCCGACAACAAAACAAGCTCAACCTTTCTCCTTTCTTCCTTAGGCCTTCTTAATTTTATTAGAGTTAAAAAATGATTTTATTACATAGACCAGTCGTTAGTCGGCCCGACGGCTGCCTACGACTAGTTGGGGGCTTCGCCCCCGACCCCCGAGAATAGGACGCCATGGCCGCTACGAGTTTCCTATTCTTCCCTAGGCCTTCTGACCTTTATGTTAATCGAGATGGATCGATTGATCCGACTTCAGATTCGTGTTCAGCGATCTCGATTACCCTCAGAGCTGAAGTTTCGTGCCGCTTGAACGACATTCTAAAAAATCGATCGATATCGATTGGTCGACTTCAGAATCGTGTTCAGCGACTTCGATTACCCCAGGGCCGAAGTTTCGCGCCACTTGAGCGCCATCCTCAAAAAATCGATAATATCGATCGATATCGGTTGATCGACTTCAGATTCGTGTTCAGCGACCTCGATTACCCCCACGGCTTAAGTTTCGTGCCGCCGACATGTTCGGCACGTCTACGGCTCGCCATGCACGGTTGCCGACGTGTTCGGCACGTCTGCGGCTCGCCATGCACGGTTGCCGACGTGTTTGGCTGCCGCGCCCCAACTCAATTGTGAGGGACGGACAGTGTGACACACGCACACACGCACACACAAACGCTTGCCGCTTTATATATAGTAGGATTACCGCAGCGGGATATGGTAAGCCAGAATCTTCACCGTTCCTGTGGAGCCCATCCACCTTCTATCGCATGCACGCGATTTATTCTCCGAAATGCCCGTTCTCTACGTGGCGAGAAACATAAATCGGTATTAGTCGACAGGTCGCACCGTTTACTATCCGACGGCAGTAATACTCCTCACAATCCCATAGTCTCTCTCTCTCTCTCTCTCTCTCTCTCTCTCTCTCTCTCTCTCTCTCTCTCTACCAATTCGACTTCTGTAACGCGTTTTCAGAAACTCGACGCACATTGGACGATGTTGAACTAAAGTATTTTAAAGTATTTCCCTTTGTTCTTCTTTTCTTTCTTCTTCCCCTTTATTCTCCCCTCTAGTGGTCCACTTTGCTGATCCCCCCCCCCTTCACTGGTATCCCACCTATTGGCCCCCCTACTCGGAATCCCTGCGCAAGTTGGTCGTCTGCGGCACGCCTTCTAAATCCCAACGTATGTTGGACGACATCTTCAGCACGTCTTCTAAATCCCAACGTATGTTGGACGACGTCTGCGGCACGTCTTCTGATTCTCGGCGCTATGCACTTGATCCCATCCTTACCCTGACTCGTTGCTCGCTCAAAATATCACAAACTTCGACGATTAGCCGCCAAGGATATAGTTCACTAGTAATCTCCCATGGTTAAGCTGAAAGAGAATCCGGGTGGCATATGCCGCACTGTCGTCGGCCTCTCTTGGGTTCAGTATCCCTTGCCGTGACGGACACGTGACATTAGCCGATTATATATAGAGACCAGCCGTCCGTGCGGCCTCTCGGCGCCGACGGCTTCTTGACGGCTTCGCTGTGGCAATAACTTCTCATAATCAATCGTAGCTGCCACTTACGTCATGGTTCCTTCAGGAAGAACATCTTAACTTCGTCGATTAGGGCAAGTTAGAAAAAAACGAAAAAATGGGCGACATCCACAAAAACGCTTATCTGCCCAATATCGATTGATTTATTGATGGCGATCGACAGTTCAAAAACGAAGTTCAGATTCGTGTTCAGGGACCTTGATTACCCTTTTCGTGCTGTTTGAACGACATCCACAAAAAATCGATAATATCGATCGATATCGATTGGTAGAGTACAGATTCGTGTTCAGCGACCTCGATTACCCCAGGGCTGAAGTTTCGGACCGCTTGAACCAAATCCACAAAAAAATCGATAATATCGATCGATATTGATTGCCCCTGCTGTGAAGGCCTTCCGTCGATGATCACATAAATGCCTATGCACGGTTGCTGACGTGTTCGGCACGTCAACTGCTCGCCATCCACGGTTGCCGACGCGTTCGACACGTCTGCGGCTCGCCATGCACGGTTGCCGACGTGTTCGGCTGCCGCGCCCCAACTCAAGTGTGACGTACGGACAGTGTGACACACACACACACACACACACACACACACACACACACACACACACACACACACACACACACACACACACACACACACACACACACACACACACACACACACACACACACACACACACACACACACACACACACACACACACACACACACACACACACACACACACACACACACACACACACACACACACACACACACACACACACACACACACACACACACACACACACACACACACACACACACACACACACACACACACACACACACACACACACACACACACACACACACACACACACACACACACACACACACACACACACACACACACACACACACACACACACACACACACACACACACACACACACACACACACACACACACACACACACACACACACACACACACACACACACACACACACACACACACACACACACACTTTTGCTTTATATATAGTAGGACAAGACAAGTGCTCCGACACGCCTAACGGTCTCGCACTTGCGCGCCTTGTGGGACTTTGCAACATCACTGACCTACGGAAGGTATTATTATTATTTATTACATGGAAACCCATGTTGACTGTGATATTATACGACACAACAAACAACCAACGAGAACGAACAAGGAATAAAACGATAATGCAGAAGTAAGACTGTAGTAGAGCATACGAAAAGAAAGCAAGTTTAGCATTACGGATCCAGGTGTTTTTCGATAAAGGTTTTGAATGCATATAAGGATTGTGGAATTGTACGATTTTTACTAATTTTAATGTAGCTAGATGTTGCCCTGTTTACGAAGAAATGTGCTCGACAACTGAGCCTGGCCTTCGGTACGATTAACTTCAGCGCACCGCCTCTCGTAATGGACGGCAGCGCCGTCAAGAATCCAGGTGCAATGCCAGAGGTTTTAGTCAAAATCTTGTGAACCATTATTAGATCGAACTTCTTCCTACGACATGCTAACGTTGGAAGTTTTAGATTGATATTTCTAACGGCTGATCGAGGTATGCCATCATACGAGAACCCAAACATCCTTATAAAAAGCTTCCTTGTAAAACTGTTCTGTAATTTCTCCAGCTTTTCAATAATTTTCTTTTTATGAGGATTGGAGATAACGGTGCCATACTCCACTAGGGGTCTTATGTAAGTCTTATATGCCCTAATAAGAGCAGTTGGATCATTGGTTGTGAACGCCCTGAAAACCTGATGAACCATAGAGTACGCTTTCGTTGCTATTCGCACACAGTGGTCGTCAAAGTTAAGACTCTTGTTAACCAGGAAACCAAGGTCCACTATTTCCTGAACCTCATTTATAGATGTGTCGCCAATCTGGTAATCAAACACAGGGTGATTAGAACCGATACGCAACAATTTAGTTTTCTCCTTGGACAGTGGTAGCCGCTAGTCTTCAGACCATTTGTGGACCACAGAAATGGCATGCTGTAGCGTTTCACAATCGCTGGAACTGTTTACACAGTGGTAAAGCTTGATGTCGTCGGCGAAAGCAATACATTTAACGCCAGATGAAGTGATGAGAGAAGGAAGCTCATAAGTATAGATATTAAACAAAACCGGAGATAGGACTCCACCCTGAGGAACTCCGCTGAGGACGGATCGAGAACTGGAAAATGTATTATTAAGTCGAACCATCATTGTTCTACCAGAGATGAACTCACGAATCCATGCAACAATACGCGGGTGTATTCCAACCATAGTAAGTTTCCGAATCAGCTTGGGATGTGAGACTTTGTCAAATGCTTTGGAAAAGTCAAGGTACACACTATCCACACATTGTCCTCTATCTAGCGATGTGGTCCAGTCATTTAAGGACTCTAGCATGGTAGTGACGGTTGACTTGCCTTTTTGAAAACCATGCTGAAGGGGAGATATTACTGAGTGCTCCCGAAGATGGTTGAGAATGTATTTCTTTAATATTTTTTCGAAAAGGCGAGCAAAGATTGACGTAATACTTATAGGTCTATAATTGGTTGCTAGGGATAGAGGTTTTTTTGGGATAGGCGTAACCAGCGACAATTTCCATCTCTTTGGGATTTCCGCCCGCATAAAGCTTAAATTAAAAATGTGTTGAAGCGGACTAGCTATGATATGAGCTACATTTTTTATAAACACCAAAGGAATTCCATCGGGAGTCACGGAGTAAGATGGCGGCCATCTGGACAAAAGATTATAAATTTCATCTGCGTAAAACCAGGCCGAATCAGACATAGTAGGAAACTGCTGTTCATAAGGCTCCGATAGATCAAAATCAGGCGAGAAGGAACTTGCGAAAGTGTCAGCCAGTAGCTCAGCCTTATCAAAATCAGTACTTATAATGTTCCCATCGCCAGTCACAAGAGCAGTTACAGAAGGCCTGGAGCGTAGCCTAGAGTTCAACAGTTTGTAAAAAGCAGACTTCGACTTCGAGTGTATAATTTTATTTTCTACAGACCTGTTATATTTAAACAAGTTGCGAGAGAATTTATGGTCCAACCTCTCATATGTGGTAGTCTGGTAGTTTTTGTAAAACTTAAAATTCGCTGACATCTAGGATCTGCTTCCGTGTGTACATCATAGACATTCTCTCCGGGCCGTTCAGTAACGCCATTGGTTTGCCCAACAGCTTGTGTTTCCGGATATCGTTGACACGCCTTCTGAATCTGGACGCCAGGTCCCCCTCACTCTTTTCTTCTTACTGGATCTGATTGCTGGTCCGCCTTTACTGGTTTCCCCCTCTTTTGTCCCCCACGTTCCTTGTCCCAACTCCTGGCCCACTTCCTTGTTTCCACTATTTACCCCCTAGTGGTCTCTTCTAGCTGGTTTCCCCGTCCTGATCCCTCCTCCACGCTATCCTTTCCTTTCTGGTAGCCCTCCTTGTCCACCGTAGAAATCCCCCTTACTTCTCTTCTCCACCACCCCCTTAGGGGTCCTCCCATGCTCAAGGCAGACGTCAGTGACACGTATTCAGAATCAAACGCTCAGAAACGCGGGCGATTGCCACTGCGTCAAGCGGAAGGAGGCTGCGCCTCCTCGGCTGCAGCAGCATCTCATGTTGAATTCTCAATACGACCGTTGGTCGTACAACGACGGTGTCACCTTTTCTGACCCCAGACGCTTGTTGCGCGACGTAGGGGACCCGTCTTCTGGATCCAGACGCTCAGAAACTCCCGCACATGCGCTGTGACAAGTAGGAGCAGGCTACTCTTCCTCGGCTGCAGCAGCATCCCATGTTGAAAGGCACGCTTTGTCTGCGCACTGTTCGATGTGGCGTATCTGACGCAGGTTTCAAACCTGCGTGAGATACGCCTTATCACCTACAGCGCGGGCAGCTAACTGAATATATAGTGGTAGATAGATAGATAGATAGTAAGATGTGACACAACGGAAGACGCAACCGACGACGAGAAACACGATTTCTATAAGCGACTACAAGCTATCATCGATAAAATGCCGAAACGAGGCCTGAAGTTTGTCTTGCTTAGGTGACTTCAATGCGCAAGTGGGAGACGATCGAAGAGGACGGAAAGAGCTGTCGGAGGACCACCTAAGCAGCAACGGATAAAGAGTGGTCTAATTTTGTGATATCAGTGATCTGTGTACTGCAAATACCATCTAGTTCCACCGAAACGTCCAAAAGAAGACTTGGAGACCACCAAACGGCGTGACGGCAAATAAAATCGACCGTTTTTGCATTAGCCGCAAATGGAAGACATCACGTAATGGTGCCCCTGTGTATGGGATGCAGAAGTAGGCACAGACTATTATCTCTTCAAGGCAACATTGAAGATCAAGCTGAAGCTGCAAAGAAGACCAGCTGCCTCACGAACATTCGAAGCCAAACAGTTCAAGAACCATATAACTGCGAGGAACTTCAGTGTAGAGCTACGAAACCGGTTCGGCATCCTTAGTGAACGCGGAAACGTTGAGAAACTCTGGGGAGCCGTTAAGACCGCGAGTTGCGAAAGTTCTGAAGCAATCGCTGGACGCAAACAGGGCAAGCGGAAGGAACAATGGATTCGAGAAGGAATATGGAAACTGAAAACTGAGAAGGAGCGAGCTAGGCAAAGAAGAGGATGTGCTAGGACACGAGTTTAGAGAAATGGGTGGAATTTACTAATGGTCAGAGCTTGATCGACTGGCAAGGCATCATACCGCCGTGATAAGAAAGCCTGGATCGCTGGGGCGGAAGCAGAAAGACAAACAGCGGCTGTTCGCGGTGACAAGAGAACACTATGTGACAGGAAGACAGGAAGAAGATGCAACACGTGTGTTCCTACAAAAGACAGATATGGTGAGCTACTTGTCAGTGAAAATGAACAAAACGAAAGATGGATTGAACACTTCCGTGAAGTGTACGACCAGCCACAGCCATCCGCAACGCCTACATTACATAATGAAAACGCTTTAGAAGAGCTAAGCGTCACCATTAGCGATATAACAGTCGAGGAAACAGAAACAGCAGCACGATGCTTCAAAACAGAAAAGCCCCTGAGCTCGATGAAATTTCCGCGGAGATACTAAAAGCTGGGGACATGCTGGTAGCGTAAAAATAGTCATCTACAACTGCTGGAACAATGAACGTGATTCAACCTAACAGAAGGTTGAAAAAGGCTTAGCAGTCAACTGACAAAAAGGAAGTTTAAGTGCCTGGCAAAGTACTCTGTACCGTATTGTTACTAACAGGGAGAGCCTTCAAAATTGTGGTGAGTTTTTGCGATGCAATTTTCATAATATGTAGTGTTCCCCGTAGGGAGTCCAAAACCATAGTTAGTTTTTTCGGAATGCTCTGTGTTCGAAAAAAGGCGTGTGAGAACGTGAGCCCGAAGTTCATCACGCCCTGCTGCCACCCTATCGGATCTGGTCGTTTGGGGCAGTGGGTAGTGCTCTAAATTCACTGCTACGTGGTCGTGAGTTCGATCCCCTCTGCGCTTGTGTTTTTGCATTTTACGATTTATCCTCAGTGAGACCCCTTATCCACATTTTCAACACATCTTCGATCAAAAGGATAAAGGATAAAGGATAAAGGACGGCGTTACTCAATCCCTTCTGGGATGCGCCAGCGCACTCTAATTCTACGGGATGTCGTGGAGGCGACATGAATGCGTATTTGGCCATACAATGACTTGCGGTGGCCAGCCGATGAACAAGTCAGCGCTTTATCCTTCCCAGACAAGTCTGGTACCAATTCACCGACCCCGGAGGGATGGAAGGCTTGGTTGGCCTGGGCGGGAAATCCGAACCAGGAACCTGGTATCGGGTGCACGCGACAGTCGCGCCTCCTCCGACTGCGCTACACGCGCCCATTTCGATCAAAAATTTGGAAACAAATATCGCTTACGTTCAACGTGCTCTTTGAAAGTGGAAAGGTGGGAATTTTTGACTTCCAGGTTAAGCAAGTCAAAAACTGATGCCAGACTATGCAACACCCCAAATAACCCCCACGCACAAAGTTTGGGCGAAATTGGAGCGTCAGACCTCAGCACCCTCACTTACTCACACCTACCCTAACCTGTCATAAGAAACCAGAAATCCAGAAACTGATTTCAGATTCGTAATCAGCACTCCAAATAACACCCGTAGCCGAAGTATAGATAACAATTTTTCTCGACCTCGCTAGTACATTCCATGGTCCTCTTTTGATTTCTGAACAGTCAAGCTGTTTCAAGGTGGAAAGGTGTTATAGATAACAAATTCAATTATAATGAATGGAGCTAAAAACGTATTAACCAACTGGTAAAAATAGCAAACAATGCACCAACCTTCTTCAGCAAAGATGGAAGAATGCAAAAAGACATGTAAGCGAAATATAGTGCTCACAAACTGAACATCTACGCTTCTCTCCACCACCTCTTCAAACAAAAGTACGTAGATATTTTACTTTTTGTGTAGCCCACCACTGTTTAACGTATTCATTTGGTTTCCACCCCGAATGGCTTCGCACCTCAATGACCGCCATTTGTTTGACAATGATGGCCGAGGTGCAGAGCCCGCTCTAGGCCCAGGCTCGAGTGAGGGTGGTGAGGTCGGAAGCACCAATTTCACCCAAACTCTGTGCTTTGTGCATGTGGTTATTTGGGAAGCTGATCATGAATATGGCATCAGTTGTTGACTTGCTTAACCTGGAAGTCAGAAATTCTCACCTTTCACTTTTAAAAAACTCGATGAACGTAAACGATATTTGTTGCCATGTTTTATTCAAAATGCGTTGGAAATGGGGATAAAGGGTGTCTCTGACGATAAATCGCAAAATGCAAAAACAGCAGCATAGGGGGAATCGAACCCACTATCACGTTCCTATGAAGCGAGAATACCACCCCCTGCGCCAACCCACCATATTCGGTGGGGTAGCAGCAGGGCGTGATAAACTTTGCTCACATTTTCACACGATTCTTTCCGGCCAGAAGAGCATTACGAAAACATTAACTACGGTTTTGAACTCCCCTCAAGGAACCTTACATCTTGTAAAAATTGAAGTACAAAAGCTCACCGCAACTTTGCAGGCTCTACTTGTAAGGCTCTGAGATGCAATCGGTGAAGCAGTGCGGGACGACCAAGCTGGATTAAGAAAGGGCAGATCGTGTTGCGAACAGATTGTTACGCTACGCAACATTATCAAGCAGTGCGTGAAGTATCGCTACTCGCTCTAGATGAACTCCGTCGATTTTAAGAAAGCATTTGACAGTGCCCACCCCACCGCAGGCAAGCCTACCAACATGCACAACACCAGAACGAAAAACCCGACAGAGAATGAAAATGTCGTACGACAAAGAAAAGAACGTCATCGAGAGGCTGCTGACTCTTGAAGACCGGGTGTATATGAGGGTCCCCTCGGAGATCATCAACACATCCAAAAGCGGTGAATGAGTGGTGTGGGCCATCTAGGGTAATAGAAATCAGTGATAATAGTGCAATAATAAATATAATAGCGCCTAAACGTGCCTAATACGACCAGTTGAGGAAGGTCCCTAGAGGATAATGAGCTAGTAAACACAACAAAGACAGAGCAAAAGGGGAGACCAAGGAGGAACAAGAGCGCTAAAGTTTCTTGTTTCAGGGACTAAATTGGTCCGTTGCAGGACGACCCGCTCCACCTGTTCAACTCCTGCTCTCGCGGAATCTTCAACGAAAGGGTGCATGTATGATTGCCTGGTCCTTGCTCGTTCGAAGAAAGCCAACTTATTCGAACTTGCACGTGTTGGTTCGATCATGCTTGAGCCGGTGTGGGACGAACACCGGAAGGAGGCTGAGATGATGGACAAGAAGTCAACACATCTGACGGTCGTTGGACTCAGCTGCGCCATCTCCGCACACCGACACTTCTGTCACAATCTTGCAACGGCAGTCGCGGAGAAGGGAAGCGTAAACCTGTTGCATCCACCGATTTTCAGTCACCACCCCGGATATGACATATCGGCGTACTAGTTGGGCTCGGAAGGAGTAGATCAGCGAGTTCTACAACAGCGACGATAGCCATTGGATTCAATTATTGTGGCACTGCCGAAGTCATCCTCAAGAGTGACAACTGATCTGGAGCCTGAACCCACGGTTAAATTCCTCGTGTATAACCACCTGGCCGACATAGCAGATCAGCTGAACAAGATCCTGATCCGCCCTGCCATGGTGTGGGCCTGGCCTGAATGGATGCCCCAGCAATAACACATGGGAGTATGTCTGCAGGCTATAGAGAGACACCTCCAGTGTGGAGGGACTCTGGACTGCTTCCTGGCATCAGAACACTGGGAGCAGATCCGCCTGATTTGCCTGGAAGTAGTTCAAATACTAACCGGTCCTAAGCGAGGATTCCGGACTTCTTGCTGAGAGTGTGCCGAAATTCCACTCTGCGCTGAGTTTGGGTGTAAGTCTTCGCAAAGGAAAAGATCGGCTCCACGGTTGGCAAATAATGGTGTTCCTGGAGCAGCTCCGAGACGCTGCGTCGAACACCCTCCGGCAGCCGAAGTTCAGGATGAAGCGGAAGAAGCCGACGGACGACAAGGGCAAGGACGCCTAACGACTCCACTCGACCGACGACGAAGGGCTAACAGTCAAGAAGAAGAAGCTACAGAAGCGTCCCAGCGTGATGTATCTCCAAGACCCGAAGAAGAAACGAGAGAAGCAAGCGCTGAAGATGAAGCAGAAAGGTCGCGGTCCGTATAAGAGTTATCAGGAGATGAATCGCTCGAGGAGCGGCGTGTAGAGATCAGTTCATCCTCCGTTTCATCATCTCTGTTATGCATGATACTTAGTGTAATCCTGTTGACGTACTCTGACTCCTCGTGATTACTGCACGTTACATGACTCCTAAAAATGTATCGCAGTATGGCACCTTGTACTTCCATAAGTATCTCACATGTACTCCTAGTTCCGCCTTCTGAAGTGCCAGACAAGAAGCGTTTTGCCATTTCTACCTCCTCCCAATCGCAAGATCTTGTCTCTTACCAGGGAATGCCGTCAGCTTCCCATGGAACTTCGGGATGGGACCTATATCATGTGAAAGAGCTCGAGACGCTGATCACAGATATCTAGACCATATTTGCTAAATGGATCTTCTAAGCGAGTTATGGCCGGCGGAATCCGCCATGTCTTCCATGTGTTAGGCGCGCTCAATCAGCATTGGGCGCAGTATTGCGCGGTAATCAGCGGTTCGGCTATTAGCCCCGTCAGCAGCGGCGGCGGCGCAGTGGTAGGGTGCTCGCTTCACAGGGTTGGGGTCATTGGTTCTGTTCCTGTCGCTGACGGCGTTTTTGCATTTTGTAACTTATCTTCGACGAGGACCTATAATTCCATTTTTAGCACATTTTTAAGCGAACGGCTGATGGCGACTTGCATTTACGTCTATTTGAAGACGGAAACGTGTTTCAGGTAAAGTGATTTATTCATGTCGTGAAGCAAGTTAGAAATTTAAATCAAAACAAAATAAAAAATAAAATTAAAATTAAAAATCAACAAAACTTAATAAACATAATAAATAAAAAGTAAAATAAAATGAAGAATCAACAATACTTAATCAACATAATTTAATATATTGAAAATGAACTACTTCTATACATATCAAAAATTAATTATATCTGTTCAAACCTTCTTCAACACTGATGGAACAATGCAAAAAATGTGTAAAACAAATCTGCTCTTCACAATCTGAAACCAACTGTCATAAGCCTAAACTCACGCTAAAAGGCTTTTAATTTTATGCGTAATCCAGCAAGTAGGCCAAATGTTTGACCTGATAAATCAGTTTTGAAAGCTTCGATGTGCCATTGATTTTTCTTCATTCGCTATGCCTTTTTCTCCAGCAAGGGTCGTCTCCATTCTGGTCTTTGAATTTGGATCGGCTGAGGATATTTGTTTAACTTTGGTACGATTGACTGTTTCGTCAGTGATTGTAAGGAGACAGCTTGCATAAGGTGTGCAATTTGTGAAGAGCATGTTTGTTTTACACATTTTTTTCCGTTGTTCCATCAGTGTTGAGGAAGGTTCGAACAGAGGTTGTAGTCGATTTTTTATATGTGTAGAAGTAGTTCATTTTCAATAGTTTAATTATCTTGATTAAGTTTTGTTGATTTTTGATTTTATTTTACTTTGGCACTAGATAAAAGTTCCGACTCCACAGACACAATTCGGTCGAACGGTCGTAGTAACGGTGTAGGTGGTCTCTGACCGAATCGTGAAAAACGGATGTCAGATTCGTGATCAGCACCCCAAACAACCCCCCTCGACGAAGTTTCAGCGAAATCGGTGACCCTGCCTGGAACACCCTTGTTAACGGTATGGGTGGTCTCCGACCGAATCGTGAAAAACGGATGTCAGATTCGTGATCAGCACCCCAAATAACCCCCCCAGACGAAGTTTCAGCGAAATCGGTGACCCTGCCTGGAT
>OX377205.1:61453846-61576623 GCA_947396885.1 Heligmosomoides polygyrus polygyrus | reverse complement strand
ACTTTCGTCACTGGTCAGGTACACGGTCTTTTTCACGTTAAGCTTGAGCTAAATCTCCCTAAGCATTCGCACCACGCTTGCACCTGTCTCTAGAGTTCAACCCTGTCGTCGCTAGCGAGCATTACATTATCAGAATAAAGCAACCTCCAAGCAACAAGCTGCTGAAGATCACGCGATATGGCATTCATAACGACGATGAAGAGTAGTGGGGAGAGCGCAGACCCTTGACGTTCTCCGACAGAGATGGAAACTCCATCGACGTACCTGCTGCAGATTGCACTCAACTCTTTGGACAAGAGTTCAGTATTCGCATCCACTCGATGAGCTCTTTGGGAACTCTGTGCTCTCGTAAGGCATACCGTATAAGTTCACGCGGAACGCGATCAAAGGGCTTCTCCAAATCAAAGAAGGCAAAATGCACCGGCCTCGTTCCTCCCGGTCTTCCTATCTTCATGCTATGAGAAAGCAATCGAATTGGACGGTAGTTTGTGCAGTCTGCCGGACTGCCCTTCTTCTTCCAAATGAGAATCGTCGTGCTTCTCTGCCAGATATAGGGCACTTTCATCTCAGCAATAACCTGGTTGAAGAACGTCGACACTCACTTCGTTGGGTACCAGGACTTCGACCTCCATAAGTCGGCCGCCAAATCATCGAGGCCCGTTGCCTTGCCCGGCTTCATCTTCTTCAGTGCGGCTTCTATCTCCTCTACGGTGATATTCTGAACGGGACCGTATACAGGAGAAGATGGTATGCCCGGATGAGCAAACTCTACCGTCGAGACTCCCTCGAAGTACGTGCGCCATCGATTCGAAACCATCTTTTGACCCATGAGTAGATCACCGTTCTTATCGTTGATGCCAAGAAACTTCTCAACATCCTCACTCTGGCGATGACGAACCTTCGCGAGTCTATAAAGAAATCGCTCGCCATTGCGCCACTCAAGCTTCCCGTTGACATTATCGTGATGAGTGGCTCTTGCAACGGCTACCGCCTTCCTAGTAGACATGGGATCCGAATCATTCATTTTCGGATTCAGCGTGAGCAGGTGGATGACCACTCAAGCATGGCGACAATGTCGGTGTTCGGTTTTAGTCAACCTTCAGCCGACCTTTGATTTCCAGATGACAGACAAAGATGAGGGAAAGAGTGTATCGACCTGTCTAGGTTAATTTGCTGAATTCACAGACCTCGTTTCACACTTTAACCAACTCTGACGTCACATCCTGGTCGCTTTTGAAGATCCCAGCAGAATGGTTTTACTCGAGGTCATTGGTCGATATAGAGAATCAAACTGTAAGGAGCCTGTCGCTTTTATATGCTGCTATTGTGACCAGTGCTGTTTCATGCACTTTGTTACCGCGTATCACTGGTGTTGAACATTTATACATCAGCATGCTGAATACCGCAGCATGCAGCTAAAAAATGCGCACAAACCATCTAAAAATGGAAGTAACGTCAGAATCCCTCAAATCTCAACCAATCAGTTGGAATGCAACTCTTGTCCAAAGAGTTGAGTGCAATCTGCAGCAGGTACGTCGATGGAGTTTCCCATCTCTGTCGGAGAACGTCAAGGGTCTGCGCTCTCCCCACTACTCTTCATCGTCGTTATGAATGCCATATCGCGTGATCTTCAGCAGCTTGTTGCTTGGACGTTGCTTTATTCTGATAATGTAATGCTCGCTAGCGACGACAGGGTTGAACTCTAGAGGCAGGTGCAAGCGTGGTGCGAATGCTTGGGGAGATTTAGCTCAAGCTTAACGTGAAAAAGACCGAGTACCTGACCAGTTACGAAAGTGAGTCCCACTCCATTAACACATTGACGACAATGCGCAGCATTTGTGCTGCGTAAGCAGGCGGTCGCGAGAGACAATAGGCATCATTTTTGCTGCGTAACTTTTAACCCGATTTTCCTTCAAAGCGAAGCAATTTTGTGTGCGTTTTTTTTGCAGTGTGCTTATATACTGAACTTGCGAAAAGCCTCTACAGTTGTGGGCAAAGAAATAGTTTGGTGGTACGGATGAAAATTTGGTAGTAAGGCGACGATAATTCCATACGATTATACTTGCTGAAGGGATGTGAACCTCACAACCTCACTAAAAATACTTCAAGCAAAGGAAAAAATCAACCTTAGGAATGAAAGAGCAGTTTCTCACGAGGCAAGTTAACATTGCAGTATGATGCACGTGCAGGAAGACATTACTGTTAGCTTCATCGTTTTCGTGCAATTTGGACTACATCTAACATATTCTTTTTATGTAATAGTATTATATGATCTCTTAAAAAGTTTTTGCCCAAATTTCTTATGAGGTGCATTGTACTCTGGTTTAGATAATTAGTCATGATGCATAACACTCACCATTTCTTTTTATATTCAAAGTGATGTTTACAAGGCTATGAGAATTCAATACATTCGTCCCACAACAGCGCAAAGGGCAAAGATGCTTCCTTTTCTTAGGCAGGCTCCAGCAAATACTATTTTGCTAGGTATTTGTTTTCGGTACTTACCGGGCTACTGCCCAGACTGGGATTGCAAATGCTCGTAGAACGCTCACATAAGCAGGGCTCCTTCTTTTGCCTAGTTTTGTACTCTCCTCCGCGTCAACATAAAAAAGGCAGAACAACAGAACGGAAGGTCTAAAATGGCAGTGAATCGGATTCCGATCATGAACCGCAAGCTCCGTATATCCCTGTTCAGGAGCCTTCCAAAGCTATTGTTAGATTCACAATTTTATTGCAATATTCAGCCCATACTGTTGGCGCGGCAAAAAAGGGTCCTTGTAGGACAATACGGTAATTTATCGGTGATTCACGTTGTATCGATCATTGTTTCCTTCATTTCTCCGTAATACGCAGCATAAATGATGCGTACGCCTCAGCTAGCCTAAAAATCGATCGTTCCACGCGCGCAACCATGCAAAACGTGCGATGTCGTCAATGTGTTAAGGTGAACGGCATTGAACTACCACGTACTTCGGTTTTCAAGTACTTCGGATCAGCAGTCGCGTCCGATGGTAGTGCACTCGTTGGAGTGAACTCACGAATGAATGCAGCTTGGTCCAAATGGCGTTTTCTGACAGGAGTGCTCTGCGACAAGAACATACCAGAGCGCCTAAAGTCGAAGGTCTACAGAGTAGTCGTTCGACCAGTAGCTATTTAAGGAGCTGAGTGCTGGCCCGTTACCAAAGAAATTGAAAGGCGCCTCAGCGTAATAGAATCGAAGGTGCTGCGATGGACGCCCGGAGTTACGCGTTTGGATCGGGTACGCAACGACTCCATACGGCAGAGGTTCGGTGCCATGCCGATATTTGAGAAGATGCGCGAAGCTCGTCTGCGATGATACGGCCACTTCCTTCGCGCAAAGGATGACACGTTCAAAAGAGTGGTCTTAACCTTGATGTACCCGAAAGGCGGCCACAAGGGGTACAAAAACAGCTGTGGCTTGATACACTGTATTATCAGGAGTTGACGATGGCTAGGTTGCACCCTGATCAGGCACTTGATCGGGAAAAATGGCGTCAATATTCCAGGAAAGCGGACCCCGCAGCTAAGCGGGACAAACGCTGAAGAAGAAGAAGAAGAAGAAGAAGAAGAAGAAGAAGAAGAAGAAGAAGAAGAAAGAATCTGCGCTGAGATCGCCGAACTGTGCAACGTGCTCCCAGTTCGATTTAGACTTCACTACTTTAAGATTAATGCTTCTGAAAACTCGCCCTCATTTTGCCTCTTTCGTCTGACCAAGCGTCAGTGTATTTGGAATGCTTGGATATAGATTCACGCCAGACTCGAGCAACATCTCCAGATAATTGTCCGCCTCCGCGGTGAATCATTCCCGATCGCAGATCTTGGTACAATCTGAAACAGGAATAGCAACGCACTGATTCGATGAGGATGATCGTTTTCAAAAGCTCAAAAATGAACAACCCAACGCATCTTAGTGGTGGCTGAAGAATAATTGTCGACTTTAATAGATCTGTTGGGATGTGCCGTGCATTTCATTAGGCGGGCTATAATAATGTCGCCTCAGAGCTACCACGTTCGTATCAAAATATGGACCTGCACTCGTAGGCCAGTTTGTCGACCCAAAAAGAAACTGCCAGATTCTGCTTAGCTTACATGACAACGCATTAAGGCTAGTGTTTCCCAAACGTGAGATCCTAGACATCTATAGAGTCAATGAATTCGAGAATATTGGTTTTGTCTTTGGTTCAGTATATAACTACATCGTAAAAAGTTGGCGAGCGTATGTTAAAAAGATCTGTATAGAAGAGTCTGTAAAGCATGGCACAATACCAATGTCTTGCAATACTCTACAGACCACGTTTTTTGATCGTTGTGCGACAAAGATGCACAACAGCTTGAGCGGTGCTTTTTTGCGTTGCAATCCGTCTTTTTTCTAATAACTCCTTTAGATTTCATGTCTCAGAATAAGGAACATACATTTGTGTTTATCGGCTCAAGCTCTGTCTTCTGACATGCAAGACCCCAAATCTCCAACCATGCTAAACAATGAATATAGGCGCGACAGAATCAACCGAAAGGCGCGACGGCGAGAGTATTTGTACCGACTTGTCATGAATTGCTACCGAAAACGGGGGATATTCAAATGTTCTTTGTCGGCCGACCTATGGAATTCGAAGCCCTAGCACTTTGGTGTTGCGGAGACGAAGATACCTGACGGTGGGCAGAGAAGAACAACCATTCCTTATTTTACTTGTGCAACAAGTGAACCCTAAGCAAAACTGTACACAATAGAAGTGGGCTAAAAGCGAGGTTGTAGGTGGATGTTTATTTCGGCCTATGTTCTATTTTCTCCAGAGCCGCGGAAATGAACATCCACCTGCGGCCTCGTGTTTGGCACAGCACTAATTTAGCACTAATACAGGGTGTATCAAAAAATGTGTGCTCTGTGGTAGGTGATTACTTTGCTCACAGTAAAGATACTGAAGAAGATAAGGGCTCATATGAAAGCCTAAGAAAACAGAAATTTTCTGATTCATGGGCGGTATAGATTACGTCATGCACTTGTCTGAATTCTCACATGTTACACTTGATTCGCATATGATCGCAAAGTGGTCGTATCGATTGATTTGTGCTTCTTTTAAGATTTAAAATACACTACAGTTTGCAAAAAATGCACTGCATCTAAAAACACGGAGGTACTATTTGAACAGTTCTAACATTGCTACTGGAGAAGCTTTTGAAGGCGTTTGGGACTATTACGAAAGTAAAGGGTAACGAGATTTCTGTGGCGTATAAACAGTTAAGACTGCGCCATGTCCCAGCATGAAACCATGCATTTCAAACTCGATTGATTGTGCATGGGCTGAATGCTTGTTGCAATCTTGCTACTACATGGCCAGATTGACCTGTGTTGTGCTTCTTTTAGTGTTTAGAACTTGAAAATCATGTGAAAAACCCGAGACATGCGAGTTTATTGATTGCACAGTTTAAAGATGAGCAGGAGCCCCGTACTCAAAGACGAATTCTGTGGGCCGATGACGCAACATTCTAACTGAATGGAGAGGTTAATCGACATAACTGTAGCTACTGGGTGACGGAAAACGTTGAAAGAAGTACACTACCAGTTCATGAAGCCAAGTAATGACAGGATTGTAACAAGCATTCAGCCCATGCATAGTCAATCGAGTCCGAAATGCATGGCTTCAGGCTAGGGCATGGCGCAAGCTTAACCGCCACAGAAATCTCGTTACCATTTACTTCCATCTTAGTCTCAAACACCTTCAAAAGCTTCACTAGCAGCAATGATAGGACCGTTCAAACAGTACCTGCATTTTTAGGGTACTGTGCGTTATTTGGAGGCCATAGTGTGTTTTTAAGTTTTATATAAAAAAACACAGGGTGCGTGTAGCGCAGTCGGAGGAGGCGCGACTGTCGCACCCGATACCAGGTTCCTGGTTCGGATTTCCCGCCCAGGCCAACCAAGCCTTCCATCCCTCCGGGGTCGGTGAATTGGTACCAGACTTGCCTGGGAAGGATAGAGCGCTGACTTGTTCATCGGCTGGCCACCGCAAGTCATTGTATTGCCAAATACGCATTCATGTCGCCTCCAGGACATCCAGTAGAAGTAGAATGCGCTGGCGCATCCCAGAAGGGATTGAGTAACGCCGTCCTTTATCCTTTTATCCTTTATATAAAAAACACAAAGCAGTTGAAACGGCAACTTTGTGAAGAAATTATATAATGTTTTCAAGCGCAACACAATCAATTGAGTGTAAAATGTAATGTTTCAGACCAGAGGCGTTCCATACCGCTCACTGTCAGAGAATTTCCGTTTTTTATGCTTTCATTCGAGCCCATAACTTCTTCGGTATCTTTATTGTGAGCAATGTTATCACTATTCAAACAGTGTATACATTGTTACGATTACTTCTGTGCCGAACGAGGTTGTAAGGTGGATCAGTATTTATTGAGCGGCCTAACGTTTCGACCTGTTCGTTGTCTTCGGAGGCCTAAAAGTGGCTTGAGGATTCGGATGTTGCTATCTATCCGACCAAACGCCTCATCAACTCTAGCCTTTCGGATATCGTCTTGTGGCATAGCAGAAAATCCCAGACCCATAAACGACAAACTCACCCGATGATTCACCGCTTGTGCGGAGCGAGCCGCTACCGCAGTTAGTCGACAGATGATGACTGAGACTCACTATGCTGTTCATTCTACACTATGTATACTGAGGATACCAGCGTCATTCTTAACCATATCTTTGTCAGCACCAGTCTATAACTCACAATGCGAAATAAACGGCAGAAAGTCATCGGTGACCGAAGGACACTCATTTCGGTTGTTCATTCGTGGATTTCGTGAAAAAAAAACCAGAACGCCTCCAGCGGTTTTCTAGAGGAAATTTCTGTCTCGATAGCCAGATCGTGCACTTCACATCAAAATGCTTTCCGCCATGTTCCTGCACTTTATGCTTGCCCAGAGGATGATAGATGTCCATTAACACGAATGGCAAGTACCCTTCCGTTTTCCATAATGTATGTCTGGCTGCATGTCCGGCATTTAAGCTCATAGATAACGCCAACTTTGGCGCAATCCCCTTCTTCCCCGTGAGGACATAAACACAGTTTTCCGTTACACACTCCTTATCATAAAGCCTATTTCGAACCAGCTGGCGTCCGATGTTGTCGTTTGGTATGTTAACTAAGACATCATCATTCTCCAACTGGGCTTGTCTTATGCTTCGTTGAAGAGCAGAAGTGACGTTGTCGGAAATGAGAGGAACACACAAGGTACTTTATCTCCGCGTGGTGTAACTCGCTGATCACAGTTGGATCCCCTGTGGTGATGTGGCACCGTGTATCCATCCTGTGCAGCTATTTGACATGCTAGTTGCACAGGCTCTCGTCGTTCTTCAGTACCAGTGCATACATCCCTTGCAGTTCTGAACATGTTTTTTACAACCGCATGTTTAACTGCGTTAGGATGTGCAGATGATGCATGGACCAAGATGTTCTTACAGCTTTCTTTGCGGTACCACTTCACTCGAATCATGCCACCGGATAGTTCAACCTGTACATTCAGATATGGGAGCCAACCGTTTTTGGGGTTTCCCTCGTCATCTTAATGTACTGCGACTGATGATTTAAAAGATTGAAACACTCATCCATTTCAGATTGTGTTGAAGTTATAATGAAACAATCATCAATATACCTGCAATACATCAGTGGAAGACGATCTAGAACGGGCTGTTACCTTGGTAAACAACGAAAAAAGTGCTTCTTCACTATGGGGTTCTTCGTGGGTAATATGAGCTACTGTGATTCTTAATTCAGGCAATCGATTTTTGGTAGCCAAAGGAGTAGCTTTTTCTCCTCTATGGGTCCCGCCGCGGTGAGTAGGAATTACTGCACTTGTTACTTTAGGCAATGGACTCTTGATAGCCAACAGAGTGTATACATTTTTTGAGACCCCCTGTATACAGCTGACTCTGACCATACCGAGGTTCCAAGACGGGAGAATCTGGAGACTAAACAGCCGTATGCAAGACAATTACTAAAAACACAGAAAGTTCGAGTAGCACGATGAGTGCCTCCCACCACGCACTTCTTGGTGGCGAAGAGCTGTGACAAGAGGCACTATAGCATTGGGTCAGCCTATTTCGCATGGGACTACTGTTTTTGAGTACTAACCAACTGTTGCAATGGTACGCCGGAACGGTGAACAACAGTATGGGAGGGAGCTAGTGACGGACATGTCTTGTTCTTGCTGAGCCTTGGTGCCTTGGGGAGAAGGAAACAGTGCGACTGCCTGCGGCTAACAGTGATGGACGGCCGCTTAGACTCGAGCCTCTCGCAGGCAGCCCAGCATGGATGGGTGGAGGAGGAACACGATGTCTCTTTCGCGAACACGATGCCAGCATTCGGATCCATTAGGAAGTGGCGCCTGCATTTTGCTCCCTACTGCGCCATGATTTTTTACTACACCCTCCCTTGGCGGCACATCACGACTGATCACCACTGTTCCGAAGACCACGATTTATGAAACTTTCACTCCACTCCCAATGTCTCTCAAGGTCAACGTAATGATTTTCATCATGGAACAACGTGTAAACATGACAAGAAGCTATTCGCAAAAGAACTGGGTGCTTCTAGGAAAAACTCTGAGGTCAGAAAACATTTCGCTCAAGGGACCGGATTCATCGACGACTAACCCGTAGGTATAAGGGGTAGAGATACCCACGTTAAAGCCTGCGTCTCTATCTCTTACCCTATCTCTAATCCATATATCCACATACCTGCGGGTTTAATTGTTGATGAATTCGGCCTAAGCTTAAAGGGTTATTTGTGTTGCTGATCACGAATGTGACATCCGTTGTTTAAAGCTTCGACTTAATACGGTACGCTACAAAAGATGTAGGTGAAGAGTAATTGAGGCAAAGTCAAGATGACCGACTTCATCTAAACTATGTACACTTAGGATGATTATTTGACGTACTGACCACGAATACGAGATTCGCTTCCGGCACTACAATCTTGTTACTACTTGGACACATTAATCTATAATGTGCTTTTCTTGATGTTTAGAACTTGACAGTGACGTGAAAGACATGTGGCATGCGAGTGATGACATTAAAAACGCGCTCCGATGCTCTCCTGTCAACGACGTCACCACCGACGCCGCCACAGAACCTGTTGGCGACGTCGCCGACGTCGGTGGTGACGTCAGCGTCGGAGATGCTTCGCCGAAGTATAACATAGGCCTTAACAAGAGAGCTCGATGGCTCTCTATAGAGGGAGATCCGTGGCCCGCCACCTTAGTTGGTTAATCACTGAACAGCTTTGGAACTCTGCACTGAAGAAGCTCTCAGATGCAAAGCATATTTACGTTTAGTTTAGTTCCTCCCGTGCGGTTTAGCGCATAGGGCGACGAACTGTTTCCACCGCCGCCTGTCTTGGGCTATTTCTTCGCACTCCTGTTTAGAAATATCCAATACTTCCAAGTCTTTCATAAACGTGCGACGCCACGTGTTTTTGGGCGGCCTCTGGTTGGCTTTCCTGGCGGTGTCCATTGCATGGCTGATCTTGGCAGGCGGTGCGCCGGCACTCGAAGAATGTGTCCGGCCAGCCGGAGTCGGCGTTGCGCAACGGTTTCGTATAGGTTGCTCGAGCGGCAGCATTTTAGTACTTCTTCGTTCGTCAAGCGGTCCGTATAGCGTATCCTCATCATTTTTCGTAGATATTGCAGTGGAACGCGTTAATTCGTCTGATGATGCTAGCTGACATCTTCCATGTTTCGCTAGCGTACACTGCAGTGGAAACGACTATCGAAGAATACAAACGCAGCTTGACACTGAAATTGAAGACGACGTCCACAGTGGCTTAAGCCTCCGGAACCCTGCCGTTGCCTTCGCAATCCTGCATCGAACGTCAGCTTCAGCATTTCCGCTACTGGTGATCATGCTTCCTAAGTAGGTGAAGTTCTCCACTACTTCCAAGCGATCCGGTCCTACGTAGATGTCGTCTCCCGAGGTCGTACTTCCTGCGTGCATGACCTTTGACTTTTCGGGGCTAATTCGAAGGCCGATTTTGCTTGCTTTCTGGCTAAGGCATCCGTGCTTCTTTGAAGAGTATCGTTGTCCTCAGCGAATATGGCAATGTCGTCGGAAAGTCCAGGTCTAAGGCGACCGCTAGACCAAGGGATACCCCCTTGTACTTCGTCTATCGTTCTTCTCAGTACGCAGGCGAGTGCGATGTTGAAGAGCAACGGTGAGAGAACACATCCCTGCCTGACTCCTGTGGTGAATTCGAAGAATCTTGTATTCCCGAGAGTTGTCTTCATGCAGCATGAGTTGTTGTATAGACTTCTAAACACTTTGACGAAGGTCGCAAAAACTCCATAGGGACTGAGTATTAGTGACTCACAGTGGACGCTGTCAAATGCTTTCTTGAAATCGACGAAGTTTATGTAGAGCGGGTAGCGATACTCCAGGAACTGCTCGATGATGTTGAGTAGCGTAAAGATCTGGTCGCAACACGATCTTCCGTTTCTGAATCCAGCTTGCTCCTCCCGCAGTCGATGATCAATTGCATCTCGAAGCCTTCTTAACAATACGGTGCCAGCCTGCGCTTTGTTCAAGCCAAGCTAACATCACGAACGAAAGAACACGCGACTTTTCTTCGCAGTTCCTCGGTAGCATTCCCAACTACAAAATAGATAATATTCTTTATCTTGACCGTCTTCGTTAGGCATTGACAGTGGGCCTGTTAGCACTACTTCATGACTCCAAAAGTCGAAGAGAGATTGAAAAAATGGATAAAAAAGATTTATCTTTATTTTTCACTTATTTATTTTTTTATTTTATTTATTATGTATTAATTACGTATCATTGATTTTTATTTTTATTTATATTTTTAATTAATTAATTGAGGTATATATTTATATTTGATCGATTGTTGTGATCGTCCTTCGACACACTATACGACACCCCCTGACTTGATATCGTATAATACAATGTTCTCCGCGCCGAGTTATTGGTTGTCTTGCTTAACTGCCTTCCTCCCGACTACTCTGCCCCTATTTGTAGAGAGACCGCCATAGCAGATCCGTTTCGGGGCATACTTTAATATGCTATGTAGGGGGTGATATTGATTGTGCTGATGAGGATGAAACACTCCAGGTATTTTTTGGTTGATGTTTATTGCATTGACGTTCTCTCGTTCGTGATGTTAGCTTAACTTGAACGAAGCGCAGGCTGTAGCCTGTTAGGCGGACGATGACAATGATGTGGGTAGTACTACGTCTTCTTGTAACAGTGAGGAGGATGCTGTATGTGACGGCCATGAGACCACTTGCAATATGGTTGGTTGAGGATGAAGAAGACAGATTGGTACTGTTATACTTTCTCTCCAAAGGTCGAAGAGGGGTCGAAAAAAATCAAACATAAATATAGTTAATTAATTAATTAAAATAAAAATAAAAATTATAAATAAAAATAAAATAATAATTTTTCCTCGATCTTTGGAGTATTGAAGTTATCTATTTTGTAGGCAAAGAAAAGTCACCAGTTCCTCCTCAATGGCCAATCGAATTATGTACTATTAACGCTGTTGCTTTGGGTGTTTATTTTGTGTTTATATCGTATCATCCAGGTTAAAATAAAGTTATAATAACAGTATGTTACACTACCGTGGTCAAGATACACTTTATATCGACAAAAATGGAGCAAGACCAGCAACACAGGAGCAGCACCTCCGAATCCTAACCGCCGTCACTTTTCCCGCAAGCCCGCAAGCCCGCCTTCCCCCCCCCCCCCCCCCATTGCCACTCAGCCCATCCAGTCGCTGCGCCATGGTTGGTGAGCGACGCACCTCAACGTTCCACTTCAGTCAGTGTACCGCTAAAAAGCAAATTGTGAAATCGCTGTAATTACGCTACTGTTCCGGCCCCAAACCTTTTGCAGGTTACATTCTAACCACGACATGGAAGTTCCAGGCGTCAGTATTGCTTTATCGGTCCGCTTTGAAGTGAAATGGTTTTTTGCAATTTTTGACCTACCCGGTGTCCGCAGGAAATTTGAAAACCACTGCGGTGCTTCTCATACAATCCCCTACAACCCTCAATAGGTCACTTTTAAAATTGTCACGGGACGTTCATTGACCTCTCTTGTCAGAGCCATGCGACATTGGCTGGGCAATGGCTTAGAGCATCCGGCTATGTTTGTGCGAAGATTGGACAATCTCGGTGGAGTGGCGTTCTATCCCCGCCCTTTAAACAGGGGCGTGGCAAATGTCTGCGTCTCCACTATCTCGTAAGGCGGCCACTGGGACTCTCGAGCAAGCCCAGGGGTTAGAGGTGGACGGGCCAGGGGGACGGGGGGGGGGGGGGAGATAGAACTCTCGTCCCCTGGCAATCGCAACCGCACTAGTCAAAATGAGTATCGCTGCCGTCTCCCTACTACCACCATCTATCACCGTCCTACTATGTATAAAGGAGCAAGCGTGTGTGTGTGTGTGTGTGTGTGTGTGTGTGTGTGTGTGTGTGTGTGTGTGTGTGTGTGTGTGTGTGTGTGTGTGTGTGTGTGTGTGTGTGTGTGTGTGTGTGTGTGTGTGTGTGTGTGTGTGTGTGTGTGTGTGTGTGTGTGTGTGTGTGTGTGTGTGTGTGTGTGTGTGTGTGTGTGTGTGTGTGTGTGTGTGTGTGTGTGTGTGTGTGTGTGTGTGTGTGTGTGTGTGTGTGTGTGTGTGTGTGTGTGTGTGTGTGTGTGTGTGTGTGTGTGTGTGTGTGTGTGTGTGTGTGTGTGTGTGTGTCACACCGTCACACTGTCCGTCCGTCACACTTGAGTTGGGGCGCGGCAGCCGAACACGTCAGCAACCGTGCATGGCGAGCCGCAGACGTGCCGAACACGTCAGCAGCCGTGCATGGCGAGCCGCAGACGTGCCGAACACGTCGGCGACCGCGCATATCGAGTCGGAGACGTGCCGAACACGTCGGCAACCATGCATGGCCAGCCGTAGACATGCCGAACACATCGGCAACCATGCATGGCTAGCCGTAGACATGCCGAACACATCGGCAACCATGCATGGCGAGCAGTAGACATGCCGAACACGTCGGCAACCATGCATGGCTAGCCGTAGACGTAAACGAACACATCGGCAACCATGCATGGCGAGCAGTAGACGTGCCGAACACGTACACAACCATGCCTGGGCAAACTTCAGCCCCGGGGTAATCAAGGTCGCTGAACGCTGAAGGTACCTGGAGGCGGGAGCAGGACGGGGAACCAACAAGAAGGGAGCTGTAAAGGAATTCATACGGGGAACAAGGAATCTACCATAGCCTCTTCAGGCTCGACACAGCGGCGACTGAGCATCTGGATTCGGAAGATGGGTCTTCTGAGCTTCTGGATCCAGAACACGGGCCCCTATGTCGCGCAACAAGCGTCGTGATTCTGATTAGTGTCACCGACGTCGGCAGTGAGCAAGGAATGACCACAGCAAGGAAGGCTGGTGGAGAAGGGCAGTAAGGGGGACCTCTAGGGTGGACCAGGAGAGCGATCAGGAAGGAAAGAAACAACCTGGAGGAGGGGTCAGGACGGGAAACCAGCAAGGAGAGACCAGTAGGGGGTCAGTAGTGGAAACAAAGAAGTGCGCCAGCAGCTGGGGCCAGGAAGGGGGATGGGACTAAAGAGGGGGAGGGAAGACCAGTAAAGGCGGGCCAGCACGTTGATCCAGTAAGAAGAAACGAGTGAGGGGGAACCTGGCTTCGGAAGACATGTGAATGATATCTGGAAACGCTAGCTGGTGAGCATGGAAACGGTTGTGGAGGAGCAACCTGAGCGACAGAAGTACTGCGCAGCATAAACCAATGACGTTACTGGCCGGTCTGGAGAGAATGTCTATGATAAAAGTACCCAAGTGGTGAGCGGCTTGATGCCGATAAAGTACGTACCAGGTCCTAGATGTTAGCGGATTTTATATTTACAAAAACTGCATTCCATAGATGCTGCAAACTCGCGGGAGGCGCGCAAGTGCGAGACACGCCATGAGGCGCGCCGGAGCACCTGTTTATAATATTTCCGAAAGAGCTAATACCACATGTTCACCTAGGTGGCTGGTACAGACAATGCGTGCCGGAGGGTACTGTATTGCCTCATGTGGGACTGTCGTAGCCAGTGTTTCGGGCGCCCATGAAACAAACATAGAAGGTCTGAAAGAAAGATATTTTTCGAAGCAAAGAATATCAATCAGCAAACGAATTCAAAGCTCACAGTGTGGACGGATGCGCTGCTGTTTGACGTGCACTCAACAAAAATTATCGAGATTTAGTTTCTTTTAATGACTCACTCAAACGGATAAATTCCGCTTTTCTCAAACTGTGCTTCTTCAGTTCTTCCCAAAAAGCTCCCGTCGCGTAGCAACTGCGATGTAGACATGCTCGCCTAAATATTCCTAGAGTTCAAAGTATAGTAGTAGTAGTTTTGTAAAGAAGCACTTTCCGGGTGTGCAGCCCACTGTCTCCTGTGGTGAGAGAACAGAACCGGGTAGGGAAGGAAACTAACCAGATAGGGGTCTCAAGGGAGGTCTGCACGGGAAAATGGATAACACTGCGAGTCTTTACTCTTCATATAGTAGAAAAAACATGTCTCGTTTTGCTGAGTCTTTGAACCAAAAGAGCTACGGGTCCTCGAAGGTGGGGTGCAGTATCGCACCGTCAGAGCGTGCCCACGTGCATACGTGCGTGAGCGCTGACGTATGGGTCGTGGCGAAAGGCTTCGTGGTATGCGAGTCGGCAGCTCAGGATGGGGTGACGCTGCTTCACAGGTCCTAGACCAGATGTTTGACTCCCGTGCTACGCACTGTTTTTTTTCATGACCGCTGCCTCCGTCACTAATTTGCTTCCTACACATCTCCTACAAATCTATTTCACTCTAGCTTGTCAAATAAGGGTCAGATTCGTGATCAACACCCCTATTAACCTTCCCCCTCCTGGGAGAAATTTAGGCGAAATCGGTGATTATGACCTAGACAACCCTGTCACTTGTACCTGCTGAAAAGTCACTGTTTAACATTCGCTGAAAAACACAAAACGTTGTACAATACGGAAAGTGAGAAAAGTGGGTGAAGCAAGCTTGCAGTGAACCCTTATTTGACAATTTAGAGTGAAATAAATGTGTAGGAATTGTGTAGGAAGTAAGCTGATTTAAACTCCCATTAATTCCAATTAATAGTAAATAGTAATTCACTATTGTACTTTCACGACTTCAGAGGTGGAGAAGTCCAAAAAAATTCGCCCAAACCTTGCCCAGGAGGGTTGTTTGGAGTGCTGATCAAGAATCCGACTCGTACGCGCGTGCGCACGTATGCACGTGGGCACGATACGGTTGTGCGATACGGTACCCCACCTTCGATGAGCCGTAGCTCTTTGGGTTCAAGGAGTCGGCGAAAACAAAATATGTTTTTCTACTATATGAAGGGTGGAGACCCTCGCAGTGCTATCCATTCCCCGGTAAGACACACCCCTGAGACCCTTCCCTGGTAACATACCATAACCGCACCGGTGGTCACTCATTGGCACTCACTCGGTCAATACGCCTGGAAGGAGCTTAAAAAACAGCACCTGTGCTTTTGTTATATAGACAGTGAGCAAGCGCAGCAGCCCACTAGAACGACAGGTCCACCGATTTGGAGGCTGTACATGGTATCGCACCGCTCGGTGTCGGGGAATAAACGTGGCCTTGCACTCCATTGTTAAGGGCGGCAGCTGGCAGAGGGACGAACCGAGGCAAGTCTATGCCATCACGCTTTTATCCACGAATCGACGGCAAAGCGACAACGGCAGCACCGCAAATGCCGCCGCTGCAATAATTGTCGGGGCATTATTTCCACAGGCGCTACTTTTCCGCCAGAAAGGTTCTGCCTCTACTCCAGCCAGAATACAGCAGGACTGGTGGAACGGAAAGCGGGTGTACATATAGGCCTTTGTCATCATTTCATGGTGAGTTCTGCTCCTTGAATTATCAACCAGTTTTACGTTGTTAGGCAGCTCATTTGTGCCTTGTGTGGTGTATAGTTTCAGCTTCCACGACTTTAACCCACAGAAGGTTCAGAATCTTAAAAGTGTGCGGCTCGTTTGCCTTGGCGCTTGCCGCCGTCGAGGATGAAGTGTGAAGAACCGGCGACGCAAAAGAGTTCCAAATTTCCCCAAATTTGGTGGCCCGTTTCTTGCCGTTTTGCAGCAAAAAATGTGCCGAGGTCTTAAGTTTACCAAGACTACTGGAGGAATGCAATGTGACCAACCCTTCCTCTCGGTGTGAGCCGGCGATAGACCATCATACTGAAGGTGGACCGGAAGCCAAAGGAACTGCTCATGTTCCTACCAACCGCCATGCATATGAGAGCCTGTCGCATCACCGCGTGCTTGGTGTTTGTTATATAACTCAGATGTCTGAAATTTCACATTTCTATGGAACAACGAAGCTCCCGGAACACATAAAACGAACCAAATGCACACAAAGTGGCCTTTTCCCGGTAAGAGGCAGCATAGAAAGGTCTTTTCGTAGGCGCGCAGGTTGTAGAGAAAAGCGGCGCACTTTCAACTTTACCCTCGTCGTCAAAGAGACTGAATGAAGTGCTCTCCCCCAACCCCCCCCCCCCCCCCCCCCCGGGGCAGACGTAACTCCAACGCCGGGCGAACTCCCCTGCTCAGAAAATTTTGAACAAGTTGCTTGCGCCTTATGAGCTCCGAAACAAGTTACTTGCGCCTTTAGACCACGAAAATAAGTTACTTGCGACTTATTGCTCGCGGTTAACTAACTTGCAAGCTTGCACCCAGGAATTTTAAACTTGCACGCAATTAACTGTATTGCAAGCTTGCAAGAAGCTTTTCTGCAGGCTTGCACTGCAGTAAGTTGCGTCATAACGCGCGCATGCGGTCATTTGGTAGCGTCCTCACACGCGCACGCGGTCGTACGGTGTATGTTTCGAAATCGGAGCTGCTCTACCGGACAGTCTTGCCATTCTTTCTGTCATCTTCCTTGTTTCCTCCCTCATCTCTTTTGGCTGTTTGCATTTGTAAATCCATTTCCTAATCGGTACAAAGTATCTCACAACCTTTTCCTAAATGGAAGGGGATCCAAGTCTAGGGAGGAAGTCCACCTCGTTTTTGTTTCACTTTGGCAGTTTTACGCGGCTAAAGTAGGTTTGTATTATATCCAGCTGGAGTTTTTATCTATGTCCCACTGTATATAAAGGAATCTGTGTATATTTACTTACCGTTTTCTTTGTTGTTGAGTGAAATCGCCGCATTTTTCAGAGATAATTCTGTGGACCCATCTTTCTAGATCTCCCGAAAGGAGTGATGGGTGAAAATCGTTTCCAAACAGTTAATGATTGTGTTTTACTTGTTAGCCAGAGCTATAGTAATAGAACGGATATCCTATCCTATATCCTCACGGGGGGGCACTCCACTCTGACTCACTGGCAGCGGCATAACCAGAAGCAAACTAGTTTACGACACAACTCCGTTAAGACATTAAAACTCAATCAACCCAGTGGTTGGTGCAATTCATTGTTCGCATAGTTGAAGGCTGTATGGTCTTGACGCTACTTCATTTCGGTTCGTTCCTTATTCTCAGATTGGGCACTATATCACTTACTGTTTACAGTAGCGTAGTTGGGGTTATTTTGAGTTATATATTTGTTGTGTGCAGCGTTTTCTTGTGCAGTCAAAAAAGCCCTAAACGGCTTTTCTATTCATTCGATCGCCCGTCTGCGTCGTGTGCGGCGGCGGTCCTGTGCGCTCGACTAGGCGATCTCCCTTCCCAGGCCATTTCTACCTTAACGTCACCAACTGCATGGCTACTTCTACCACGCCTACCCAGAGCGTATTTCTGTCTGTTCTGGTTCTGGTTGGCCGTATTCCTACTGCAACTGTAATCATCGCCGGACGGATTGTTCCCGATACTTCGTCAACTGGATCGATTTCGCCTGATCCCTTGTGGCAGGGGTATCCTCTTTGACTCGATTTGCCACCTTACGCGGTAAATTTGCCTCCTCGTTGCTCTATGGACGCTCAGGAAACTCCCTTGTCTTCGCGTTTACTTCAGGGCAGGCCGATTAAGCGTTTCTGCAGAGGATCTCCCATTGTGGACGAGTCGGATGGCGGTGGATCACTTGATGACGCTGTTGCGTTATTGATTCATGATCCACAGATGCCTGCTCATCTCAAGACGATACTTGGCAATCTAATCGAAAAGGTGAACCGCACCGAGGAGCTTCTCACCAAGAACCAGGAGTTGGAGAGGAGACTCCAGCATGAAATCGGCGAGAAAACCCGTTTGCAGAGAGAGGTTGATGCTCTAAAGGAAGCACTTAGCAGGAGCAAAGAGGTCAGCCCATCTAAAAATTCTCATGCTGTGACTTCCGTAGGTATTAGCTGTTGTGAAGAGAAAGAGAGGTTGAGGTCAGTGGTTGTGGCCGGTGTGGATGAATCTCGTAATGCTAGTGCTATCGATCGTGTTTCGCATGATATGGATTGTATTAAGAAAACATTTGTTCTTCTTTCGGTAGACTGCATGCCTGTGACATTGTATCGTATGGGCAAATCTATTGATACTCGTCCTAGGTTGCTGAAAGTTGTAATGCCTAATTCTTTCTTTGCCAATCTCTTGCTTAGGAGAGCTCATCGACTTAAAGCCTTTTCTGTTCCACGAGTGTTCATAAGACCCTCGCTCTCGAAGGCGGAGAGAGAGCGTCGTAGAATTAGTAGACAATCTGTAACCAATGTAGGGCAGAAACAACGTCCTATGAGTTCTACTGCTGATTGTGAGCCAAACGTTTCTATGTCTGTACCTGCTCCATCGGTTTCCGTATCTTCATTGCTTGTCGAGAACAATGGCAATAATGTTTCAAATGCTCAATTATCGGGAAACGTGTGAGGTCTCATTGGAATATGCCTTACCTTGCTAGGACTGTAGAATGTATGGTAGCTAATATTCGCTCCGTAGGTAAGAATAAGGACGCTTTGATTGCTGGTATTCAGGAACAACGTGTCGATATATGTGCCCTTACCGAGACATGGTTTAGCCAGAGCGTCGATTCGGGCTCACTGCTCGGGGACGTGGCATCTATTTACCAGGTTCTTAGGTGTGATCGCAAACGCAAAAAAGGTGGTGGTGTTGCCTTACTCGTGCGCTCTAGTTTCTCGCCCGTTCTTATTTTCAAGGAATCTGTCCACGGTTCATATGAAATTTTATGCGTGGAGTTGGAAATTGACTTGAAACGTATTCGTTTCGTAGTAGTTTATAGAGCACCTGGATGTACTATGAAAATGACGGAACAACTTATTAAAGCGCTGAGCGATTCAATATCTGCTACTTGCTCAAGCATTATTGCAGGAGATTTTAATCTTCCTGATATTAAATGGAATAATTTGCCTGATGTTGAATACCGTACGCCATGCACGTCGGATAGTGCGAACTCGCGGGTTTTCCTGGACTTTTTTACCACTCATTCTTTGCATCAGTATGTCAGAGTTCCTACTAGGGGCAGTAACTTTTTAGATCTTCTCTTGTCTAACGACAAGGATTTAATCACTGCTGTGAGTGTCAGGGAACCACTAGGTTCGAGTGATCATGCTACAGTTCACTTCGAAATTAACGTGCGGCACCTTATTCCTACTTATATAACAAGGTTTAATTTCAAGGCTGCAGACTTTCTGCGCATTCAGAGTTATCTAGCGAATGTCGATTGGTACACTTCCTTCATGGCAGCTGGAACAGTGGATGCTATGTATGAAATGTTCATTGCGATTCTCCAGCACACAATTGAACTCTTTGTTCCTCTCGAGATGGTCCCGCTGACGGGGTTTAAACTACCGGATTACTTGGCTAGATTGAGTAGGCTTCGGACTCAAGCTTGGTTGAATCTGAGAGATGGCAGTAGCCCTGAATCATCTGCCTACTTCAAGGCTCTGAATGAAAGGTTTGATCGTAAATTAAAAAAGTATTTTTCACATGTCGAAAATAAAGTTATTAATTCCCGTAACCGGCTTGCCTTGTACAGATTTCTCAACACTAGGTTGCATACCAAACCTCTCGTGGGACCCTTTAAGCTTCCTGGTGGAACTTTCCTAAGAAAGGATGTAGACCTGGCGGAACATCTAGCTGAAGTTTTCTTGAGGTCCTTTGCCGACAGTTCTTCTTTGCCTTGCACTCAGCATCACTGCAATTCAGCCTTTCCCGTGATGACGGATTACTGTTGGTTCTCCAAAGATGAGTTGCTCTCTGAGCTGCTTAAGTGGCCTCGATCTTACTCGACTACTCCAGATGGAATACCGTTGTTCTTTATTAAGAAGATTGCACATGTTATCGTTGGACCTTTGGAATTCTTGTTCAATTTGAGTCTAATAAGAGCGCAGGTTCCCACTAGGTGGAAACTGGCCTACGTCACTCCCATTCTCAAAAGCCTCCCCACACTGTACCCGCCAATTTCAGACCTGTGAGTATCACTTCTCTCTTTGCACGACTTTTTGAGAAAATGCTGAAAAAGCGTATAATTCTGCATCTTGACACACATTCTATAATCTCGCCAAAACAACATGGGTTTCAAAAGGGAAGATCTACAGTAACAGCGATGCTTGAATGCCTTAACGATTGGACTGCGTCCCTGAATGATGGTAAGGGAGTCGACGTCATTTATTTCGATTTCTCTAAAGCCTTCGATAGGGTCTCGCACTCTAATTTGATTGAGAGACTTAGTCAAGTTGGTATTCATCGGAGGATAGTGCAGTGGCTCTCAGATTTCCTACGTGATCGAACCTTCTCAGTCCGTGTTAACTCTAAATTCTCTGCTCCAAGAAGAATAACCAGTGGCGTTCCCCAGGGAGGAATTCTTTCACCAGTCCTCTTCTATATCTATACTTGGGATTTACCCGATGCACTTGCTGCGTTTGGAGTGGGAGTTACAGCTTTTGCTGATGATTTCAAAATTTATCGGACGGTAAGTTCTGAGGAAGATATTCTTGCGATTCAGCTCGCAATAAATTTTATGAGTACATGGGCCAATAAATGGGGCCTACCTTTGTCCAAAGAAAAAACTAAGGTTCTTCATCTAGGGTCCAACAATCAAAACCACACTTATACCGTTGCTGGCGTTGAAATTGACAGTGTACACGAATATACGGACCTTGGTTTCATAATTTCTAAGGATCTCTGCTTTGATAAACATTGTGATGTTATTTCTCGCAGAGCTACTGCTGTAGTGGGCAAAATGTTCAGGGCTCTGTCAACACGGGACGCAAAAGTTCTTCTTCGTGCCTACAAAACTTACGTACGGCCTATACTGGAGTATGGTACCCTGTTTTCTCTCCGTATAAACGTGATGCAATTGAAAGACTGGAGAAAGTTCAAAATAGCTTTTCAAGGAAATTGATGACTAGAGCCATGGGGTTCCTGTATGACGTAATTCCATCCAGCACGGAACGGAACACGAATTTGGGCCTAACAACACTGTTACATAGGAGAAAAGTCAATGACCTGCTCTTGCTTCACAAAATCATCCATGGTGCTTGCGGTCTTAAAATTGAAAACTTGGTATCAACCAAAACCACGTCCACTAGGGGTGGTCGTTGAGGCTGCAGGTCAGAGCCGCAAGGCTCAACTGTAGAAGGTTTTACTTTATTAATAGAACGGCGGCCACTTTCGAAAAATTGTCTAAAAAAGGGTTGTTCGGTTTGAGCTACCGTACGTTCAAAAATCTTATAAGCAAGGACCTCAATATCTAATATCTAGGTCTTCACACGTTTGTCGATTTGCTCTTTTTTCTGTCTTATTTTGCTGTCTTAATTTCCTCTCCTTTTGTCCTATGTTTGTTTTAATCTGTTCCAGTTAGAGGTGTTTGTGAGGTATGCTGGATATCGGCGTTTTATCGAGGATTCTGCTTTGTGTTACTACTCAGTATTCTCACATGGGTGGGTAACCACCTGTGTAATAAACATAACATAACATAACCGCCATGCATATGAGAGCCTGTCGCATCACCGCGTGCTTGGTGTTTGTTATATAACTCAGATGTCTGAAATTTCACATTTCTATGGAACAACGAAGCTCCCAGAACACATAAAACGAACCAAATGCACACAAAGTGGCCTTTTCCCGGTAAGAGGCAGCATAGAAAGGTCTTTTCGTAGGCGCGCAGGTTGTAGAGAAAAGCGGCGCACTTTCAACTTTACCCTCGTCGTCAAAGAGACTGAATGAAGTGCTCTCCCCCAACCCCCCCCCCGGGGCAGACGTAACTCCAACGCCGGGCGAACTCCCCTGCTCAGAAAATTTTGAACAAGTTGCTTGCGCCTTATGAGCTCCGAAACAAGTTACTTGCGCCTTTAGACCACGAAAATAAGTTACTTGCGACTTATTGCTCGCGGTTAACTAACTTGCAAGCTTGCACCCAGGAATTTTAAACTTGCACGCAATTATCTGTATTGCAAGCTTGCAAGAAGCTTTTCTGCAGGCTTGCACTGCAGTAAGTTGCGTCATAACGCGCGCACGCGGTCATTTGGTAGCGTCCTCACACGCGCACGCGGTCGTACGGTGTATGTTTCGAAATCGGAGCTGCTCTACCGGACAGTCTTGCCATTCTTTCTGTCATCTTCCTTGTTTCCTCCCTCATCTCTTTTGGGGAGTGATGGGTGAAAATCGTTTCCAAACAGTTAATGATTGTGTTTTACTTGTTAGCCAGAGCTATAGTAATAGAACGGATATCCTATCCTATATCCTCACGGGGGGGGCACTCCACTCTGACTCACTGGCAGCGGCATAACCAGAAGCAAACTAGTTTACGAGACAACTCCGTTAAGACATTAAAACTTAATCAACCCAGTGGTTGGTGCAATTCATTGTTCGCATAGTTGAAGGCTGTATGGTCTTGACGCTACTTCATTTCGGTTCGTTCCTTATTCTCAGATTGGGCACTATATCTCTTACTGTTTACAGTAGCGTAGTTGGGGTTATTTTGAGTTATATATTTGTTGTGTGCAGCGTTTTCTTGTGCAGTCAAAAAAGCCCTAAACGGCTTTTCTATTCATTCGATCGCCCGTCTGCGTCGTGTGCGGCGGCGGTCCTGTGCGCTCGACTAGGCGATCTCCCTTCCCAGGCCATTTCTACCTTAACGTCACCAACTGCATGGCTACTTCTACCACGCCTACCCAGAGCGTATTTCTGTCTGTTCTGGTTCTGGTTGGCCGTATTCCTACTGCAACTGTAATCATCGCCGGACGGATTGTTCCCGATACTTCGTCAACTGGATCGATTTCGCCTGATCCCTTGTGGCAGGGGTATCCTCTTTGACTCGATTTGCCACCTTACGCGGTAAATTTGCCTCCTCGTTGCTCTATGGACGCTCAGGAAACTCCCTTGTCTTCGCGTTTACTTCAGGGCAGGCCGATTAAGCGTTTCTGCAGAGGATCTCCCATTGTGGACGAGTCGGATGGCGGTGGATCACTTGATGACGCTGTTGCGTTATTGATTCATGATCCACAGATGCCTGCTCATCTCAAGACGATACTTGGCAATCTAATCGAAAAGGTGAACCGCACCGAGGAGCTTCTCACCAAGAACCAGGAGTTGGAGAGGAGACTCCAGCATGAAATCGGCGAGAAAACCCGTTTGCAGAGAGAGGTTGATGCTCTAAAGGAAGCACTTAGCAGGAGCAAAGAGGTCAGCCCATCTAAAAATTCTCATGCTGTGACTTCCGTAGGTATTAGCTGTTGTGAAGAGAAAGAGAGGTTGAGGTCAGTGGTTGTGGCCGGTGTGGATGAATCTCGTAATGCTAGTGCTATCGATCGTGTTTCGCATGATATGGATTGTATTAAGAAAACATTTGTTCTTCTTTCGGTAGACTGCATGCCTGTGACATTGTATCGTATGGGCAAATCTATTGATACTCGTCCTAGGTTGCTGAAAGTTGTAATGCCTAATTCTTTCTTTGCCAATCTCTTGCTTAGGAGAGCTCATCGACTTAAAGCCTTTTCTGTTCCACGAGTGTTCATAAGACCCTCGCTCTCGAAGGCGGAGAGAGAGCGTCGTAGAATTAGTAGACAATCTGTAACCAATGTAGGGCAGAAACAACGTCCTATGAGTTCTACTGCTGATTGTGAGCCAAACGTTTCTATGTCTGTACCTGCTCCATCGGTTTCCGTATCTTCATTGCTTGTCGAGAACAATGGCAATAATGTTTCAAATGCTCAATTATCGGGAAACGTGTGAGGTCTCATTGGAATATGCCTTACCTTGCTAGGACTGTAGAATGTATGGTAGCTAATATTCGCTCCGTAGGTAAGAATAAGGACGCTTTGATTGCTGGTATTCAGGAACAACGTGTCGATATATGTGCCCTTACCGAGACATGGTTTAGCCAGAGCGTCGATTCGGGCTCACTGCTCGGGGACGTGGCATCTATTTACCAGGTTCTTAGGTGTGATCGCAAACGCAAAAAAGGTGGTGGTGTTGCCTTACTCGTGCGCTCTAGTTTCTCGCCCGTTCTTATTTTCAAGGAATCTGTCCACGGTTCATATGAAATTTTATGCGTGGAGTTGGAAATTGACTTGAAACGTATTCGTTTCGTAGTAGTTTATAGAGCACCTGGATGTACTATGAAAATGACGGAACAACTTATTAAAGCGCTGAGCGATTCAATATCTGCTACTTGCTCAAGCATTATTGCAGGAGATTTTAATCTTCCTGATATTAAATGGAATAATTTGCCTGATGTTGAATACCGTACGCCATGCACGTCGGATAGTGCGAACTCGCGGGTTTTCCTGGACTTTTTTACCACTCATTCTTTGCATCAGTATGTCAGAGTTCCTACTAGGGGCAGTAACTTTTTAGATCTTCTCTTGTCTAACGACAAGGATTTAATCACTGCTGTGAGTGTCAGGGAACCACTAGGTTCGAGTGATCATGCTACAGTTCACTTCGAAATTAACGTGCGGCACCTTATTCCTACTTATATAACAAGGTTTAATTTCAAGGCTGCAGACTTTCTGCGCATTCAGAGTTATCTAGCGAATGTCGATTGGTACACTTCCTTCATGGCAGCTGGAACAGTGGATGCTATGTATGAAATGTTCATTGCGATTCTCCAGCACACAATTGAACTCTTTGTTCCTCTCGAGATGGTCCCGCTGACGGGGTTTAAACTACCGGATTACTTGGCTAGATTGAGTAGGCTTCGGACTCAAGCTTGGTTGAATCTGAGAGATGGCAGTAGCCCTGAATCATCTGCCTACTTCAAGGCTCTGAATGAAAGGTTTGATCGTAAATTAAAAAAGTATTTTTCACATGTCGAAAATAAAGTTATTAATTCCCGTAACCGGCTTGCCTTGTACAGATTTCTCAACACTAGGTTGCATACCAAACCTCTCGTGGGACCCTTTAAGCTTCCTGGTGGAACTTTCCTAAGAAAGGATGTAGACCTGGCGGAACATCTAGCTGAAGTTTTCTTGAGGTCCTTTGCCGACAGTTCTTCTTTGCCTTGCACTCAGCATCACTGCAATTCAGCCTTTCCCGTGATGACGGATTACTGTTGGTTCTCCAAAGATGAGTTGCTCTCTGAGCTGCTTAAGTGGCCTCGATCTTACTCGACTACTCCAGATGGAATACCGTTGTTCTTTATTAAGAAGATTGCACATGTTATCGTTGGACCTTTGGAATTCTTGTTCAATTTGAGTCTAATAAGAGCGCAGGTTCCCACTAGGTGGAAACTGGCCTACGTCACTCCCATTCTCAAAAAGCCTCCCCACACTGTACCCGCCAATTTCAGACCTGTGAGTATCACTTCTCTCTTTGCACGACTTTTTGAGAAAATGCTGAAAAAGCGTATAATTCTGCATCTTGACACACATTCTATAATCTCGCCAAAACAACATGGGTTTCAAAAGGGAAGATCTACAGTAACAGCGATGCTTGAATGCCTTAACGATTGGACTGCGTCCCTGAATGATGGTAAGGGAGTCGACGTCATTTATTTCGATTTCTCTAAAGCCTTCGATAGGGTCTCGCACTCTAATTTGATTGAGAGACTTAATCAAGTTGGTATTCATCGGAGGATAGTGCAGTGGCTCTCAGATTTCCTACGTGATCGAACCTTCTCAGTCCGTGTTAACTCTAAATTCTCTGCTCCAAGAAGAATAACCAGTGGCGTTCCCCAGGGAGGAATTCTTTCACCAGTCCTCTTCTATATCTATACTTGGGATTTACCCGATGCACTTGCTGCGTTTGGAGTGGGAGTTACAGCTTTTGCTGATGATTTCAAAATTTATCGGACGGTAAGTTCTGAGGAAGATATTCTTGCGATTCAGCTCGCAATAAATTTTATGAGTACATGGGCCAATAAATGGGGCCTACCTTTGTCCAAAGAAAAAACTAAGGTTCTTCATCTAGGGTCCAACAATCAAAACCACACTTATACCGTTGCTGGCGTTGAAATTGACAGTGTACACGAATATACGGACCTTGGTTTCATAATTTCTAAGGATCTCTGCTTTGATAAACATTGTGATGTTATTTCTCGCAGAGCTACTGCTGTAGTGGGCAAAATGTTCAGGGCTCTGTCAACACGGGACGCAAAAGTTCTTCTTCGTGCCTACAAAACTTACGTACGGCCTATACTGGAGTATGGTACCCTGTTTTCTCTCCGTATAAACGTGATGCAATTGAAAGACTGGAGAAAGTTCAAAATAGCTTTTCAAGGAAATTGATGACTAGAGCCATGGGGTTCCTGTATGACGTAATTCCATCCAGCACGGAACGGAACACGAATTTGGGCCTAACAACACTGTTACATAGGAGAAAAGTCAATGACCTGCTCTTGCTTCACAAAATCATCCATGGTGCTTGCGGTCTTAAAATTGAAAACTTGGTATCAACCAAAACCACGTCCACTAGGGGTGGTCGTTGAGGCTGCAGGTCAGAGCCGCAAGGCTCAACTGTAGAAGGTTTTACTTTATTAATAGAACGGCGGCCACTTTCGAAAAATTGTCTAAAAAAGGGTTGTTCGGTTTGAGCTACCGTACGTTCAAAAATCTTATAAGCAAGGACCTCAATATCTAATATCTAGGTCTTCACACGTTTGTCGATTTGCTCTTTTTTCTGTCTTATTTTGCTGTCTTAATTTCCTCTCCTTTTGTCCTATGTTTGTTTTAATCTGTTCCAGTTAGAGGTGTTTGTGAGGTATGCTGGATATCGGCGTTTTATCGAGGATTCTGCTTTGTGTTACTACTCAGTATTCTCACATGGGTGGGTAACCACCTGTGTAATAAACATAACATAACATAACCGCCATGCATATGAGAGCCTGTCGCATCACCGCGTGCTTGGTGTTTGTTATATAACTCAGATGTCTGAAATTTCACATTTCTATGGAACAACGAAGCTCCCAGAACACATAAAACGAACCAAATGCACACAAAGTGGCCTTTTCCCGGTAAGAGGCAGCATAGAAAGGTCTTTTCGTAGGCGCGCAGGTTGTAGAGAAAAGCGGCGCACTTTCAACTTTACCCTCGTCGTCAAAGAGACTGAATGAAGTGCTCTCCCCCAACCCCCCCCCCCCCCCGGGGCAGACGTAACTCCAACGCCGGGCGAACTCCCCTGCTCAGAAAATTTTGAACAAGTTGCTTGCGCCTTATGAGCTCCGAAACAAGTTACTTGCGCCTTTAGACCACGAAAATAAGTTACTTGCGACTTATTGCTCGCGGTTAACTAACTTGCAAGCTTGCACCCAGGAATTTTAAACTTGCACGCAATTAACTGTATTGCAAGCTTGCAAGAAGCTTTTCTGCAGGCTTGCACTGCAGTAAGTTGCGTCATAACGCGCGCACGCGGTCATTTGGTAGCGTCCTCACACGCGCACGCGGTCGTACGGTGTATGTTTCGAAATCGGAGCTGCTCTACCGGACAGTCTTGCCATTCTTTCTGTCATCTTCCTTGTTTCCTCCCTCATCTCTTTTGGGGAGTGATGGGTGAAAATCGTTTCCAAACAGTTAATGATTGTGTTTTACTTGTTAGCCAGAGCTATAGTAATAGAACGGATATCCTATCCTATATCCTCACGGGGGGGGCACTCCACTCTGACTCACTGGCAGCGGCATAACCAGAAGCAAACTAGTTTACGAGACAACTCCGTTAAGACATTAAAACTTAATCAACCCAGTGGTTGGTGCAATTCATTGTTCGCATAGTTGAAGGCTGTATGGTCTTGACGCTACTTCATTTCGGTTCGTTCCTTATTCTCAGATTGGGCACTATATCTCTTACTGTTTACAGTAGCGTAGTTGGGGTTATTTTGAGTTATATATTTGTTGTGTGCAGCGTTTTCTTGTGCAGCCAAAAAAGCCCTAAACGGCTTTTCGATTCAGTTTATTGCCTTTGAGCCTTTAGTTTTATCTCTTTGCAGCAGTTCATTAATAGCTCATTCATAGCTTCTTCTTCAGGTCTAAAATAATCATATTCGCTTTAGCTTACGGATGACTAGCAGGGGTCGTCGTGTAACTCACTTGCGACATTTCTGCTAGCTTGCAGCAACTTACAAATGACTAGTTTGAGGCAATCTATGACCCGCATGCAGCTTGCAAGTAACTTGTTAAAAATTTTCTGAGTGGCGTCGCGCATGGTGCGCGACAGAATGGGACGAGTTGTCCGACTGCTCCTGACAGGGACGGCTTGTGACTCGGCTAGAGCGCGAAAGTGCGTGCCGGTGACCGTTGACTGCGTTTTTCGCGCGTAGAAGAGGGAAAGTAGTTGGATGAGACACGTCTGATGTCTGCTGGTAGGGAATTCTATGCGTTCTGGTGGGGAATTATATGCCCAATTCTATGCGTACCCCGCTCGTACTAGTGTATTGTTGACCGGTGGCAATAGGGTGAGTGCATAGAATCCTAACGAAGTTAGCTGTTATATTTCCACGCATGTCTACTGCGAGTGAACCTTAAAGATTCCTTCTTGAAGTGGGAGCGTCTGCTGACAAAGTGCGGGTGGAAAGAGAGTCAATCTCTTTCAAATGGGTGAAGGAAAACGGAAAATTCGAAACAGGAATTGGGCCAGGATTATAAAGTAGAAGTCTCGGAAGCAAGTGCTTCTAAGCTCCCGAACTTTTTAACAGATTCCCCTTGAACACTGGCATTGTCTTCAAGCGTTTGACGTTTTCAGGGATTGCTGAGACGTGAGACTTTTACAAGATTTCAAAGACAGGTCAATGGCGCACTAACCCGTAGCTTTTCCCTTAATTCTAACGTCGTTCTACACTTGTCCGTCACCTTTCTCCACTTACTTTCATAGTTCACGTATAGTGACATTGCCGAGCACCCTTTTAGCAAACACTTAGGAATTTCCTATTTCTCCATTCTACAAGCAGAAGCGAAAGCATTTTACTACTTCCTTTTCCTTCCAAGTGCCTCCACCGAGAGTTCGTCGAAAATTTCGTGCTCCGCGGCTAATCATGCGTCACCGAGCGCACGTCCGCGTTTCAACGTTCGTCGCGTTAAGCCCCTTGCAGACCGGCGCAGTGGCGGCGGCGGCGCCTATCGCCGCTCCAGCGGCAGGTGGAGGGGCGGTGTCCTTTCTCGCCGCCTAGGGGTGGCGGCGGCCGCCGCCAGGCTAATTCCGTTTGGGGCGCGCGTGCGCGCAGCGGTCTCGCAACGGGGCAAAGAGAGGATGACCTTCGATGCGCCGATTTCCCTCGGCTGGCGTGGAGCCGCGCATTGTCCGCAGTGTGCACACAGCGCAGCACACTCCACGTCTCGATGTGCCGCCGCTCTCGCCGCCCTTCAAAAAATGACCCCAGTCATTTCGGGCGGCGGCCAAGGCGGCGGCGCCGCCGTGGGCGTGGCGAGGCGTGGCCGCGGCGACTTGGCCGCTGCGGGTCTGAAAACCCCACCACCGCCGTGGCCGCCGCTCGGGCACGTCATCGCTGCCGCCTCCCTATGCTAAACCATTGGTCCGCGGCCGCCGCCGCCACCGCCACTGTGCCGGTCTGAAAGGGCCTTTAGAGTTACGTCCTGGAGCCCATCCCCCTCCCCACCTTTAGGATAGAAAATGCCATCATATCTCACTTGTCTCCACTGTATCATTTGCCGTCACCTGCACCGATTTGCTGTACGCAGGCAACGTACTCATTCATTTCTGCCGCTTGCCAGAGTAGGTCGCTCTCACAAGGTAGGTCAGCGAACTGGGTCCGGACGAGGATCACAGAACTGTGTTTCGTTCCTGATAATGCCCTTGGGTGGTCCAATGGCAAAAATTGATATCACTTCAGTGCTGGCTGATAGGGCAAAGGTGACATCTGAAATGGCCCTGTCGTGCACAGAGCTTAACCTACAAAAGGACTGGAGCTCAAATTGTAGTAAGATTACAGAAATATAATAATTTATGACGTTTCTAGGCTAAGCTGCAGTGCACATTCAAGTGAGTCATTTGTAATAGTGACAATAGTGATTGTGATGGTCGAGTGGATAGCGAGGCTGACTTGGTGGAGGAGTCGAGGGTTCGATTCTGGGGATGGGGTTTCTGCATGGAGAGGTGGACTTTTACCACTTTTGCAAGTGAAGATTACATTTTGGCTTCGTTGGAGTACCGTATCGGGTAGTGGAGAGTAAAGCTAACAAAGTCATGATTACCGATTTCCCCAACACTTCGCTTATGGGAATTATTTCAGCAGCTGACCACAAATCTGCCACTCTTTTTCTAAATTATCACTCTGCTTGTACTATTTCCATCGAAGGTTGGAGTGGAAGATTGGAAAATAAGTTGGACCACATTGGAGAAGAAGACCTTACTAAGGTAGACAGCTGTACTCACCCATTCTACCGTAACCTGCCGTAATCGACCGAAATTTCAAAAATAGGTATGATATTCGCGATCAGCACCCCAAATAACCCTCTTGGGCGATGTTTGAGCAAAAACTTTTCTTTCGACTTCTCCCTCGACCTTTGGAGCCGTGAAAGGCAGCAGTGCCGATTATTTGGAGTACACCCCCTTACTTACACATACCGTAACCTGTCATCCATCGTTTCACCTAAAGGGTTGCCAGATTGGTGATCTGCACTCCAAATAGCGCTAGAGATGAATTTTGTACGAAAAATCATTTTTCGACCTCTAGAGTTGAGGAAGTGAGTACAAGTGTTCTTATCTGCAATCCCCGACCCGTCTCCCCTAACTGTATGGGAGAATACCATGAGTGCCGTACTTGATAACAAGAAGTTTCGAAAAGCATAAAAAGCAGTCTGTATAGAAATCCGAGGCACGATGAGCATGCTTGATGACGGGTCGAATCAATACTTGTCGATCGTGTTGGCAAATGAGTTGACAGCAAGAATCACTTCCAAAGGTAATTGAGAACATTCCAGAGATGTAATATAGGGGCAGCATCTAGCGAGAGCTTCCTCAGCAGACAAGCGTTGTTTAATGGACGCGCTACATCACTCCACACAACAAAACCAGCTTCTCCCACACCTGACAACAGGTTGAAAGCGGGGTTAGGAAGCGAAGAAGGTACCCTACCAAAACCAAAATGTACTTTTCATTTGCAAAAACGCCGACAGTCCGCCTAGCCACGCAGAAACCCCACTCCTCGAATTGCACCCTCGACCCCTCCCACAAGTCCGCCTCGTTATCCACTTTGGCTCTCGTTCAGCATCTCTGGACCGAGTTCACTGACCTCCCTTTTCAGGGTGCCCAAATATTCCGTTCACTGCGCGCACGAGGAAGTCGAGCTGTCATGATGCTTGGAGTCGAGATGTTCTCTTGAAATCAGGCGAGTCTGATTAGGAGACTATCTCAACGGTAGGCCGGAACGTTCCAAGTGTTGTATATGGCCAGAATCGCTTCTTTCTGGGAAACAGGAGAATGCAAATATCTCGACCCCAATACAACTCTGCGCAGAATTCGGGACGACGGAAGTTGGGCCGTTGGCGGCGTTAGCCTTTTGCCTGCACGCGAACGGCGGGCTCAAGTTGGCTGAAAACAGCGACGAAGAGCGAGCGGATGTGGCGCAGTGGGTAGAGGGGCGGCATAATCCCCGTGATCGCTGCTTCCAGCCATCTTGAGCCCGCCCTCCGCGTGCAGGCAGAAGGCTAACGCCGCCAACGGCCCAACTTCCGTCGTCCCGAACTCTGCGCAGAGTTGTATTGGGGTCGAGATATGTGAATTCTGTTGTTTCCCAGAGAGAGGCGATTCTGCCCATATACAACACTTGGACCGTTCCAAACTACCGTTGAGATAGTCTCCTGGTGAGCGGCCGAATTCGAGTGTCTGGAGGTATGTAGGCTGCGTTATTTATCTACCGATATGACGCTGATTTACACCGAAAATGTGTTGCTGGCTGTATTTGAGCATCGTATGAAGACTGGAGGGAAGAACAGAAAAAACGCACTTAATGCTCTTCCAGCGGATGGAATAGAACACAACGTTTCACAACCCTCAGCTGTAGCATTTACGCATGACGAACAGGGTCACAGCGAACGTGTTCCTCGGCCAAACCGTCGACCTTATGTCTGACGGCTTGGCCAAACGGTCACCGATTCAAGCGCGAGGCAAATTAGGTAATGCCCGAAGCCTGCAGCCTAGCAGCTTTATTCGACTGGTGCAGGACTCGGGTCGACATATCTACACTTTGTTTTTCAGAGACGGAGGCGTCTCTACCCACGTACACCCATTCTGCCGCCCAGACCTGATGGTCAGGTAGTCCCCATGGACAGGGTGTGGGTACATCGCCATAGCAAGGAAGGAGGAGAGAGCAGGTGAAGGTCTTGGCCTCGCTGCTCGGCTCGTTCGGAGACGTGCTTTCCGTTATGCGCGAACAGGGCATCGGGAACTTGTATCCAAACATCGTCTTCGTAATATTCAGGTATAACCTGGCGAGCACAGCGTCTGCAGCGATGGTAAATGACGCGAATGCTGATAGGCAATTTTCAGTACAAGTCGTCCTAATCCTCGCCATGGTCTGGATCCGCTCGGGTGATTTTTGGACATGCGGATTGTCCTTCCTTTAGAGCTCACCCGATCCTACTACGTGGATTCGGCTGTTCAAATGGTCGACAACGGACAGCTAGACATTGGTATTGAACGAAATGAACGGAGGAGATGCTGGAGTTTGTGTGACTAATCCGAGCCAACTGGGCGCACATTGAGTTTTCTTATCAGGACAGTGATTTCTTGACAAGAGGACGCAGCTCATCAGCTTGATCCTACTACTTGGGATTTTTCGCGGATATTCTGCAAGACTCCTACGTTCACAGCTGTTTAGAATAGTTATTTTGCATGGTAGGCGAAAAAGCAAATCTTGCACGTACTTCATAAAGATAGAACAATCAAAAAGTTCCGTCATTGCCACCATCATCTTGTACTTCAAATCATAAGCGTGGACCTTGGAAATGTGGAGCTGAAAGGTGTACAGTTTTAATAGATGCCGAACTCTTATTTACTAACTACCACTTCATTAAATGTAGCAACTAATTACTTATGCTCTTGTTCAAGTCCACGGTTGTGTTTAAGGCCTATGTAAAGCGAAAAAAAAAACCGTGGCTGTGTAGGCGCACACTTCGGCCTTCATACGGCACGGCTGCATGACTGTTTGGCAGTGGGAGCAGTTCGTAAAAGGCAACACTCAGGTGCTAGCCACTGAGGGCCTGCCCTGAAGGAGGTTAGAAGTGCTTTGTCCAACATTTCTTCCGGTTTCCCTCGAATCCTTCCTTTTTGCATATGGCAAGTTGATTGCTTGCAGCTTTCGTGGCTTTTTTGTCCTTTTGGAAGCACTCCATAGAGGGACTTATAAAACCTTGAAATAATAGCTACTTTGGTTGGTTATTGGTTACTGTCGGCTGGCTTCGATTCGCCTGATGCTTCCCAAACGCTCTTCTTAACGGCAGGTGCGGAAACGCTTAAGGCCCCCACACACTTCTGCGGTAACGCCACGGTCCTATCCTTAACCACAGGGCAGACGCAGAGCTCGCCGCCGCCGGCGTCCCTGCCCTATCCTTAATCATAGCGGCGCGCGGCACTGTCGCAGAAGTGTGTGGGGACCTTTAGTCCGTGATGGTGAGGCGAAAACGCGTGCGACTTGTTAGCTCCGTGCGTGTGGGTCCCGCACCGATTAGCATGGATGGCGTCATTTCGGGAACGAGAAGAATGTCGGAACAAGGAGAGAAGTGATTACCTACACGACAGGAGAACCTCCGAAGGCAGCAACTAACTTGAGCAAAATCTTCTTCCTGGGAAAGAAGCAGCTTGATTACAAAAAAGCTTACTCGAAAGTCGATGAGCTTAGAACTTGATGACAAGATAGTAGAGAAACAAATAATAGAGCTAGCACAGAATACGCGTTAATAACTACCTGCCGCTCAAAAGAGAGGTCCCAAGAATGGGCGTAAAGCAAGGAAGAAGTCGCACGAGTAAGTCCCGTCAGCACCAGGGATGGGCGGATTAACCGTTAAGCGTTGCCCGTTATCCGGCTTTCAGGGTTTTGCCCTATCCGTTTTGTTGTTCGTGATCCGATAGATTTTGGGCTGAATAACGAACAACAAATTGACTAACTCTCAAGATTTCGATATGGTGCCGAAGGGTTTACATGGAAGATTCTATGTAATCCCATAGGGGTGGTCATGAACAATGTAGGTGGCATGACAACCTAATAGGTTCTCTGGAAATTATAGTTGTGCCCTACCAAAAATTTCGAATAAGCGAATAAATTCGAATAGCGACGATTTTCAAATGTTCGAAAATTGAATATTAGAAAATCGAATATCGAATATTACGTTAGAGAATCGTGTTTTTCCGAGCATTAGAATTAGAATACACTCGAAAATCGCCTTTTTTCGAGCGTTCGAATTCGAATGCGTTCGAGTAATCATTTAGGCGCAACTAGCGTTTTTGGAGTGGAGATCATTTCATCAAAGTAAATACGGGGTGTCCCAAAAAAGGTATGCATTGCTTGCAAGGTAATAACTTCACCCACAGTGAAGGTACAAAAGAGGTTAAGGGCAATATGAAAGCTTAAAAAGCAGAAATTTTCCGACATGTGAAAGGTGTGGATTGCGCCAGGCACTCGTCCGAATTCCTCCATATCACATTCTGTTGGTTGTGCTTCACTTGCGTACATGTTGTAATTTCTCCTTTTGAACAGTATCGTTTTATTTGTGCTTCTTTTTAATGTTTAAAACATAAAACACACTATGGCTTTCGAAAAATGCAGGGTATCCTATTTGAAAGGTTCTAACATGGCTTCTAATGAGACTGAAACCTTGCATTTCAGACTTGATTGAGTGTGTGTGGGTGAAGTGAGTAGGTGGTGCTTTGGAGAAGTAGTCGCTGAATCGCCTCTGTACTTCGACGATGTTTTCGATTTTTCAACAGCACTTCAGGATAAACTTCTCCTTGAAGGACATCCTAGAGCCAGGCATGACTCTTGCTACGGGCTCAGGTTGAGAGCTTTATTAGAGCGATAGCGAGCACGGCCTATTGTGTAATCAAGAAGCTCATATGTTACGTGTCTTTCACGTGATTGTCAGATTCTGAATTTAAAAAAAGTACAGCACAGGTTAACGCGGCCAAGAAGCGACAAGATGGTTACAAGCACTCAGCCCAATGCACCATCTATCGAGTCTGAGATGTAAGGTTTTAGACTAGTGTATGGCGCGATCATGACCATTTGCAAGTCACAAAATTTTCGCTGTCCTGTTCTTTCACGTGAGTCTCATACAGCTCCAAATGTTTTACTATCAACGATGTTAGTACCTTTAAAATATTAGGCTGGTCGAAAAGTCATGCAACAAAATTCGAAAGGTATGATGACCTCAATATGAGAGTCGACAACTTCTTCAAGTCGGACGCAAGAAATCAACGATTTGCCGAGCAGATGGGAGGAAGCTATATCGCTCTATGTTGAACATATTGTTGACTCCTAGTTGGTATTGAGAAAGATGAATGAATGAAGAACGTTGAATTGAATAAAAAATTTTCTTTCGTTTCAAGACTCTTCGGCCAGCCTAATAGTACCTGAATTTTTAGGACACCCTCCATTATTCGCAAGCCGTAGCGTGTTTTAAATTTTAGACTTAAAAAAGCACAAGCTAATCAACGTGGTCTCTTTAAGGAGAAATTACAACAAGTATTTATGTGAAACACAATCAATCGAGCGTAAAATGGATGAATTCAGACGAGTGCCTGGCGCAATCCACATCTTTCATATGTCAGAAAATTTACATTTTTTATGCTTTCTTGTTTGCTCTTAACCTCTTCTTTACCTGCACTGTGAGCGAAGTTATCACCTTCCAAATAGTGCATACGTTTTTTGAGACACCCCGCATATTGATGACAAGTGTCCTGACACCTCTACGTGAGCATTGCACTTGCCAGCCTTGTTTGATGTCTGACTTTCGTTTCGCTAACACAGTCCCCTCTTGTTACAGCGCGTTTGAAGAGACCGGAGAAAAATCCGCGTTATAACGGGAGTCGCATATAACCGGAGCTGACACTTTTAGACTGTTTACGCGTAAATTTGTTTAGAATCGCATAGAATTGCTAAATATGACTATAGTAATGGAATATGTGACTGTGAGGGGAGTGTGAATACAAAGCAGAACTTTATACTATTGATGTAGGCCTGCCCTCAGAGATACTCTCTTGCTATATGCATTAATATGACAGATATGTAGGAGGAATAACGAGTACAAAGTTGGAAGGAATCAACAACGAAACCGTGTAACCTGATGTTACAATATCTTTTGCCGCCTTCAAAACTCTCGCGCCAGGCGGGACACGGACCCGCACTCTACCTTCCAGCCTGGATGTTAGCCCATTATGCTATCAACGCCGTTAAATCGCGCGCCGCATCCGCCGTATCCTCGTCGCAGCGCATTCGGGGCGTTGCATGTGATCAAACAGCGCTGTTGCTGTAATTCTGCCAGGGAAGCAGAAGTTGCAGGCACAAGCCCTGAATGTCGCGGGAGTTTTGATTGCAACAAGCCGTCATGTGACACCATATAGCCTCTATACCAGCTGCTTAAAATAAATCTTAGGATATTGTCTTTAATAATCTGAGTTTTAGTCCACACCTTCTGTCGTTTTTGATTTTGATTTTGAAACCCACCAATTTACTGTTGTTACGTATTGATTGTGATAGTGTGCTATTAGAAGTCACATGTGTAGCTGTTGTTGTGATATAGTGTTTACTAGCTGTATTTAGTAGTTGTTTTGAATTTTTTCTATGTAGTAGATCTCGTACTCAATGTATCGATTATTTTGTGTGTGCCTGGCCGTGTCTCTGGCAGGGGTGTGCGTAAATGAAATCCGAAATTTCGTAAATCGTAAATCGTAATTACGAAAAAATCGTCGTAAATCGTAAATCGTAAACCGTAAATCGTAAGAGGTGCCTGACTTATAGCACATCCAACTTCCTTGTATTTATTTCTACTGTGTTAAAGCTAATCGAAGCTTTATATGTTTTATTGAGACGGTTTCAGCTTGAGCTGGACACCTCTCTAATTAAGATGGAAGCCATTAAAATCAACTAGCACTTTCAAATCAAAGTGGACAACTTTTTGAAGAACCAAAATAAACTGCTTGTTCAAAAACACTATCTTAAAAGGCGCCTATACTGGGTGCCCCAATAAAAAGCTCACCCTATCTTAAAAGGCGCCTATACAGGGTGCCCAAATAAAAAGCTTGGACGATCAAAAATGTTTATCATTCTACTAGCCATTGGCTTGCATACAAAACTATGACTTTGTAGAAACAACCGAAACAACTCCGAATAAACCAACAAAAACCATTCCATCCAAAACCAAAAAAAAATAATCGACTCAATAAAAATAATTTGAAAACAGTATTTGCACAGATAATCCAATAAGCATCCCCTACTGAGCGAGCGCATGGCACATTTCTATGGTGTGACACACCTAAAGTTCCAAGTCTTCCCACACAGTCTTTTGAATTGTACCCAACAGCATTTTTGTAGCAGACGGTAAGGGATTGTGTGACGATTGAAAAGTATGATCGCATTTTTGGACATTCATCATAGTCGGATTTTTGACCTAAAATTATAAAAGAAGATATTTTTATGCCATTCTTTAGAAGTAATGTAGAGAAGCAAGGTACAGCTTGAATTGCAAGTGGTTTAACTGATTCGTACAAGGCGCACTTTAAACATATAAGAGAAGTCGGAGGATGATGGTTATAGCGTGATCCAGAATAGGAGTTCTTGATTAGGATCCTACCACGGGCAGTCAAGTCTTCCACACCTGCTGGGTTGTGAATTGGTACCTGATTTGTCTGGGAAGGGTAAAACACTAACCTCTACATCGGCGGCAACCGCAATTCATTTTATCAGGTTGAGTCATAAGTTTTGCAGGTGGCGATGTCCGTTCCTCCACGTGGTGCCACTGGAAACTGCTCGCTCTGCGAGCTAAGCTAAGCACGGACATTCGAATGCAGGCGACAGGCCCTTGTGACAGGCCGGCCTACGAAGACCCATGTCACATCACATTTATTTATTTATTTATTTATTTATTGCACTCAAAGGTGCGCATAACATCAAACACATCATAAACGAAGTCCAGAAGAAGATCCAGTACTAACCAAAAAAAAACTGCAAACAACAAAAAGTAAGCCTTCTAAAAAAATAATAAAGGAGGAAACGTATCAAAATGAAGAAACAAATCATATCATACTCACAAACAATGTAGGGACGTAAGGTACGAAAAGAGCGCTCTGAATACTCCTGTTCTGAAGCAATAGAAATCCCCTTATCCTTTCCCTTGCAGTACCTTCACTCTACGCTTGAAAACTCTGAAATCTACAGTACAAAGATATGGTGTGGTTACGAAGTCACCGCTAGAGTTTACGTATATCACAAGGCAATCCCCTTCCACGAAATTTGCTATGTCGAAGCATAGGGATTGTTGGTAGGCAAGTTAGGTAATGTAAGACATAGAATTGCACACCCAAGATAGAATGAAACGGTTTGTATAAGCCAGCCCAGCTATAGCGTGGTTCTTTATACTCAAACCATGATTGATGACAGTTCAAGTTTCTCGAGATAGTGTGGTCCTGCCGCGAGTCAAGGGACATAGGACGAGGCTTCAAGGCCGTTCTATGTGGAAGTCCCAGGACCACCAGTGGAGTTGGAGTCATCGTCTCCGAACGATTTCGTGACTCGATTGTAAGTGTCGAACGCTTTAAGGATCGGTTGATGAAGATCGTTGTCGCCGCCAAGGAGCGACTCTATCACTTCTTCTCTGCGTATGCTCCGCAGACTGGCTGCTCCGATCAAGCCAAGGATGAGTTTTGGAGCCTGCTTGATGAGAAAACAGCAGAGGTGCCGTCGAAAGATGTCATCATAGTCGCTGGTGACTTTAATGGGCACGTCGGCGCGACGAAAGACGGGTACAGCTGTCATGGTGGGTTCGGATACGGATCACGTAACGCCGATGGTGAGCGCATTCTTGATTACGCGGAATCGCATAACCTCACCATAGTGAACACCGTCTTCCGAAAACGCGACTCACACTATGTCTCATACTACAGTGGGAGCACCAAGACTCAGATAGACTTTGTCCTTGTGAGAGATCGCGACCGGAGTCTTGTCACAGACGCGAAGATCGTGCCGTATGAGACGGTCGCCCCACAGCACCGACCGCTGATCTGCACCCTAAAGGTCGCCGCTCCAAGGCAGAAGCAGGTCGAGCGATGCGGTGCACCGAGAATCAAGTGGTGGCGAATGAGAGAGAAGGAAGCAGCTGTGATTTCTCGCGTGCGGTTACCGACAGTCACAACTGTCGACGAAACTTGGAAGAAGGCTGCCGACGCGATACGTGAAGCTGCAAGGTTGGAGCTCGGCATCACGTTGCCTGGACGACGCAAGGTCGAAAAGCAGACGTGGCTGTGGACAGATGACGTGAAAGCAAAAGTTCGAGAGAAGAAGTCGCTCTATCACGTGTTTCTCAGCGACAAGACAGCCGATAACTGGCGGAGGTACCAAGAAGCGAGGAAAGCTGCAAAGAAGGCCGTGGCTGTTGCAAAAGCCACCCATTATGGAGATGTCAACGAGGACCTCGAATCGCGCGATGGTGAACGGTATTTATACCGACTTGGTAAGAGCCGCCATCGCCAAACAGAGGATATTGAAAAGTTTTTTTGGCATCAATGATGAGAGCGGCCATCTTCTGACAGACCGCAAAAAGGCGCTGAAGCAATGGTGTGATTACTTTGAGGAAATTTCCACTATGGAATTTCCTCACCCGGCCATCCCTTCTGTGGCTTCTGTCCACGGTCCCGTTCAGAAGATCACCGTGGAGGAGACAGAAGCGGCTCTGAGGAAGATGAGGCCAGGCAAAGTGACTGGGCCCGACGACGTGGCAGCTGATCTGTGGAAGTCAAAGCTGTGGTACCCTGCCGAGTGGTTGGCGCAGTTCTTTAACCAGGTTGTGGCGGAGAAGAAGGTGCCCGAGTGTTGACGCCAAAGCACGACGATTCCGATTTGGAAGAAGAAGGGCAGTCCTGCAGACTGCTCCAATTACCGTCCGATTCGCTTGCTCTCGCACAGCATGAAGATCTTTGAGAAAATTGTCGATGGTCGAATTCGTGACATCGTTCAGCTTTCCAGCAATCAGTGCGGCTTCGTGGCTGGCTGTGGCACCATTGATGCCATACATGCCGCCCGCCTCCTGTTAGAGAAGCATCGCGAGAAACAGAAGCCAGTGCATATCGCCTTCCTCGACCTAGAGAAGACCTTTGACCGCGTACCGCGTGAAGTGATATGGTACGCCTTGCGACATCATGGAGTTCCCGAAGAGCTCATAGAGTGGGTGCGAATCCTCTACTCTTCTCCAAAGAGTAGAGTTCAAGCTGCAGCCGGAACCTCGATGGAGTTCCCCATCTCTGTCGGGGTGCACCAGGGTTCTGCGCTTTCCCCACTCCTTTTTGTTGTCGTGATGGACGCCATTACACGCGATCTTCAGAAGCCAGTCCCCTGGACACTGCTTTATGCTGATGACGTAATGCTCGCTAGCGAAAGTAAAGGTGAACTCGAGCGAGAGGTGCAAGCTTGGTGTGATCGCTTGGAGTGTTTTGGACTCAGACTGAACGTGAAGAAGACCGAGTATCTAACGACGGACGTTAACGAGTTCAGCTCCATCAAGGTTAACGCCATCGAGCTCCCACGCACTTCGGTTTTTAAGTACCTGGGATCAGCAGTAGCATCCGATGGCAATCTGATGATTGAAGTGAGCTCACGCGTGAGTGCAGCTTGGTCCAAGTGGCGCTCGTTGACTGGCGTGCTCTGCGACACGAAGATACCAGAGCGCTTTAAGTCAAAGATCTACAGGGCAGTCATCCGGCCAGTAGCGATGTACGGTGCTGAGTGTTGGCCTGCGACCAAGGAGGTTGAAACGCGCCTCAGCGTCATGGAGACGAAGATGCTGCGCTGGACGGCTGGAGTCACGCGCCTGGACCGCATCCGAAACGATGTCATTCGGCAGAAGTTCGGTGTCGCGCCGATAGCGGACAAGATGCGCGAAGCTCGCTTACGATGGTACGGCCACGTTCTGCGTGGAAAAGAGGACAGCGTCCGCAAGATAGGCCTTAACATCGAGGTAATAGGAAAGCGGCCTAGAGGGCGTCCGAAGCAGCGCTGATCTGACACGTTGCATATGGACTTGAAGGTTGCTGGTGTCCACCCTGATCTAGCGCTGGATCGGGAGAGGTGGCGTCATGACACCAGAATTTTGGACCCCTTTAAGAAGCGGGACAGACGCTGAAGAAGAAGAAAAAGGAGTCATAAGTTTTGCAACATTTCTGTTTGTTCTAAAACTCAAAGCAAAATCGCTGAAGTAATATACTCTGTTTTAAAGCTTGTTTCCTAACGATCACTTTGAGTTATAAATCGTTAATTTTGCTTGTGTTGTTGAAAAGTTTTATTCTCTAGAACGATAAACACTCGAGGTGGAAAAGTGTGTGATTTCATTTTCAATTAGTTCAAGCTCTGAAACAACCCAGCAGCGGGGGTCAAGCACATTGAGAAGGTCACCGGCAAGTCCACTCCTAGCCGATGGTATCAGAAGCTCCTTTCCGCCCAGAAAGGCAACGAAGGCAAACCACTCGCGGGAAGATCAGCTGCTATAATCAAAGGGCGCCTGCGCAAAACCGTCAAGTCCAATTCTTCTCGAACCCCACTGTGTAGGACTGACCGCTGATCTCCACACCTCCAGAGGACTACCGCTCGTCGGCTGCAGAAGACTGGAAGGTCGTCAAAACTGACTTTGTCAGTGCCTTATGCGTTGACAGAAACCCAAGTAAATCGCTGTGCTTCCGACTGCCGAGAGCTCCGGCACCGGTTCAAGGGAGAGGGCTGAATCTCTACTAGCGATGAAAGGCGGATGCTTTACTACAACCGCGAAGTTGGAAAGCAATGGTTGGAACGCAAGAAGCCAGGCTTCTGACGTTAAAACCGGAGCTCCACCGAAAGAAATTCTTGCTGTACATTTGGTGGATGTGTAGTGGTCTTGTGCACTGGGAGCTGTTCCACGTAGTCAAACCGATGCTCGCTTCTGCTAACAACTCGATTAGTTTTAGCAAAAATTAGTGGGTGGAGAAGGAAGTCGATGCGTGTCATTGTTTCATCCATCGGGACGACATCCGACCGCTTACGGCACTTCAAACGCCCGAAAAAGTCTAGTAATTGGACTGCCTCAAAATCAAGCAACACCCATACACCCCGGACATTGTGCTGTCTGACTGTCATCAGCATCGGTCGATGGATCACTTCTTCCATGGTGGGCGCTTTGCCGAATTCAATGAGGTCACAGCGGTGGTACGCGACTTCTTCAGACTAAATTCTACAGGGATGTAATCCGCTCAGTACATGAAAAGCGGAAGAAACTCATTAAGAATAGCGGCAATTGGTTCGGGTAAGTCAGTCTATTTTCCTTTGTGGTATAATCTTATTTTTGCTGGAAGACAAATTTTGTTGCAAAACTTACGACTCAATTTAATATAAGGCAAACCCACACTCGAATAACCTCTACGATATCCCGCAGAAGTAGAAAGAATGGATGACGCATCTCAGACAGGGCTGGTTAACGTCGTTCTTTGTTCTTTATCATTTTTGAAGGCAACCACAACTTTTGGAATGAAAGATCGTCGTTCGACGATACTAGGCAATTACTTTCGGCATTTACTTCGCTCGTAGGTTTACCTGCACTTGTTAAATTTCGGAGACTCCAAAATATGGTATTACTAATTAACGACTGCTTGCGTTCGCCAGTACTGCTCTCCACTACCTTTGTAACAAACGCTATCGTATCTTTTGCCCAGTCTTTAGCATTCTGAACGGATCGCATAGAGCGAACGCAACAGCCCCAATCGAACCATTGAAACGAGACCAAAAGTGTCAAACTTTTCACTTCCATTATGAAAGCGCCAGTGCTTAACGAGCACCTCATACGTAAATAAACTACGTTCCATGACGTGAAGTGATAATCAGATTGAAACATGATTGTTTTATTCTTTCCAACAGTTTAGCTGTTATTGCACAGCCTCCGATCAAGTCCAATATTCCTTGATGGCTTTGCATGAGTTCTACTCGTGTGCATTGGAGAGAGTCGCCTATGTGGTGAACAAGTGGTGAAAAAGTTATAAGTTGACTAGGCGGTGGTTGCAGTGTAGAATATGGTTCAGCAGATGATCATCTTCATTCCAGTGCAAGGAGAATTTCCATGCTTTTCTGTGAACTGGAAGGAAATGCTCTCAGGCCATTCGAATGTGAGATGTTGTGCTAGAGTGTGAACAGAAAAAAGGTTAACCCAGTTTCATTACCAGGCATTAACTCGAGCGGCCTACCCACAAAGCTGCGTTTTGTTACAGCGCCACAGCAGAACATAAAAAAGTAAATAGGAAACAGCAATGAGCTGTGAGGGAAGTCTTTAAAAGTAGGTACATCGTCATAATCCGAATTGTGTCACGTTATGTGGAGGTTTGTCATCCGTGCACCGAAGATCACATTTACGAAAATTTACGATTTACGACCCAAAACGTAAATCGTAAATTTTCGTAAATGTAAATCGTAAATCATAAAAAATTATCAAAAATCACCGCAAATCGTAAAATCGTAAATCGTAATTACGCACACCCCTGTGGCCGTATTCATGAACGTTCCCGGGAACGTTCAAGGCTTCCCGCGGGAAGCGGCGGGGGCGGGAAGCAAAAGTTCCTATTCATGAACCTCCCGGCTTCCCGGCCTACCCGCCCTCAACCGGTCGGGAACGCCGGGAAGCCGTGAATGAAATGCTGTGTGCAATTGTACAGAATAGGATTTCGATGGCGGTTTTGGCATCGAAAATCGTCGTAACGGGGAGTCATCTTCGCCATCTATCGCATAACGTGTTCCTGGGCCATCTTGCAAGGGGGAGGGGGGATGGAGGGGGGGGGGGGGTGCCTACTCGCTTGCTGTCGAGTTTGTCTACCGTGGTTTTGTAATTTATTGATGTATATTGTTTATCCTAGTCGGAGGGAATACTACACTCTGATGGTTTTACAGTGACACCAAAATTAAATGTAGGGCATGTGCCATTTTCACATCGAATCGGACACTTTTCAAATCAAATGGTGTATTTTTCGAACCAAATTGGACACATTTTAAATCAAATTGAACACCATTCTTAGCTATGCTAAGACGTTTGAGATCAAAGCGAACTATTCCGAATTGAAATGGACTTTTTCCACAAAAAAACTAGGGACTCTCCAAAAAGGTTAGAATGATTTTTTTGTTCAAGGAAAATTTCAGTACAACTTACTTTGAACTTTTGGTTAATTTAGCCAATAAGTGAACACGTTGTTTGAAAGTGTTTAAAAATTCTATTTCTTAGGCAAATAATGGATTAAAGCTTGTTTTCAAGAGCAGGAAGGTGGCCATTTTCAAGTGCCGGAAGAGAGATTGCGCAATGCTCTCCTCCAGAACGTCGCAATTTTTGTTCGACTGATAGCAGAATTTCGGAATGTATGGAGTTTGACACCTGTTAACGATATAACAAAAACAACTGTAAAGAACATCCATACCGCAATTTGATGGCTCATGTAAATGGTACTTGTAGTATCAATCAAATAAAAGGTGTGGCGAATCTTTTGAGTGCGTGGCGCGATCTGATCTTTTAGTGCGCTATGTACTTGCTTCTTTGCTGTGCCTTAAAAGAATTCTCATTGCAAATATGTAGAAATAAATTGTTTTATAAAATTATTACACTTATTTGGGCAGCTAAACTAAAAAAAAATTCAAAGAAGGTTATACCAAAATTTTTCTTCTACAAAAAGTCATTCTAACTATCTTATTGAGTCTGTAGTTTAGGTTACTTCGATTTGGAAGAGTTGGCTTTGATTCCAAAAGTCTTGAAGCTAACATAGAAGAGTGTCCAATCTGATTTGAAAAGCGTCCAATTTGGTTTGAAAAGTGTCTAATTCGACGTTAAATGGTATAAAATAAAGGCAACACTATAAATTGGTTCATGAGTGGACGATGTGTTCCAATCTCGTAACTGGGATATTGGAAAATGAAAGGTGTTGACTTGTTAATCTCCTAAGCCTATCAAGTATTCCTTCCTCGGGTCTCGTAAACGGCTAGCAGACTGTGATTTCTTCGGCGGTTGGCGTTGTAATGATGCATACTCCCGTCCACGTTGCCTCTGAGCTTGAACGGGGTGTGTTCGGATTTGTGGTAAACAAGTAATACTTGAATATACGGGCGAAAAAGCGATAATTTGAGAAATTAATGTTTGAAATTTTGCAATTCCCGCCTCCGCTGCGAATCTAACTCGCGCGTCGCGGTCGCTCCTGCTTCCCGGTGGTTCATGAATACCGACCGGGTTGCGGGAAGCCGGAAGCGGGATGCGGCGGGAGCGGGAAGGCAGGCAATGCCTTCCCGCTCCCGCCGCTTCAGGAATACGGCTACTGGTCTCTGGTGCGCCGCGGCCGAGCCCGCCGGCCGGCCGCAGGGAGGCGTGGCTTCCCCCGCCGTCGGCCATAAGAGGCGAGCGCACAGGACACGCGGCATTACTGAGCTCTGTGCGCGGTACTGAGCGGTTGCTCAGACCGACTGTCTGAATAAAGGAGTAACTGCCAAGGTGCCGACGCATACCGCAGAGAATGCATTCTGCAGCTTCTAACGACTACCGGGAGTCTTATACTGTGCTTCATACTGCTGACTATGAACACTTTTGTGGGCCGCGCACGCATTTAAAACGTCTGCATGCATATAATTCATTCTCGTGCAGGAGCTGGTCGCGATTACGAACAAGGCAATGCAAAGGTAGGTCTGATCGCAGACGCGGTTAGCGTCTTGCTCGTCTTCATCTTCCACGGGAGTGAAAATTTTCCCTTTTCGCGTTAAAAGGAGTCATTTTGAGCGCACAAATCCTCCCAAAACCGCGCTACAAGGTGCTTTTTTCTCTTATACTCGCACCGCCGCGCGACGCCGCGTGATTATCGACCTAGCTATTGATTTTTCGCGCCGCTTGTTATACTACCCGCGGGCGGGTAGTATAGCAGGCGGCGCGTCCTTTTTGGCCGTCTACAGCGATCCACGGGTGGCGGGCGTGGCGCAGCGCCGCGATTGGCCAGGTGAGGGATCCTGGCTCGACTCCCGGCCGTCCACGGGCGGCTTCGCGGTGGTATACCCTAGGCCTAACAAAGCTTCGGCACAACGTTCTTTTGCATCGTTCGTAGTCACGAACAGCACCCGTGCGACAATGTGTTAGATGCATATCGGCGTTTTCTGCGCGACGCAGAACAATGCTCATAGTCGGCAGTATGTGATGCACAGTGTGAGACACATGGTTGCTGTTGGAAGCCGCCGTACGTTGGGAGATTTCTCCCAGCAGAAACGACAGAAAGATGTCAACTCGAACTCAGACCTCTCAAAACAATGTGTTATTGCGATAAGAAGCATTGCACCAGGCTGGACTCAAACCCGACTCCCCTTTTCCTTGCAAGACACTAGTCCGTTTTAACAACATTGCTAGTCCCGATTTGCCATTGCAACGAGGATGTCATGGATGCTGCGTGTAATAAAGCAGCGCAAGTGATGTGAGCTAGCATCCTATCTGGAATGTAGAGGGGTGCGCGTTAGAGCTCCCGTATGTAGGTTCGAGTCTCACCCATTGCAAGGGTTCTAATCGCAACAAGACATCCTGCAACACCAGGTTATTCAATTTTTTTATTGGACCCCTAAATCCTATCTAGATCTGGTATTCGTTACACCCCACACATATTTGTCATACTTGCACTTATTACTGAGAGTATCTTTGGGGACAGGAGCAGCATTAGTAATCTGGAGATACACTCTGCATTCACAACGTCTCCATGGTTACATATTTCATTGCAATTTAATAATTTCGTGCGATTCTTAAGTAAATCTGCGCCTAAGAAAGTGCAAGAAAGTCCATCTCCCTTGGGATCGACTCCCGGTACAGCGCAGATTTTTGCCAAACTCCCTCTAACGCATTATAGTGCATGTTGTCACATCAAATTGAACACTCTTCTAAGCAAGCTTGCCGCTTTTGAAATCAACCAGCACAAAATTCAAAATTGAAACGATTTTCTACATCACACTGGAGATTCTGCAGGAAGGAGTTCTTTTTTTGTGCAAGAAAATGGAGCATTATTTTTTGAGATTTTCGATTCGGCTGCCCCAGCAAGATATCCGTTCGGAATTTTATAAGATTTTTATTTTTTTTAAGGAAGTAGTTAATAGGTGTTTAATAGTTAAAAATTTGAATCAAAGTGCAAGCGGGCAGCAATCAACCATTGTATTAAAAGAAGGATCGCCATGTACCAGGGTGTCCTATAATTCCTGTCCAAAAATTTTCAAAATTCTATAATTTTTCTTTAAAGTGTTATAATATCAGGCAAGTGTAAAAACCTTCTAGGAGGTTCTCCAGAGTTCCACGCTGGGGGTATATAAGGCGTAGTCGCCGCGTCTGGCTACCAGTACAATCTAAAATGGACCAAGGTCGAATTCGTACGTTCGTGTACTACGAGTGGCTGCTGGAACGACACGGGCACCGCGGTCGCCAACATCTGCAGAGCGTGCAAGGAGGATGCAGCGTCCCAACGCACAGGCAGGCGCTGGTTCAATCGCTTCAAGAGCGGCGACACGAGCCTCGATGACAGGGAACACCCGCTGAAGATCATGCTCTGCTGCTGGTGGGACGCCAAGGGCATGCTGTACTTCGAGCTGCTCCCGCAAGGCAGGACGGTCACCGGCTCCATCTACACCGATCAGCTCGAGAAACTAACCGCCGCATCCGAGAAAAGCGTCCCCAACAGGCCTCGGTCCACCTGCTGCACGACAACGCGCGCGAAGGAGACCCAGCAGAAGTTGGAGACGCTCGGCTGGGAGACGGTTGCCTATCCGCCGTATTCCCCGGACCTCGCCCCCTCCGACTACCACTTGCCCTGCCCGCTGAAGCACCATTTGGCCGGAAGAAAATTCACCAACTACGACAACCTCAAATCCGACATCGCGGACTTCTTCGAGTCGCAGCCCCCGGAGTTCTGGCCGAAGGGCATCGGCGACCTGCCCAATCGATGGGCCACTGTTGTGGATAACTGTGGTGATTATATTGTTGATTAGACTTGTTTTTCAATAAAGTTGAAAAAAAATAAATATGGTGAAATTTTCGGACAAGAATTATTGGACCTCCTGGTACTAGAATAGGTCGTCACGATTCTTGATTAATTGTAATGTAAATGCTGCTTACATCAAACGGCATACTGAGGATATGTGTTCTATATAATTGTTTTTGTTGTACCGTTGACAGGTGTGTAACTCCACGCAAACAAAATTCTTGCTATTAAGCAAATTAAAATCGTAGCGAGCTAGGCGAATGCATGGAGCGATCTTTTTTCAACGCGCCAAAAAAACTGCTTCTTTTTCGTACTCTAAACTAAACTTTAAACCATATTTTTCCTTAAAGAATATTTTTTTAAATGAAATTTCAAGTACATAGGGCTTTCACCTGTTGGGGCAGCTGAATCAGAAAAATCCAAGAAAGGTCGCACAAAAAACAAAAAAAGTATTCTGATTCCTCGGAATCCTACAAGGAGAGCCTCCAAAATTTCTGTGAGCTTTTGCAATGGAATTCTTACAGGATGTAGGGTTCCGTGTGGGTAGCTAAAAACCTTGATTAATTTTTTTGGAATGCTCCTTTCTGGTCGAAAAATGGCATCTGGAAACGTAAGCGCGAAGTTCATCACGCCCGGCTGCCACCAAATGGCGAATGTGGTCGGTTGGCACAGTGGGTAGCTATGTCGCCTCTCGGGGGCACCGACTGCGTTTTATGGTTAGGTCCCCCGCATCTGTTGTGAATATACAACCTATTGTATGGTCGATAGAAGAATCTATAAATGTAGGGCAGCTAGAATTTGAACAATATATGCTAAGACTTTTAGGCTAGCATAATAGATCAGTACCATTGAGCAGCTCCACGGCCATGACACAGCGGTGCCGCAAGTAGATAATCGAGGTTGCGCATAAGCAATCATAGGCGCATTATATCCTTCTAAGACCAGCGGATTTCTGATCCATTGGCAAATATGTACCCCGTCTATGGACCCCGCCCAAAGAATTTCTTCATATATACCGCCATGTTCTATTACAGTTGTCGTCCTCTTGAAGTGATATCGTAATAAGCCAATTATTACAAGTCGCTATAGACACAGCCGCGGTGAACCACTAAAGCATCGCCAAAATTTTTGCAAACATCAGGTCGTTATTATTATGCGCTTGCGTGATCACGGGAATCAGTTTGCACACGATTTGTAAGCAAATGTGGCATATGCTGTTATGTGGATTTTGCTACCCACAACCGAGACGACATCTTGAAAGTAAGTAAATAGCATCGAATACCATACAAACTGGATTCTATTCGCACGCGATGACAGGCAGAGGAAGATTGTTCGTCCCTAGTGCTTGTAGAATGCTGCTGGTATGACAAGCGCGTATGATTTGAATGTTCCATGGTTCCATTACATCATTGTTGACTCCCGCTGTCAGCAATAAAGACTGTTGCTTTATATGAGCAAGACATGTTAGCGATCCAATAGAAGGATGCAGTGCAAATACGATCCATTGAGAGATATCTTAAATGAAAGCACAAAAGGACTATATTTACTTACTAAAAGAATTAACCGTATAGAAATTGACTCCTGTGATTACGTAACCACACAATAATAACGACCCGACGTGTGAAAAAAAAACTTTAGCGACACTGGGACCGAGCTACAAAACCCGCTTGGTTCATCCGAGGCGACATGGCCATCCACTGCGCCAACCAACCACATTCCGTGGGTGACAGTAGGCGTGATGGACTTCGCGCTCACGTTCTCACAAACCTTTTTTCGATCACAGAAGAGTATTCCGAGAAAATTAACTATGGTTTCGGACCCCCACACGGAACCCTACATCCTGCGAAAATTCCAAAGCTCACAATTTTGGAGGCTCTCCTTGCTAGTTCGTTGCGGAAGAAGCTTGCTTTGATTGGAAAGATGCTCAGCTTGATTTTAAAAGTGTCCAATTTAACGTCATCATCATTTTCATTAGCGTCTGTCCCGCTTGGTGGCGGGGTCCGCTCTTCTGGTGTGGTGACGCAAGTTCTCCCGATCAAATGCTTGATCTGGGTTCACACCAGCCATCTTTAACTCCAAGTGCAAAGTATCTAGCCAACGTTGCTTCGGGCGCCCTCTCGGCCTCTTTCCAGGGACCTCAAGGTACAGGCCAATCTTACGGACGGTGTCGTCGTTAGCGCGAAGGACATGGCCGTACCATCGAAGACGAGCTTCGCACAGCTTCTCGGCTATCGAGGCGACACCGAACCTCTGTCGTATGGCGTCGTTGCGAACGCGGTTCAAACGCGTAACTCCAGCCGTCCACCGTAGCATTTTCGTCTCCATTACACTGAGGCGGCTTTCAATTTCCTTCGTAACGGGCCAATACGCAGCACCGTACGTCGCTATTGGGCGGACTACAGCTCTATAAACCTTCGATTTGAGGTGCTCAGGTATTGTCCTGTCTCAAAGCAGCCCAGTCAGTGAGCGCCATTTCGACCAGGCTGCACTCACGCACGCGTTCACCTCCAACTTTAAGCTGCCATTGCACGTGACTGTTGATCCGAGATACTTGAAAGGTGTAACTGAGCTCAGTACCACTGAAATTAATAGATCCGTGCTCATTCACATCCGTCGTCAAGTATTCCGTCTTTTTGACGTTTAGCTTGAGTCCGAACAGTGCCAAACGAACGCACCACGCCTGCGCCCGTCGCTCGAGTTCGGTTTTGTCTTCACATGCAAGCATGACGTCGTCAGCATACAGCAACGTCCAAGGCGCCGCCATTTGGAGATCTCGTGATATTGCATCCATCACGACGACGAAGAACAGGGATAGCGCAGATCCCTGATGCACCCCTACAGAGATGGAAAATTCCGTCGAGGTGCCCGCTGGCGCTCGCACCCGACTTCTTCGGCAAGAGTACAGAATGCGCACCCACTCAATAAGCTCTTCAGGGATGCCATGTTGTCGCAACGCGTACCATGTAACTTCTCGCGGAATGCAGTCGAAGGCCTTCTCCAAGTCCAGGAAGACAAAATGCACCGGTTTCTGTTTCTCGCGGTGCTTCTCTAGCAGAAGACGAACAGCATGAATGGCATCAACAGTGCCACAGCCAGAGACGAAACCACACTGATTCATGGAAAGCTGGACGACATCCCGGATACGTCCATTGAGAATTCGCTCAAAGATTTTCATGGTGCGAAAGAAGGCGAATTGGACGGTAACTAGCGCAGTCCGCAGGACTGCCCTTCTTCTTCCAAATCGGGATGGTCGTGCTTTGCTGCCAGCTCTCGGGCACTTTCTTCTCAGCAACAACCTGATTGAAAAACTCTGTCAGCCAGTCGGTGGGGCACCAGCCCTTCGACTTCCTGGTATATCATCGGGACCAGAGGCTTTGCCTGACTTCATCTTCTTCAGAGCTGCCTCGGTCCCGCTCACTGTGATCTTCTGAACAGGACCGTATACAGGAGATAGAAAAGGAATAGCAGGATAGTCAAATTCAACATTCGAGATTTTCTCGAAGTGGTCGTGCCATCGCTTCATAGCCCTCTTACGATCCATCAGAAGACGTCCGTTGTCGTCGTTAATGCCAAAGAACTTCTCGATGTCTTCTGCTTGGCGACCGCGAGCTTTCGCAAGTCAGTGAAGATAACGCTCACCATCGCGCGTTTCCAATTTTTCGCTGACTTCAGCGTAACATGCGGCCTTAGCAACGGCCACTGCCTTCTTTGCCGCTTTCTTCGCTTCTCGATAATTTCGCCAATTATGGACTGTTTTATCACCGTTGAATACGTGATAGAGCCGTTTCTTTTCTCGGACTTTCTTTCTGACATCATTAGTCCACAGCCATGCCTGCTCGACCCAGCGTCGTCCAGGCTTCAATGTGGTGAGTGCGTGGCGTGTAGCCTGGGTTATCGCATAGGTAGCATCCTTCCAGGTTTCGTCGACAGTTGTCACCGTCGGCAACCGAATGCGAGAAATAACTGCCGCTTCCTTCTTTTTCAGCCCCCACCATTTGATTCTAGCCGACCCGCATCGCTCGGCATGTTTACACCTCGAAGGTGTGATCTTCAGCGAGCAAATCAGTGGACGGTGTTGCGTGGCAACCGTCTTGTATGGCACGGTCTTCGCATCCGTTACAAGGCCTTGGTCGCGACGCCTAATAAGGACATAGTCAGTATACGTTTTAGCGTTCCCGCTATAAAACGAGATGAGGTGGGAGTCACGCTTTCGAAATTTGGTATTCACGATGGTAAGGTCATGTGAGTCTGCATACTCGAGTATACGCTCACCATCGGCGTTGCGCGACCCGTATCCAAAACCACCATGACAGCTGTAGCCATCTTTCGTTGCTCCGACGTGACCATTAAGGTCACCTGCTACAACAAACATATCTTTTGACGGCACTTCCGCTGTCTTCTCATCGAGCAGGGACCAGAACTCGCCTTGGTTTGCTCGGAACAACCTGTCTGCGGAGCATACGCAGAAAAAAATGACATCGTCGCTGTTCTACGGCAACAACAATCTTCACCATGCGGTCATCGAAACGTTCTACGCCTGCAATCGCGTCACGGAAACGTTCGGAGACGATCATACCGACACCATTGGTGGTCCTGGGACTGCCGCACAAAACGGCCTTGAAGCCACGGCCAATGTCCCTTGATTTACAGCAGGACCACCTCGTCTCCTGCATCGCACAGAAATCAACTTTTCTTCGTTCCAGTGCTTCAACCAACTCGCACAAGCGGCCCATTAGCGTACCCACATTCAACGTTGCTACGCGGGTCTTGCCTACGTTACAGGATTTTCGGATTAGCTCAGTTGCCCCCGATGCCGTCCTCGCATCAGGGCCTTGCATGCTTTTCACACTCGCCGGGCTTTGCGAGTGCGCGTCGGGTCCCGCGAAAGCTCTTAAACGTCATCAACCATATGATGTGACAAAGTGTTCGTAGGCCGGCCTGTCACTAAGGCCTGTCGCCTGCATTCGAATGTACGTGTTTGGCTCGGCTCGCAGAAGCAAGCAGTTTCCAGTGGCACCACGTGGAGGAACGGACATCGCCACCGTCCAATTTAACGTAAAATGGCTTATATTTATCCATATGCAATCGCAAGCTTCCAAATTAGCTGCCTTTTACTGAGATTATTTGTAAGCTAGCTGTAACGACTTAGTTAGTTAATTACTTAATTAATGCCAGTTCAAACCACGTTCTGTAAGAAGGAAGGAAACTCGTAAGACAAACAAATTAAATTAGCTATTAAAAAAGAGGAAAAGAAGAAGGTAGAAAAGGAAACACAAAAAGTTTATATTTGTGAAAAATTAAGAGCCATCGGCTCAATACTGGCACACGTTATACGCGATAGCTGTTATCTCCCGATTATTCGAAGAATTTAATGTGGGTGAAAAGGGCACTTTCATCAATGGACAAAATTCAAGACGAACCTCCTCTTTTTGAACAGTGTCCATCGCCAAGATGCCGAACACAATCGCGACGATGAGACCAGAGGTGATCAGCAGTGAAAGCAGGTAATACCTAGAACACATACTCGACACCTTCTCCGAGACCACTACTGCTCGTCGCTCTGAGATACCCACTCTATCGAATAGCCAGGTGCTGTCAGTGTGAGCTTTTCGCGTTGCCTCTCTGCTTCTCTGTGGCGGAACTTGTACTCGTCGGAGAGTGAAGCTGAACGAAGAAGCAGATAAAACTTTGTTCGGAGCAATAGACTCTCCAACCGTAGACAGCGTAGGGCTCAGTGATAACTATGATAAGATTTACCAGGCTGAGACGTATGATAGGATCTCAAATTACTGCTGGGGCCGGATTCATCAACGACTTACGTAACTGTAGCGGAGAACTTTAAGGCAAAAGCTCAGATAACGCGGTTAATCAAGCATTATGGTGAAGGATAAGCCGCTTTATCTAAGCTTTTTTCTTACAGTTCTGCGTTACAGCTACGTAAGTCGTTGATGAATCCGGCCCCTGGATGTCAGCATCAGGGTTCCACACAAAGTTGTGGGCGTTAATTAATTAATTAATTTAATGCATAGAACTCCATGCAACAGAACAATCAGACCAATAAGAGAAGCTAGCGGAGGCAGGAGCAAGTATGAAAAATAAAGAACATGCGAATAATTGAACACGATAAACTTCTAAAACACGCTCTTTTAACAATTTTAAACGGAACATTTTCGTTAACTTTCTGGCAAATCGTTGGATTTCGTTTAAAAGAAATACGACTAGCAAGGAAATATTATTAAAATAAAAAAATCAGAGAAAACGTCTTATGCTCCAGATTCAACAGGTCAAAGCTAAGGTTCAACCAACGCAGAGTAACATAATGCAATGTCACAAACAATTCACAGCGAACGAAGAGTGGTGTAGTAGGGCTAATATAGCGATCTAATCATTCTCTTAGATCATGGGTGATCTCGCCAAGGCAAGGCCCTTGATCTGATTTGCCACGATCTATTGCCATAGGGAAGCTATGGGACTATAAACCCGACTATTTCAATGGAGTGTGGCATAACTGGCCTCTTCGCTTGGCTTCGTATTCACAACTGCTACATTCTACTGTTGCTGTTCTAACAACCTGTAATTATACGACCGTGCACGACAAAATTTTGGTGATCAGGACCCTGAAGAACTCAATATTGTGTTGCAACCATAGATGCCGACCTTCTACGTTCCATCATCAACACCCAAGTCCTTCAACAGCAGAAAGGCTTCAACGCCGTCATGGACCGAATGGAGTGTATGTTCGCTGCTGTTGCTCCAAGCCCGACTGTCGCAACTGTCATAACGACAGATTTCATCACGAATTCGCTATCTAATCGTCTCCCTGTATTCTGATATGATTTAGACAATTGCTGCACCTTCGATGTCTGGTGCAACAGATATGAGGACCTTATCCCTCAAGAAGATCTTCTCGAAAGCCAACCTTCTTCATTACCATCCGCAATCAACTTCGTCAATTCCTTCACCGACGCATCCACAAGAAGACTTGAACATCGCCAAATGGCGCAGCGGCGAATGAAATTGACCACACTTGCAGCATCAGTCACAAATGGAAAACTTCAGTTAACGATGCACGTATATAAAGAGGTGCTTATGCAGGTGCAGACCACTATCTCTTCAAGGCTACATTAAAGCTCAAGCTGATGCTACAAAAAAGGCCGGCTGTCTTGCGACCGTCGGAAAGTTCAAGAACCATACAACCGTGAAGAACTTCCGCGTAGAATTACGAACTATTCAAGAACACTGTATCGAATTGTAACGGAGCTGACAGGAACAAGACTCAGCGTGTGTGTCCCTATAAAGAACAAAAATGCTGACTAATTGTCAGTCAAACTGAACAAAACGAAAGATGAGTCGAACGCATCCATGAAATTTGCAGCCAGCCCCAGCCATCTACAACGCCCACGTTCGATGACGAATACGTCTTAAAGCTTATGTCATACCATCGCTCACCCCAAGCGAAGCCTAATGATAGGCTCCCATATCGACTCATCGCTTCGCGCGATCGATATGGGAGCTTGTCATTAGGGTGAGCGGTGGTATGAAATAGGCCTAAGGCCTCCGACACTTTTGCCTCAGCACGGCACACGGCAGGCAGCCAAACTGCCTTGTGTGCAACAAAACTGCCGCGTAGGAGGCACTCATACTCAGCTTTGCCACCCTACTCCATCGCCATTGCTGTTCCATTGTCATTATCATCGTTACGCCATTATCGGTTTCTATGGCAAAGTGGATGCAGCCGCAACAATGCCTCGAATAATTGTTGCCACAGCCGCGTTGGTGGCACATCAGCTACTAGCTCTGCGTCTCTTCTCTATACCTATGGACACTGGTAGATATATATAGGGCTGCCGTGTTGCCGCAAAGGTGTGCGGTGGCCTTCAGGAGAGCTGGACGTCAACATTGACTACATAACCCACAAAGACAAAGGCTGCAATACGATGTCTCAAAACAGGAAACCCCTGGTCTCGACGAAATTGCAGTGGATATGTTAAAAGCTGGAGGCATGCCGGTAGCAGAACAATTGACGACGCACTGCTGGCACCAACACAACGTGCAAGAACGTGCGACATTGCCGTGTTCGTAGAGTACAATGATACCCTCTAAAGAAGTTCAAAACGCCTTATCCAAGAAGCGGGAAACATTGGAGAAAGGCTTAGCAGTCAAACTGCCGAAAAAAGGTTCACCGGATTACGGAAACTGGAGGCATCACCTTTGTCTCAGACAAGGTATTCTGAACCGTACTGTTAAGAAGGCTTTGAGATGCAATTAATGATCGACTGCGGGAGGAGCAAGCTGGATTCAGGAACAGAAGATCGTGTTGCGATCAGCTTTCCACGCTACGCAACATAAGCAAGCATTGCATGGAATCCCGCTACCCGCCTACACAGAACTTATTGATTTTAAAGAAGCTTTTGATGGTGTCTTCTGTGAATCACTGTGGAAAACACGCAGTCTCTATGGAATCCCTGCGACCGTCGTCAAGGTGTTCAGAAGTCTATATCAAAACCAATGTATTGCGTGGAGACAACTCTTGGAAATACAAGGTACTTCGAGATCACCACAGTAGTCAGGCAGAGATGTGTTCTCTCACCGTTGTTATTCAACATCGCACTCGACTTGGTAATGAGAAGAATGACAGCCGGAGTACAAAGGCATTCCTATGTTTAGCGGACGCCGTATGGATCTTGACTTTGCTGACGACATTGCCGTATTCGCGGAGAACAACGATACCTTCCAAAGAAGTACAGAACGCCTTTGCTTAGAAGTAGGAAACATTGGACTTCGAATTAGTCCCGAAAAGTCAATTGTCATGCACATAGGAAGTAAAAGGACGGCATATGCATAGGATCGGATCGCGAAGAAGTAGTAACCAGCTTCAACTAATTGGGAAGTACGATCACCAATGATGGAGATACTGAGAATGACGTTTGTTGTAGGATCGCGAAGGCGACAACAGTATTCCGAGCGCTCAAACCAGTCCTCCATTTCAGATAACGTAAAACTGCGTTTGTATTCGTCAATAGTTGTCCTAACTGCAATGTTGCTAGTACAACTTGGCAGATGTAAACCGACATCATCAGACGAGTCAAAGCGTTCCATTGCAAACGTCCGCGGCAAATTATGAGGATACTTTGGGCCGGAATCAGAGTTTGCGGCATGCCGCCATGCCGCGGTGAACCTGGCGGCCTAAGGTGACGCAAGAGGATTATTGTACGCAATGCTGTGTTCTTTTACCGGAAGATACGAAACTGCACGATTTTAATTGTATCAGCTTTCAATGTGGTTTTCGATAGCGATAGCTGTTTCTTCTTGTAAGTAAGGGTAATAATCAAGGTAAACGGTGATCAGTCCCAGTTTAGGACGCGCCAAGCATCCGACGTTCACAGCATTGGGAACAAAAAAGTTTTCAGTATTGAATTTTATTTTGTTATAGATATCAATTTTCTGCCTTCAACTGATTGTCTAATGCAGGTTTTGCTATCTGTTGCCGGAGAATACGCTCTCTAGGTTACTCTCGTCCCACTTCCAAAGCAAGCGAAATAAAATAAAGAATAAAAGTTGGCGTTGATCCTTCGCTTTGCAGGGTACGCCACTTATTCTACTTCTTCGTGGAGTCGTACAGGCAACATAATTGCGTATTTAGCCTAAACAACCCAGTATTTTGTTCCGCACGCCCTCGCGGGACGTCGCGGTATGCGGCACCGAGACAACTCGTCCGCAGCGCAGCTCCCAACACAGAGGGTGTTGGTCCCACTACTGTAGAGGTGAGTGGTCAAGTTCGCGATGCGATGCCTTCAATCTCTGTTTCCGGCCTTACAGCGAGGAGCGAAGAAGTATTGCGGCGCTATCACTCATGCTGCCTTTACGAAACCGTTACACAACGTCGACTTCTTCTGACTTCTGAAACATCCTGCGTATGCCGGTCCATCGCCTCAGCCAATGGATTCCGCCACGAAAACGAAACCAGAGCCCGCCCAAGAAACATGTGGTGTCGCACGTTCATGAATGACTTGAAAGTTATGAATACTTCTAGACAGGAGTGCGAAGAAATGGCCCAAGACAGACAGCGGTGGAAAGAATGTGTCGTCCTATGCGCTCAACAGGAACTAAAACAAAAACAATAGTGATGTTACTACTTCTGTGCCAGCGAGGTTGGAAGGTGGAAGAGTTTATTCTGGTCCTGATTTTTCGACCGTTTCGTCGTCTTCAGAGCCCCAAAGATGGCTCGAAGTTTTTAATTGTAAACTACCCATCAAAGATCTCCCACTGCCATTTTTGAGCTCAAGTCAAGAACAGCGCGAAACTCAGGAAATGCTGAAGGATGAACTCACACGACCTTCCAGAACTGGTTATGGCAGTCGCTACAACTCGTTGCTAGTAGACAAGTAGCGAATGTGACTCACTAGGACCTCATCTCACTCCTGTTCGTTGAGCTCGGAGAGCGGTGCAAACGGAAGCAGATCGTTGGTGATATGCAGACTTTCATTTCTGATGTCCATACTAGGATTTCTGGTAGAAATCCAAAGCGCTTCGAGCGCTTTGCGCGAAGGAATCTCGGCCTCGAACGCGAAAATCTTGCACTCCATATCAAAGTCATTAGTATGCATTAGTCAGCTGTTATCCATGGTACCGCCCCAACTGACCAACACAACGAAGTTCCTTGAACTTCTACGATCTTCAGGAGCAGAAGTGTGATAGAATCTTTTGATGTCACCTCACTTTACACAAATGTCCAAAACGACCAGGCCTTTCCAGCTTTATCCAAAATGCTTGAAAGGCACGGCAGTAGTAATAACACGTTTGGGCTTAGCAAAGTGCACATCTTGATTCTCATCAAGGAATGCCTATGCTGCAAAATCTTCATTTGGTCAGGACCTTACCTTGCTCGAATTTGGGGACTAGCCATGGTACAACGTTTAGCGCCAGTACTTGCTATATGCTTCATTAGCAGAATAGAAGAACCAGCGCTGACACGCTTGCCATTAATGTACTGTAGATATATAGATGATGGCCTTATCATGACATCTACGCAGTCCGAAATGGATGAGTGCTTTGGCGGGAATCGATGCCCCTATGCTTACAAGGAAAGTGTCTGAACGGTACGCCGGAACGGCAAGAATGAGTACCGCAGGGAGAATCCCGTCCTCCAAATAGTAACAAAACATGTTTTGATTTTGCCGAATCCTTGAGGCAAACGAGTACGAGGGTGTAATGGTTAAGGGTCCGCAGAGCGAGCTCTTCACGGCAGCGCAAGATCACTGTGCCGTGGACTGGGTGGCGCAGTGGTGGAGGACACGTCTCGTTTCCGTGAGGTCTAGAGTTCCGTCCCCATGCTACATCGCGTTTTTGCACTTTTACCATAGTATCGGATTTCCATAGAGATTTCCATATCTGAACTTGTTTTTGGAGTTTGCTACGGTAAGATGTTTTTAATACTTATTATTTGTCGACATCTCGTAATTCACCAGCAATGACCGAGATATGCCAAATTCGATTACATATGATTACATATGGAATATTTATGGAATAACTTCAGCACCAATGATACACAGGCACCCTCCTACTCGTTTACCCCAAGGATTCGGCAAAAACAAAACATGTTCTGTTACTATTTGGAGGACGGGGATTCTCCCTATAGTACTCATTCTTGCCGTTCCAGCGTACCGTTCAGACAGTTCCCTTGTTAGTCACGGCTGCTGCTGCCGCCGCTGCCGAGTGTGCATGCGGCTATAATGAATGAGCAATCACCGTACATGAAAGCGCTTTGGATTTCTGCCAGAAATCCTATTATGAACAACAGAAATGAGTGTCTGTTTATCACCAAGGATCTGCTCTCGTTTTTACCGCTCTGCGAGCTCAACGGCCAGAGGCAGGATTCATCAACAAGGGGTAGAGATAAGATCAGAGTCAGGTAGAGATAAGGTAAGAGTAGAGACGCAGGTTTCATTGTGGGTGTTTCTACCCTCTATACGCACGGGGGTTAGCCGTTGATGAATTCGGCCCCAGGAGTGAGATGAGTCTCGTTCGCTAATTGTCTGCTAACAACGCATTGTAGCGACTGGTACACTTAGTGTTGGAAGGTCATGTGAGTTCATCTTCGACATTTCTTGAGTATCGCGCAGTTCTTGACTTTAGGTCAAAATGTAGCGCGGGGCGCGTTTGATCGGGTAGCCTACAAATTAAAAACTTCGAGCCAACTTAAGGCCTCTGAAGTCGACAAAACCGTCAAAAAGTCAGGCCTAGAATAAACTTTTCCACCTCCCAACCTCGCTGACGCAGAAGTAGAAACACCACAGCTGATAACGATGGCGAGGTTTCAAGATGAGAGAACACTGACACTAAAAACAATAGTGCTTACTTCACAAACAGAGCAGACACTGAAATTCTGAAATTTACAAAGAGGTTTACGCTTCCAAACTCCTTAAGGCAATATAAAATGATTATTGACAGGTAGCCACAAGGAGTTCCTTAGAAGGAAAGGTTCCCAACTCAAGGTGAGCTTTTGCGATGGTATTTTGGCAAGATGTAGGGCCCTATGAGCGCAGTCCAGAACCACAATTAGTTTTTGCTGAACGTTTTTTAAGACCTGAAAAGGAGGTCTGAAGGCGTGCGCGCGCAACTATCATCACCCAAAGAGGCGTGCCTTGGCGGTGCAGTTGGCAGGAGGGCCGCCTCATAGGAGCAGACCGGCGGGGTTTCCAGTTCGAGTCCACGTGCTGCCGACGTTTTTGCACATAATAGTTTGTTGCTATTACGCTTTCTCATGATCATAGGAGTTGATCTTACAAGGGAACTGTCTGAGTAGTACGCCGGAACGGCGGGAACGAGTACTACAGGGAGAATCCCCGTCCTGCAGATAGTAACAGAACATGCTTTGTTTTTGCCGAAACCTTGAGATAAACGAGTACGAGGGTGTAATGGTTAAGGGTCCGCAGAGCGAGCTCTTCACGGCAGCGCAAGATCACGGTGCCGTGGACTGGGTGGCGCAGTGGTAGAGGGCACGCCTCGTTTCCGTGAGGTCTAGAGTTCCGTCCCCATGCTACATCGCGTTTTTGCACTTTTATCATAGTATCGGATTTCCATAGAGATTTCCATATCTGAACTTGTTTTTGGAGTTTGCTACAGTAAGATGTTTTTAATACTTATTATTTGTTGACATCTCGTAATTCACCATTACATATGAAATATTTATGAAATAACTTCAGCACCGATGATACACAGGCACAAAGTGCATAAAACAGTAAGACTGATCACAGTAGGGGCAACGTATGAAGACTACAGTTCCTTCACATCCTAACTCATCACATGGGCCGGGGTCTTCCGTCTCTCGAAGCAACCAGGATGTGTCGCCAAATAGCCAACTTCGGCGTCAATAGGTGAATGACCACTCGAGGGTTAGCAGACATTGTAGAGTCAGTGTTGGCGGCAGCAGCTTGTTATAACCGCGCGACTTTGTAAGCATAACAGAGGCGAGAACATTTATCGAGGTGGTAGGTCAAGTTGAAGATCATGTGGTCCCCTCCTACACTGTGAGTACACAGGTGGCACTCACCTCACCGACACAGCATTTTCCTGGCATTCTACCGCTGTTTCATATTGTTCCTGCGTCAAAATTTCTTACATTGACAATGAGAACAATTTGTTGGAGTAAAAGTTTCATACAAAATCGCATTTGGCATATCTCGGACATTGCTGGTGAATTACGAGATGTCGACAAATAATAAGTATTAAAAACTTTTTACCGTAGCAAACTCCAAAAACAAGTTCAGATATGGAAATCTCTATGGAAATCCGATACTATGGTAAAAGTGCAAAAACGCGATGTAGCATGGGGACGGAGCTCTAGACCTCACGAACACGAGGCGTGCCTTCTACCACTGCGCCACCCAGTCCACGCCGGTGGATCTTGCGCTGCCGTGAAGAGCTCGCTCTGCGGACCTTTAACCACTACACCCTCGTACTCGTTTACCCCAAGGATTCGGCAAAAACAAAACATGTTCTGTTACTATTTGCAGGACGGGGATTCTCGCTATAGTACTCGTTCTTGCCGTTCCGACGTACCGTTCAGACAGTTTCCTTGTTAGACCGTCAATGCCTAAAAGAAATGAAGGCTGACTATTTGCGCCTTCATATGTGCTAGTTTTTCAACAGTGCCTATCTGCACCACCATCTTATCATACTATATTACAAATAATACCGCAAATGCACAGAAATACACTATACACTACCTATGGTTGAATACTATGAACACCGGCCATATCGGTGCATAAGTATGCTAAAAATGTTCTCACCTGAACATGTTCTCGGTCGACTACTTTCCACCTTCACATCGGATTTCACTTCCCGAAAAGAAGAGAGATTGCGGTTGCAGACGCCATAAAAGGACTCCTCCTGGACACCATATATGAGAAGATTGTTCCCCACTGGCTTTTGTAAGATGCTATTGGTGTGTCAAACGCTGGTGCTTTCTTTGTTTCGTACATTTTTACCATAGCTGTTGACTAAAAGGAAAAAGTAAGACAGGGCTTTTTATTTCCAGAAAAATGATATGGTGCAGATAGGCATTGATGAAAAACTAGCATATATGAAGGCGCACATAGTCGGCTTTGAATTGCTTTCATTGGTGGTCTAAAATCAACTCCTGCGACCATGAGAAAGCGTAATAACAACAAACTAATATGTGCAAGCTTCAGCAGTACGCGGATTCGAACTTTAAACCCCTCCGGTGTGCTCCTATGAGGTGTCGGAGATTATATAGAAGCGCACTCTTACGGCGTTTATTTGGTTGTGAACCTGTTAAGTACCTCATACCTGGGTTGTTAAATCAAAGATCTTATTTGCACCACTCTCACAGACAGGCAAACTCATCTTCAAATCTGTACTAGTGTGACTGAAGGAAAACGAATCTACCTTTCCTTTTCTCCTCCAGACTGTCCGTTCCGCTCTTCGAGTATCCAACATCTAAACGCAAAGGAAGCTGAAGCTGACGATCAGTAAACTGCGTCATCTGTATGCCCTTTGCAGTTCCTCAGTTGTTCCACAGCAGTTTATTCCAAGGAACTCACGCTCCTCTCTATCGCCTCGCAGTGGATGGTAAATCACGCGATGTTTCGACTCTGAAACAAATGATTTCAACACGAGCACAAATTTGAAAAAGCCCACTAAGCGATGCAAGTTCCGCTCTGCCACTGCTGCTAGGTCTCCGAGGATGCTTTGCCGCTGAGAAGCAGCTGCCCGCGGCCTCCAATGCGGGCGCGGCGAGTTGTCACTGACGCAACGCCAAAACGTTTGTCAACGCCTGTGAGAGCCTCGACGACACGACGACAATCCGACATAAACCGTGGCGGAAGTCCGCCATGTTCCTTGAGGGGCCCCATATTCGTTTCAGCCCTGGACATCGCGAGACAGGCTCAAGCGTGAGGTGCGAGAATCGCAGAGGGGTCGTATTAGGTTGGAAAAAAAGTCTCTTCACACTTCGAAATTTTTTTTACCCTTCCCCTTGTAAACGCACTAGCCAACGTTGATTGCTGATTTCGTAATCCTATCACACTTGTCTACCGTTCGCACGCGGACACAGGTTAAGAATCTTCTTGTAATTCGTTATCCATCCAATCTTCCGAACTCAATGCCAGATCTACCTCATGGCCGTTTTCAGCACGGCATTCTTCATGAATTCATTAAAGAATCCACAGCACGTCGGGCAGCAGACCAAATTAACCATATATATGGCTTGGGATCTACTACTCATCGCGCCTGTTACGAGTGGTTCGGAAAGTTTTTAAAGGGAGATTATTCACTCGAAGACAAAGAAGGTCAGGAGGGCCAACTGAATTGGACGGCACTAAACTACTCCATCTTCTTCGTACCGATAGTAGGCAGACGACACGTCAACTGGCAGAGAAGCTCGAAGTGTCTCATAGGATAGTGGGAATCCATCTGAAGAATCTTGGCTTTCATGGAAATTTGGAGCTTGGATTCCACATGCCCTGTCAGACACTCAGAAAGGTCGACGGCTCTCCATCGCTGCTTCTCTTCTGTCCAGATAAGGAAGAAAATCGTTTCTTCCGCGGGTTGTGACAGGCGAAGAGTCCTGGGTTCTGTGTGCCAACTTCCGAGGAAAAGGCAATGGGTACAAAAGGGAGAGAGCCCTAAGTCTGATCTTAAGCCCAATGTTCACGAAAGGAAGATTCTCATGACTGTTTGGTCGGATGTCAGAGGAGTGATTTACTGGAAAACTCTCAGAAGTGGAGAGACACTTACTGCTGTCACATACTGCGGCCAACTCCACAAAGTCGTCGCAACTCTCCAAGAAAACAGGCCGAAGACGTCAAAGGTGATGATCCTGCATGACGATGCAAAGCCACATGTTGCAAGACTCACAAGAAAAACAATAAAGGAGCTTTGCTGGGAGGTATGCCACATCCACCGTATAGCCCTGAACTCGCCCTTACCGAATGCCATTTCTTCCGTGCTCTCAAGCAAGAAATTGGAAAGAAATATTTTGAAGAGGATGAAGACGTCAAAAATTGGATTCAGCAATGGTTCGACTCCAGAACTGCAGTCTTTTAAGCGAGAAGAATTGGAAAATTACCCAGTCTTTGGAGAAGTGTAGTGGAACAAAATGGAGTTTATCTCAGTTGATTTGACCTTGTAGTTGTGAAGTAATAAATCTTTGAAAAAATGAAAAGACTTTTTTTCCAACCTAATACTTTGGTTCAAGTTGGGGGGGAGAGGTCGTACTTCGATTTGGTTCCTAAGACAAAATCCTCGGAGATATCATTCTTTCGGAGTACTGTAAGCAGAGGTCTGTAAATAATAAATTTATTATTATTATTCAATTAATAAAGTTCTGACGCAAATAATTCAATTAAATTAAGATTTTTAGGCATGGCAACACACTGAGCACCGCTTCTTCTACGGAAAAGAGACGACGCGACACATTTTTTATTTGAGAGATATAACTACTGAAGCTGAAAATGGATCCTACCAAAATTAAGCTTTCAATTTGTAGCATGAAAAAATCTGACATATCCTGAGCAACCTTTCATCCGATCAGGTGGAGTGATTTTCCTATCCTGGATTTTTTTCCAAAAATAAAATATGTCCTGAACAAGGCTATCACTGGAACTGAAACTGGAGCCCACAACAACACAGCCTTTATTTAGCACTCTAACTTTTTACTTTTCACACTCAAGAAATCAAGTATTTCCTAAGCGATGTTCCCCGCTATCAGGCGAGATAATGTTCAACTTTTCCTTTTTTTAATAAACATTTTTCTACCTGAACAAAACGGCGTTTAGAACTGAGATCTAGCTTTAGAAAACGATTTCTTTCGATGAACGATTTATAAATATTTCAAAATAGACCCATTTCTAAGCGAACTTCCTTCGATCAAGTGAGGTCATGCTCAATTTTTTTTTCAAAATTAAATACTTTTTATCTTGCACCGAACAAGGTCTAGAGCTGTGATGTAGCTTTACAAAAGCCCAACCTTTGTTGATACTTAACAAAAAACGCAGCTTATCTGGAGCTATTTTCGATGTAATAAGGGAAATAAAATTCTCTAAAACTCTAATGCTGCAGACCGTTTGGAAATGACCAAACCAGATCTTCGTAACGTTGCTCTTTACACTGGGCGTCCAAAAAAATTAAACAATGTTTGAGAGGTCATAACTTTGCTGCCAGTAAGGTACAGAAGAGGTTAAGAGCTCATATGAAAGCGGAAGAAAACAAGAATTTTATGGCAAATGAGTGGTAGACAGCGCCACGCACTCTTCTGAATTCCTGCAGCATTGTCGCGTGTGCCCGCGCTGCGTGTGGCTCCTCTCCTATCCCCAGCGCCGATTTTCTGTATCGTCGACCTCTTATTGCGATTTTCTAATTCGACGATTCTACCTTCACTATTCCGTGACTTTATACGTGCAGTGGGCTACTTTCCGCTACTTGGATTACCGCCTGGCTATGACAGTGCTACCACGCTGCTTCTACCTGGGTGAGGACGCCTTCGTCTGATTGGAATCGATAGATCGCGAGTTTCCTCGTGGCAGGAAAATACAAGTTACATATCGTACTTGCCACCCTACACGGTGAATAAGATTCGTACTTTGAAATGGCTAGTGAAAACACTCCTTTCTCGTCTAGAACGCTTCAGGGCCAGTCAAAAGGTTTTGTCAGTCTTCTCCAGTGGGCAACGACTCGCTGGCTGACGCGATCGATCTACTCGTCAACGACGACTAAGTCCCGGCTTTGTGCAACAGGTGTCCCAGGACCTGAAAACGGTCCTGGGACACCTGTTTGACAAAGCTGATTGGACTGATGAACTCATGGCATGGAACCATGAGTTGGAAGCTGAGCTAAGGTGTGAAACTGAGCAGAAATGCCGCCTCGCCAGAGAAGTACAGACACTTAAGGAAGCACTAGCTAAAAGTAGACAAACTAATCCAGTCAAACCTTTTTTCTGCCTCTTTTCATGATGAAAATTATTGTGAAGAAAAAGAAGAGTGAGATCTGTTGTTATTGCAGGAGTTTCAGAATCTCGTGACTCCAGTGCTATTAATAGAATATCATTTGATCTCTAATGTGTCAAAAAGATTTTTGAATTTTGTTAATCGAATGTGTGCCCGTCACGATTTATAGAATGGGAAAGCCTAAGAAAGTAACCTAGTACTAGTAAACTTCTTCGTGAAAGCCCTGAACAGCCGTTATGACGCTCTTCGTGTCCCTCGAGCAAAGAGGATCCATTGGAGCACTCTGTCACGCGACAGGGACGAATGGAGACGCTGCTGGCGCCCGTCCGAGCAAGTCGATGATCAACGGGACGACAGGTGACACAGGTGAAAGTGGAGACAACTTGAATGCGCGCCCTATACTTACGTCGGCCAGCTAATGAACATGTCCAAGGGTGTGCGGAATTGTGATTTTTTTTTCAAAAAACGGATGCTATATTCGTGATCAACACCCCAAATAACCCCCATAGACGAAGTTTTAGCGAAAAAATTTTTTCGACCGAAGTCGTGTCGGTGGAATCGGAATTTTTAACTACTACGATACATACACACACGCACACACGCACACACACATACATACACACACGCACACACACGCGCTTACTCCTTTATACATTACCATACGTTCAGCGGCCTAACGGCCGCCAAACGTCTGGTTAGGGGCCTTACCACCAAACCCTGAGAATAGAACACCCCGTCTAGGCCTTTTTACTGGCGTTACATTGAAAAACTGGTTCTAGAGGAAAGCGGGACAGCAGGGCACAATCTTGAAAATTCTCCTATAAAGCTTATCTACCTCTAGTGCACTTATGCCAATTTTCTCTCGGAAGTACACATTCTCTACGTGGTGAGGAACAGATTGTGATAATCTTGTAAGAGCTCTATACCGCTAAATATCCGACTGCAATAATAATCTCCCGAAGTCATTCTCCCTACCCCCACCCCCGGCAATGCAAAATACTCCCTAACCCATGTGCAGCCAGAGACAGGAAGAAAAATGTAGTGAACATCTGTCAGTAGGGAGAGTGAGAGTCATGTACACGCACACGCTCGCTGCCTTTCAAAGGTCATCTGAGGATCCAACGCATGCTTCGTAATGTTTGATCTGTGACACATCTTCTTGATCTAGACGACGTTGTACGACGCTCCTGTCACATACACGTTGGACGATAGTGAGAAAAAGTACTGGTCCGCCCTTACAGGTTCCTTTCACTGATCTCCTTTCTATTACTGGTCCACTTTCACTGCTTCTCCCTTTACCGGTTCCCCTCCCCCTCCTTCACAGGACTCCCCCACTTCACTGGTTCCCATTCACTGTCCCCCTTTTTTGCTCCCTCTTACTGCCTCCCCTCACCCTTTATTGGTCCCCTCACTGCTCCCCATTGATAGTCCCTCCTTTACTTCCCCCACTCCCTTCACAGCTACCCATTACTGTCTCACCTTCACTGATCCCTTTTACTGGTCCCCTCCCCTTCATTGGCCGCCATTACTGGTCCTACTTTCACTGGTCCCTCTTCACTGGTCCTCCTTTAATGGCTCCCTCTTTACCGGTTTCCCTTCACAAAACTTTCCCACTTCACTGGTTTCCGTTCGCTTCCCCCTTACTGCTCTCTCCAACCCTCATCTTGGCGGTATTCTTTATTGGTCCCCCTTCACTGGCTCCCATTAAAGGTTCTACTCTTACTGGTACCCCTATCCTCCCTTCGCTGGTCCTCCCACCCTTCACTGGATCCCCGCTTACTGGTCTCCTCTTTAGTGGTCTCCCATTGCACGTGTTTGAAATCCGGACACCCTTGCGCGACATAGGTGGCACCTCTTCTGAACCTAGACACCACTTGCATGACATCGATGACACGTCTTTCAAAGCAAGACACCCCTTGCATGAAATCAGTAGTACCTCTTCTGAGTCCAGACACCCCTAGCGTGACATCGGTGACATGTCTTCTGACCCCAGACAGCCATTACGCGACATCGTTGACACCTCTTCTGAACCAAAACACTCAATGCGCGACGTCGCTGACAGCCTTCCGAATCCGAGCTCCTGTTGCACGACGTCGGTGACACATCTTCTAAATCCGAACGCCTGTTGAGCAACGTCGCTAGTATGTCTTTTGAGCTCGAACGCCCTTTGCGCGACATCGGTGACACTTCTTACGGTCTCGGCACGGCGTGGGTGGCACCTCGTCTGAACACGGACGCCTGTTACTCGACTTCTAGGAAAGGCCGGAAAAGGAAAGGATGTGCAGACGGACGGACGGATAAACGGACGGACGGACAACCGCGAACTCCTTTATATACAGTAGGACAAGTCATTCTAAAGGCTGTGTTGCCAAACTCTTTCTTCCAGAGGGAGTTGTTGAAAAGAGCACCAAGGCTATCCGCTTCTGTTCTAGATTCTAATGTAACGTGCGAGAATGATGCGCCATCGACTACTTCCGTGTGTCCATCCTCCAGTGATCGTGTCCAGTGAAGCCAATACTTGTTCGGGGTCGAGAAACAGCAACTGACTCCTCGGAGCCAGGCCAAATGGGTCAGATGCCTTTCTACGAATATACGTTCTTTATGTAAAAACATTGAAGCATTGAGGTTTCGTTTTGCTAAATTCGACTATAGCATCGTAACTTTGTCGGAAACTTGGCTCAAATCTCATATAGCTGCGGCTTCCTTGCTGAATGATGTATCCGACAGCTACGAAATTTTTAGATGTGACCGGGAAAGGAGGAAGGGTGGAGGAGTGGTGTTAATGATCAAGCGTACGTTTTTCCCTACTCTTGTCTACGCGGAATCAGTAAGTGGAGGTTATGAGGTTATTGTAGTGGATGCAATTATGGGACAAATGAAATGTAGAATTGTACTTTGTTACAAAGTCTCCAACTGCAAGGTTACAGACTGTGAGAAGATGATTAAGTGTCTCGGCGACTTGTTTGCTTGCAATTATGCAAGCTTACTCATGGGAGACTTTAGTTTTCTTGAAATGAGTTGGAGTAACACAGGACTTCCTTATGTTTGGATAGCAAAAACCTCGTTTGACACCATGATAAACCATGGCTTTTCGCAGTTAGTGAGGTCGAAAACTAGAGGAAAGCCTACTCTGGATTTATTATTTTCTAATGATAAATCGTTAGTCACGCATATCACGGTGGTTAATCCCCCTCTCGGGTCAAGCGACCATGCGGTAATTGATTTCTTCCTCAACGGAATGAACCTAGTGAGACGTATGTTATTAGAAGAGACTTCAAACAAGCAGATTATAATGCAATTAGTGAATATCTTAATGATATCGACTGGCAAAGATCTTTTAGAATAGAATAGAATAAACAGAATAGAAAGAGAATAGAATAGAATCTAGAATAAACAGCTAAAATAAACACGAACATTTCATACATGTTGTTTACTGTAAGCACTAAAAAGCACATTCCACAATTTTTGCACTCTCTTTTTGACAAAAAGCTAAGTTTGTTCAAAAAACCTTCTTTCTCTAATTCTTTCGCAGATTGGCAGGCCTACAAGTTAGCTTTAATGAAGTTTGACAACAAACTGCATAAGTACAACTCCCTTCTCGGAAGAAAAATAATCGAAAGTGGAAATAAGTACGGTCTATTCAAGCACATTAAGCAGAGACTGCAAAGGAGAGTAAAGGTGTCTACTCTTCTAAAACGAGAAGGTGGACTAGCTGTTTCGGATCAGGATAAAGCTGAGTGCTTAGCAAGTATATTCGAGTCCGTAAATGTTGACGTGGAAAACAGCGCCGTTAAACTTATTGGTTCCTTTCCCGCTATGGAAACTTGCACTTGGGTTGATCAGAGCGTGGTTTACAAACTACTCTCAGGATTTAAATGGGTCTGCGGACACACCGGATAAAGTGCCTTGTTATTTCATCAGGAAGGTGGTTCCTTCGTTGATTACACCATTGCACATTATTTTCAATAGTCTCTTTAGAGGGGAAGTACCAGTTAAGTGGAAACATGCCTTTGTACTACCTATACCTAAAAAGCCGCCTTTTAACGATGAGTGCAATTACAGGCCTATCAGCATAACCTCTGCGTTCTGTAGAGCTTTTGAAAAATTGTTTAAAAAAAGTCATTGTAGAGCATTTAGAAAGTTCTAAAGTGAAATCTTATAGCCAGCATGGGTTTAGGAAAAATAGGTCGACTGTTACTTAGATGCTTGAATCAGTTGACTGGACTCTCTCGCTTGACATAAAGAAAAGTGCGGATGCGGTCTATTTTGATTTCTTTAAGGCATTTGATAAGGTTAATCATAAAAAGTTCCTCCTGAAGCTGCGTCACATTGGAATTCATCCCACAATGGTAGCTTGGATTGAGTCATTTTTGAATCACCGATCGTTCCAGGTACGTGTAGGTAAGTCATATTCTTTCGCAAGATCTTGCACAAGTGGGGTTCCGCAGGGTAGCGTGTTATCACCACTGCTCTTTAATATCTACATCTATGAACTCCCTACAGTTATCGATAGATGCGGTGTTACATGCAGGTTTTTTTTGCTGATGACTTGAAAATCTCGGATGAGGAAGATTCCTCGGCAGTTCAGGCAGCAATCGACACTGTTTGCTCTTGGTCGGCTGCCTGGGACCTCCCACTAGCGCTGAACAAAACTCCTGTACTTCGTCTCGGAAGGAGGGAGTCTCCACGTCCGTACACTTTTGATGGATGCGTCATAAATGAAACGAGCTTGGCAAAAGATTGAATTGACGAAAAGCTCAGTTTCGAGCAGCATTGCTCATTTATAGCAAACAACGCGGATCAACGACTATTATGCTTTTCAAAACACTGGTTGCCAAGGATCCGAGCCTACTCATAAAAGCGTACAAAACGTATTTTCCCTATTCTGGAGTACGGAACTACTGTTTTTTTTCCTCACACTAAAAAGAGCATCATGAGATTGGAATCCGTTCAAAATAGCTTTACTAGAAAGTTAATGATCCGAGCCCTGGGATAGCTACAGTTGTATGCCTTCCGATACAAATAGGAATAAAATGTTAAATCTGGAAACATTACAGGAGAGGAGATATAAGTTTGATCTCATCACGTTCTTCAACATTTTGTTAGGTAAAGTAAAGGCGAATATATGCGATTCTTTATACCTTCTTCTCTCCAACACAAGAGCCAATAGTGTTAAAGTAAGTGCTGATAGACCGCGATCTACTTAGGAGCCAAGTTTTTCACAGTACGTGCTAGTATGGAATACTCCAAAATTACGAAAAAGTTTCCTTCAATTCGAGGTGTCAATCATTTGAAAAACATTATCCAAAATTTAAGATAAAACCCAGATGTTTCACCGGCTCTAGGCAGTATTGGCCGTTTGCTATGAAACTCCTATTCCTTTGCGCTTTATTTCTTGGTTTCTGTTCCAGTTGTTTCATCCTCATTTAGCTAACATCTCTTACAAGGATCTGTTTGGCTTATAACACTCTTAGCTACTTTTTGTTTCGTGTATTCAGTGTACATGCAATAAATGTTATGTAATCAAGAATGAAGGATCACTGGTCGATCGCTCGTCGATGTTATTAGAAGGTGCCATATTTGTTCTTTGCTCAACCGATCGTACCTCGTTCAGTTTTGCGATTTGTGCAAACGCGGGCGGCACTCAGAAAACTAGAAGAAATTCTCTATCTTTCGAAGAAAACTAGGGGAAATGCCCTTTCTGATCATTACAACACTGTTTTTTAAAAAAGGGGTCTTCATTGCGGTGCGTGAGCTGCGGTTTTTCGGTAAATATTCCCGCAAAAATCTCAGAGATCGCAAAAGGGATCTTCATGCGCGGCCGAGGGGGTGTGATTTCTCTGCGATTTTTGTCAAAAGCTCCAGTAGTAGCCTTGTTCAGGAAAAGTTTGGTCATCGTTTGTTCAGGGCGCTGTCACTGCGAGAATAGAGCAGCCATCGGCCCACTTCCCAAAACTGCCTAAAAAATTTATTATTTAATCGTAGAGTAACTATTCGAATTTTCGTTAGATACAGTTTCAATTTCAAATGACATCCTCTTTCCGTAGGAGAAGCGGTGCTCAGGATGTTGGAACTGAATGCTCAGAAGCAGCCGATCGGAAGCAGCATTAGCGGCTCACGCAGATTGAAAAAACTCGTACATGTCGTGAATGTGGCGGCACACACCGTATTGGCGCCGCGTTTGACGTATTCGCCGCGTTCTTTTCGTAAGGCGAGCTCTCTCCCCTGATTGATCACTTTTTCACTGCGAGGCTTACCTTTGCGTTTTGCTTTCTGCTGCTCAGAACTCCCTTGCTGTCGGTCATCTGAAAATCTGTTCGAAATTATCACCGACGTTGCGTCAGGAGTCGAACCAACGACAGTTTAAGGCTTTGTATGTTTCCGCCAACAGCTTACAGTCAGTGAATATAAAGCTGATAGATCCTCAATCCCTCATAAGTGATGGACAAAAATGAGCATGAAAGACAGCTTACACAGGGTTACCGTGTACCATGGCACTACAGCATATTACTCGTCAGAGAAGGGTCGCAGGCGTAGATCTGGACAAGGGAAATGGATAGCACTGCGAGAATCCCTCCCTCCATATAGTAGAAAAATATGTTTCGTTTTTGCTGAATCCTTGGACCAAAGGGGAACCGGCCCTCGAACCGGCCCTGGTTTACAGTATCGCACAGTCAACGCGTTCCCACGTGCATACTAAACCTTTGTCCTTTTCGAATTACGAGTAGTCGAATTTCGAATAAATTCGAATTTCGAATATTCGAGTATTTGACTATTCGAAAAAGTCCAATATTCAAATTATTCGTTTATTCGAATATTCGAAAGAGGCCAACATTCGAATATTCGTTTATTTGATTATTCGAAGGCTTCGAATATTCGAATATTCTTTATCAATCTATTAACAAATTAGTGGCACTCTTCTTCGAAAACCAGGGAAGTGTGACCTTATGATTAAAACGATGTTTGAGTTTCGCGCGTCGTTCAAAGTCCGCCGAATTGTGTGTATGTAATCTGACAAGGGAAGGGTCTGATGTGTATGTCCGAACGGGAGAGGCGAGTCATATAGGGAGAATCCCCACCCCTCAATTAGTATGAAAATGTGCTTATTTTTGCCAAGTCGTTAAACACAAGGAGTAGGGGCCCTTGTAGTTGCATTGTAATTCGTGGGTCTTGTATGATAGCGATGCTCTCGCCGGCAAGTGGCTTGGAGCGCAGTGGGTAGTGACGCTGCTTCATGGGTGGAAGGTCGGGGGTTCGATTCTCCTGCTCTGCTGCATTTTTGCGTTTCACCTGGCTGGTTGAGATTTGAAGTATTCTGACATCTATACATTTTCAGTTGTTTTTTTTTCCTAATTTTCTAGCTGTACGCCGAGGAGAGTGACATTCTTGCCGCTTGTTTATTAATGACTGGTTTTTAAACCACAAGGCAATGAGAAAGCTACTCAACACAATGATGTATAAACGTTCAACACCAGTGATGCACAGGCACAAAGTGGATGAAACACAAGCACTGGTCACAATACGGACAGCGTATGAAGGCTACAGGCTTGGGTACACCAGCGACACCACCTTCAATGTCAATATAACAAATCCTTTCTTCTTCAGTTACCCGCCGCGACCCGCAGCTCCGACACTTACCTTCAGGATGCTGTCCCTTTTTTGCAGGTCATAAGGAGGATCGTGCACAAGGACGTGGGAGTGAAATCGTTCCAGACGAAAACGTTATCATATGTCCACTGCTTGACTGCCTCTCCACGTCCACCAGTTCCATATGACCATATGATGTGGCGTAAGACGTTCGTAGGCCGACCTGTCACAAGGGCTATCTCCTGCAATCGAGTGTAGGTGCTAGGTTCTAGAAAACCTTCAGCAGGTCTCTGTTTTCCATGTGACATGCAAAGATGAGGGAAAGAGTGTATCGATGCCGTTTAGGTTAATTTGCGGGATCCACAGACCTCATTTCTCATTTTAACCACCTCCGACCCTTTGTGAGTCGACGCGAGGTGAGCACAGGCAAGCGCGGAGCTCCGCTGCGTCCCTGTTTCATTTGAACGCCGTCGAGCGTCCTGTGGCCAGTCACGTGAACAGCAAGTGAGTCGGGTTATGGCTGTCCAATGACGTTTTTGCTTTCGGCATACTACGGGAGAATCTCCGTCTTGTATTTCTATCCCAATAACAACAACCGAACGAATAAAGTCGGAAGGGGATGCGGTAGAGAGGCAGTACTTTCACGAGTCTAGGAAGCTCCTGCTTTCTGTCAGTGGAGACGTTAAAGAAGAGAGGAAGAGCAATGGCTATGGAGTACAAGAGCCAGTACAAGAGTCCGCCAGATACATAACACATAACACAAAGGTGATCTGGTGCGCTAAAGGCACATTAGAGGCTCATGAATGCATTCAGTCTGTGTTCTAGCTCCATTGATGAGCTTTGCTTCACTTATAAGCAAACGGACACGAAGCCCGGTTGGAATCTAATCTGATAAGACACTACGACTTGGAGAGTGTTGTTGCGAAAATGTGGATGGCTCGCTCTCATAGGAAACGGAGTATGACTGGCTCTTGTACTCCATAGTTATCAAGTTACAGGTTCATGAGGCCTTACTTGAGGGTTGGGAGTTCCCTTCTTGTATGATAACATAAGGCTAGATTATATCTTTATTATATGAATAGGGTTGCGGTAGCGGACACGGAGACAGACAGGTAACGGGCTGACGAGGCCGGGCCGAGCCGCCGAGGGCGAGCCGAAGTCGAGACTGACGAAGCCAGGCGTGGCTTCGTCTTCGTAGACGAGGCGCGGGTGTAACGTGACAGCTGGGTGTACCGACAGCTGTCTATGACCCGACATCTCCATTCCTCGGTAAAGCTCGTCCTCGAGCTTAGGAGCATCGCTATCGAGTTGACATATGACTCATATCCGAGAGAAAGCATATTCTGCATATTTACAGAAGAAGGAAAAATAGGAACTACAAAGTAGTTACGCTATTAGCCTCTACTGCATGATGGAAGTTGAGGATAGAAGGTCACAATGTGATGTTGTTGGTTCGATGCCTAACCAGGAGGAGGAGGGATCTGCACCTTCATTGAGAATAAGCTCGTCCTCGAGCTTGGAGATTAAAGGTGGAATGAGACGATGTTCAAGTATTTCGGCTTGGAGGACATTCACGTGTGAGGGTGAGTGTGAGGATAAATGGTGGAAAAGATATAGACGAGTTCTATGTCGTTTGTCACGAATAATGATGACGTTGATGGGAAAATTATGGTATAGAACGTTACATTACAGTACAGGAGAGAAGTTTATGGTAGGAGACTCAACATATTGATTAACAGAAATTCACTGCTTATGTTATATATAATGCTAAATTTTCTAGAGGAGACAAGGATGGCTTGACATACAAAATGTTGAAGAAAGAGATTTTGATGATACAAAAATATGAGCAATGACATGGACAAATTGCCCGAATACAAAATTGAACATTTGTGGAAATTGTTTGTGTAACATTTCTATGAAGGCGCAAAAATACATGACGTCATTGGCATTTTTATGTATCATATAGAGAGCGGTTTGTCAAGTGTGAGCCTGAATCTTTCAAGCAAAATTCATTGTGCGGTTGACACAGGGGCGGAGATTAGAAAAGAGGTGTGTTATTATATTTTTTTTTGATGACGCTTTCTAGGATTCTTTGAATCGCCCGTTCAAAGAACATTTCGTATGACTTTGCGCTGAGGTGGCAGTGAGGTGAAATTCAAACTTACATAAGCAAATTCTAGCAACTTGATTAAGTTGTAAAATATTCTTCCTTGTCCATAGAACGTCGTGCTAAAGTATATTTGTCTTTCAATCGGGGAGATCGCCGTAAGGGTGGTTTTGAGCTGTCCGATGCTTCACTTGAGCTCTCCTCTGTAGGAGCTGGTATATGAGCTGAAGCATTGGCTGGTTCAGAACGCGGTGAATAAATTTTCAGACGGTTTATATGAACTGTCTGTCGCTTTTGGCGATTGACAAGGTCGTGAATCGTGATATTTGGTCTGTCAACTACTTCGACCATGAAAGGACCTTTCCACTGGCTGGTGAGTTTTGGACGCATAGTACCGTCGCGAAGCAGTACTAAATCTCCAGTGGAAAGTTCCGTAGGGAATACCTTATGCTAGAGGTCGTATCCTGATTTGTACAATTCCGTCTTTGCTGCTATCTGCTGGCCCACTGCAATTATGCGACGTTCCAGGCCGGCTGAGAATTGGTCTGCGAACGTATCTGTCGCGAAGGTGAGTGTTGACGGCAGATTGTGAACGATGTCACACCATGTGATCGGACTCCTTCCATGGATTATGAAGAACGGACTGTATCCTGTGGTAGAGCTTTTATTACAGTTATAAGCAAATACAATGGGTTGGAGGAAGTCGGACCAAAGGTCTCTGGAGTCAGAGCAATATGCTGTTAAGGAGTCGTGTATGACTTTAACAATACGCTCTACTTGGCCATTTGCTTTATGGTTATAACTGGTGGTGAATTTTTTTAATATGCCGAGGGTGTTGTTGATTTTCGCAAAAATATCGCTTGTATAGTTTGATCCCCGGTCTGATACTAACTCGTTCGGGATTGATTGCTAAGTGTTTCTAAAACTTGGTCAATTTTTTGCAATTAAAGTGCCGCTATCCCGTGTAGTTCCGTCCGTACGAACAATATTCCACATCCGTTCGGCGTCCTTTATTAGTTTATCGTGGTAGAGGACCAATTAGCTTTAATTTTTGTTTGACAGTATCGCACAGACCACTAATGAAAACCATATTTTGGAGAAACTTACGGTGTGCGGCCTGTTCCTCACCTGGATAGGCTTCCAAAATATTTCGTCTAACCCTATTAGAAAAAATTACTGGAGCTTCTCCGGCGTACATTTTCATGTCCACTATTTTCTCCCTTGCAAGATCGAGAAAGTAGTCTGAGGAAAAGTGCGCTTGTAGTTTTGTGGTGGCTAGGCGCCAATTTGTTTTGGTGGCCTCGTCGAAATTTTCGAAGATTGCCTTTGCAACATCTTTCAGATGTGCGCGAAGAAGGCGTACCATTTTCGTCTCTGTTAATCCCATTATATTTCCTATTTCGTTAAATTTTTCCAGGAAGTTCATCAATCCCATCCTTCCATGTTCTCCCGAGAATGTGGGAAGCTGGGTGGCGTATGACGAAAGACCTAATTTGTCAAAGGCCGAATCCAAACGGTTTGCGAAATCCAAGTTGCCTTGGTCCATCTCTGACAGCTCGCTTAGGTCTTGACTTTGGGTCCGAGTGCTCCCGTTGAGTAGTGGGATTTTACAAAAGTTTATGGGTATATTAGTTCCGGGAAAAACCGGTGGTACCGAAAAGTTTCTGGGGGATTTGTGTTTAGTGGACGGATCGTCCTTTTGTGTACGTCTGAATTCGCGCGGTGTGCTAACACTTCTTTTGGAATGTTTAGCCTCAGGATGGTCTGAGAGTGGAGAGTGAGGCTTACGTTTGGTGCCGATGTGTTGCAAGGGTGGGGAACTACCCGGAGAGGATGATTGGCGCTCTGCGTCTAGGTTGGGGTCAATGTTACTATTCATAGACTATGGTCTCCTAGAAAATGTATGGCTGTAGTGTGCGAAAGGAAGAAAAAAATTTGTTTTAAATTAAGGGTAAGATTTAAACTCTTGTTTTTCAAAAGGAATGGTTGAAACGGTCCTCGAATTGCAAGGTTGGACTAACTGTTATAGATGGAGCAAGGAAAAGAATGGTAAGGAAACAAAGGAGGAGATTTTTTTTTGTAAATTTTTTTTGAAAGAGATTAATTTCTTAATATAGCGAAGGTCTAAAAGTAGAGTTTGTACCACCCAATATAAATAGTGGCGATTTGAGAAGGTTAAATAATGGAACCAACGAGTCCGATCGTCCTTCGGATAGCGTAGATCCAGTGAGGTTGCGAGTTGTTGTGGAGCGTTGAAGAAGGCTAGAGAGCGATGAGGAGGCAGGCGAAAGTCGACCAGTCCGAAGTGGCAGCTACGAGTCGAGTGACGATGTGACAAGGGTGGAGCTTCTATTAAATTTCTGAGACCCTGTCATATGCTATGATTAATTTGAGGTGTAAAGATCTCTGTTCTCGTCCCTCGGATTACACGTTGAGCTCATCAGGGTCAGGAGACCATTGTAACACCGTACTCTGCGGTCCCTGCCCCGAAGAGATTCAAAATTAATGCCAAGTAGTAATATTACGTCTATCCTCACAAGAGACGTTGTTTTTGACGGTTGCAAAAATTATGCCTCCGGCGGGATTCGAACCTGCATCGCAGTTACTCTAGCACGCGCGCTCTGTTACTGGAAACCTCTAAAGAGCTTCCGATAATTGCCCATTGCTTGGTTGTGGATATCGTTTTTCCAACAATAAAGATTGAATCCGAAGAGGCTTCCGTTACTAACGTATGAACAGCTTATCATACTATGTGGAAGGCAGCAGATTCGGGATGGGTATGTCCATCTTCTTGGTCAGTGTAAAATACCCCTGGCCGAATAATTTATCATCGGACCGGAGCTTCGCGTTGGTGAGTCAGGTGGTCGGACAGTTGGTTGGTCAGGTGGTCGGACAGTTGGTTGGACAGTTGGTCGGACACTTGGTCGGACAGTTGGTTGGACACCTGGTCAGACAGTTGGTCGGACAGTTGGTCGGACAGTTGGTCGGACGCCTCTGCACGCTGTAATCTATGTTACAAGGAAATTTATGGGATTTCGTTGTAGTAGTACGACTGCCAGGACCCCCGACAAGCACACCATGTCGTTTTTAGAAGAGCCGTCCCTGATTCCACCTGGCCTTGCAACTTGCGTAATTACGCGGGGACGGGGTGGCAAGTCGCCAGCGCACTCTAATTACACAGACGTCTGGTGCGTATAGGGTCCGCTAGACGGTTTCTGCTAATTATGTGCGTCGGAAACCCGCGTTATTGAAAGTTGGATAACTTTGTGAACTCCTCACAATAAGCTCCGGTTGCAGGGAAGACTTATTAGATCGGAGTTCGATATCCTGTTTTTTCTCACCTTGTACGGGGTGTATTTTTATTTATTTATTTATTTAGAGTCATGACTATATGGCGAACGAGTCCTTATTTCACAGTCGGCGGAAATATGTGTAATAACATGAAGCAAATAACGTAGGCGCGATCCATGAAGCTAAAAAATGAGCGAAAAACTAATATTATGGGAAGGACTGAGATTGCAGGCGGAGAAGCCTTAGTCTCAGTCCGGTTGGTGAAGGAAAACTCCGGAGATGACGCTGTCATCCCTCTCAGGAGCGAACCTTCTTTGGATAAGCTGATCCGTTTATCTCCCTAGAGCACCTTCGGGGGGAAGATCTCTTCCGGCTTCTCGGAGTCTCGGATCTCGGCACGGCTAAGCAAAAACCATCAAAAATAATCCCGTGAATTGCATAAAAGGCCCACATCAGGACGTAGCCTGATGTGGCCGAAAATTGAAACCTACACCTGCCCGTGCAAGCCATGTGGTCTGGTCGTTCTCTTGAACAGAGACAACCAGGCCTTTAACGTGAGCTTCATGTCAGGAGTCTGGTGGTCGCTAGGTGGAACGCGAGCTTTGCCGCAATTTCCTAGGCCTCCTCGTCAAGACAATCGATTCTCACCTAGGTTCAAAATAAAGAAGATTCACCAAAATAACAATAACAATGAATTATGCAAAGTACCAACCTAGATAGAAAGGGAGCCGTTGAATGTGGGATCTCGTCGCCAGGACTATTAAAGAAATGAGAAGGATTACTATGCATACTAATGTCCTTAGGTATTTCCCTGTGTACAGATCTTTAGTACAATATCCATTTGTGGGACAAACGTATCTAACCCCTTCCTGTATGGGAATACCCCTAGCCGCCTCTGAAACGGGAGTGCGTAGCCCACAGTGTACGGTCAAGTTACTATTTACGCCCGCCCACGCTGATCCTAGAGCAGGATCTTAGCCGATGGCCCTCGTTAAGACTATATTGCTCTCAGCTTAAGGAATGGATTTGTATGATGTTACGCGCGCTTTAGCTTTGAATTTAATATACATATTAAATTTTTTCAAATACGATCTACGCCGCGCGGGGCAATAGAAAGAGTCGATCGACAACGGAAGTCGCTCACCTGCAATGGTCTCGCGGTCCTCTGGGTCGGCAGTCGTCAGGTCGTCCGAAGTGGGGTCAGGGTGGGGAGGGTGTTAATTAAATTACTGGGTAACTAGGTTGTTATTAAGTAGGAAGAAAAAACTTTTTGACTATTCTTACAAAGGAAATTTAATTAAAATAAAAACTTTAAATTAATTATGTATCACAAGAATCTCCCCGGGACGTCCATATCAAGTTACAGGTTCATGAGGCCTTACTTGAGGGTTGGGAGTTCCCTTCTTGTATGATAACATAAGGCTAGATTATATCTTTATTATATGAATAGGGTTGCGGTAGCGGACACGGAGACAGACAGGTAACGGGCTGACGAGGCCGGGCCGAGCCGCCGAGGGCGAGCCGAAGTCGAGACTGACGAAGCCAGGCGTGGCTTCGTCTTCGTAGACGAGGCGCGGGTGTAACGTGACAGCTGGGTGTACTGACAGCTGTCTATGACCCGACATAGTCATTGCTCTTCCTCTCTTCTTTAACGTCTCCACTGACAGAAAGCAGGAGCTTCCTAAACTCATGAAAGTACTACCTCTTTACCGCATCCCCTTCCGACTTTAATCGTTCGGTTTTTGTTCTTGGTATAGAAATACAAGACGGATTCTCCCGTAGAATGCTGAAGGCAAAAACGTCATTGAGCAGCCATAAGCCGACTCACTTGCTGTTCACGTGACTGGCCACAGGACGCTCGACGGCGTTCAAAGGAAGCAGGGACGCAGCGGAGCTCCGCGCTTGCCTGTGCTCACCTCGCGTCGACTCACAAAGGGTCGGAGGTGGTTAAAATGAGAAATGAGGTCTGTGGATCCCGCAAATTAAGCTAAACGGCATCGATACACTCTTTCCCTCATCTTTGCCTGTCACCTGGAAATCAGAGACCTGCTGAAGGTTTTCTAGAACCTAGCACCAACAATGTCGGCCGATGCTCGAGTGGTGATCCACCTGCTCACGCTGAAGTGGTGTCCTCCTTTAGACAAGGAGCCTTTGAGGAAAGAAATCAAGCTATCAAAACTGATGGCCAACATACTCAAAGACTTCGAAGCACGTCAACTTGAAGTTGACGAAGACGAACAGCTGGAAGTGGTGGAAGGAGAAGAAGATTGGGATCCGCAAGATGAACTGGTGGACGTGGAGAGGCACTCAAGCAGTGGACATATGATAACGTTTTCGTGTGGAACGATTTCATTCCCACGTCATTGTGCACGACCTTCCTTTTGACCTGCAAAAAAGGGACAACATCCTGAAGGTGAGTGTCGGAGCTGTGGGTAGCTGCGGGTAACTGAAGGAGAACAGATTTGTTATATTGACATTGAAGGTGGTGTCGCTGGTGTGCCACTTGCCGGCGAGAGCATCGTGATCGTACAAGACCCGCGAAGGGACCCCCTACTCCTTGTGTTTAACGACTTGGCAAAAATAAAACACATTTGTATAGTAATTGAGGGTGGGGATTCTCCCTATATGACTCGCCCCTCCCGTTCAAACATACGCTTCAGACCGTTCCCTTGTCAGATTGCATACATACAATTCGGCGGACTTTGAATGACGCGCGAAACTCTAACATCGTTTTAATCATAAGGTCACACTTCCCTGGTTTTTGAAGAGGAGAGCCACTAACTTGTTAAGAGATTGATAAAGAATATTCGAATATTCGAAGCCTTCGAATACTCGAATACTCGAATATTCGAATGTTGACCTCTTTCGAATATTCGAATAAACGAATAATTCGAATACTGGACTTTCTCGAATAGTCGAATATTCGAATACTCAAAATTCGACTATTCGAAATTTGAAAAGGACAAAGGTATACTGGGCACGCGCCGACGGTGCGATACAGTATCCCTCCTTCGAGGACCCGCAGCCCTTTGATTCAAGGACTCAGCAAAAACTAAGCATGTCTTTATACTATATGGAGGGTGGAGATTCTCGCAGTGCTACTCATTTCCCCCGTTCAGACCTACGCCTGAGACCCTTAGCTGGTCAGTTAATCCCTGTGCAACATTGTCCTTCTTAACGAGGGAGAACAAAGTGATTGCACACCTTGCCGGAACGGCGTATGCCAGCTGGATCTTTCTTTGAGCTTAACCATGGCTGCTGACAGCGGATTTATACCCTTTTCAGCTGATCGTCCAAGTTCACGGTACATCAAGCGGAGAAGGTATTTCAGACACCAGGATGTGGAAGGGGACCGTGAGCCCAGCTCTGTAGTCGTCTCCCAGCGTGCCCAACGTGCCCCAGAATTCAGATGACATGTTTTGTCGTCGTACGATGTACGTACGGATTTAGAAGGCATGTCAAAGACGCTGTACAACATGCATCCAGATTAGGAACACGTAGCGCAGACGCTGTGCAGCATGCGTCAGGATTCAGAAGACACGATCATGAAGAGTACGTCAGGATTCAGAACATGCGTCACAAACGTCTCCAACGTGCGTGGAGGTTCCGCAGATGTGCCACAGGCTTCGGGTAGCGAGCGTGAGCGTGCTTGCTTGTCGCTGCTCTTTGTAAAAGGGTGCAAGCTGTCAGGATGTCAGGATGTGTGTGTGTCTGCGTGTTTATGCTAGGGAGAGCTTCTATACAGGAATCGATCAAATTTTATTGCCTTCGAACAGGAAACGCTATCTGATCAATATCTATTGGCTTTATTTGTATTTCTGCAAATTAGGCTTTTCGAATTGGGATTTGCATGATCGTATGTATAAGAGAGGACGCACCTGCGTGTATGTCTGTTGACCCGTCTACTTATCGCCAAACAGAGAGCATCATTTCGCAGTGTAAATCACTTGAATGCGATATAGGGTGACAAGCTTATTAGGTGCTGTTTTGAAAATCCTATCTTATGCGGCTATCACATTCATTAAAAAATGCGTCTCACACTACAATCTATGTAGTATGTGAGACTCATTTTTTAATCTAATGTGAATGAGAAGTCCTATGGAAAATAAGGCCGCATAGATGCCCTCTTCTCGAGGCTTGTTGAGTGTAACTGCGCCGCTGAACGTTTGATGTGAATTATGTGCTCACTTGTGTGCTCATGGAAGCGGTGCCAGAGACACTTAACGCTCAATTTTGCGCAGACACTAGAGTGAGGATCACAATAAAAACTACTAGCACGGGTGGAAGTGGAGCATGATGTAAGGGCACGGCGACAGTGCAAGCTTAGAGAGGGAGACCCATTATGTATCTTTGCCATAACAGGTATTCTAGTTTTATCCTGGTTGCAGCACGCTTTCTTCCACAGTTACAATGCACGCGTAGCTGTGCTTGTCGTGTTCACTTTGAAAGTTTTTGTGCGGGTGCTCAGGATTTAATGAATGAGGTTTTCCGTCGCTTCCTTTTTAGCTACATATGACCTGCCTTAAATGTCTAATCCTCCTCCCCTCGATAGTGCCTCGTCATGTACATACAGTCCCACCACCTGAGAAGGACTTATCTCGCACTCCAGGTAGCTGTCGGTTTTGCAGGCGCCGGAAGTGGTAGGCTTCTCCTGGAACGCAACTCGATCCCAATAAGCGATGATTCCTCATCCAGGGTCGGTTACCTGCTTCGAAGGCACTCTACATGGGCAGCGAAGGTCATGCCAGGCATGCCTACTTTGCCTTCCATGGGTGTGGTATTCTTCGATACGAGCGTAACCCAAGTCGGCGGCTGGCTTCGACGCCGAGCAGATCTGGGTAAGGAAGAATGTCTACCTCGCACTCGCTGAAACAGGGGCCTAACACAGATTCGTAATGAGCTGAATATAACTTTCAACCCGTAGCCGAGCCAAGCAGGCGTCCGTCTCGTTGGTAAACACTTGGCATATCTCAGGGCGAATCTCGCGCAGCACCTTGAAGCAAATCAAGGGAGGAGCATAGTCCAATGATCAGGGCCTAACCTGGGATCCGCTGTCACCACAGGTTCCACTTGAAGCTCGGCTAACACATCGAAAGACAAATAGCTGACAATCTTGACAACCATGGGGCGGAATGGAAAATTTAGTCAGACCCATTCTCAAAAGTGGATCACAACTGCGGATCTTGGCTAACCCAGTGTCGCAGTGTCGCTGTAACTCTTCTCCTACCCGAAGTAGTAGCTAGCTGATCACGCCAGGAACTCAGAACCGGCTCCAGAGTGAAACTACCTCTGGCTAAACGTTGAATCCACCGAACCCCATCCGCAGCGGAAAATTAATTCAAGGGCAGCGCTTGTCCTAGCAAAGGATACGGGAAACTCATTCTATGAGTGCGTTGGTAGGACAGTCTATATTGTCAGATGGTGAAAATTTTCACTGGGCAGGATGTTCAAAGTCAGGATAGAGGACAAATTCGGTGGGTTTCGTCTTCTTCCTGTGGCGTTCCACAAGCTTGAATTCTGCCACCACTCCCACTTGTTATTTATACTTAAACTCTCTCAGTGTATTTATACTTGAACTTCCTCTTCAGATTTTGTGATTTGGTGTCTATTATAAGATTTATGCTGACGATCACATATTTGTAAGGCCATTAAAAGGAAGGAAGATTTTTGCTCCATATGGACAGCAATTGACTACGTGGACCAATAGTCCATGGATTGAGACTGCCACTTTTTGTGGAAAATACTAAATATCTGATATCTCATCACCCCGAGAAAGAGATCACACGATGTTGTACAACTAAGGGGATGTGTTCTTCTACCTGTTTAGGATGTCGCGACTTAGGTCTTTTGATATCACAGAAGCTTGATTTCAAAAACCACCATAGAGCATCTGTAAATAAAGCTCAATTTTATATTTAGAACCTATAAAACCTGCTTGTAGGCATTACCCCAAATTACTTATGCAAGCCTACAAATCTTACGTTCGATAGTGGAATTCGAAACATTAGTATGTAATCCTTATGCGGGCGCATATAGCGCAATAGGAGAAGTGCTGGCCGTCGAGTGGACTTGGTTATGGGTATTTCAATTGGTACCAGCTTCCTCTGGAAGGATAAAGCACTGGCACGTTCATCAGCTGGACACCGCACTTCCTTGCGTGGCTAAATACGCATTCAGATCGCCTCCACGACATCCAATAGAAGTAGAATGCATGGCGCATTCCAGCAAGGGATTGAGTATAGCGGTCCTTTATCCTCTATCCCTTTAATCCTTATATATATATATATATATATATATATAACAGTATAAAGTGTTTCAAAGAAGACTACAATGCCGCGCCAAAAGGCATTGCCAGGTGCAGGCCTCTTGGCCTCCAAACCATTCAGAGCAGACGTAGGCAAGCGGATCTGATTACGATATTCAAGATAGTGACACAAGGAGTTTCAACTGATCCAGTACTTTCTTTAGTGGACCGCTAATGATGACGAAAAGAGGAAGGCTCATTTGTGGCAAAATCCCAAATTAGGTCAAATTTCTCTGCGTATGGAAATTATGGGGCGCGTGTAGCGCAGTCGGAGGAGGCGCGACTGTCGCGTGCACCCGATACCAGGTTCCTGGTTCGGATTTCCCGCCCAGGCCAACCAAGCCCTCCATCCCTCCGGGGTCGGTGAATTGGTACCAGACGTGTCTGGGAAGGATAAAGCGCTGACTTGTTCATCGGCTGGCCACCGCAAGTCATTGTATGGCCAAATACGCATTCATGTCGCCTCCACGACATCCCGTAGAAGTAGAATGCGCTGGCGCATCCCCAGAAGGGATTGAGTAACGCCGTCCTTTATCCTTTTATCCTTTATGGAAATTGTGGAAGGTAGGACATATGAGAGGACTAGGTTGACGATCTCTACCTACAACGCCCACATGCTCGCATCGGAAGCACCAGTCGGAGATCTGATGATGCAAGCCAAGAAGATCAAGTACGACGTCATCGGACTGACCGAGACGAGAATACACCTCCCCCTTAAGCCGCCCACGACTACGCGGAAGAACTGCTCCTCGGAACTTGCGACAGCATGGGAGTAGGCGGCATTGGTATCCTCGTCAACGTGCAGCTGGCCATGAACATCGATTCGTACGAGTCTCTGACAACCCGAATCGGAGTCTGCGACTGAAGCGATGTGGCTGCGTGCCAGCTTTGGTATGCCCCAACATCCGACGACGACGAAGACGTCGAAGCCTTTTACGTGGGGCTAGAGTTCTATAAGGAAGATGGCACCTTCTACAAGGAGATCGTCGGCGATTTCAACACCAAGATTAGGCCACGAAGGTCGCCGGAAGAACTTCCCGACGGAACCCACGGTTTGGAGTGGAACGAGCAAGGTGAAAGGCTGTCTGAGTTTATCATGTCGACCAAGACCATCCATGGAAACTCACAGTTCCAGAAGCCTCCCTCCCTACGATGGACCTGGGAATCCCCCGGTGGCCAGTTCCATAACGAGATCGACCACATCATCTTCAATCGCAAGTATTGCCTGACCGACGTTTCCGTTGTCCCCAAATTCTACACGGGATCGGACCACCGCCTCCTTCGCGCGAGGTTTCGCTTTTCGCGTCAAGGAGAGAAGGCCGCGAAGTTTAAGAGGAGGAATCCCAGAACGACCATCAACTGGGAACTCTACACCGCTCTTACATGCAAGGACGGCATCGGAGGCAACTGAGCTAGTCCGAAAGTCCCGTAACGTAAGCAGGACCCGCGTAGCAACACTGAATATGGGTACGTTGACGGCCCTCTCGTACGAGTGGATTGACTTACTGGAGCGAAGAGTTGATTTCCGTGCGGTGTAGGAGATGAGGACATAGGACGAAGCTTTAAGACCGTTCTATATGGAGGTCCCAGGACCACCAGTGGTGTCGGAGCATTCGTCATCGAACGATTTCGTGACTCGATTCAAAGCGTCGAGCGCTTTGACGATCGACTGGGGAAGATCGTTGTCGCTGCTAAGGAGCGATTATATCACTTCTTCTCTACGTATGCTCCGCAGACTGGCTGCTCCGATCAAGCCAAGGATGAGTTTTGGAGCCTGCTTGATGAAAAGATAGCGGAGGTACCGTCAAAAGAAGTCATCGTAGTCGCCGGTGACCATAATGGGCACGTGGGCGCGACGAAAGATAGGTACAGCTGTAATGGTGGATTCGGTTACGGGTCGCGTAACGCAGATGGTGAGCGTATCCTTGAATATGCGGAATCGCATAATCTCACCATAGTGAACACCGTGTTTCGTAAACGCGACACCCACCTCATCTCATAGTATAGTTGGAGCTCCAAGTCTCAGATAGATTTCGTCCTTGTAAAGGATCGTGACCGAAGCCTTGTCACAGACGCGAAGATCGTGATATGAGACGGTCGCCCCACAGCACCGACCGCTGATCTGCACTCTGAAGATTGTCCCTCCGAGGCTGAAGCAGGTCGAGCGATGCGATGCACCAAGAATCAAATGGTTGCGAATAAAAGAGAAGGAATAAGCCGTGATTTATCGCGTGCGGTTACCGACAGTCAACTGTCGACGAAACTTGGAAGAAGGCGACCGACGCGATACGACAAACGGCACAGTCGGAATCGGCATTAAGGAGCCTGGACGACACAAAGTCGACAAGCAGGCATGACGTGAAAGCAAAACCGTGAGAGAAAAAGTCACTCTATCATGTGTCTCTCGGAGAAAAAGCCGACAATTGGCGGAAGTACCAGGAAGCGAAGAAAGCTGCAACGGAGGCCGTGGCTGTTGCAAAAGCCACTCATTATGGAGATGTCAACGAGAACTCGAGTGGCGCGATGATGAGCGGTATCTGTACCAACCTGCCAAGAACCGCCATCGACGGACCGAGGATATTGAGAAGTTTTTCGGCATCAATGATGAGAACGGCCATCTGCTTACGAACCGCAAGAAGACATTGAGGCGATGCCGCGATTAATTTGAGGAAAGCTCTACAATAGAATTTCCTCATCCAGCCATTCCTCCAGCGGCTCCAACCCACAGCCCCGTGCAGAAGATAACCGTGAAGGAGACTGAAGCGGCCTTGAAGAAGATGAGGACAGGCAAAGCAGCTGGGCCTGACGATGTGATGATGATGATTTATGGAAGTCAACGTTTTGGCACTCTGCTGAGTGGTCGGCGAAGTTCTTTAATCAGGTTGTAGCGGAGAAGAAAGTGCCTGAGTGTTGGCGCCAAAGTACGGAGATTCCGATTTGGAAGAGGAAGGGCAGTCCTGCAGTCTGTTCTACCTTCCGATTCGCTTGCTTTCGCACAGCATGAAGATCTTTGAGCGAATTGTCGATGGACGAATTCGTGACATTGCCCAGCATTCCAGCAATCAGTGCGGCTTCGTGGCTGGCTGTGGCACCGTTGATGTCATTCACGCCGCCCGCCTTCTGATAGAGAAGCATCGCGAGAAACAGAGGCCAGTGCATATCGCCTTTTTCGACTTGGAGAAGGCCTTTGACCGCGTACCGCGTGAAGTGATACGTTACTCCCTGCGACATCATGAAGTTCCTGAAGAGCTTATTGAGTGGGTGCGAATTCTCGACGTTTGTCCAAAGAGTCGAGTTCAAGCTGCAACTGGAACGTCGACGGAGTTTCCCATCTCTGTCGGGGTACATCAGGGTTCTGCACTTTCCCCGCTCCTCTTTGTTGTCATCATGAATGCCATCACACGAGATCTTCAGAAACCCGTCCCCTGGGGCCGTACGCTCGTGTTCCCTCGTTGGGGGGGGGGGGAAATCAATCAATATCAACATATCATATCACACCCCAATCTCCCATTGGGTGAGACTTGGGGTAGACGAGCATACGGCTCCTGGACATTGCTTTATGCCTATGACGTGATGCTCGCTAGCGACGATAAAGGTGAACTCGAGCGAGAGGTGCAAGCTTGGTGTGGTTGCTTGGAGCGGTCTGGACTCAAACTGAACATGAAGAAGACCGAATGTCTAACGATAGACCTTACTGAGTCCAGCTCCATCAAGGTTAACGGCACCGAGCTCCCACGCACTGCGGTCTTTAAGTACCTGGGATCAGCAGTCGCGTCTGACGGCCAACTGATGGTCGAAGTGAATTCACGCGTGAGTGCAGCTTGGTCCAAGTGGCGCTCGTTGACTGGCGTGCTCTGCCACAAGAAAATACCAGACATTCTAAGTCGAAGATCTACAGGGCAGTCATCCGGCCAGTAGCGATGTACGGCGCTACTGGCCGGATGACTGCCCTGTAGATCTTCGACTAGTAAGTGTTGGCCTGCCACTATGGAATTTGAAACGCGCCTCAGCTCATGGAGACGAAGATGCTGCGCTGGACGGCTGGAGTCACGCGCATGGACCGCATCCGAAACGATGTCATTCGGCAGAAGTTCGGTGTCGCGCCAATAGCTGACAAGATGCGCGAAGCTCGCTTACGATGGTACGGCCACGTTCTGCGTGGAAAGGAAGACAGCGTCCACTAGATAGGCCTTAAATTCGAGGTAATAGGAAAGCGGCCTAGAGGGCGCTCGAAGCAGCGCTGGGCTGATACGTTACATGTGGACTTGAAAGTAGCTGGTGTCCACCCTGATCTAGCGCTGGATCGGGAAAGGTGGCGTCATGACACCAGAATAGCGGACCCCGCCACGAAGCGGGACAAACGCTGAAGAACAAGAAGGAGAAGATGAAGTGTAGACGAAGATGCTGAGGTGGACGGCCTGAGTAACGCGCTTGAACCGTGTTCGCAATGATACCGTATGACAAAGGTTCGGTGTCCCCTCGATAGCCGACAAGTTGCGCGAAGCCCGTCTATGATGGTACGGTCACGTCCTTCGCGCTAACGATGACACTCTTGTAAGATTGGCATGAACTTTGAGGTCTTTGGAAAGCGCACGAAGCAATGTTGGCTAGAGACATTGCTCTTGGACTTAAGGTAGCCACTGTGCATCCCGATGAAGCATTTGATCGGGAAAATTGGCGTTACCACACAGCATTTGATCGGGAAAATTGGCGTTACGAAGAGCGGACCCGCCACCAGCGAGAAACACGCTAATGAGAATGGTGATGATTTAGTGAAGATAAAGATTTCCTAAAACTGTCTGTGCAAGCCTTTCAAAACCGTACTGTGCGCAAAGTTAACCTCGATCTTAAATCCCAATGTTCGCAAAGTTGACCTCGGGTGACGGACGCTACGCTGTTTAGATTCGTTTGCCAATGTGTTGCAGTTGTTACTTTGTTCCTATAAAGCACACTATTTCATATTCAGTTTCCTCATACAGTACCTCCAAGTGGAACTGTTTGCCTTAAGATCATATTTGCCACAAGTGCTCCGACAAGCCTAACGGCGTGTCTCGTCCTTGCGCGATTCGCGGGACTTTTCTACATGACTGACATGCGGAAGGTAGTTTTTGTATAAGCTAGAATTCGGTAACACGTAGGATCTGCTGCGTACTTCATTGGCAGCAAGCCGTTCACCACTTCCATGCGTTCATCATAGAAACTCTCTCCAGACCGGCAGTTAACGTCATTGGTTTATGCTGTACTTCTGTCCCTCAGCTTGCTCCTCCGCAACCGTTCTCATTCTCAACAGCTGGCGTTACCAGATATCGCTGACATGTCTTCCGAAGCCACGTTCCCCCTCACTCGTTTCTTCTTGCTGCTCCCCATACGGCTAATTCTACCATGCGGCCACAATTTCTACACGGTAATCTCTTGCAGTCTGCGCATTTCTAGCTTAGAGATCGCGCGTCAGGTGCGCTGAAATTCGATCGATGTCTTGTGCGTCCGCGATGGCACTCCACGCAGGCGGGTCCTGGTGCAGTGGATACGGGATAGGGGGTCGCTTCATGCGAGGGGGTCAGGGTTCGGTTCTCCTGCGTTGTGGCATACTTGGCATACTTACATTTCGGGTGACTACTCGGGATTTGAGGGTCTTGACGCGTACCTTATCTTTATGCATTTTTTGCGCATTTTCCAGCCGTATGCGCTTCGCCGCTCGAAGAGCGCAGAACCTAACCGCGGGCTCCCCTGCAAACAGCGCTTAGAAGAGAGATCACTTAACCTCGTTTGTCGTCCGACTTCTTCTCGGCTCCGTGTGTAACCGGTGCACTACTCTGTGCAACAGCTGCTTCACCTGCAAAGATAGCAAGCGTCGAAGGCCCTTAGTTCCACAATGCAGCATCCACGTGAAACGAAATCGTTTGCTTGTGTTGTTCAATGGGTGCTCAAAAGTAGATAAGGATCCGTTTAGGCTCTCCCTGAAGACCTGATTTGCCAGACCAATGAGAAGTGCTCATGGTCATTCCTGGGTCACTAATGCCGTAAGCGTATCTCGACGCGCAAACTTCAGATCGCCATTGGTGTTCCGTCGGTGCAACACACGTCACACCGACAGAACGCGATTGGCGACGTGCGGCTTGCATTTGAGGACAAGGGAGTAGTGATTCCGGGTAATGCTTCAATTTCTACGCTCTATCACAAAGCCCTTGGTGAAGTCATTCATAAATACGGCCTCTGGAATTCACAAGAGTGTGGAGATGGGAGAATGGAGGGGGAGAAATATATCATTCACCGAATTATATCATGCAAGTGCTCCGACACACCTAACGGCGTGTCTCGCACTTGCGCGCTTCGAGCGACTTTGCAGCATCACTGACCTACGGAAAGTAGTTTTTGCAAAAAATAAAATTCGCTAACATCTAGGACTGGTGCGTATTTCATCGGCATCAAGCAGTTCAGCACTTCGGCACCTTCATCATAGACATCCTCTCAGAACCGGCCATTAACGCCATTGGTTTATGCTGTACTTCTGTCCCTCAGGTTGCTCCTCCGCAACCGTTCTCACGACGACGGCGAACAAACGCCCATTACGCGACATCGGTGTCGCTTGTTCTAAATCCGGTCTCCCTTACTGTTAATGGATCCCTTGCTGATTCTCCTTACTGTTTCCCTCCCCCTGATTGGTAACTCCCTACTGGTCCCTCTTTATTGCCTAAACCCTTCTTGGTGCCACCTCCTGGCCTGCTTTATTATTCGACCCCTCCCCCATCCCCCGATCCCCCATCCCGATGCCTCCTCCAGGTCGCTCTCTCCTGATCCCTGTCTGTTCTCCACCCTCGAAGTCCCCCTTCTACTCTTATCCCCTTACTGGTCTTCTCATGCTAATGGCACGAGAGGTCGGCTTCTGAATCTGGGCGCTCAGAAACGCGTGTAGTTGCTGTTGCGTTAAGCAGTAAGGGGCTGCGCACCCCTGCTGTAGCAACATCCTACCTTTGATAGTAATTTTTGCCCGCGCTGTAGATGATTAGATGATGGGGCGTGTCTCACTCAGGTTAGATCACTCGACCCCTTCCGCTGTGATTGATGCGGCGTATCTCACTTAGGTTAGATCACTCAAACGTCAACGTCAACTCAATTATATAGAGGTAGAGTAGATAGATAGATAGATAGATAGATAGATAGATAGATAGATAGATAGATAGATAGATAGATAGATAGATAGATAGAATACCAAAACTTGCCCTCTGCCCACTATCCGCTGTCGATAAACTTATCCATTACCTTACCAATCGTGACCTCGGACTCTGGTCCCCTTCCCTGTTTCTCTTATTGATCTCCTTACTAGTCTCGGCGCAATGATAGGAGGGGGAGGCAACCCATGGGCTTTGAGTGTAGCAGTCGGATATGATGACGTGGAGTTTCCCACATTGTACGCAGACTGACGCGTAAGTACGTGTAATGCAAGTTGCAGCGAAAGGGGCTGAGGCGAAACGGTACGTCACGGCCAACCGAACGGGTAAAAACTCGTTCTACAAGTGGGAAATGCCGCGTCACCTCGTACTTGTGTTTGAGGACTGATGGGCTGCCCCCTCTTCCTTGCATTGCGCGCTTGTCCCTTTTCACTGGTTTCCTGACCTGGTCCACCCTGGTCATCCTCCTCACAGCCCCTCTTACTTGTCCTCCCACGCACCTGTCCTGCATCAGGCGTTCGTCTTCAGAAGGCTTGTCACATCGGTGACAAGCCTTCTGAAGACGAACGCCTGCTGCACGACATCGGCGACACGTTTTTTCAATCCGGATGCTTTTCGCGCGACATCTGTGACGTATCTTCTGGACCCAGACGCCTGTTGCACGACGTCTTTGAAAGGCCTCGGACAGATCGACGGACAGACGGACAGATGGACAGCCATCGTTAACTCTTGAAAATAGTAGGACCTGACCTAGACCCGTTTTACTAAACCTCGCAAGCTGCCACGTACAGCGTGTAGTTTAGCTTTAAATGAAGACACTTTTGCTCGGATTTGTCCTACGGGGAGGGGCACACTTCGTACTCTCTGATCGACAACGGTATTTTATATGAAAGAACACTACTTGACAGATATGACGCAGTGAACGAGTCGACAAGGGAGCCTTTCTTTGTAATTCCCTAGCGTGGATAGGACTGACCATTGTGCTTGTTTTTCTGTTTTTCTAGCGCCGCCCCCGTCGATCAGGACAGATCCAGCTCTTCTATTCCCCGGATCATTTCAAACAACGTACCTTTGTCTGCAGCGGGTTTAGCCATTGACGACTGATAGAATGAGAGGCACCGTCTACTCTGAATATTTGGGACTGTCCGTTAAGATAAGAACGGTACTCCTAACCATAAGCATTATCACCGGTTGGAATGGGAATCTTCACATTGATGTTATCTCTTTCTTAATAATTCTATGCTTCAACTACCTAATTAACAGAGAAAATAATAGCATTAAGCCTGTTTCGCCTATGAACCCTAGGCAGGCAATCAAATACCCTGAATATGAGGCCACTTGGCAGGTTCACAACACGCTATGGTAGTTGTGAATAGTCACCTTGTAATACCCCAATAAAACGAGAAGCTGTGCCTGGAGACCCTTCTCTTGCCCTGCTCCGTACTCATGCTAGAGGCAGTTGTCTATATCTCCGATTAGGTCGCCTAATTGACATTAGAGAACTGATCGCTATCGGCTTTTTGTTAGACTTACGTTTCAGCGATTTCGTCTTCGTCAGGGCCTGGAAAAGTCGAGTTCGTTTGAAAAACTGCTCCCAAACACCATTTCATCCTACCGGAGTGAGCTCTGAAGGAGACAAAGAGTCAGGAGGTAATGTCGTAGAGTGCAGCAACGCTAACCTTAGTGCTGGGGTAGAGGTGATCCACCAGTCACCCGTGGCAGAAGGTGGACAAACGCGGATGGGGTGTGAGCTTATATCCACATGAATTTTTATTTTTTAAATTTTTTAAACACTACGCTTATTTGGGCAGGTGAATTTTAAAAAATTTCGAAGAAAGTCAAACAATTTTCTTTAGACAAAAACTTATTCCAACCGTCTCTGAGAGTTTCTAGTGCAATCTGAAAGACGCGTTTTAATTTGGAAGATGTTCCGTTTGACTTCCAAAGCGTCAAGCTCGCTTGGATGAGTGTCCAGTTTGACGTGAAAATGACATATGTAGAGTCCTGGGGCCGGATTCATCAAAGTCACTGCAGTAACTTTAACGGAGAATTGTAAGCGAAAGCTCAGATAACGCGGCTTATCGCTCACCATATCGCTTGATAGGCCGCGTTATCTGAGCTTTCGCTTACAATTCTCCGTTAATGTTACTGCAGTAACTTTGATGAATGCGACCCCTGGGCAATTTCACTGATCGTGAGTGTAGTAGCAGGCAGTCTGCAGAGTAACTGAGAAGGATGACATATCATTGTGATAGATCCGCGTAGGTTATTTTCGCCGATAGGCAGACTCTGCGCGGTCATAACACTTGAAGTGCCTCCAATCGCTTCTTGCGCTCTGCTAGATTATGGATATCGTGGTATTTCATATCTTCCTCGTCATTGTCATAGTTCTTGGAACCGTAGTCATAAGGTGACTTATTGTATGTGTGCAACTCCAGTTCTCCATCAAGGCCGACACTAACCAATGACATTGACCATTAATCAATCATTAACAATCATCTGAACATCGTTTAAAGCAGAACCACATACCAGTTTACTTATTAAGTTGTTACAGAAGGGTTATCACTGAAGAACGACATGACCTTCGGAGAAAGATCAACCTCATGAGACGAAACGAATACATCGAGTGAGTTGTTTCCAACGTACATAGTGGAGCTCTAGAGATAGTCTCTTATCTCTGGTTAGGGCGTTCACGCTAGGGGTAGAGCAGAGCATGCATTGAATTTTTTGAATTCTCGTTTCAGCCATGCATCGCTGCAGGACAGGATCCTCACAAGTGTCATTCAAAGGAGGAAGAAGAAAGTGGTTTCGGGTGGTAGCCAGTCCTCGACGAGCCTTATGTCATCTGATGCAAACACATAATTATAATGAACACCGCGTTCCTTGCAATGTCAGCAAAAGACTTGGGGGATTCCCTTACAGGCGTAGCAAAACGCTTTTTAAGCGGCGGAAGTACTGTTAAATAGAATAGTGCAGGCACAAGGTCTAGCTTCCTGGTCGGTGGCTTCCCTAATCTAGAAGTTGTACAATACATCGAGTGAGTGCCTCCAACGTACATAGCGGAGCTCTAGAGACGGCCTCTGAGTACATCCACGTTTCACGTCTTCCCGCCCAACTCTTTGCCTCTATTCAGCTTCTCATGTCACTCTACATACTTGTTCTTTGAACACTGTGGTGTTCGTTGGAGGTGCTGTCGGTCAGGAGGGAAACCGATTGGACTGCTAAAAAACATTGGAGGCGTTGTGGATTGCGTTCAAAAGCCCCGCAAGCAGTAGGAGAGAGCAGTGTGTGGCCGTAAACCAGGAGCTGGCGCCATCTGCCGACCATTGTGGGCTTCACACAGGAGGGCGGCATCCAGAAGGTCGCTGGGGATGTGACCCGAATAGAGAATCACATTTACCTACGCTTTTCTCCATCCGGGGGTGACTTACCAGCCCATTGGCTATTTCAATACGGTTATACAATACTTATGCCCTCGCAAAAATTTCGAATATTGTTGTCATGGTTTCGAATGCCGAAACGTTTCGAGCATTCGGAATCGAATACATAAGAAAAAAGTGTTTTTTCTGAGTATTCGAATTCGAATATATTCGAAAAACACAAACACGACTTTCCGAATATTCAAATTCGAGTATTCGATTTGAATATTCGAATTCGAATGAAAAATCAGGCTGCATGATAGACATGGTAGACGACAGCTCGGAAGGAAAAATGGGAGCAACACATAACGGATTCCCCCTAGTTAAGCACAAGGTTTTTATCGACAGGTCCCTCATAAACCCCCTTGTGCATCGAAAAAAGTGAGGTGGAGAACTTACACATAGTAGGGTCAAAGAACCTATAGAATCGTCTAATTTCCTTGTTACCTAAAATACGATTTTTTCTCCAAAGATACTTGTGTGTTGCAAAGTGCTCATCGCGGAGACACAATCTGCTTCAACCAAGCTTAGAGGTCACTTCAAAACGATAATTTTTGGAATTGGTGGCTGACCGACTGTTCAAGAACTCTCACGAAACAATGTTTTCGCCTAACCGCAGCTAGTGACGGATTGACGACGTGCGAAGTATTATATGTAAATCTGTAGCAAATCTGTCCTGCTTATCTAGAAAGGTGAAATACCACACTTTCAATTTTCTTGCCGCAAAATTTATTGCAGGTACCTAGGAATAGGCCAGCCATTAGGGCCGGTCTCATTTCTTTCCGGTGATTCGCCCAAGTACGTGGTAGAGACAGATATGTCTTATTTGAGATGAGCATGTGAATGCAACCTTTCTCCAGCCAACATATTGATGAAACGGTTAGCTTAACAAAAATCGATCGTTAAATAACAGCCAGTCGATCTACACCCGCTCCCTTTTGTGAAGGCCGACATATCCACGCGGCCCCCATCCCCAATGGTCAACTTACAGTTAAGATCGGTTAAATCGACCGATAACGGCACGGTCGAAAAACAAGTCTATGCACTGTGCCACTGTAAATGAAGAAAGAAAACACTAACGTTGGAACTAAGTGGGCTGGTGCCCGTTTGCACACCGGCAGGCTATGTTAAAACGGATAAGTTTGGTTTCTTCTAGCATACACAAAATACCGGAAAATATCCAGACGTCTCCAGCGAGAGCCGGAATCCAGAAGGCAATGTCACAGATAGATCAGGCAATCGATATCAATAGGCATTATTGATCTTTTATCGGTGGAGATATCGGTTTTTTCTTACAAAGGATGGGTATGAAGCTATGTCTGAACGGCGGGAACGAGTCATATAGGAAGAATCTCCACCCCTAAATTAGTGTAAAAATGTGTTTAGTTTTCGCCAAGTCGTTAAACCCAAGGAGTAGGGGGTCCTTAGAGCAACAATGGAATCGTTGTCTCACGAGTTCGGGCGTCTTGTACGCCCACGATGCCTATGCTGGCCACTGCTCGGAGAGCAGTGGATAGTGACGTTGCTTCAGTGAAGAGTCGGGAGTTCGATTCGTCTGCACTCCTGCACTTTAGCATTTCAACTGATTGGTTGAAATTTAAGGGGATTCTGACGACTATACCATGTTCAGACGTTTTCAAGCTGTATGCCGTGCAGAGTAACTTTCTTGCGACTTGTTCATTACTGGCCGGTTTTTTATCCAAAAGGAAATGAGCAAGCTATTCAACATAATGGTATAAAAGTGTATAGAAGTTCAATATCAGTCGTACACATGCACAGTGTGCATGAAACAGAAACACTAGTCACAATATGGACAGCGTATAAAAGCTACAGGCTCCTCACAGTTTGCTTCCATTCATGGATCAATGACATCGGCTCCATAGACGAAATCCAGTTGAAGACGTACCCTTTCCTCCGAAGCAAGAGCTCCACCCGAAAACGTCATCATATGTCTACTGTTTGCTTGCCTCTATCAGTTCATCTTGCGGATCCCAATCTTCTTCACCACTTCCAGCTGTTCGTCTTCGTCAACTCTAAGTTGAAGTGCTTCGAGGTACCTGAGTATGATGGCCATTCGTCCACCTTGATTTCTTCCCTCAATGGCTGCCTGTCTAAACCACGCCACAGGACCACACCTCACCACTCGAGCATCGTTGGACATTGTTGGTATTAGGTTTTAGGGAACCTTCACCAGACCTCTGATTTCTAGGTGGCAGGCAAATGTGAGGAAAAGAGTGTATCGACTGTTTAGGTCAATTGCGAAATCCACAGACTTTGTTTCACATTTTAACTACCTGTGACGTCACATCTTGAAACCTTTGAAAAGCCAAGCGGGGCGGGTTTTTCCCGATGTCATTGGTCCATGTAGGGAAACAAGCTGTGAGAAGCCTGTAGCTTTTATGAGCTGTCCGTATTGTGACCAGTGCTTCTGTTTCATGCACATTGTTCCTGTGTGTCAATAATGTTGAACATTTATACATCATTACGTTGAGTAGCTTTCTCGTTGCGTCTTGGTGGTTAAAAAACCGGTCAGTAGTAAACAAGTCACAAGAAAGTTGCTTTTTACAGCATACAGCGAGAAAATGCGCAGAAAACGTCTGAGAATCCTATAGAATCCCTCAAATCTCAGCCAATTGCTTGAAATGCAAAAGCGCAGCAGCGTAGAAGAATTGAACCCCGACCTCCCTCGTATGAAGCAACGTCAATATCCATTGCGCTCCGAGCTGCTTGCCAGCATAGGCATCGTGGGCATACAAGACCCACGAAAGGACCCCCTTCTCATTGGGTTTAACAACTTGGCAAAAAAACATTTTTATGCTAATTGAGGGGTGGGGATTCTCCGTGTACGACACGCTGTCCCCGTTCAGGCATGCGCTTCAAACCCCTGCCTTGTTAAACGATCGGGGTGCGAGATCGTGATTATGACGGTCGACGGAAAGGCTTCGCAGCGGGGGATTTTTCGATCAGGCAATCACTATTGGTCGATATTATCGATGTTTTGAACGTATCCTGCGCATTGTGATTGATAAATCCTGCTACAGATGTTGTCCAGCGCGCGCCAGGACTCACAAGCCCTGCCCAGATGTAAATCAGATGACGTGTTAGAAATCGATCATTTGATAGTTTTTCTGTCGATGACGACTAGGCGTTCTCGGATCGGTCACTCACCACTGCAGTGATTCTGTGTGGAAAAATTTATGCAGTTCAACACTGTGAGAATGTGAAAGTATCGGGAAGTGACCAGAATCAATGAGGCGTTCAGTATCCCGGCACACAGTCACTATCGTACCAGAGCTTTGATTCAGAGACAGAACCGTTTTGGAAATCCTAATTATTTGAAAAATCTAACAAGCCTCTTCAAAATACGCCCGTCTTGTGATATGCTTCAGTTAGGAAAAGATTTATTGACTGGAGTTGAAGCCGAATGTCCCGACAACATTGGCCAGGGGTTTATATGCAGACAGACTGATAGGAAATGCGAAGAATTTTTTAATAATACAGAGGAACAAAACACCAAGGCTGTGGAGACAAAACATTATTCACTATGGTACTTCTTGGACCTTTAATATTATGATTTAGAAGAGTTTGGAGTACGGTGACTAATTCTTCAAAATTCTGCAAGAAATGCCGGTACAATTTCCATATCGATTGGTGATTACGCAAATTGGTGATTGGTGGTTAAACAAATTCTCGTTGGGCATTCGAATGACACTTTTCGAATACTCGAATAATTTTGGCTTCCTGGAACATTTTGAATATTCGAACGGTTTCGAATACTGAAAATTGTCGAGCATTCGAAATCGAATACATTCGAAAAACGCGATTTTTCGAGCAGTCGAATTTGAGAACACTCGAAAAGCGCGATTTTTCGAATATTCGAATTCGAATATTCAAATTCGGATGAAAATCATTCGAATACCTATTCGAATGGGTCATTCGAGCATAAGTATAAATACGGTAAGTCGTTTGACAAGGCTATATAACATATGCTGGCAGCGTTTAGAAGTCCCGGAAGACTGGAAGAGAGGAGTCATCGTCGAAATACCCAAAAAAGTAGACTTATCAGAATGTGGAAACTACAGGGAGTTACATTGCTTTCTATACCCGGCAAGGTGTTCTGCTTAATTCTACTACATCGACTACGAGCCGCGATAGATGAGAGACTTCGTGAAAAACAATGTGGATTCCGAGGTGCTAGGTCATGCAGCGAACAGATATTTACCCTACGGAATGTCATCGAGCAATGCATGGAATTTCGGAAGCAACTTCCCATCAATTTCGTGGATTTCCGGAAGGCCTTCGACAGTAGACACCGTGAATCGCTATGGTCAATTTTTAGGATTATACCCCAGCCGTTTGTGAAAGTCTTCAAGAAGCTGTACAAGAATTCCTCTTGTTGCGTCAGAACGAATGCAATGCACACGACATTTTTCGAAGTTCTTACCGGAGTAAGACAAGGATGTACTCTCCCCTCTTCTGTTCAATGATGCTCTGGACTTCATTATGAGAAAATCCATGAAAGGTGATGAAACGGGTATCAAATGGAGCAGGACACACCGCTCAACAGACCTCGATTTCGCAGACGATGTAGCCATCATAGCCGAGAACAACGATTTACTGCAGCAGGCGGCCACAAACCTCGCGAACGAAGCCAAGAAAGTTGAATTACGATTAAACCCGGACAAACCGAAAGTGGTGAGCATAGGGAGAACAGATATGAACGTATATATCAACGTCGAAGCATCACAGCTTGAAACTGCCCAGTTCACATATCTTGGAAGTACTGTGTCATGCGACGGGAATCAGAAATACTAACGAGGATTGTGAATGCTGCATCTGTGTTTCGAAAGCTTGGTCCAATCTGGAGCTTACTGTCAATCGCGTCGAAGATAAAGCTGCAGCTTTACTACTCAATTGTAGTCCCGATTGTTGCCTACGCGAGTGAAACATGGGCCATGTCTATGATTGCGCCAAAAAGCTAAATGCATTCCACCAGAGATGTCTTCGACGGATATTGAGAGTACGATATGCAGACCGTGTGACTAACTGTGAAGTCCTAAACCGGAGCGGTTCATGTAGTCTTTCTGCATTAATCGCACAAAGACGTCTACGCCTCGCAGGACACGTAATGCGAATGCCCGAGTACCGATTTCTTCGAGTAGCCGTGTGTTGGATTCCTGAAGGTGGTAGCAGAGCGCGGTCATCCGAGAAACACATGGAGGTGAACATTCGAAAAGGACCTTAAACAACTAAATATTTCCAGAGACGAAGGTGAAGAGTTGTCACAAGACAGGTATTAATGGAGAAGTCTCGTCGCCCGATATGCCCAACGACATGGGAGGAACTAAGTCTAAGTCTAAGACCATAGAGAAGATTGTTTTAGAAAAACGAAGTTTTATCACTGTGGGTCAAACGGGCTTAAAATTTTGTACAGTACGATTTCACTTTTTGATGCCGTCCCCAGCCGAAGAGAGAGTTATTTTCGTGGCACGTCCTTCGTTTCCATTCCATCATCGATTCGAAGAGCACTTCAAAAATCTTGTAGCGAATGCACTTAGATCGTCCTCAGTAAATAACACTTGAAGCATTTATAGAGCGCAATTTTGGAAATTGATATCGCTCCTTCAAGTAGAAAACTGCCGTGTCCATGACGTCCCGGAAAAATCTGAAAAATGAAAACCTCTCATTGACTCTGAATCTGCGGACAGAAAAGCTGTTTTTCACTGTGCATACAACGATCACTATTTTGAAAATTTTTTGTACTCAACTCCATTCTATAAATCCAGAAAGCGCCAGTGCTTGTAAGTATCCACACTGTCGCAGCCACATCTGTAATATAAACTAATAATTGACGCAAAAATCACTTACAACCTGAAATTCGAGAGAATCCTCTGCGAAAACCGAGATAGTACGACCCCCAAACGGTGTCAAAGTACGACCTCCCTTCGATTCTCGAACCTCTAGAATGAGCTTAGTCGTATCACTTGATCCCACTGGCATCGCAGGCATACGAGAGAACCCCGTCAGCGCTCGTGAGCGCCGCCTGCGCGATTCCGCAGTACTCCTTTAGTTTAACGATGTGGAAAAAAGAGACACCTTTTTATGCTGATTGAGGGGTGAAGATTCTTCAAACATGATCTGCTTTCTCCATCCATACGCTTCAGACCGCTCCCTTGCAAGGGTGTCTCACCAGCATTTGGCCGCTTTCACGCGGTCAGTTAGGTTGTTCACCGCATCATTTGCCTTATTTTCTCACAGACTTGTGGCGTTGTTTTGACTGCGCTCCACACGAGGTTTTACAGATCCTTATTGACTAACGTTTCAACGGTGTCGCCTTCTTCAGAGCCTGAAAGCCTCCCTTTAGAACAGTCGTCCGCCCAGAAGCGACGTACGGTGTTGAGTGCTGGCCCATGACTATGGAACTGCGCCTGCATTCGTAGTGACACCACACGACAAAGGTTCGGTGTCGCTCCGATAGCCGACAAGTTGCGCGAAGTCGTCTATGTTGGTCACGTCCTTCGCGCTAACGACGACACCTCTGTAAGATTGGACGTCGGCTCGATACGTTGCATATGGACTTGAAGATAGCTGGTGTCCACTCCGATCAAGCGTTTGATCGGGAGAAATGGCGTCACCACGCCAGAAGAGGGGACCCTCCACCAAGCTGGACAGATGCTATGAAAATGATGATAATGGTGATGATAGCCAGCCATTTGACAAAGCAATCCCACCACTGTTTCATCTCTCATTAACGAAGGGACGCGCTAAATTCCCCTCCCGATGAGCATGCTAACGTTGGCTCCTCTTCAGGCGACGTAACACTTTGGCAATCCATTTGACAAGCGCGGAGGGGAGTCGTAGATAAGAGCGCGTGTAAGCGCACCTAGTCAACTGAGTCACTACATATACATTCGCCCCGCCTACTGCCGGAACGCGGGGAACGGATGAATCAGGTCACTTTCGATGACCAGGGAAGAGTTATTTTTGACGCGTTTTGAGTGTTTCACTCCCTTCCCTTCCCAGCCTTGATTTCAAGGAACAACACTGATCCTTCCATCTAGTGACCCAATTTCCTATGGGGGCAAATGGCGAGTCCTCATAGATATCAACACGCCTGGCGCATTCGCAAAGCGTTTACTGTTACTGCCCGGTTAACTGTGTGCTCTGCTTACAAGAACTTGGAGGCCTTACTCAAGCTCTACTGCAGCATCATCGTGCAGCGACGTTCGATTCCGCACACCGGACAGCAGACCTCCCGACCATGAAATCTTTGTCAAGGCTTGAAGGGTTCTTCTCGGTGTTGAGTGGTGCCTTCACCGGATAATTCCCAAATAGCATACATGCGCTTAGACCATCCTCCGTACCTCCCTATCAGTTCCCGGACATCACGCCTAAGCACTTTCCAGGCCGTTCATCCAATTCCTGCTATAGTGGCTACTGAAACATTTTTAGAACTTTCATCCTGAACACCGCTAGCATCACTACTCTGACACCCCAAATAAGGCAACCTTTATGGTGAGGGAACAGATAAGAAGACAGGAAGGACGCTGAGCATTGAACATTATCCTGTTCGCATAAGCTTTTACCTCTCATTTGCCATCTCCGATGGTCCTCCCATTGACATACTCTAATGCTTTACTCAAAACTAGCGCTTCTTCTATTGCCTTCGAAACTTGCTGTTCTTCCAGTAGCATGGTTTCAAACTCCACGGTACATAAACGCGCGAACTCCTCTTTCTGAAGTACCGTTCACACTAGATAATTCCTTTAGGTCTGGCAGACAAGACAAACATTGTATGGTAACCACAAGCATTGCAGAACTCAGTTCTCTCCTTGTACTTGATATTGGACGAGCGTACCAATAGGCTAACGTCCACTAGTCTAACCCTTTATCATTGGTAAGCGCCCGTCTATGAAGCGCTTTTGCAGCAGTGGCCGGTGACCCATTTTTGGGCCTGAAAATCCTTCCACTGGTTGGTGGTCGGTCAGCAATGTGGACTTCCTTCCGTATACGATTTGGCTAAACCTCTCCGCCCTCAACACAGTTGAGCGCTGTTTTTCTTTCACCAAAGAGCGCGACGCACTGGCAAATTTCTTGTCCGCTCCATCAGCTCTCTTCTGGTATTTAAATGCCTCCGACCCATACCACTACGCATCGGTGTGGCAATTTCTGGGTCGAAGTGAGCTAAGCTGTCTGCCTTAATAGAACTTGGTCCTTTCAAACGCCTCTCTTTACTCTTTTTTCCGCTTCCGAGGTGTTCATTTCCTTCTTAAAGCAATAATTGGCCTAGCAATAATTGAGGTCCTTTTACAAAATTTACCATAAGTATTGAAGCATGCCTATGAATTACTCTACTTTGCATATTTAGCAAATAAATAAATATTCATTACGCACTTTAATTCCATCGTTGACTGTCGGACGCTTCAGGATTTCGCACTTTTCTAACTTCAAATGAAATTCTGCAGCATCTGCTTTCTGCAGCACTCTTTCCATCCCGCTATGAGTGTCATTCGTCTAGGATCCGTAACAGTTCTGCCATCAAAATAAATTACCGCTAATCTAACGCCGACAATGTCGCCTCCATAATTCTGTGAAATACGGCTGGAGCTCAAGCACCTCCAAATGGAACACTTGCACGTTTAACCCTTTCGGTGTGTTCAACGTATTGACCAATGTCAGAGGATTCACCAAAGGCTTATGATCTCCAAAAATTCGAAACCTCCCTCCTGATCTGCGCATTACCATAGCGGTCGCATTTGGCCTGTACAGTGACTTAGGATGGTCATCAAATGGGCCCTTCTCGGTCTGCTACCGACCACTTGAGCCGCTGGTGCCTTCCTGTAGAGCTCTGAAGATGGCGATACATCCGGGGTGTTAGCCCATAAACGCCTGCAGGCACCTTGAGTGGACCTGAAGGCAAGGCACTGCAGCGCCAGCGATGGCGAGGTTCATAGGGAGCCGAGCGTGGCGTCTACACAAGTTGTTTGCGCGCTCGATAGTAAGGGAGAGCGCCCATGATCCCTCCAACCTTCGACGCTTAGCAGTAGTCCCTAGTTCTCATTATCAGATTACAGTCACCTAAGTTATCCGAAGGCTGGATGCCCCTCTCAACTAACTCAGCGAGGAACAAACCGGAAGGGGAAACTCCTGGAAACTTCATGAGCGCGACTGATCGACTGTATCGTGCACCCCGTGACAACCACCGCGCACTCTTACCGTAGTTCATGAGCGCTACTGATTGATTGGTATGGATCGCAGCGGGCCGACGTCCAGCCAACCGCCCGGCTAATCACCTGTTATCGTCGTGTCGTCGTCGTTGCTGGTGCGTCTCGGTCGGCGGCGACGGCTCAGCAGCGTAGCGCTTCGGTGCTATTTGCGTAGTGACACAAGGGCTGGCTGTTTGCCTAGCGCTCTCCGATCGCCGCCAGCCGGCCGACCGGCCAGCCAACCCCCACCCCCGTAGCAGCACCACCGAGCTGGAACACCTGCCCCAACCTATCGATATTCGTACCCACCTCCGCGCACCTCTTCATCCATAACGGCGGTGCTTCTGCTTCCCCTTCCTCCTATTCACTGAGTGGAACAGTAAGCCAACAGACGCTATTCGTTCCACTGTAGAACTCTTGGCGGATATCGCCGTTTGCGACGATGCGGTCTCTTCTCTTCGCCCCGCCCCATCCACGAGGTGCGAGGGCGAACGGTCTTTACTGACTTAACTCATCACGACTAGCAATAAACGGTTCGACTCTTCTCTCCTCTACCTAATCCAATAAACCACCGTTTTCTTGGGCAAATAAGACCCACCTATCTTAGCATTCACCACATTTTGGTGCGTAGGCCTAATAAGCCGTATTGTAAGTCTCCGCGACTCAACGCTACACTTACAACGATGAAATTTTCACGGACGATTGTTCGGGGCGGGTTACAACAACAACAACGTGGTGGAACGCCACTGTATCGATTTTTGCTTTCTTTGCCGCGAGAGCGATTCTCGGACAACCCGCGTCGTATACGCCACAGCCTGCATAGCGATGAGGGGTGTTTCGCGGTGCACGGTGTCGGACCCAGTGCTTCGGCGGTTGGGTTGAAACCACTATTTTTGGTTGGGCGCTCGTGGCATCCGGGCGGAGCAAAGGTTGTGGAGTTGTGCTGCAGGGCTGGGCATTCTTCCGACCTCAGACCGCGCTCCACGATGAGCACCGCGCTCCAAGCCCATCGGCGCGCCCCGGACAACTCGTCCGTGAAAATTTCATCGTTGTAAGGGTAGCGTCGAGTGTCTCCGCGTACATCACCCGAGCAGCAAGTTGACCTATTGCAGATCGCATTCCCTATACTAAAGGGAATTGTCTGTTTGGGAGTTGTTGAACACTTTAGAGAGTCATGCGGTCATTACGTCACCATGATCAGAAAGCACCATGCACTCCTGTTTCGAGACAATGTAGTGTTTGTGTTGCCTTCGCTATATTTTCTGGTGCGGACCAATACCCTGTGCTAATCGAAGCTGTGGATTCCCCCATTTGTCCTGTGGCAGAAGGATGTAGAGTATGTCTAGTAGGGGATTATCATGTTGTTTGCTCTCTAAAATTGTTGCGATATGTAGAAGCATACCCGTTTCATACAGTAACCTGAAATTAACGTTGAATTACCCATGTTTGAAGCGCTATAACTTAGACGATGCAAGTCAAAGTGAAACCTAAGCCCGAGCCAGTAGCGGCAGTTTAATTATTTCGCGTTGGATGCATCGATGAAGCCTCATATGTCGCTGAAGGACTACAGGTGCCTCTATATCAGAATGTCATTTATCTTCACGAACCAGTGCGCTAAAAGAAGGTCACTAAGAGGTCCATTGAAAGCCATACTTGATGAATCCGAAAAGAAATAAAGTTCCTTGGCCAAGATTGGAACTTCACGTCCTGTTCGAGACAGTTTCTTTGCTCTGCGCTCTACTAGTTGGTCTCCAGCACTAGGCTCTGGAGAAGCATAATACCACGACAGCTGTGGTTAAGTTAAAAACACAGCATGAATTAATATTTTTTCTACGACTGCTTTAGTGAATAATAAAGATGTTTAACCATGATTAGTTCTTCAATCCGACACGACATGGATTCGCCCACTCACGATGCTGTGAATCCACTCCAGTGCAGATTTCGCATGTGCGGCTATCGCGAAAGTCCAAGAGAGCAGATCGTCGATAAGTGCCAGGATAGGTTCTGAACTGACATTAGCAGCCGACACGTATGAAATAGGTCACGTATCGGCACTCAGCTAGGTCAGAATGTGGGGCTTGTCGTGCTGAATCAAGCAGCACCGATAGCTCAAAGGCGTAAGCATCCAGCCCGGTAGCAGAAACTGCGGGCAGGGATCCCCTCTGGCGCGTTTGGTTGCAACAAGACGTCATTGTAGCTGCCAGTCTATAGCTGCTCCCAGTTACATAGCCCGGATAGCTGAATAGCTCCATTGGCGACACGGGTCGCGAAAACTTCAAGCTTTCATTCATCTATGCACGAGGCGGAAGCAGCAGTCGACGATCTAGTGCGCTACCGCGGTCCTCCTCCTATCCGTAATTTAACTGCGAGCGCTATATCAGTATAGCCTCCGTAATATCTTGTCGGGTGGATCTGAAAAATGAAGCTGGTAAACTGCTGTAGGTTGGACGTGTGCATATTGGCTACCAGTTCACCCTCTGGGGCCAGATTCATCGACTACTTACCGCCCTCTAACGGCCAAAATACCGCCAAACCTGATGCTGACGAATGTCGAATCAGGGGGTTTTGCCGTATTTCCACCGTTAGGGGCGCTAAGCGGTTGACGAATCTGGCCCCTGGTTATAAATTTGTGTTGCTTGGGAACTGTTTCTCTGAAGCCCAAGAACGAGGAGCTTACGCGAGGCTTCAAGGACTAATAAGTTCGCGAAAACAAACGCAGGCAGAAGGTCACGGTGTTTGCCTAGACCGCAGCGGTCGAATATCTGTAGCGGCCACTCGTGTCCGCACACACCTGCAGCATACTACCCGTCTGGCACACCCTATGTGACAGGAAGTCTGGGCAAGCAAAGTTATCGATTTTCCGAAATTAGAAGCTCCTTAGAGGGAAAGGAACAAGTCCCACCTCTCAGAAAGCAGATAGGAACATTTGGCCCTGCAGACAGGAGGCCTGCTCGTGTACGCTCGAATGGGCGTTGCGTTCGAGTGCACGTTCCAGCTCTGCCTTTCCATCCCTTGAGGTCGACAAATTGGTAGTGGATTCTCTAATGAGCATAGTGCTCTGACTGCACTCACTTCTGCATCGAATACCAAAGAAGTCCAAATAGTATGATGAGCGATTAAGCGCTTCGATCCACCCGCCCTCTGCGGAGGTTCAAAAATTGTTTCAGGATTCAGGCGCTGCGATCTACCCAACCATGCGACTCTTCTGCCATTCTTCTAATGCGCATCACCTTCACCATAAACGGAAGGCTGCAACACAGATGGGGAGCCTCACTCTTACTCACAGGAACTCCCAAGTTAGTGGCGGGGAAATGTTCTCCGTCACCAATTTCTTCTATCTTCTTACGAGCCAAGCGAGCATTTCGCCGAAAAAGTGCCCTTCTTAATGACCATGTAGGTGTGTAAGGAGTGTATAGACTTTAGCGCTGGATCAAGGTTAGGCAGAAGTTTCATCAAGAACCCAGCGAAGTCGGGTAGAAGTACATGGACATGTACATGGCATATAGCAAATACATCGGCTGGAGCCGTGACTCTTTTGTACGTGCATTCGGTACTCTCCCACAATGTTATTCCAAAGGCTCAAAACCTTCCACTCATATTGAACCGAATCCCATCTTTTATCGTTCTTTATTAATGCGCCCTTGAAACATATCCTTCCTTGAGTTCTATTTTTTGTCAACACAGTTTAATCTCGAATTATCACATGCAGAACGCTACGTCACGCACAGGAAATGGATAAGGTCGACATTGCTAAGTACCTTCATATGCGATTTTTTCTAGGTTACTCCAAAAACAATGTCGGATTTGAGCGGCCACATTCGAAGTTAATTATCTGCAATTGTAGACTAGTTCCTCATGCCTCATGAAAATGTCAGATTCTGCATGTCTTAGGGCCTCTACAGAGTCTCGCGGCACCACCCCGAGAACTCGTCCATATCGCTCCCCATGCAGTGGGACCCATGCTGCCACTGTGGTGGAAGCCGCGGCGCGGACGAGTTGTCGCGGAGCCGCCGCACGCAAAGGTTCGCGAGGGCTGCCGCAGTTCACGGCGGCTCTCACCCGCAGCGCCAGGAGCTGCGGGTGAGGCCCGCCGGAGGGCGTGGTAGGTGGGTGTCCATTATGGTTCATCTATTCTAAACATTTTCTGAAACGAATCTACATGCTAGGGATATAGTAGGTTGGTGCATAATTTCTATCCATAAAGGAGCTTGACAACCAACAATATATTCACCGGTAGTGTCGACAAATGGAGGCTATGGAATCCTGCACTCAAAACATAACGCAAAAAACCTTACTACGATATTAGGTAACCTTAAGTGCACTGAAAATCTCCGTGGCCTTAAAGTCACAAGTTAGACGTCTGAGGCTTAAGGAAAACCTTTGCACAGAAATGCAACAACAAAACAGTTCTTTTTAGTATGAGCTATAACTGTACCGGACAGATCTGCCGGACTCAACAAGGCATCGGAGGGAATGCTGTCATCACAAGGGCAACCACATTATCTTTGAGCTGCTTGACAAGCGAGGAACTTTTAGAGAAAGTAGATCGACAAAAGCAAGCGAAAAATGGCACAGAACTGTTGAGTTGTAAGAAGTGTTCTATTAGATTTCGGGGCTTAGATTCAAGAGCTCCTAACTTGACTTAGAAAACGCTTCTTCACAAAAGAAAAATCGTTTTGCTTACTACATCTTTGACATTCCCAGAGGTCGCAACTGCCGGCAAAAGTACGCAGTATTGCGTATAGTAACACTCGCAGCGCCGCACCACCCGCCGTTGTCATGGCGGGTCCGCGGCACCCGCAAGACTGATGCTGGCCTTACATGGTACATATCGATAGGTACATGGGCGTCGAAATAGACTTCTGCAGTCGATGAAATCCGAGATGTCGGCTTCGTCTTTGGTCTACTGTTCAAGCCATGTCGTTAGAGAGGAGCTTGTTAGACAGATACTTAGACAGTCTTTGGTTCTGAAGAGGTCAGCACGGTGTACATACTTCTAGGTTACTGTTCCTTGAGCTTAAAATCCTAAACTTCTAGAATCGTCGAGTTCAATATTTAATTCATAGTGCTTCTAAAAAAAATTCGGAGGCACTTGCTGTGATGGTATGCAGTTTTGGAATGGTCTGCAGAGTTGCTGCAATTCGGCTGCAATTCTCTAGTCTTCCCTATCACCTGACCCAAGCGGCAACGTCTCTCATCCTCGTTTTCTTCTTTAGTTTCCCTATCTTCTTGCATTCTTAGAGCAGCTGCGAACTGGACCTCAAACCATGGCCTTCGAGTTGTAACAGGTAGAAGCAAACATAGCAACAGTTTGAAGTCAGCATGTTCCAAGAAGAAAAGATCAAACCTTCAAACAACTTCCTCCTTATACTGGTAAGAGCACTACTCCAGCTATCTATAGTTCTCATAATGAGCTCCACCAAGATGGACAAAATTTCGGAGGCACTTTGTTAGAGATAGATGATGATACATGCGTCTCCGTTCTTCGCAATGCAGTCACCAGATCTGGATGACTCACACCGTAGTCGCTCTCCGGGGCATCGATGGCTCTGATTCTGCTCGTTCCATGTTGTACAACGGCGAAACAACTTTTAATGCGATTCTATTCCCATGCAGTCTTGGCACGCTCCTCCATTCCTGTGTGTGACGTTCTCTTGAGGACGGACCACTTCTCAGGGACTCTTCTCCTCAGGCGCTGCATAGCGTCCGTTAGGTCTCCTTGTGCAGCAGTCAGGATGTACTTCAGGTGGAACTTCAGATGAGCGCCGGCGGTCCGTCTCAGCTTATCAGACGTCGATCGATCACGTTATCGGCGCCTCTCGCTTCGTGTGCGCTCTGAATCACCTACCCGCACAATACCTCCACCGATGATCCGCCATCTCTCCGCAGGATCCATTCGTTTCGGAGCACGTCCACCCTATAGGTCCATCTTTCCACCAGATTCTTGCACGCCATCCCTTCTCGTGCTTTCTTTTTCACCCAGTCGATTTCGAATTTTCAGTTGTTGTTGCGCCCTCCCTCTACAGTGGCTGTTGTACCTCAGCCTCTTGCTTAATAGGTCTTATGGTAAAGCGATGCAAGTATTCCTGGTCATCTCACCCAAAACGCGCCCTTCTTAAGGCCTGCGTACGTGTATACGCCCTTCTTTCTTTCCTAAACGATTCTCGTTCTTGTTCAATAATTAAGGGGCAGTGGTGCATAAACTGGTCGCGAATTGGAACCATCTTGACTGGAAAAGGGACAAACTACGCCCTCCCTAATTGCTCCGATTTGTTCCATTATGCCTCCTTCATTCACTGTTAGTCCATCAGAGCGCTAAACTCAGCTGATCAGGAATAAAGCTTCGGTGTTCCCCTAAGCATCGGAAGCAGTGTTGCCAAGCAACAGCATAATATAAATCCTCAGTAAGGATTCAAACTCCAGCGACTAAGCAATGGCTTCAAAGCTTTGAATACAGGGTGTCTCAAAAAATGTAAACACTGTTTGAAAGGTGATAGCATTGTTCATAGTAAACGTACTGAAGAAGTTAAGAGCTCTTATGAAAGCATAAGGAAATAGAAATTTTCTAACCTATGAGAGGCATGGAATGCGCCATGCAGTCGCCTGAAATTTCCCATTTTACACCCGATTTATTTATTTATTTCTGTACGATGCATAAGGCATACGTGGTATAGGATGTAGTACAATACAAATCACCAATACAGAAAGAACAACTGTAGAATCTAGAAATGCAAAAGCTTGCTTCTAGCCATGTGCCTGAACAGCTTGTAATATGCCGACGATTGAGGGACACAGGAGTTTAGCGAGATGAAGCTGGAACCAGCTCTCCACGTGAAACTACATGATCTGGTATTCGTTTTGGGTACACCGTAAGATATTTTTCCTGAGCTGCCCCTAGTTCTAGATATTATTATACGATAGAATTTTGAAACGTCTACATCAATTAGGCGAGACAAGAGTTTGAAAACCACACAAACATCAGTAAGTTTGCGACGAGAGACTAAAGAATGCAACTTATATTCGCTATTTCTAGCTACAGGACGAGGAGCTCTTACAGAACTACTACGAACTATCCTAACAAATAATTTGATTGATTGTGGTTCGCTTGAGTACATGTTATAATTTCTTCATAAAGTGGCCACTTCGATTGATTTGTGCTTATTTTAGAGTTTATAACTTAATTACACATTATAGCTTGCGAAAAATGAAGGGTATAAAATAAAGGCACTATGTGAAGGGTTGTAACATAGCTGCTAGCAAAGCATTTGGAGATATTTGAGACTCACATGAAAACGCAGGGCGACGGGATTACTGTGGCGGGCAATAGTCAAGATTGCGCCATGCTTCTGCCTGAAACCTTCCATTTCAGTCTCGATTGATTATGCATGGGCTGAATGCTTGTTACCATCTTGTTGCTACTTGGTCACATTAACCTGTGCTGTGCTTCTTTTAACGTTTTCCGTCGTCCAGTAGCTGCAGTTATGCCAATTAACCTCTCCATTCACCATAAATGTTGCTTCATTCGTCCACAGAATGCTACTTGTAAAATGCTGCTCACATCTAAATCGTGCAATCAATAAACACGCATGGAACGTGTTTTTCACGAGGTTGTCAACTTCAAAACGTTAAAAGAAGCACAGCACAGGTTAATGTGACCAAGTAGCAACAAGATTGTAACAAGCATTCAGCCCATGCACTCAATCGAGTCTGGAATGCAAGGTTTCAGGCAGGGCATGACACAATCTTGACTATTTGCACACCACAGTGATCCCATCCCGCTGCGCTTTCTTGTGACTCTCATATATCTTCAAATGCTTTACTAGCAGCAATGTTACAACCCTTCACATAGTGCCTTTATTTTTTAAAATACCCTCCATTTTTCGTAAGCTGTAATGTGTAATTAAGTTTTAAACTCTAAAATAAGCCCAAATCAATCGAAGCGGCCATTTTGTGAAGAAATTATAACATGTATTAAAGCGAAGCACAATCAATCGAGTGTAAAATGGAAAATTTCGGACGACTGCATGACGCATTCCATGCCTCTCATAGGTTATAAAATTTCTATTTCCTTAATCTTTCATATGAGCTCTTAACTTCTTCAGTATCTTTACTATGAACAAGGCTACCACCTTTCAAACAGTGTATACATTTTTTGAGACACCCTGTAATGCCTTTCTATTAGGTTGTAACGAAATAAATGGCACTGAACCACTGTAAATTTAAACAGTTAATATCTCAGCTTGTAGGCAAGTTTATTAATCGAAATAAAAACCTTCTGATTCTACACGTCTTTGCCAACGTGACGCAAGCTTTTTTATCCCAGAAGCATAAAAATCAGAAGTTCCGGAATTGACGAAATCTTCGAAGGCACTTTCGGCATCCTGTTGGTATTTGAATATGTTCCCTACCAAGAAGTCGCCAAGATGCTTGAAGAAATGGTAGTCTGTTGGGGAGAGGTCGGGAGAAAACGGGGGATGTGGTAGAGTTTCAATGCTCAGCTCATTCAATTTCTGCAACGTCATTCGTGCTACATGGGGGCGAGCATTGTCGTGCAGAAGGAGAACTCGCCTTCGGTTTACCAAGGCCGGCCGGATATCCTTCAACTTTTTCATCACTTCTTCCATTTCAATGCAGTACTTCTCTGCCGTGATGGATTCACCGGGAGGGAGGAAGCTGTGGAGAATAATTCCCAGCGAACATCACCATACTGTCACCACTACTTTCTTTTGGTGCAATTCCGGCTTCCCAAAAACCTTGGGGCTCTCATCGCTGTCCACCCACTGTGCCGATCGTCGCCTGTTGTCGTACATTATCCATTTCTCGTCACAGGTTACGATGCGATCAAGGAATGGGTCCGTTTCGTTCCGTAGAAGCAGTGCGGACGAGATCTCATATCGTCGGCTTCTTTGCTCCTCAGACAGCTCGTGAGGCACCCATCTTTCCAGCTTTTTGGTCTTTCCAATTTCCTTCAGATGCCGGGCAGCTGTGTTGTGACTGACCCCAAGAACCTTCGCTATCTCCCTGGTACCTTTGTGTGGAGCCTCCTCTACCTCATCTCTCAGCTTGTCCTCATCAACATCACTATGCCTCCCACGACCTTCATGTTCTTCCAAGCTCTCGTCTCCATTCCGGAACTTCTGATACCAACGATACGCCGTCCGAATTGTGGATCATCCTTGACCGAATGCGGCGTTGATCTTCTCGTCCGCCTCCTTAGCTGTAGTGCCCAGTTTGAATTCATACAAGTAAATGCCTCGGATTACCCTTTTGTCCACCTGCAAAAAATTCAATAAAACTCTAAAGTTTTCCCACTTTTACATAGAAAATTTGGTACTCACCGGTAGAGCAAAGTTTGCGCTTCTAAATGATATGCCACGTGTTACGGTTTGTTCTTGACCAAACGCGTAAAGACGCGCCAAAAACCAGTGCCATTTAATTCGTTACAACCTAATAATTCACCTGCAAACAAAGTCTAGTGAATATCGTTCAATTTAGAATGCGTCCACACCATATTAAGGAGAACACTTCATCGCGCAATGCGCAGCATGTGCTCAGGATTTCCACAGATTAGAAATATAATAACAGTTTGCAATTCTAGGAGGAAGATAGGTGATTGCTAATAGGAAGATAACGTGGATATTCAGTTCGATCAAACAGCGCTGGTGGTGTAATTCGTAGCATCGCTGCCCGGAAAGCAGAAGGCGCGGGTTCGAGTCCCGCCTGGCGCAAGCGTTTTGATCACAACCAAGCATCCATCTAAGAACTTTTATCTTCTATAACAGCCGCTCCAGGCTAAAGCAAAAATGTAAAAAAACAGTTTGCAATATTTTGTCTTTTTCTGCAGCTCATATCCAGCATGCCTAGAACGTGGTGTGTTAAATGTTGCTAGTACTGTCAACGTAGCTTAGAAAGCTAGTTAGCTGGTTCAAAGAGCAGGTGTTCAGAAAGGGGGCGATTTGTTGGGGCATGGCGGAAGGTGAAGCACTTCAGAAGGTCGTGCCAGATAGAACAGAGATCTGCTGGAATTATGGACGACCAAGAGTTTCGACGCCGCCCAATTCGTACGCTTTTACCGTATTGTGATTGAAGAGTTGGCACTGACGTCGTCGCCGCCGCGCATCGAGCTTTCGCACCCCTCGCCGGTTCTCATCTGGTCACTTTTGTCTTCATCTTTAATATTCTCATTATCACAACAACTACTTCTACTTCAGCGTTTGTCCCGCTCTATGGCGGAATGCCAAGTTCCAACTGCGCAGCTTGACGTATCGCGTCGGTCGCCTTTCTCCAAGTTTCGTAGACAGTCGTGACTGTCGGTAACCGCACGCGAGAAATTACAGCTGCTTCCTTCTCTCTCATTCGCCACCACTTGATTCTCGGTGCACCGCATCGCCCGACCTGCTTCTGCCTTGGAGGGGCGATCTTTAGGGTGCAGATCAGCGGTCGATGCTGTGGGGCGACCGCCTCATACGGCACGATCTTCGCACCTGTGACAAGACTTCGGTCGCGATCCTTCACAAGGACAATGTCTATCTGCGTCTTGGTGCTCCCACTATAGAACGAGATGAGGTGAACGTTTACGAAACACAGTGTTTTCTATATTGAGGTTATGCGATTCTGCATACTCGAGGATACGCTCACCATCTGCGTTACGCGGCCCGTAGCCGAATCCACCATGACAGCGTTACCCGTCTTTCGTCGCGCCGACGTGCCCATTAAGGTCACCAGCGACTATGATGGCGTCTCTCGACGGTACCGGTGCTGTTTTCTGATTAAGCAGGCTCCAAAACTCTTCCTTGGCTTGAAGGGAGCAGCCAGTTTGCGGAGCATACGCAGAGAAAAAGTGGTGGAGTCGCCCCTTAGCGGCGACAACGATCTTCATCAATCGATCGTAAAAGCGCTCGACGCTTACCGTCTAGTCACGAAATCGTTCGGAGACGATTATTCCGACACCACTGGTGGTCCTGGGACATAGAACTGCCTTAAAGCCACGTCTTATGTCCCTTGACTTGCAGCAGGATCACCCCGTCTCCTGAGCTACACCGAAACCAACTCTTCTACGCTCAGGTGCTTCTACCAAATCGCACGAGCGGCCCGTCAACGCACCCACATTCAGCGTTGCTACACGGGTCCTGCTTACGTTACGGGACTTTCGGACTACCTCAGTTGCTCCCCCCCCCCCCCCCAATGCCGTCCTCGCACCAGGGAGACTCGGGTACGTACTTCTCACACTCGCCGGGCTCTGCGATGCCTATCGCCTGCTTTCGAATGTCCGTGTTCGGCCTAGCTCGTAAAAGCGAGCAGTTTCCAGTGGCACCGCGTGGAGGAACGGACATCGCCACCATTCTCATTATCACTACTATTATGCGTTATCACTACGCAGAGATGTGAGCCTCCACTGCTTCAAAGGATTACCGCTGCTTGCTCACTGATCCTACGCACTTCAGGCTTTCTCATGCCTACAGAGTTCGGAGCGTGTAGCTTGCAATATCGTATATGTAGGTGGCATCTTTCGATGTTTCATCGACGGTGGTCGCCATCGGTAACCGAATACAGGAAACAACAGCTGCTGCCTTTTCCTTCAAGCGTCACTACTCCATTCTAGGTGAGCCGTATCGACCCGCTTCAACCTCAAAGAGCTGAAGTTAACAGTGCAGCTCAGCAGACATGCTACATGAAGACAGTCTCGTACGGTACAACCTTTGTTTTTGTGAACAGCGCTCGATGGCAATGCTTAACAAGAATGAAGTCGATCTATGTCTTGGTCCTCCAGCAATGGAAAGATGCGAGATAGGAGTCACGCTTGTGAAATATGATGTTGGCGATGGTGAGGATATGTATGCACATGAGTCTGGGAAGGATTCACTCACCACATGCGTTACGCATCCTAAAACTGAAACCGCCGAGAACGATGTATCCATTTTTCGCAGTCCTGACATGGCTGTTTCAGTCAACTGGAAAATGACAGCGTCTTTTGACGTTGCCTCCAATCAAGCAGAGTCCAAGACTAGTCGTTCGGTTTGCAGCAGGAGCACCTCTTCTCCTGCGGCGCACATAACTTGACTCGCCATCGTGCCAGTGCTTCCGTAAACTCGCACGAGCGGTATGCGGGTCCTGCTTACGATGCAGGACTTTCGGGCCAACTCGGTTGCCCTACGATGCCGTCTGAGCATCAGCGACCCTCGCATTCTTCTCACACTCGCCGGCCTTTTCGAACGCGCTTCGGCTCCCGCAGACGCCGTAGCACTACCTCGACGGTCACATAACGTCATCAACCGTGTACTGTGACATGGGATCTTTATACGCCGACCTGCCACTAGGAGCAGTCTCCTGCACTCAGTTGTGTTCAGCTCACATCGCAAAGGCGAGCGGTTGCGCCTCGTGGAGGAATAGGCATCGCCACGTCTAAGATGGCCTGATCACGGTTCATTTTACCAACTATTTCACTACATACCATCAAAGGCTTCTTTATACTACGTCCTTCAGTCCCATTGATGTGTTATCCATGAAAGAAGTTATTTTTGCAAAACTATCCCTGACCTTCTGTTTTTTGCGATCCATGCTCAGTGGGCTGGAGATGTATTACATAATCTCCTTTCGATGCCGGAGACTCTCAGAAATCACGGCGCTCTTTTAACTCCATGGTTATCTATTCATTTTTGCACTGTCTGCACCAGATTCCGATCGCCAGCGGTCTGGGCCGCAGAATGTCAGCGATGTCCAACCTCGGTTGTGATAAAATCGTGAAGTTGGTCCAGAGGAACAGCGTCGGAATTTGTGGAACCATCCGTCGTTCTTTCAATCATCGATTTGAGTGACTAGCAACGTCTCTCCGTTGCGTCCCGGGGTAGCTCCTTGGGCCATCCTCGCTCAAATGACATGAAAATCGCCTAACCTATCCCCCACGAAAACCTGTGGCTGGTGGCTTCTCGAAAAGTCCGACCATCGCCTGCTGGTGTTCTTGCCAGTCCCCGGAAGCCGGTCGGCACCTTTTGCGCAATACTTGGAACTGTCTAGAAACGCATCAGATTAATGAGGGTTTAATTCACTGCAATTGGCTTCAGCCCTGCAAGCGTGACTTTCGCGTTTGTCAGTGCTGTATTACCTTTGGTGTAGTCGCTGTGGAAATTTTTAGAATCTATGCAATTTAGAACGAATTGTCTTACGATAAACACTCATGACAATCAATATTTACGCAAAAATCTGCACAATTAGCGATCAGGTTACAAACTCGATACCAGCCACTTGAGGCTTAAAGAAAATGAATTGAATTATTTCTATCAAGACCTTCAGGTTAACATGTTCCATGCTGATACCATCGGCCGGCTCATTCCGATGGGGCCCACGAGGTGAGGATGTTCGTTCGCTCAAACAGCGCCGGTGGTGTAACAACATAGAGAATTCCCGCCCGGTCAGCAGGAGGTCGGGTTTGAGTCCCGCCTGGCGCTCGCGTTTTGATCGCAACAAGACATAGTTATGATAGTCTACATGCTATACTATTTGTACAATGTACAGCGAAGAGAGTCGTAGTCGCAGGAGACGCCAGCTGCCGTCTGAACCCAGCATCCAGTTTTTTGGTTCAGGTCCCGCCGAGGCCAACCAAGCCTTCCATTCCTCCGAGGTTGGCGAATTGCTACCAGACTTGTCTGGGAAGACTAAAACACTGGTTTTTCCATCAGCTGACCACAGCAAGTCATTCTATAGGCCAAATGCGCATTCAAGCTGCCATGATGAGCCGTAGAGGCAGAATACCTGACACTCCTCAACAGGGTTGATTAACGCCGCCTTTGTCCTTGATCATGCAACAGCTCTATATCTAACTGTTTGAAAAATAAATGAAGAGAATGGTAAGCTACCTGTGTTTATTGCATTTGCACAAGGCAAATGTCCAGCAACAACAAAACGAAATCAACATTTCGAATCATGAGAAAAGCAGCACTGAGGCAGAAAACAACATTTGATTCGAATCTCTTTGTTTCTCTCCCTTCCGATGTTGAGCCAGAGGTCAACCTCCGTCCGCGCTTAATAGGTGTTTGTTGGTTTGATTGTGTTACTCCTTCTTACACCTACCATGTAGCATATTATCAATGCACAAATAGGCAGAAGGACCAGTGGCGTTCGCAAGCGCTAGTCTCACTCGTCGACTGAGGTCCGTACAAGGAACCATCATTGCCTCGTTTCAGGAGCAATGCAATTACGGCTGACACACGTCAGTCTACTGGCCGTGTGCGGAGCTTTGGGTGAGTTCATAGGGCGCCTCGTGGCACCACACCGTCTGATTCATGCAGACCGTCGTCGGCTTCGGCCACTATTATGAGCCGCGCATCGGCTCAGTCTTAGTCATCCGACGTCTTCACGTTTCCATTCTGACCAAGGCGTGGCAGTTCTGTTGACGTTTCAGTGTACTACGCAGACGCACAGGCTCTGAACGACCCGATCACACAGTACATTGAAGGCCGCCTCGGCAACAGGAGGATATTCTGGTGTCCCAGCGGATACGGTCAGTTCGCTTCTCTTCATACTGGTCGACACATCGAGTGACCATCAATAACAGTGCTCAAAACCACGGAGACGTTTTCAGAGCTGTGAATTTTTTCTCCCTTCCTTATATACGGTTGGAGCTTCTGCATCTTACACTTGGGGGCTTAGGCTTGAAAAACGCGCTTTGTCCTATGCTGGTTGGTTAGTGGCCGAAATGTTTTCCTACACCGTCGCTATCGATCCGGATTAATACCTTCAATTAGGGGATTAATATCCATGGTGGCAAATGACCCGCACGTGCTGACCGGGTTGTGAGGGGGGTCTGAGCGGGCGCTGAAATTTCGTGCAAATTCCTGGCTTGCTGATCGAACTGCTCGAAATCGTCGCCTGAATATCAGTAGTTCTCGAATCTACCAAAAAACTCTCATCTAGACTAAACCTTAGTTCACCAACTCCTTTAACACTTCCTGAGTATTGCGGTCTTACCTGGCTATTTTTAACATCCGGACTAGCAACTTCGACACGCAGCCAACATGACATGCTTTGCAGTTGCAGAAAATAAATAGAGCGCGGATGGAGCAGTCATTACGAGGTGCAGTCTCACCTTCTTACGATTCGAATAAACTTGAACAGTTGATTGCTCATTGTTCGGCTAATCGAGAAGGGCCGATATTCGCTTATTCGAATATTTGAAGACTTCGAATATCAAATAGTTGAATATTCGAATAATTTGATTTTATGATGAACTTAGTCATGCTTGAACTCCTCCCCCTCCTCTCCGCTCCCATTCAAGCATGGATCCCTTCGCTATTTTAGCATTGTTAGCATGTTTTTTAGCATTTGTTTTAGTCAGCATTGCAAGTATATTAATCGAAATAAAAACCTTTTGATTCTACACATCTTTGCCAACGTGACGCAAGCTTTTTTATCCCAGTAGCATAAAAATCAGAAGTTCTGGAATTGACGAAATCTTCGAAGGCACTTTCGGCATCCTGTTGGTATTTGAATATTTTCCCTACCAAGAAGTCGCCAAGATGCTTGAAGAAATGGTAGTCTGTTGGGGAGAGGTCGGAAGAAAACGGAGGATGTGGAGTTAGAGTTAGAGTTTCAATGCTCAGCTCATTCAATTTCTGGAACGTCATTCGTGCTACATGGGGCGAGCATTGTCGTGCAGAAGGAGAACTCGCCTTCGGTTTATCAAGGCCGGCGGATATCCTTCAACTTTTTCATCATTTCTTCAATTTCATGCAGTACTTCTCTGCCGTGATGGATTCACCGGGAGGGAGGAAGCTGTGGTGAATAATCCCAGCGAACACCACCATACTGCCACCATTACTTTCTTTGGTGCAATTCCGGCTTCGCAAAAACCTTGGGGCTCTCATCGCTGTCCACCCACTGTGCCGATCGTCGCTGTTGTCGTACACTATCCATTTCTCGTCACAGGTTACGATGCGAGCTCGTGAGGCACCCATCTTTCCAGCCTTTTGGTCTTTCCAATTTCCTTCAGATGCGGGCAGCTGTGTTGTCACTGACGCCAAGAACCTTCGCTATCTCCCTGGTACCTTTGTGTGGATGCTCCTCTACCACATCTCTCAGCTTGTCCTCATCACATCACTATGCCTCCCACGACCTTCATGTTCTTCCAAGCTCTCGTCTCCATTCCGGAACTTCTGATACCACCGATACGCCGTCCGAATTGTGGAACCATCTTGACCGAATGCGGCGTGATCTTCTCGTCCGCCTCCTTAGCTGTAGTGCCCAGCTTGAATTAATACACGTAAATGCTCGATTATCCTTATGTCATCTGCCAAACACGTCAATAAAACTCTAAAGTTTTCCACTTTTACATAGAAAGTTTGGTACTCGCCGGTAGAGCAACGTTTGCGCTTCTAAATGGCATGCCACTTGTTACGGTTTGTTCTTGATCAAACGCGTACAGACGCGCCAAAAATGGCGCGAGCCAGTGCCATTTAATTCGTTACAACCTAATAGTTTGGCAGTATTGCCTTTACCGATCCTGGGTGTCGACAAAATTTCGCCAAGGAGTTATTAAGGCACTGATCATCCACATGTAATTATGTAGTTATGGTGGTGGCACTCGTGGTAATATATCGCCCACTTCACCAGCCAGAA
>OX377205.1:61345291-61453646 GCA_947396885.1 Heligmosomoides polygyrus polygyrus | reverse complement strand
TGCGATAGGCATGGGTAAGTGTCGCTCACTCATACCACTAATTCTTGCTCACCCATTTAACAGTAACCTAGCGTAATTCAGTGAAATTTTAACAACGGACTTCATATAGGTGATGAGTGTCCTATATAACAATTCTAGGCCATGTTTGGATGAGGAAACTTTTCCACCTTCGGAGTCGTAAAAGTACAATAGTACCGAAGAAACTGTTCTCTTTTTTGGTGATTTTTTCCGTTAAGATTTGAGAGAGCTTTGGTTAATCGTGGCAGATATTTTTAGGAATTGTGGAAACTCGTATCACAAGGGAGCCGAACCCCGTAACACAACGCTGCTCTCCTATCCCCTGCGCCACCACTCGGCCCACGGCACTGTTTCCAGACCACTTGAGTTCGCTCTCTTGTGATTGGTCCGCTCCGCGTGTAGCTCAGGGGTGTGAAATTCGAAATTTCGTAAATCGTAAGAGTTACCTGACATGTAGTGCAGTGCAACTGAATTTTTGTAGGCTTTCCTGCCAATGTTATTACAAAATGATCCAAACTTTGTTTATTTGTCGGGTTATTTTCAGTCTAAGCTGGGCGGTTGTCTATCGAAACTTTTTCCTTTTCTATTTTTAACTTTCCTTCTGCCAAACAAAACCTCTCAAATCAAACCTTACACGTTACAAGAAAGTCGAAAAAGTTGTTGATTCGAAAACTTTGCCTCAACCTACGCATGGTGTTTCTACAAAAACTTTCATCGTTTGAATGACCATTAAATTTCCAGCCTCTTAGCAGTTCTTTAGATGCGTTTATCTCTAGGATTTAACAGGAGCGATAGCAAAAAGTCACTGTCAGAACAAAAAAATTAAAAAATCATTTCACTGTTCATTAATCAGGGAAACCAGTAACTGCGCATGCAGTTCAGCAAACATCGCGTACTGAGCTAATGCATGACGCAACGTTTTCCTATTATGCACTAAGTGGTCCACAGTTTTTCTATTAGGTTATCGAAAAAATCCTGCTCCTGAAAAAAAAAATTTCAATCATTTTTCAAGATCTAACAAATTTTCAAGATCTAACAAAAACAAATTCTGCTACGGTCTGGCTTAGTAGGACATTTTTATAGCCCGAGCATTCTAGAATATAATGTCATACATCTAGAATCTTCTTCTTCTTCTTCTTCTTCTTCTTCTTCTTCTTCTTCTCCTCCTGAGCGTTTAGTCCCGCGCAGTCGCAGGGTCTGCTGTTCTTCTGATCTATCGCCACCTCTTCCTATCAAAAGCGTCATCTGCCGTGGCGCCGACTTCTGCGAGATCTCTCTTGATGACGTCCTTCCACCTTTTCCTTGTGGCTCCTCTCGAACGCATTCCGGGTGCCTCGAAATCTAGGGCAAACCTTATGGGGTGATTCTCTGGTCTTCCGAGGACGTGTCCGTACCACCTCAGGCGCTGCTCCCTCATCTTCAGCTGAATCGGGGCTGTCAGCTTCAGTGTCCTAACATCCTCGTTTCGCACCCTGTCCCGACGGGTCCATCCACATGCCCACCTCAGCATCCTCATTTCCGCAGCCTGCAGTTCCCGCTCCTGCGCCTTACCCATGGCCCAGCACTCACTGCCGTAGAGGAGGACAGGCCTCCCAACGGTTCTATGGAGCTTACCTTTGAGTGTCCTGGAGCGTCTACGATCGCAGAAGATCCCTATGGGCTCCCTCCACTTAAACCAGGCTGCGCTTATCCGTCTTTTGACAGCCTGGTCCACACTTCCCTCCTCTGATAGGTCACTTCCGAGGTAGCGCAATTCTTCCACCTTCTCGATCGCTTCCCCTTGACAGTCTAGAATCGACCCAGCGCACTGCTCAGAGCTGATGAACTTCGTCTTCTTCACGTTCAGCCGTAGGCCGTTTCTGCGAGGGCTCTCTGCCAAAGCTGCACCTTCTCCTCCAGCTTCTCCTGGTTGTCGGCTACTAGGGCGATGTCGTTCGCGTAGATGATCGTCCTGAGAGGCCCTTCCTCAAGGTGGTTCACTATAGAGTCAACCGTCAGCAAAAAGAGGAACGGACTTAGAGCCGACCCTTGGTGTACCCTCACTGCGATGTCCACTTTCATTGCCACCCCGTGTGGAGTTCGCATCGCCGCTTCGAGCCTTCATACATGTTCTTTATGACCGTGGTCAGACGTTACCTCCCTCGAAAGGCTTTCCAGAGTACGGCTCGAGGTAGCCTGTCTTAGGCCTTCTCCAGGTCCAGAAATGCCATGTAGCAAGGTTTGCGTTTCTCCCGATATTTCTCCATCACCTGATGAGCGATGAAGATAGCGTCTGTGGTGGACCCTCGGGCATGAAGCTCCACTGCACCTGGGAGATGAGGACCATCTTCCTCAGCCTCGAGTCGACTAGTCGTTCGTACATCTTCATCATGTGTGAGATCAGTTTGATCCCTCGGTAGTTGGAGCATTCGGAAGCTTCTACATGAAGATGGGAACTATGGTGCTGTTCCTCCAGTCATCCGGCATCATATCTTCTTTCGTGATTCTGTTGAGGAACTGCGTCAGCCAGTTGACTTCGCTGTCCCCGAGCACCTTCCAAGCCTCTAATGGCACTCCTTCAGGTACTTATGAAGCAAAGGGCCCGTGGTGCCGTGGGGTTGCCGGCAAACATGTTAACGCGGCAACCCCACGGCACCACGGGACCGCTACTTATGAAGCACCGGTCCCCGGGTGCCGTGGGGTTGTCGCGTTAACATGTTAACATGCAACCCCACGGCACCACGGGCCCCTGTTTCATAAGTACCCTCCTTCAGGCCCTACTACCTTTCCGAGTTTCATGTTCCATATGGCCTTGCGAACCTCCTCTTGCGTTCAGGGTGGTATGGGTCCTTCCGTTGGTTGTTCTTCCTGGGCCTCTCGACGAGAGAATTCCTCGTTCAGGAGTGCTTTGAAATTATCCTCCCATCTCTCTGACTTCGACCGGCTTCCGTAGTACCGTACCGTCAGCACTCACCACAGTCTTCACTACTCGAATTTCGAGGCTTGCTGCATGCTCTATGACGCGCTTTGGCCAGACGGATGGCGAACTTCTCTCCCTCTGGCTCGTGTAGTTTCTTGTACAGGACATCCATTTCCGCGTTCTTTGCCTTCGCTACAGCCGTTTTTGCCAGCCTCTTTAGCTTCCTGTAGGCTGTGAGATGCTCGGGAGCCCTCGTCTTCTGCCACAGCTTGTAGGCCTCCTTCTCCTTTTTCACCGCAGCCTGCACTTCTACGTTCCACAGCCATGCCGATTAATCCCTCTAGTCCCTCCCTTTGTTTCTCCCAAGGTTTCCTTGGCACATCTCAGGATTACTCGGACTATCCTACTCCAGGTCTCATTCACGGGACCAGCTGGATTTGGAAGGCCTGCTTCAGCACTGTCCTTCGTGGTTCGTTCCGCTCTGAACCCCACAGTCTCCATAATCGGATCCTGGGCTCCATCCCCACTTTGGGTTTGGTGGATAGAAGTATGATAAGGTCGTACCACGGGTCTATGATGCCACGTCTTCTCCCGGAATGACCTTCTCATCCCGGACTGTTTTCATGACATGCCTTCGAACCAGGATGTGGTCGACTTCCGTCCTTCTTGCTCCGCTAGCATAGGTCACCTGGCTCTCCCTCTTCACCAAGATGGTGTTACAGACAGCCAGGTCGTGGGCGATAGCCAGATCCAGAGTTCGTTCTCCATCCGGGTTTATCCGGCCGATCCCTTTACCTCTATGAACCCTTTCCACTCCCCTTTTTCCACTCCCCACATGCCCGTTCATGTCCTCTGCTATGGAGAGGTATTCGCCTTCTCGTGCGGATCTTATGGCTTCCTCGAGCGTGAGGTAGAAGTCGTCCTTGTCGTGCATCCGGTCTGCGGAGCGTAGACAGAGATGATGGTCCAGTAACCCTCCGTCGTGTCCAGCCGCAGTGACATGATGCGGTCATTTATTCTTTGGACAGCAGCTACTGAATACTTGAAAGACTCTGCGACGGCTATCCCTAACCCGTTCCTCTTGGTGTCCTCTCCGCTGTAGTACAGCTTGACCCCTTCTCCGATCTCCCTGGCTTTCTCCCCTTCCATCGCGCTTCCTGCAGACACAGTACTCGTATGCTTCTGCGCTTCATCAGGTCAGCCATTTCCCTAGATCTTCCGGTCAGCGTTCCCACATTCAGAGTCCCCAGTCGAACTAGCTTCTTTATCCGAGATCGTTCGGCGCTCGGTAGCCCTCGCATACTGACCACAGAACTCGGGCGGGGTTCTGTGCGCCTCTTCCGGGTGACGTCCTAGCCTTTACACTTATTCTATTGCGACTTTTGATCATGGTTTTGTGACGAGGTTTCTCCATCAGCCGGCCTGTCAACCTGGGCCTGAACTCGGACCGGTTGTTGCGACCTAGAATAGCTCAGTCTCTCCTTCATGGCTTTCGTATTGAGAACTTTCTGGGGGAACGTAGTCAGGGGAGATGTAGAGCCTTCTAGGACAACCATACCGGGAACGCCCACTGGCACTCCCAACGAGAAGCACCTGCGAAGTAGCCAAAATCCGACCTCCACCAGAAGAAGGTAGTGCTGTGCTGTTGGTGGGATTCCCAAGGATTGCTCTACCACGAGCTCTTTGGGCCGGTACCACAGTGACAGGCAGCGGAAACGGCTATGAAGGAACTTTTACTTTCTTCACTGCAATGATCGGCCACGTACTGCAAAGATGTCTCGCCAAAAGTTTCAGAAAAGTTAAGTTGAAGAAAGAAAGGTTGCGCACTACGCGGTGTCATCTGTAATGGTGCCACATCAGAGCATTAAAAAACTACGCTAAAACGAAGTGGGAGTGAGCTATTGGAGGAAGTAGAGTGGACACATATTCCTTACCGGGCTGAGATAACATTTACGAAATTTTACGATTTACGAACCAAAATGTCGTGAAAAGTAAATCGTGAAAAATTGCCAAAAATCGCCGTAAATCGTGATCACGCACACCCCTAGAGCAGCTGGGGGCAAAGGAGCCAAGCTGAAAATGGCTCATAACTCCTTCACAGTAGCGCTTATCAGAATTTGAGCAAATGTTTGAAAATGTGTTCGAAGCTGCATCCTTGATATACTTCTCATCTCAAAGCGCCATTGTCACCTCGATTCCTTCCCATGTCGGAAAACCCGTCGGCTCTAAAGCGGATGAGCAAAGCCTCGATCTGCAGGCCAAGCAGCAATCCACAGCCATCGACTTCCTTGCGCACTTGCTCACTTGACGTGTGGATCGGGGCAGTATGACGGCTGTAAGAAGAGCATTGAAAGCGGACGAAGAAGATCGGTACACCCGCACCGATAATGATTGAACATTTAAAGGAACACATATAAACAAATTGCAAATTTACACCATTGAATCGCAATTTTCGGGAAAGGTAGGCTTCAGCGATTTTCAGCGTGTGCTTAGTTTTCACGTGTTACGTTTCACGCACTAACACTGTCATGCAGCTAGAACTGATAAGCTCTTGTTAGCCCTCTTAAATTTTTTGGTAAACCCAGGCTTCGTTGCGAGGTATTCTATAACTTTAATATTCTATAGAAGCCGAATAAAATTTTACAGTTCAAAATTCGACGAATTGAAAAGCAAATGATATTCGGACACTCGAAAATTCGCCTTTCTTAAAACCAAATTATATTGATAATATGAGATCCGACATCTCAAAAAACGAATAATATTAGCAGGATCGAAAATTCGGCATTTCAGTAACCGAATAGTGAGATAGTGGACCTCTAGGAAAGAGGTTAGTATTGAATTCACTACAGTGTATCCGACCCATCTCGTATCACAACTCACAACAGAGACAGGGCGTTAGCAGTTCGAATCAAGGCAGCAAACTAGGAAGAGTCCTGATTCATTCACTTCATCACCATTTGGTTTTAAGTAGCACCCTCGAACGCTTCAAATTAGAACGAAAATTGTGGATCTCTTGATTGTTGTTGTCATTTGCTCTGATCCTTTAGGATCTTAACTATTCTTGTAGAATCTGAATGCGAGTTGCTTTCTTATCTGAGTGGGTATATTGAACAGCGCTCTTTTTACAAGATGTCGTCACTCAAAGCGCACATAGCTCAGCAGCATTTCGGCATAATCAGCTATTGCTGTGAGAGACGTGTGGAATGGGGATAAGTCACTGCGGAGGGAAAGCTCCCTCCGCGTTCGGAAAGGACCAATCTTGACAAAGGGAGCCCGAACCATGCGCGCTCGCGAGAATGCCCCTGAAAGCCGCGTCACCTCGGGAAAGTCAGTTTGGACAGAGAGAGCTGTCGTAGGCCGTCGGATCTACAGCTCCAAGGCGAAAACTAGCGTGTGGCTACTGACTACATCACTCGGCGCATTTCAGGCTACCTGGCGTACTGCCCGCAGCCGACCGACTGGGACAACTACAGCTGGTGCTGCACATGGCCGTATATGGGCTCGTGGAAGCCGTCGTGCTGTCCGTTCGCCATTCCAACCGGGGCCGTCGTCGCCATCATCATCGCCGCGATTGTCCTGCTGGCAGGTGAGCATGCTTGGGCGATTTCTCAGGTTGGACGCGACTCGGACGGTGAAAACTAGCTCACTTCTGCGCCGCTGCTCTAAAATCAGAGATTTTCAAAAGTAGGGCTTAAGGACTGTTCATACTTCGCGATGAAAGCGATTTGCCTGGCCAATCCGTCGCGAAGTATGAGTATGCCCTTAGAAATTGCCCTCAGACAAAGCAGTTCTCAGGTTTTCACAAATATCATTTTTAAAATTCTGCTTTTTGCGAAAAGGAATCAGTCCCCTACAAAGTCCCTAAAAATAGACGTTTCAGTGCTGATCGCTCTATCCTGCTGGTGCTGCTACTGCTGTCCGTTATACAAGCAGCTGTACGAGTACGAAGACGATTAGATGATTCGCCCACAGATCACGCACTGCTCCACAGTACCTCCATGTCAAACATACCTTCGTACCGATTGCACTCGCCACCCTAAGCGCGTTCTCCCTCGACTTCTTCCTAGTGATCTATCGTTTCTCTATCCAAGAGAAAACGACTGCATTTTCGTATGTGCTCCATATAATTGCACTCATATACCAAAAACTCTAATATCACATCGCGTCACACTCCGCTGCTATTTGCTTTGAACAGTGATTTCTTGCAGCTTCCTATTTGTGCCGATAGCTGCGTAGGTTCTGTGAAAGAACCGTCTCCTCCCCCATTGTTAGGGAATAATTGGTGCATTAACACCACGAGGCAATCCTTTCGCCACGACGTAGATTCGCTGTCATATTGATTGCACTTTGTAGTCGGGGTGCGCGGCCCCTTTGACTTATTGTTAGGCCGGAAACAGAGTTTTGCGGCATGCCGCCACGCGGGGAAGAACCCGGGCTTTCTCACGCGGCGAGACGCCGCAAGGGGATTACTGAACGGAATACTGCGCAGTCTAAAGGGACCGCTTCATAAGGTGCAATGTCGTCGTCGTCGTCCGCTTCTTCGTCAGCGACAAATGAGAGCGCCCTAAAAACTTCATCAAATCGAAAAGAAATAGAATTCCCTACTCCTACCCCGCAGACGGGATGGTTGAAGTGGAACACGTCTCTCAGCGGAGCAGTGCCGTCGTACCTGACACTGCTCCGCTGAAGGGCGTAGCCGCTTCAAACCTGCTGGGGGTAGAACCAGGGCATTCTATTCCTGGTTAGGATTTCCTGTCTAGGCCAGACAAGCTTTACATGTCTCCGAGGCCGGTGAATTGGTACCATAATTGTCAGGGAGGGATAACATATTGGCCTATACATTGGCTGGCCCCCACAAGTCCTTGTTTAGGCCAAATACACATTCAAATTGCCTCGACGACTTCCTAAAGACGCAAAATGCGTGACCTTTCCTAAAAGCGAGGGATCAACGTTGACCTCTACTTTTTATTCTCTATTTCATTTCGCTTCCTTTGTGACTGGAACGAGAGCGACCTAGAGAGCCTGTCCTCTGGTAATAGAAGACAAAAACCACAAAGATCATCGTCAAACAGTGGACCGCGAGAAGTGTCATCAGTTGAAGGCAGAAAGCTAATATCCATGACAGAAAAACACCCAGTTCAACAAAAGAGACAGATAATCTAATGTGACCTGCAATTCAAACATCCGTCGTTTCAGGAGTACAGGCCAACTATAGATTTAAATGTCTCCACGATATTCCGTGAAAGTCGAATGCGTGGCGCACCCCAAACTGGGATTGATTAACACTGACCTTTGCCATTATCCCCACATAAGAAACCGCTACCGCTGCCGAAAACTACATCAGAAACTTACAGAAATCAAAATGTGCACAGTTTCTCACCACCACCTAAAAGTACGCAGCATTGTGTAAAGTAACTCTCTTGCGGCGCCTCGGCACTATCGAAGGCTGCCAGGTTCACCGCGGTATGGCGGCACGCCGCAGAACTTTGCTCCCGGCCTTATACATGTACTGTGGACACTTATCGATATATAGCCACGTTTAGACAAGCTTCTAATAATTGTTCAAGGAGTCGCAGACTTCAGCGACAGCTCGTCGAGGAGCCGTCCGTGACCACTTCCACTTGTATGATTGATCTTTATCAGTCGTGTCAGTACAGCCTGTCCGAATGAGTTGGCGGGAGCTCGGCGCCGTAACGAAGGCGAAGAGGAGTGCAAAGCTGTTCGGACCCCACCAGCCTCTCACCCACTGTGCGTTCGATGCGCAGTCTCATTTCACCTGTACCTGACTCCTCTGCGCTCGAGTCCCCGCCAGTTTCATGGGGCAAACCGTACTGCTTTCGTTGATGTATGCTCAGTGAATATGTGCTTTTATAGTGATTGTATGACAGTCAGCTGCCACCGGCCATAGTCGGGCTTTACCCCACTTCTACTTTCCACGTTACCTGGTTGTGAGCCATACTTTTCACCAGACCATTGTGATACGTTGTGTAAATTTTGTTTCAAAAACGCTATGTCACATGTGGAATGTCGGGATTTTATCGAACGACTTGGAATAAATATAACGAAATTAACCATCGAACTAGCATTTGTTTCACTTAGCCATAAATTTCACCTTCATAGAGGATGACTACGAATCGTTGATATTTATTTATTAATTTGTACGCGGAGATCCGCAAAGAAGAAAACAAAGTACGTTAAGAACCAGAACAGAACCAGATATATCGGTAGATACAAACGACAGACAACAATAAGTAAACTACAGGTAGGAAGTAAACTAATAAGGAACATTCTGGAGATATCTGTCAACAGGTACTTCGTACTGCCTTAACTATTTGGTCGTTGCGCACGAAATGCCGCTTTTGACTGAAAACTTTGACAGATCACAACTTTGCCTGGAAGCAAATTTATTAATCGAAATAAGCACCATTAAAATTAATACACTTTCTCGAACAGCACAATAGTTATGACATTCCATCCTTGTAAAAATCAGATCTACGAGAATTAATTGAACATAAGAAGTCACTTCCGACATCATCTTGGAACGCTGAATTTGTTATCCTTCACATGATCATCTAAATGCTTGAAAATGATAAACGGTAGGGACAGATCTCGTGAATGTGCTAGACCAGTCGTTCGGCGGCCTAGGGGCCGCCTACGACTGCTTGGGGGCTTCGCCCCCAAACCACGAGAATAGGACGCCATGGCCGCTACGGGTTTTCTATTCTTCGCTAGGCCTTCTGACTTTTATGTTAATCGAGATGGATCGATTGGTCGACTTCAGCTTCGTGTTCAGCGACCTTGATTACCCACAGCGCCGCAGTTTCGCGCCACTTGAACGCCATCCTCAAAAAATCGATAATATCGATCGGTATCGATTTGTCGACTTCAGCTTCGTGTTCAGCGACCTTGATTACCCGCAGGGCCGAAGTTTCGTGCCGCTTGAACGACATCCATAAAAAATCGCTAATATCGATCGATATCGATTTGTCGACTTCAGCTTCGTGTTCAGCGACCTGGATTACCCGCAGGGCCAAAGTTTCGTGCCGCTTGAACGACTTCCACAAAGAATCGCTAATATCGATCGATATCGATTGGTCGACTCCAGATTCGTGTTCAGCGACCTTGATTACCCACAGCGCCGAAGTTTCGCGCCACTTGAACGCCATCCTCGAAAAATCGATAATATCGATCGATATCGATTGGTCGACTTCAGATTCGTGTTCAGCGATCTCGTTTACCTCCAGGGCTGAGTTTCGTGCCGCTTGAACGTCGTCCTCAAAAAATCGATAAAATCGATCGATATCGATTGGTCGACTCCAGATTCGTGTTCAGCGACCTTGATTACCCACAGGGCCGAAGTTTCGCGCCACTTGAACGCCATCCTCAAAAAATTGATAATATCGATCGATATCGATTGCCCCTGCTGTGAAGGCCTTCCGTCGATGATCATCTAAATGCCTATGCACGGTTGCCGACGCGTTCGACACGTCTGCGGCTCGCCATGCACGGTTGCAGACGTGTTCGGCTGCCGCGCCCCAACTCGAGTGTGACGGACGGACAGTGTGACACACGCATGCACACCAGGGGTGCACATTTAACGGTTAACGATTTAACGAATTTAACGAATTAACGGCTTAACGGAATTTTTAACGGACTTTCTACTCAGTGATTTTATCACATTTACCCTCAGTCTTCACGATTGTTGCAGGTCTCACCCTCCCGATTACGATTGTTCCTGAAAAACTATTGAAATTGGCAAGAACATTTTAATGTTTTTATGAATTTGTTTTGAATTGTTGGAAATAATGCATTTTGGGGCGCGGGTAGCGCAGTCGGAGGAGGTGCCGGTTGTCACCCGATACCAGGTTCCTGGTTCGGATTTCCCGCCCAGCCCAACCAAGACTTCCATCCCACCGGGGTCGGTGAATTGGTACCGGACTTGTCTGGGGAGGATAGAGCGCTGGCTTGTTCATCGGCTCATTACCGCAAGTAGGTATAGGTCAAACACGCATTCAAATCGCCTCCGCATCTCATAGAAGTAGGATGCGTGGTGCATCTCAAAAGGGATTGAGTAACGCCGTCCTTTATCCTTATCCTTTAATGCCTTTTGGAGCTAGAAATTTCTGGTCTACGGGGAAAATGCCCGAATCTCACGGCGCGCGTTGCGTGCGGAGAAAATGCCCGCAACCAGGGGAGAAAATGCCCGCGACCAGGGGAGAAAATGCCCGCGACCAGGGGAGAGGGGGGGGGTCTATAGCACACCATTATGGTGAACAGCAAAAGCGCCGAAATAAAGGAAACAACTTTTAGCGGTAAACACCACTTGGGAAACTAAGAAAAGTTTTGAAACTGTGGAAAAAAACCGTACATCAGGAGAGCCTTAACCGGACGTAACGTTATTATTATACAATGGTCTGTTTCCGCAACGTTTCATTCGAATCAAAATTATGATAAAAAATTGATCGCAAAATTTCATGTTCGAAAAACACTTTATATTACGAGAAGGTGCCTTGAAAGATTTTTGGCGAGGTGCTACACCGTAAGTTCTGGTCATTATAGTAACGTCTTTGGTAAAACCCATGTTGCAACTAACCACTCAGGTATGTGGAACTATCAGAAAAACAGCAGTAAAGCGAATAAAAATAAGTAGAAGTTCTACACTGACAAAAACTTTAATAAAAAAGAGCACAACAAGTATTTACGATATCAACGGTGTATCAGATGAAAACCACTTAAAAAAGCAATGAATATTGAAATATCTATGTTCAAATCCTGTTTTAGTAAAGAAGGAAATGATTGGTCAAAAATGAAGACTTCATCGGAAAGACTCAGTAAAACCTCAGTAAAACCCAAAAGCAAATTTTTAAATAAATTCCCAAATAAGGAATAAATTCCCAAAATTCTGCCATTTTTTCATTTTCTACTTCTCGTGACTTTGAAGTGTCTCTACCTTACTGCTCACTCCATGTGGCTCAAAAACAAACTCAAAAATTGAGGCGGCTTCAGTTCCGCAGCTCAACGCTTCGAAAACTAATTCTAATTTACCAGGTTCCGTTGTTGTGCTTGTTCTCTAGTTTACGTGCTAGAAATTGAAATCCGGGCGGAAACGCTTCTTTTGCTCTGCTCAGTGTTTTCAAGTGATCTTTTAACATCGAACACCGTTGGTACTAATTTAACCGTTGAGCATGTCTGTTATAAAGAGAATCTTTCCTCTTATTCTCCAAAGCTTATCTATCACGGTGAGGCCATCAAGTCTCTATCCAAATAATATAGTCAGTATCCAAATGATGGTGCCACAGTTTCAGTTGCCACGCCTACGATTTCTCCTGCCCTTTCCTCGACGGCATGAGAAAAATACCGTTTCCTTGTCCACGTGATTACCATGTGTTTTGTTGTAGTGGTGTTGTAGTGGACCCTATCGAAAACCGTTCAGTGGCCACCGATATTTTCTCGCCTGGCCGTGGACATTTTCTCCCCTGGCTGCGGGCATTTTCTCCCCTGGTTACGGGCATTTTCTCGCACCGAAACAGAAGCGGCGCGGTTCGGGCATTTTCTCTCGTAATCGAAATTTCTTCGCCGAGCCCCCAGGTACGTCAAAGAATCGATAAAAATATACTGGTCTAAACTCCTCGTAAGATATGCCTATCCTCACTTGGAGCTGCTTATCCCAGAATACCTTTGCCCGTCATCTGGAACAGCCGAGACGGAGAGAATAATTTAAAAAATTTGGGAGGCTGCTTTTCCTGGACGTTAACACACTAACGATGTGTCACACCTATTCAGCAGTGTGGGACGTGTGAAAGATCAAAGGCCATGGCCACGACGTTGTAAAAAATGGATGGTCCCTCGCATCGGCACTCGAAAATCGTGCGTCTGATAACGTGGAAACATTCCACTGACGAAAAATCGGCCATTTCATATGCAACGACCAATGTCCAGGGAAGATGCTTTTCTTCGAAATTTTTTGAAATTCAGCACCAACACGATTTGTGAAAAATCTCAGCCTACACTGCTTCTGGCTTTTGAAGTTTCCTTTCCTGAACAAAAAATTTGGCCGAGCGTAAGCCAACACAAGTTCTGTTGCAACGACTCATTATGTGTTTTCCTTGAAAATCTAGGTCGGGAAAATGCTCAATGATGTTGCAGATCCGTGGTTTGAAAGGGCTGCTACAAAACTCCAGCCCTGCGAATCCATTACCAAAAACCTGGGCAATTAAAGGCAACACAAATTTATCTCGCACACGACATCACAAAGTAATAAAAATACAAGTGAAGCAATGTGATTAAGCGTCAACTGTCCTTCCACCTTTGTATACTAGTTCTGCCTCTCACAGCGGATTAGATAAGTTTGAAAATATTTCTTGACAACTCCACAGACAGCGCGTGGTTGCGAGAAAGTTGCGGTGCTCAACACCACAGATACATGGTTTCACATAGGCAAGGAACAGCTTCCATGTACCTTCTACAGTACCGCCGCTAAACATTCAACTAATTGACGTTTGCGACGCAAAAACGCGTTTTTTGCGTCGCATCATGATAACTTCTTTCAAAATAAAAATTTCCTAGCAAAAATTTACAGCGGTTCTTGTTATAGTACGTTCTATCATATCGCACGTGATCTTCGTTTAGGAATGCGTGCAAGCCTAGGAGACACTTAATTAGGTTGTCCTGACCATGTTCTTACGAACAGACGCTGGAGTCTGTTCGACGTCTCCGTGCTGCCTTCATTTGACACCGGCTCGGATCACCGTCTTGTCCGTGCGAAGCTGACTCTCAAAAAGAGGATGTTCAAGCGTGACACCCATAAACCGGCACCGGTGAGGATCCCCACATTCAAGTCTGAGGAGTTGGAATATGCGATTAAGTCGTCTGATTGGAATCTTCTTGAAGATCCATCGGAAGACTACGACCTTCTCTCCAAAGGACTGTTGAAATGTGCTAGCAGCTCTTGCGAAGCCACATCGCCGTCTGCTTCAAGACTCAACGCACATGCGATTAAACTCTTGGAGCAAAGAAGAGCTGTTAAACTGGATCCTAATGCTTCCCATCTGGAAAAAGTCACCATCTCGAAGGCCTGTCGAATTGCAGTGAAGGAGTCCATTCAAGCCTACAGAAGATTGAAGCTGTTAGAAGCGGCTGGTAAAGGTTCAAGCATAAAGCGCTGCAAACGAGATCTCTGCGATCAGAAGGCAATAATGTCATCCCTTGTGGATAAGGATGGAACAACGCAAACGTCTCGAAGAGCGATGGAGGCCATCGTTCAGGAATTCTACACAGATCTGTTCCGTTCTTCCATCACTGTCCCGAAATGCTTGATGCCACCAGCTGAGGAAGTACCTCCCATTCTGGAATCAGAAGTTGCTCATGCCATCAGAAGGATGAAGCCGGGCACTGCTCCCGGACCGGACGGCATTTCTGCTGATCTCCTTCGGGTGGCAGTGCTGTCTGCTCACTTCTTGCCAAGCACTTCAACCACTACCTTCGACTTGGCAGGATTCCGGACTCATGGAAGGAGTCGAAAACAGTTTTAATCTTCAAAAAAGGTCAGCAGGAGGATATCAACAACTATCGACCCGTCAGTCTTCTCTCGGTTGTGTACAAGATCTTCACCAAGATACTGCTTAACCGCATGGAGCGTTGCTTGAATGAATATCAGCCAGTGGAGCAAGCAGGGTTTCTCAAGGATTTCTCCTGCATGGACCATATTCAGACTGTCTCACAGCTCATCGGAGCCGCGAATACCACCTCCCACTTGTCCTTGTCTTCGTGGATTATCGGAAAGCGTTCAACTCTGTGGAAATCAACGCCATTCTGAACGCCCTTGTGCACGCTGGTATGCCATCGCCCTACATCCGACTTCTCGACGAATGCTTCTCGAACACATCGACTACCATCCAGCTGTTCGATCGAAAGCTTAAAATTCCTATCGGGAAAGGAGTACGGCAGGGAGACACGATTTCTCCCAAGCTATTCACAGCGGCACTCCAGGATGCCATGAAAGACTTGAACTGGAACGATAAAGGCTACCTTGTCGACGGTAAACGGATCAGCAACCTTCGCTTCGCCGACGATATTGTTCTCATCTCTACCAGCACGGCAGAAGTCGAGGAAATGCTGAACGAGCTCAATGTGGCAGGTATGAAGATTGGATTGGACATGAATATGTCCAAGACACAATTTATGGTCAACCAGTGGTGTGACACGAGACTCGTAACGCTAAATGGAGTCGCTATGCAACAGGTCGACTCCTACGTCTATCTGGGAAGAGAGCTGAACATGGATAACGACCTCGCTCCTGAAATCGCCCGCAGGAGACGCGCAGCATGGGCAGCCTTCAGTTCGATTCGCGAAGTCACCGATCAGGTCAAGGATCCCGGCCTCAGGGCCTCGATATTTAACGCCTCTGTACTGCCTGCGATGTGTTACGCGACGGAAACCTGGCCCGACAACAAGACAATCGCCAGAGCGATGCAAACTACGCATCGTGCACTGGAGAGATTTCTTCTAAGGACAAGCCTTCGTCAGCAATGGCAAGAAGCCCTACGAAGCTCGGAGCTACGGGAGAAGTCCCAATTAGCAGATCCGCTGCAGTACATGAAGAAGTCCAAATATCGCTGGGCCGGACACCTGCTTCGACGAAAGGACGATAGATGGAGTCTCCGTGTCACAGAATGGCTCCCGAGAGACCATAAGAGACCACTGGGACGACCGCCAACGCGATGGGCAGACTCATTCTCAAGATTTTTCAGAGAGCGGAGTCTGCCTCACTGGATGCAAGCAGCCAGAGATCGAGCGGTCTGGAAGAGTTGTGGTCCCCACTGAGAAGACCTCCAGCAGACAAAGGACCATCAAAGTATCAAAGTAAAGTAAGTCCTGACCGACATGCGTCGCTGTGTCCCAGTTAATTGGGTGCACAGGCAAAACTGATCTCCTTCAGACAGTTTTTAAAATTCTTGGCTGTTCTTCAATTTCGATTTCTCTATGTTTGTAGAATTCTTTTTCCTACGACAATTCATTTTTTTACCAAATTCGATAGGAAGATATCCATTTTGAACCTGGTGATGTTTCACAACCGTCATTTTCTTTTATCTCATCGTCAGTGAAGAAATTATCAACCTTTCAGTTGCCACTGAAGTCTGTCATTCCTTCTCCTTGCAGGCAAAGAAGAGCACATAAGATATACGCGCTTACAGTTCATTTTATCCGCTTTGCGGCCGGCTGCCAACTGTCGAATTCACAAGCAATCAAACCTTCCGTGGGCAGTACACTCTGCTAGCAATTTCAGACCCGGATATCTATGCCTCAGCATATAGGGCAAAAGCTCGCCAGCCCAGCGATATAGGGCAAAAGCTCGCCAGCGCATAGTGCCCTAAGCGTAGACACTGGGCAAGAGGCACCAAACTGCTAGGCGATCAGGTGGCCGATTTTCGACAATTCAAATTGACACCTTCCTCTAAGAATGTGAACAACGTTCCACAGCGTTTGTCGCTAAGACTTCGCGGTATAAGCCCTGGCATGCTGAACAATGAAATGCCGTGATTTTTCACTTAAAATCTTCAACCAACCGCGATCCTGTACATTTGTTGCAGCAGTTCGAGAGCCGCAGTGGTGGTTCTGTGTCGTAATTGCGCTGACCTGACATGCCCTTTAGAAACGCTGAAACACTGCGACCGCCTGGCTGTCCAGCGATTCTCTGCTTGCTATTTTTTACAGTTATGCGCCCATTCGATTGTATTCAATCATCTATGATCCTTGCAATCAACTTTGATAAGGTTTTGTTTCTGTTGTCCTCATAAGCCCTTACGCAGCAAAGATTTTTGTGAGTTGGGGACCGCCTAAATCGCATAGTCGTATTTCATAAACATTGAAAATGTTTCGAGACACAGCAGCCGAGTATCTGCTTGCAATGCGCTCTAAATTTTTGTAAGCTTCCGTGTTATTGACTGTTTCTTGACATCTCAGTTAGCTTTTTACTGCTTTGCGTTCTGACGAAAATGAGTAAAGGGTCTTCAGCGGTTATATTGATGTTAGACTCTGTATGCGTTTCATCCAAATATCTCCACGTATTGCTTTTGCTTGCTGCTGAAGCAGGCTTAATTTTATTCAATAATAGCCGTTGAAACTACTTTTCCAACGCAGATTAAAGGATAGAAAAATAAAGAACGGCGCGAATGAATCGTGTCTGGAATTCGTCACACAAATTGCTTTTACGATTCTTCTTCTACCATGGAGGCAGTTTCAAAGCGCATTTATTTTGCACAAAAATTTGTGGAAGTCAGCCTTTGGAAAAGTCAATGTTTTATCCTTCTCAGGTAAGTCCGGTGTCAATGCATCGAGCTCGGAAGGATGGAATGATAGTTGGCCCAGGCGGATCTGAACCAAAAAACTCGATTCGGAGTGGGCTCGGCAGCCAATAACTTCTCTGATTACGGTGCCACACACTAGAATACCCGGATACCTTGTTGCTACAAGGCTGCGATTAATTCTTCACAAAATAAATTAAATTATTTCAATTAAAGCACTTAGCCCATTTCTAAAATCAATATTAGACATCTATCTAAGCGCTTAGTGCAGCAAGGTATCAATATGTACAAAAATGATTTTTCGTGGTTAACGCAAAACGGATCATGAGTCCGTCCAATTCCATGTTAAAAATTGAATAACGAAATCCGTTGTGACGCACATATCATGATACATATTCCTGCCTTGATACAGTGGCAATACTCAACAAGCCTATTAGTCTTTCAGCCCTTTGCTGTGGAAGCAGAACGGCTAAGCTTTCTTGCCAACATCAGGTCATTTTCAAATCACCTATCGAACTTGATGATGTTCTGTTGACGCCCATAGACAGGAGTGAGGTAGAAATCGAGGTAGAGGGCTTAAGCGGGAGATCCGTACTCAATTGTGCTTGCAATTTCGAGTGGTAGGAGTCGCAACAAGCGCAGAAATAAAACCTTATCATAGTTGGTTGCGAGGATCATAGATTGATGGAATACAATCGAATGGGCGTAAAACTGTAAAAAATAGCAAACAGAGAATCGCTGGACATCCAGGCGGTCGCAGTGTTTCTAGCGGGCATGTCAGGTCAGCTCAATTACGACACAGAACCGCCACTGCGGCTCTCGAACTGCTGCTACAAATGGAAAGGGTCGCGGTGCTCTTAACGAACAACTTGCAGAATACACCGGTCCCGGTGTATTCTGCAAGTTGTTCGTTAAGAGCATGGGATGGCGGAGCATATCCAGGGGAGGTTTACGACCTGCTCCTGCGGATATGCCAGCACGACCCCAGAGCCATAGAACCATACCGGATGGAAAGTACGAGGAGCACACGGTAGACGCGCCTCCAAGAGAGTCCATAAAAGCCCCCGATTTAAGGAACTAGGTTCAGTCTTGACTTAGCTCTCACCTAGCCTCCTCTTTGCTCCTTGTTCTAGATTTATTTGTATCTTTCCGATTTTGTCTAAAATAAATTGCATTCCTTGCTCGTTCTTCGTGCATTGGAACTGTAGTAGCGCTGGATATCGGACCCGATTCCAAATACAGTAATCGGAAAGATTACTACGACGACAGTGAGTCACTAGACATGTCCGACTTTGGTTGAAGATTTTAAGTGAAAAATCACGGCATTTCATTGTTCAGCATGCCAGGGCTTATACCGCGAAGTCTTAGCGACAAACGCTGTGGAACGTTGTTCACATTCTTAGAGGAAGGTGTCAATTTGAATTGTCGAAAATCGGCCACTTGATCGCCTAGCAGTTTGGTGCCTCTTGCCCAGTGTCTACGCTTAGGGCACTATGCGCTGGCGAGCTTTTGCCCTATATCGCTATGCTGAGGCATATGTAGATATCCGGGTCTGAAACTGCTAGCAGAGTGTACTCCCCACGGAAGGTTTGATTGCTTGCGAATTCGACAGTTGGCAGCCGGCCGCAAACCGGATAAAATGAACTGTAAGCGCGTATATCTTATGTGCTCTTCTTTGCCTGCAAGGAGAAGGAATGACAGACTTCAATGGCCGCTGAAAGGTTGGTAATTTCTTCGCAGCGACGCAGCGTCCCATGTCGGTCAGGTCAACCCAATTAAGTTGCCCCTAATTTCCCTTTTGCTTTTCGGGCCTGCACCCATTCCTAAATGAAGATCACATGTCATATGATAGAACGTACTATGACAAGAACCGCTGTAAATTTTTGCTAGGAAATTTTTATTTTGAAAGAAGTTATCATGATGCGACGCAAACAACGCGTTTTTGCGTCTCAAACGTCAATTGGTTGAATGTTTAGCGGCGGTACTGTAGTTATCGGCTGCATGCTTCGACCGGACTCGCCAAATCGTTCAGTGACTGGACATCGAAGTCTTATGGCATCTCGTTATCCCTATAATCCATTTTATCCAACCGGTTTCTCTTCGTTTTCTGCCGCTGTCCTCGAAAATATATCCCACTAGAAATTCTTTGATCAAATTCGCTCTAGACGTACGCTGAAAAGGATTCGACCAACGACCCTTAAGATTAGGGATGTGCGGAATTTCCATTTCCGTGTTCCGTATTCCGGTTTCCGGCCTTTTTTAGTCCTTCCGTTCCGTGTTCCGCTCTCTTTTGAGGCGGAAGACGGAACGAAAATGGTGACTCATCACTCACTGAGATGGTAACTCATCACTGTTTTGCGCTGCCTTCATTTACCTCTTGAACTTAAACAAATTCTGAAGAAATCGATTAACTATGCGTCTCTTTTTTGTGATTGTGTTGCTTTCAGACCGGTGGTGCATCTTTATGACAAATTAGGGTGATAACCAATTTGCACTTTTTTCTTTTCTTGCAGTGATGTACTACCGAATAGTCTAAGACCACAGAAGGTTTCATGGGTGTTTGAATCAAGTATCAAATTCATTACCCAGAGCATGCGTATCCTTTTCCCTAATAATCTTAGTTTTGGCAGAAACACCAATTCAGGATCGGAGTTCTATAGATCTCTTAGGCTGCTAACAATGCTTTCCATAGGGGACATTGGATCTATTCTAGTGGGAGGAGGGCATGCGGTGTCTTGGCTCTCCACTCCCTCCTTTGAGTTTGTTCCAGAGCTTCAGCTACCGACAAAGATACTATGGTACCCACGCGAACTCAGACTGATTGCCGTGTCGTGAAATGCTGAATGCATCTATAACCTTTGCGCTGCCCCTCCCAAATTAGGACATTCAATAAGACCGGTTACGTGTTATGAGTGGCGAAATCCTTGACATCTTACGTGTCAGCTGGATTCATTGCGTATAAATTCTTTCTTCGTTTTCACAGAAAGGTTTCGCATAAACTTCGATTTATTACACTACTAATGTTTGAAATTTATCTTAGTAATGACAGGAATACAAAGATTTTTATCGTTATATGTTGCTAGAAAAGAGTCGCATGCTGCCTTCCAATTTTCTAAATTTGTTAGTGTTAATTTGTTAGGGCAACTTAGGGGACTATTGCACTTTACGGGCTCCAGAGGACGAGGAGGGGTCGAAAAAAAATTTTCGCCCAAACTTCGCCTAGGGGGGTTATTTGGGATGCTGATCACGAATCTGACATGGGTTTTTGAAATTTCGGCCGATTACGGTAGATTACGATACGTACCGGTGACTAAGGCTGTCGAGGTCATAATCACCGATTTCGCCCAAACTTCGCCTATGGGGATAATTTGTGGTACTGATCACGAATATGACATCCGTTTTTCGTTTTACGCTGGAGTACGGTAGGTCACGGTAGGTGCGGGTGACTAAGGCTGCCAAGGTCATGGTTACCGATTGCGAGCAATCCCATCCTTCTAAGCCATTCCTGGAAATCGGCTGCGTCCATGTTTAGCATGTCAAAGACGTCTTTCAGCTTGAAGTCGCGCAGTTCTTCCTAGCGGCGGTTGTGGAACAGTGCCTGGAGGGCCACGATGTTTAGATTGCTATCTCTCGATTAAGCCTTCGCCTATCGAAGAGTTTCCCGCAAAAATGGTTTCTCGCAGATTTGCGAATTTTCATGCGATCGCTGCGGGACCGCCTGCACATCTGTGGTGCTCACCCGTAGCACCACAGATAACCCCTACAGCCGAAGTTTGGGCGAAATCGATGACCATGACCTTGGCAGCCTTAGTCACCCGCACCCACCGTAACCTACCGTAATCGCAGAAATTTCAAAAACGGATGTCAGATTCGTGATCAGCACCCCTAAATAACCCCCTGGGCAAAGTTTGGGCGAAACATTTCTTTGACCTCTCCTCGACCCGTGGAGTTGTGAAAGAACAATAGTGCCCAGCCTAGTTATTACTACCACCAGACGTTCAGCGGCCTCACGGCCGCCAAACGTCTGGTTGGGGGCTTCGCCCCCAACCCCCCCCCCCGAATAGAACCCCAATCTTCCTCCTTTCTTCTTTAGGCCTTCTTACAGTAAAAAAACTGGTTTTACTATATAGTTTAGTGCAGTGGGATATGATAGGGTAGAATTTTCACTGCGCATATGAAGCCCATCCACCCTCCATCACATGCACGCGATTTATTCTCCGAAGCACTCGTTCTCCATGTGTCGAGAAACAGGTAATGAGAGTGCCAATCCGGTGCTTAATCAGCAAAATCAGAATTAAAATTAGTCGGTATTGACCGACACCGCTTACTGTCCTACGGCAATAATATTCCTCCGAATCCCGTGGTCACTCTCTCTAGCCCTCCCCCTCCCGAAATACTTCCTTTCCTATGGGAAACGGGAAATACTTCCTTTCCTATAGGAAACGGAGTGAGAGTCAAGCACGCACATGTGTCACTGAGTACCGATTCACGTGTCACAACGTTGCCACGCCGGCTATGACACTCCTGCACTCTGACACACGTGCCACGACTTCTATAAGCCGTCTTCAGAAATCCCACGCACATAGGATGGACGATACTGAGGAACGATACTGGTTCCCTTCTCTTATCCGCCTTCCTCTAGTGGTCCCCTTTGCTGATCCCCTCTTCACTGGTCCCCTCCTACTGGTTCCCGTTACTCTGAATCCCAAGTTGGACATCTGCAGCGCGTCTTCCGAATCCCGACACACGTTGGACGACTTCCTTGGCACTTCTTCTAAATCCCGACACACGCTGGACGACTCTTTGGCATGTCTTTTGAATCCCTATTCACGTTAGACGGCGTCTTCAGTACGTCTTCTGAATCCCTGCGCACGTTGAACGTATAGGGCACGTCTTCTGATTCCCGGCGCTTGGCACTTGATCCTCATCCATACCCTGACGCGTTGCCTGCTCAAAATATCGAAAGCTTGGAGTATCCGCCGGCAAGGATATAGTTCGCCAGCAATCGCCCATGGTTAAGCTCAAAGAAAGCCCGGCTGGCATGCGCCGCACTGAAGTAAGCATCTTTTGGCTTCAGTCCCCCCTCCTCGTGACGGACACGTGACATTAGCCGATTATACATAGTAGGATTATCGATATGTATTTATGAAAAATGAAATGAAGTAATGAGTTCCGACTCATTTCCGTTCTGTGTTTCGTATTCCGGTTTCCGCCCATTTTTGAGCTCTTCCGTTCCGTATTCCGTGTTCCGCTTTTCTCAAGGAAATTTCCGCACATCCCTGCTTAAGTTGCGCAGCAGGCACCAGTCGATCGAGCCGCGAGTGTACCATCCTCCTGGCGCGAGCAGCTCCTTATGGTGATGCCTTCGGTACACGTGAATAAACGAAACTCCCTATTCTAAAAAGAAGCTTCCTGGTGAAGTTGTTCTGTACTTTCACTATAGTATAGATGTCCTTTTTCTTATACGGAGCAAATACGGACACACTTGATTCAACAAGGAGACGTACATAAGTCTTGTACACCCCAAGGAGAACAGATTTATTGCTAGTGACTAATGCCTTAAAGATGTTATATATTCGTAGCATAGCCGTATTACATATAGCACGTATATGCCTTCCAAAGTCTAGGTATTGCTATAAGAAAAACCTAAATCCTTGACAGAGTCCATTTCGCGTAAAGCACATCCTTCAATTTTGGTCCTATAGGAGAAGGTTTCCATTCCAGAAAAAAATGTAAGAGTACAGTCTATTGAGGAGATAGCGGCAACTGCCACCTTTTCGCTCAATCAACTATCAAATCTATTGCATTTTGAAGTACACATACATCCTTTGAGCCTGCAATAGTTTTATAAATCTTTTCATCATCAGCATACACCTTTGTGATGACGTTGCACTGCTGCATGACATCAGAAATCTCTGCGGTGAAGATGTTGAAAAGCAAAGGGGAAAGGACTCCCCCTGTGGGACCCCACTGACTACCCGCCTTACACTTGAAAACGAAGAGTCTACTTTGACTTAAAATGTTCGTTCGGTGAGATATTGAGCAATCCATTTAGGAAGGATGGGGTGAAACTTGTATCTTTCCAGTTTGAAAACAAGCTTTTGATGGGGCACTCTATCAAGTGCATTTGCGAAGTCCAAGTAAATGACATCGCAACTGCATTTATTATCAAGCGCCTCTGTCCAGTCATTAAGACATTCCAGCAAATTGGTCTGAACAGATCTACCAGGAGCAAACCCATGTTGATGCTGAGAAATAATGCTGATTATTCCTTATTCATAGACCCTACGTCATTGAAGGAGTATCTTCGGCTTCGTCTGCATAATTTGTTGAAATAAATTCCAAGGAATACGCCTAGGTTTCAAAGCACCCTGACACGTCTATTCTCTGAATCTCTGAACGAGGTCACTGAGGAATGAAAACATAACGCTTGGACTTAATCAAGGAACAGTTCCGATGAGGCTGTCTTGGAATGTAAGACAGTTATACCGTCGCTTCCATCGAGGACAATGAAGTTGTCCATAGACGAGCAGTCGCTTCTCTAGCTGCCGTGGGTGCTAGAGCGTAAAAGTCTACACCAGCCTCTCACGACTGCAAACGGAGGACAACCTTGGATAGGAGGCCGTCTAGGCGGACTTGCTTATTCGATCTCTCCTTGTAAAGTGAGGCATTACATTTGCTTACTAAATGGCTGCTCACAAGTGGTATGACACTTCAACTGCGTCAAATGAGTGGGGAAAATGGTAGGAACTTAACTGATGAGGAATATTCCAAACAAGAATTGAGCTGTGGATAACGACCAGTAACAACCACCAGAAACAAATGTTTATAAGTCCCAGTCAGGGAGAACATGGGTGCGAAAGGGGAATGCGTGATGAAAAAAGGGAAAATAAAATAATAATAATAGAATAATAAAAAAGCTGCGAAGAAGGCTGTTGCTGTTTCAAAAGCCACGCATTACGGAAATGTCAACGAGAAGCTTGAGTCACGCGATGGTGAGCGGTATCTATGCCGACTTGCAAAGTATCGCCATCGGCAGACTGAGGACATGGAGAAGCTTTCGGCATCAATGATGAGAACGGTCATCTTTTTATGGACCGCAAGGAAGCATTGAAGCGATGGCGCGACTACTTTGAGGAAATCTCTACAGTAGAATTTCCTCATCCAGCCATCCCCACAACGGCTCCAACCCACGGCTACGTCCAGAAGATCACCTTGGAGGAGATTGAAGCGGCTTTGAAGAAGATGAGGGCAGGCAAGCCATCTTCTTATGGACCCGACGACGTGGCAGCTGATCTATGGAAGTCCAAGTATTGGCACCCTGTTGAGTGGTTGGCGAAGTTCTTTAATCAGGTCGTAGCGGAGAAGAAAGTACCTGAATGTTGGCGTCAAAGTGCGACGATTCCGATTTGGAAGAAGAAGGGCAGTCCTGCAGACTGCTCCAGTTACCGTCCAATTTGCTTGCTTTCCCTTCAGCGTGAAAACCTTTAGGCGAATTGTCTATGGGCAAGTTCGTGACATCGTCAGCTTATCTCTGTCAGAGTGCACCAGGGTTCTCCGCTTTCTCCACTCCTCTTTGTTGTCGTCATGGATACCATCACACGAGATCTTCAGAAGCCCGTCCCTTGGACGTTGCATTATGCTGATGACGTAACGCTCGCTTGCGAAGATAAAGGTGGACTCGAGCGAGAGGTGCAAGCTTGGTTTTACCGCTTGGAGCGGTTTGTACTCAAATTGAACATGAAAAAGACTGAGTACCTAACGACGGACGTTAGAGAGTCCAGCTCCATCAAGGTTAACGACATCGAGCTTTAACGCACTTCGGTCTTCAAGTGCCTTGGATCAGCAGTTGCGTCTGACGGCAAACTGATGGTTGAAGTGAGTTTACGTCTGAGTGCAGCTTGGTCCAAGTGGCGCTCGTTGACTAGCGTGCTCTGCGATAGGAAGATACCAGAGTACCTGAAGTAGAAGATCTATAGAACAGTCGTCCGGCCAGTAGCTATTTGCGGAGCTGAGTGTTGGCCTGCGACTATCGAGGGAGGTCACTGAACTCGGTCTGGAGCTTCTGAGCGAGACCTACATGGTCTTGTTGGACATAGTACGAAAACTATGTTTCTTTTTTGCAAAATGCACCTGGGTGGTCCAAAAATGGCAAAAAATGGTGTCGTTACAGGACGGGCTGATGAGAAAAAGTGACACCTGGAACGGCCTTGTCGTGCTCAGAACTTGACCTACTTGACCTACAAGAGGTTTGGAGCGCAAATTAAAGTTTGAATATAGTAATATGGTGATTTCCTACGCTTCCTAGGCGAAGCTGCAGTGTACATTCAAGTAATTCATTCGCAACAGCGTCGGCAGCAACTGGATGGCTGAGTGGATAAGGAGGCGGACTTACGGGAGCGGGGGTCTGACTCCGGGGGTGTCCGTGCGATTTGCTCTGTGGAGTGCCCCGTTTTTGCGAATAAAGGGCACATTTTGGTTACGGTAGGTTACCGTATTATTAGCTATTGATGATTAAGGGTGACCAAGTGATGGCCACCGATTTCGCCCAGACTTCGCCGGTGGGAAATATTTAAGCTGCTGACCACGAATCTGTCACTCTTTTTCTAATGTACAACTTTGCTTGCACTACTTTCCATCGAAGGTTGAAGTCGAAGGTTGGAAAATAAGTCTGACCACATTGGCGAAGAAATCGATCCTGCTAACGTAGAAGCTTTACTCACCCATATCTACCGTAACCTGCCGTAATCGATCAAAAATTTAAAAATAGGTATCATATCCGTGATCAGCACCCCAAATAACCATCGTGGGCGATGTGAGGGCGAAATTTTTTCCCTCGTTCTTTCCTCGACCTCTGCAGTCGTGGAGGGAAGCGGTGCCGATTATTCTGCGTACACCCCTTTACTTACACATACCGATCGTAACCTTCTGCCATCCATCGGTTCACCTGATGTGGTTGCCAGATTGGTGATCTGCATCCCGAATACTACTTGAGATGAATTTCGGGCGAATTTTTTCGACCTCTAGAGTCGAGGGAGTGAATGCAGATGCTCCTATCTGCAATGCCTCCGACCCGTCTCGCGTAAATGTATAGAAGAGGGTGAGGAACAAATACACAACAACGTGACCAATCCCACGAGTTGGATAAAATATGCTGTATTTGGAAAGAGGTAGCTAAAACAGTAAAAGTTGTGAGAAGAATAAAAAGCAGTCTATAAAGAAATCCGAAGAACGGTGAGCGTGCCTTGATGACTGGTCAAAGCATTACTTGTCGACCGTGTTCGCAAATTAGGTGACAGCGAGAGGCACTTCCAAAACTAATTGAGAACATTTCAAAGAGGTCATATGGTCTAACGAGAGCTTACTCAGCAAGACAAGCGTGGCTTAATGGACGGCATCATTCCACACGAGAAAATTTGCCTCCACATCTGACGACAGGTTGGAAGCGGGGTTAGGAAGCGAATACGGTACAAAACCGAAGCTAAAATGCAACTCTTACTTGCAAAAATGGTAAAAGTCCACAGAGCAAATCGCACGGACAGCCCCTGAATCGAACAGTCGACCCCCTCCCGTAAGTCCGTCTCGCTACCCACTTGGCCATTCAGTTGCTGACGACACCGTTGCGAATGAATTACTTGAATGTACACTGCAGCTTCGCCTAGGAAACGTAGGAAATTATCACACCTCTATAATCTAACTTCAATTTGAGCTCCAAACCTTTTGTAGGTTAAGTTCTGAGCACGGCAGAGCTACTCCAGGTGTTACTTTTGCCTTATCAGCCCGCCCTGTAACGATACCGTTTTTGCCATTTTTGGACCACCCAGTTAGGGAAGCTGAAACGCGCCTCAGAACGGAAGGGTCTGAAGCGTATGTCTGAACGGAGGAGAGCGCGTCATATAGGGAGAATCCTCACCCTTCAATTAGTATAAAAATGTGTTTATTTTTTGCCAAGTCGTTAACCAGGGAGTAGGGGGTCCTTGAAGTAACAATGAAACACGGCGGATCACGAGTTTGGGGGTCTTGTACAACCGCAATGGCTCTGACGGCAAGTGGCTCGGAGCGCAGTGGAAGTGGGGTTGTTTCGTGCGAGGAAGGTTGGGGGTTTCGTTCTTGTGCACTAGTTGAGATTTTGAGATTTTGACGTCTATACCATTTTCAGACGTTTTCTGCGCATTTTCTAGCTGTACGCTCTGGAAAGTACCTTTCTTGCGACTTGTTTATTACTGACCGGATTTTTAACCACGACGTCTTCGTCAACTTCAAGTTGATGTGCTTCGAAGTCCTTTAATATGATGGCCGTCCGTTCAGCAGGCTTGATTTCTTTCCTCGATGGTTCCTTGTCTAAACGTGGGCCATATTTCAGCAGGAGCAGGTGGATCACCCCTCGAGCATCTTCAGACATTGTTGGTGTTAGTTAGGTTTTAGAAACCTTCAGCAGACCTCTGATTTCCAAGTGACAGGCAGAGATGAGGTGAAGAGTGTAACGACGCCGTTTAGGCTAATTAGCGGGATCCACAGACCGCGTTTCTCCCTTAAACCACCTCCGACGTCACATCCTGCTCTCTTTTGGAAATCCGAGTAAGATGCCTTTTCCCGATGTCATTGATCCATGTATGGAAACAGACTGTGAGGAGCCTGTAGCCCCTATACGTTGCCCGTATTGTACCCAGTGGTGCTTCATGCATTTTGTACCTGTGTATCACTGATGTTGAACATAGCTACATTGAATACCACAGCACTTAGCTGGAAAATTGGGCATAAAAACGTCAGAAAATGGTATAGGCGTCAGAATCCCCCAATCCGAACCAATCAGTTGAAATATAAAAATGCAGAAATGCACAAGAACCAAACCCCAACCTTCCTCGCATGAAGCAACCCCACTTCCACCGCGCTCCGAGCCGCTTGCCGGCAGAGGCATCGCGGGCGTACAAGACCCCCAAACTCGTGATGCGCCGCATGCCACTGTAACTTCAAGGACCCGCTACTCCTTGGGTTTAGCGACTTTGCAAAAATTAACACATTTTTATACTAGTTGAGGGGTTAGGATTCTCCCTATATGACTCGCTCTCCCCTTTCAGACATACGCTTCAATCCCTTCCCTTGTCAGAGTTATGGCGACGAATATGCTGCGCAGGACGGCTAGTGTCAGCGCATGGATCGCATCCGAAATGATGCCGATCGGCAGAAACTCGGTGTCGCGCTAATGCGGACAAGAGGCGCCTGCGGTGGTACGGCCATGTGTGGAGAAGAGGAAGCGTCCGAAAGATAGGCTTTAACCTCGAGGTGGTTTGAAAGCGGCCTAGAGCCAGCTCCCGAAACAGCGCTTCGCTTGATACGTTACATATGGACTTGAAGGTTGCTGGTGTCCACCCTGATCCAGCGCCGGATCGGGAAAGGTGGCGCCATGACACCCGAATAGCGGACCCCGCTATAAAGCGGGACAGACGCTGATGATGAAGAAGATTGTTGCACCAGTCAATTAGGGCCGTCAGAACTGCAGTCTCCACTGATCTGCCTGGTAAAAAGCCAAGCTGGTTTCTTGAGACGATGTTATTCTCCTCAAGATGCACCGGTGATGATCACTGGACGGTAGTTTTCTGGATCATTTTAAGCAGGCTTTTCCCAAAGGCGAAAGGCAGAAATTCATCAGAAACGGAAACGGAAGCTGGCCACTTTGGATGATAAAATAAAAAAAAATATGCTCACCCTGAAGGAATTCTAGTAATGAACTGGTAATTCTGTTCTTGCTCTGCATCCGCTTTTTTAACAGTTACCAATTTCTCCAAAGCAATTGAAATAGATGTCATACGATCAGTGAACACCAAATTAACAAGAAACCCTCGTCCTTCTCGGCATGACAAGCAGAAGCTCATGCATTCTTCAATTTCCAATCTTTAGCGCTGCGCGAAGGAGTGCAGGCCACAGCTGCTGGAACGCATTTCTTCGCTCTGGCGCGCTTCTCAGCTCACGTACAATTGCTGAAGTAAATACGTCGACCAAAATTTCCGCTCCGCGCTCCTTACAGAGTCCCCATTCAAATGATGTCCAAAAATGCTATACATGCACAGAGACAATGTGTGAAACACTCTCTACAGCAGAAGCTGCAGCCAACTCAGCAGAAGAGCAGATAGAATAAGTGGACAGCGTAGTGGCTGAATGTCAGGCCGGGTTATCCATCCTCCAAACCGGTGCTGTCTCGCCGCGGCCGTGTAGTGCGAAGGCCTTCTCGCGCGCTGTTGGCAGCTGTTCAAGCGACAGCATCCTCTCCACGATGGGAACCACCTTGAACTCCACTCTCAGAAACATGATAGGAAGACGTAGTAGTGCAACTCGACGGCAGACAACTGCAGATCTACGCGTCACTGACGACATCGTCCCCATAACAACGAGCATAAGACAAGCGGAGCGAACGCCGGTCGATGTCAATCGTGTATGTAGAAGCGCTGGACTGCAGCTGAATTTCACGAAACTTTGAGCCTTTTTGCAGTCCCATTCTCGGTCAAGAAGCGCACATCTCTGGGTGCTCAACAAATCTTTAAAAAATTAATCTGTACGCTTAATTGAGTAGTAATACAATATATAACCGCTAGACTAACTAGAACAAGCCTATACAGGCGGTAAAATTACCCGTCCACCTAAATATTTTAATTTTTTCGCTTTTTTCCGAAATTTTTCTGCTTTACTCGCTTGAGGTATATTGACTGAACATTGTGGAATCCATACGTATTGAGCACAAAAGGGTTAGGCATGAAGAAGAGGGGAATGGGGAGATGTGAAAGGTTACTGCAAGGATTCACGGTGGCACGCGCTCGAGACATCCTCTTTAGCGATGAAAAGATTCTCACGTTGAATCCACTCTTCAACTCCAAAATAAGAGGATTATTGGGGACTCGCTTGCTGATGCTACCGCCAAAAGACGACTTCAGGAAAGTGCGAAACAGCCACATTCCATCATGGTTTGGAGAGGAGTCACACCTTCAGGAAAAAGCTAGCGTGAAAATCAACGCAGCGGTTTACAAGGATATCCTTGAAGAAGTTCTCAAGCAGTGGGCCGATTCCCACTTCGGAGAAGCCTACTGGCGCTTTCAACAAAATTCTGCTCCAACACACAAAGCGAAGGTAGTCCAGGACTGGTGCGCCGAGCACCTGCCTGACTTCATCACACACGACGAATGGCCCTCCAGTTTTCCGGACCTTAACCCGATGGATTATTCTGTGGGCCGACTTAGAGAAAAACTGGTCGACCAGGTACCCAAATTTGGACTATCTTAAAGAAGCGCTTTCGAAATCCTGGGACGAAATATATTAACCGAACCTGCGTGCTACATGCCAAGCCTTTGTTGAACGTCTGAAGAACTGTGTGGAGGCTGAAGGTGAACATTTTGAAAACTGTTGGCATGTTTTGAATTGCCATGATTGTAGTAGATGACACGGATAGTTAGAATTGATCCGCGAAGTTTGATTTCAAAATGCCATTGAATTTTCAGTGCACGGGTAAATTTGCCGTACCCTGTAAATACTTGGTAAACGTCTCCAACTTCTAAACAGCCAGAGAGACAAGGAGCACTTGTTATACTTCGCCAACAACAGCGTCGTCGAAGTATAACATAGACCTTATGGGGCAGGTCAATGAGCTAGCTTCTCGCGAAGTTTATCAGAGTGAACTTGAGTGATTGAGGGTTGCAGGGAACCCTCTAGAAAGCACACTACTGGGTTTTTTTTTCTTGTGAACGTCTGGGTAAAAACGTCGAAAAATCGTAGGACCTCTGTGCAGCCTAATCAGGCAAAAAAAACGCCTGGATTAGCTTTGTCGTGATGGAAAAGGTTTAGAATCTCATTTATTGCCACACCATGGCAATCTAACAGAACCAAACAGAATACGATCTAGTTTGGAGAAATATGTCAAAACCGTAAAGAATAAAAAGGAGAAGTACGGCGTTAATCAATCCCTTTTGAGATGAGCCACGCTTTCACTTACGGGATGTCGTGAAGACAATTTGAATGCGCATTTGGTCCGTACACTGACTGTGGTGACCAGCCGATAAACAAGTCAGCGTCTTATCCTTCTCAGACCACTCTGTACCAAATCATCGACCCCGTAAAGATGGAAGTTTGGTTGGCCTGGGCGGGAAACCCGAAGCAAGAATCTGGAATCGGGCCCAGCCGGCGTCAGCTCCACTTGCGCCATCACTTGCAATTTGTAAATAAGTTTATGAAACTGCAAAATTTCGAGCATCTTCGAAACGCATATAGCTTGCTGCTATGAGCTTCTGGCGTTCTTTTGATTGTTCATTTTTGATGGAACACCACTGTTGAGATGTATACAGTAACGTGCGGAGAATCTTTCCTTGCATGTCGGAAAGCTTTCTATCACGGCAATTAAATGTCGTAGTGAATTCAAATACCGTTTACACACTCAAAGGGTTACAGCAGCAGACGGTATTGAAGCGAACCCTACGACTTTTTATGTACATGGAGTTGTCTGTCCTGTTCGTTTATGTGACACATAGCGATTGGATGCACTACCCTCCCCGATAGCTGGTAAAACGCTCTTAGCCATAACTATCTTGGTTGCACTAAAGGTTAAAAGTTCTTTCAATGTCGGATCACGCTTTGAAAAACCACGTATATTTCGCGCATTAAATTATTTTAAAATATGATCGACACCGTATGCGCACTCACAAATATATGCATAACGGATTCTGACATGGAGTCCTTCTATGAAGTTGATCGTAAAATTGCGTGGAGAGCGCGGAGCGTTTTCGACATCTACTCCAGTAATCAGTACCAGTAGGGGTTGGCAAGATAGATGTCAAGACAATCAATGGCTCGCGGTGTAAGAAACATTGTGGATTAGATAAATGTTAGTAGATTTACTAAAGTAGGAGGACGAGTATCTCCTATAGAAATCTGAAGAGGCAGTACATGAAAAACACTTCCAAAAGTAATTTAGTACATTACATAAGGATCTAGTATGAATAGTCTTGAGAATTCCCAAAAGGGACAAACATTGGCGGCGTATCTATACACAACTAAAACTAAGCGCTTCAATATATAACACTAGTTAGATCGTGAATACGGCACCCTACCACAGCCAAAATCTGCTCTACGTTTACTAATGCGCATACCCAGCGCCTCTCAATCCACAACCGGGTTCGGACCACTCACCACTCTTCCACAAATCCGCAACGCTATCCACTTAGCCACCCATTGATAGTGAATGGCTCACCTTAATGTGTCAATTCGGTTTCTTCAACGCGATCCAAACAACTATCAATCGATAGGATCCTACCAGAATTGAAGCTCCTAGCCTTTCGTTGGTTAATTTCTGAACACCACAAAGCTAATCCAGGCGTCAGTTTTGCCTTATGGGGCCACACTGAGATGCTACGGTTTGCCGCCATTATTGGCCTACAGAGATGTCCGCAGGAAATTTGAAAACAAATCGCAGTGTTTTCCCGATGGTTCCCTCCACCCCTCAATAGGTCACTTCAAAACCCCGTGTGGAGTTCCTTAACATCCCTTCATAAGAGCAGTGAGGTACAAATAAATCCCGCCAGCTTAAGAGAATCCAGCATTTGTACTATAATATCCGCGGGCCCTAGGATTTATTCTAGAGTGTAGCGGACCCAAGGCCGCGCGGTTATCACTAATATTATCCCCCTCTCTCCTTCGGTTTATTAATACATGACAGAACACAGTAATAATAATAGGTTTATAACATAAACAACGATGTATATGGATAAAGATATAGCAGCTACATAACGTCCACAGACAACCCCGAACAACCTCCTATCTCTCGGGGGGCGGTTTTATACCCCCTGTGTTTGCGGGCGCCTACACTGGTGGTCCGGACGGGTGGCTGGTACGGCGCGGTTGTTGTTGCACTTAGGCAGCCCGCCAGCTGCTGCGCAAACACGAGATAACACATCTTATACTACGCTATTCCGCTATTCCTTTACATCCACCCGTTCGAAAAAGACCCGGTCCCCGGGACTAAAAGCTGGATGGTGAGTAGGGGTAGTAGATGAAAAGGGGAAAGCGTAGATGGATTTGGCGTTGTTGTCGGTGTTGGAGATCAGCGTTGTCCTCCGTTGTCGATGTGTCATGGCTGAGAGTAAGGACTGGCTGGAAGCATTGAATTAGAGTAAATGTTTGTATCAAGTGGAGGAAGGGGTAAAAGATTTGCGGTAAATTTATATTTATATAGGATTGTTGGTGGGAAAAGAAATATATTGAGGGTAGTATTGAGGCAGGTAGTTGATTATGGATGAGCGCGTTTTCAGGTGCTTGAGCGCATATTCGACAACGTTCCAAAAGCACTTGGGTAGATTTGACCGCGATTAATTTGGAAAGTGAATACGTTTCTATGATGCGTTGTCATTGATGAATTAAATGATTTGTTTAATGGAGCATTCTCATTTATCTTACGCATCGGCGAAACTAGCTATAGTCTGAGCAGGAAACATGGGAATTCTGTGCAAAAGAGACTTCTCCTGTTGGAAAGCGCTGATATAGGTTGAGGTGAGGAACACGGCACTCTTTGTCGCTAGTCAACGTCTTGATCCAAGAAACAGCTAACCAGTTTCGGGTGTTTTTTTCCGTCGTTCTTCCCCTTGGTGTAGGGATCCTGGAACAACCAAGGCAGGGGATAATGTTGGTACATTGAACAACGACTGGTTTGTTCAACGGCTGTTTTCTGGTTTGGTTGGTTCGCGATTCAGGGTTTTGCATTTCTCGTCTCAAAGCCTATTTGATGTAATTATGAAGCAGGAGGAGTTTCCTTTGCTTGATGATAAGGGAACGACGTTGTCGCTCGGTTTCATGCTCAGTGCTATATGTTATGAATAACCTGATGTGTAATTAGTGAGTATAACTTCCATAAACGGTTGTTATGTGATGTTAATATGACATCGCACTTTTAGAGATGTATTTGTACCGTAGTGGTACTAGCCGGATGTATTGATCGCTGTCAATTCTAGCTGCCGTTGCTTTTGGTGCGTCGTTGCAGTAAGTGCGCTCTAATGCGAATGTGCGAGACGGGTAATTAGATTCGCAGGGGTGATTTGAATTACGGCGCGGCTGGGTGAGACGCCGTTGCATTTGTTATTGTCTTTATCAGGCAGAAGTAAAGAATTGAAGAATAAAGAAATGGAATAAAAAGTCGTAACATGAAGAGAACTGTACTGTTTACGACTAGGTCCTTTGATGACGTTGTGCTGCTGCGGGTCGTCGAGCTGCTTGAGAATTTTTATATCTTCTGAATTTTATTACGCGAGGCGCATGGAATCGCCCGGATGGCGTATAGACGAATTTGAGAACGAGGGAGAGAGAGAGAACTGTTAATAATAATACTGAATTAGAGAAAGGAGAATTATAGGTGAACAGAGCTAATGGAGCTTGAAGAAAATAAACGTGGTGATTTTTCTCTATAAATTCCAAATTATTCCTGATTCGCACTGTGTATTTATAAGTTTACATCGCATTAATTTTTAATATTTTCGTTGCGCTTGTATTTTAGAATGCTACCCCAAATGTGATGATTCCATCTACCATTATTGTCGCGAAGAGGGTAGTGGTGACCTGGCCAGGTTTTGCAAAAGTGCCTGCTCTAATAAGATTGTCTTCTTATAGGTTTTTAGCCCTCGTCACACTAGTAATGTCGCGATATCAATGTATTCAATGACCTCGCGAACGGAGAGGAGAGCAGGGTGTGACGATAATGCGCACTAGATCCCTTTAAGAGAGAAATTAGAATCGAAAAGTAGACTTTGGCGGCAGGACATATCAAAATGAAGACTGGAAAGAGCACAGATGCGAAGAGGAGATCAATGGTCTGTCAATAAAAGTAAATCCTAAGCTGTAAATAAAAGAGCTTTATAATCTTTGATAAAAAGTAGATGTCTAAGCTGTCATGTTTGAAAAGTGATCAATTTTCCTACTAATGACTAGCAAAGGAGAAAAATAAGAAAATTTTAAGCAATGGAGTTCCGGGACCTCCATATAATATCCGCGGGCCCTAGGATTTATTCTAGAGTGTAGCGGACCCGAGGCCGCGCGGTTATCACTAATATTATCCCCCTCTCTCCTTCGGTTTATTAATACATGACAGAACACAGTAATAATAATAGGTTTATAACATAAACAACGATGTATATGGATAAAGATATAGCAGCTACATAACGTCCACAGACAACCCCGAACAACCTCCTATCTCTCGGGGGGCGGTTTTATACCCCCCCCCCCCTGTGTTTGCGGGCGCCTACATGGTGGTCCGGACGGGTGGCTGGTACGGCGCGGTTGTTGTTGCACTTAGGCAGCCCGCCAGCTGCTGCGCAAACACGAGATAACACATCTTATACTACGCTATTCCGCTATTCCTTTACACACCCCTTCATAATTGAAACTGACAGCTCAGCATTAGGCATGGCTGGCGTGCTAAAACAGGAACAAAACGGACGCACGCACGTTATTGCATATGCTAGCCGCGCACTGAATAAACACGAAGCCAATTATCCCGCTATAGAATTGGAAGCACTAGGACTAGTATTTTCAGTTCAGAAATTCCGACCTTATATAGACGGCGCTCAAACCACAGTAATTACAGATCATGCACCGTTGAAGGCTCTTCTTCATCGAAGAGACCTCACCGGTCGCTTAGCAAAATACCAAATCGCACTCCAAGAATTTGACATCACTATCAATTACCGCCCCGGAAAGCAAAACGTAGTTTGCGATGCTCTCTCAAGACATCCACCCATAAATGGTATAACTATGTTAATCAACACCATAACACCTCAATTGTTCACCCTAAGTAAAGTACGCGAAGAACAACAAAATTGCCCTCGCACGTCTTTTATAATACAAAGCATCACGAACAATCCCAATAACCCAGCATTCCTCAACTACTTTCTTAATAATGAAGTATTATACTTCGTCCCTTACAAAATCAACCAAGACCCTGTTATCGTCCTACCAGACGACTCCAAACTCAAGCTTCTCCTAATCAAACATGTCCACTCCTCCCAACTTGGCATGGCCCATCTCGGCGTCAAGAAAACACGAGATAACACATCTTATACTACGCTATTCCGCTATTCCTTTACAGTACGACGAGTTGCGCTTCCGAAGAAAAATTGGAGAGTGATAACTGATTCCGCTTCGCGTCTGGCACCAATTGAAGCAAGCTTGTATGAAATACAAATGATGCAGTCGACGGAATCAAACAGAAAGACGATGCTGAGCACTTCACGAAAACCCATATGTGCCTATCCATCTACCACTTCAACACAGTCTTTCCACGCCCTTGTAAGAACGAGACTTTCTCGTACGCTGCTGGCAGTTCCTCAAACGATCGAACCTGCTCCACAACAGGAGTTATCTTAAACAAAGCAGAATATGATTTTGCGAATCTTTCACAAGAAAAAAGGGGAGACACACCTTTCCTTCTTCAGCGAACGTAGATAGCTGCGACATGCAGTCCTGGCTTGGCATGAAGAAAGCATATGAAAACCATCGCCCACGAAGGGCACTCTAGAAGATGGGATCTGACGGTTTAGTATTGAACAAACTCGCAAGGCATGAACGAATTCTTATAGCTGTCGAATTGCTACGTCTACTATTGATAATAAGGGATAAAGTAAAGTGAGATAAGCCCATGGTGAGATGTGCCGTGCGTTCTACTTCGCGTTTTACAAGTCACGACTAATGGTAAAAGCCTGGAATCGAATGTACGTGACATGTGGCGCCTCCTCCAACTGCGCTACCATGCACCCAAATACCCATTAATATCTCCAAAGCGACCGCCACGCAATGCACGCGGCTCGGCACCAGCATCAACAAACGAACTGGACCGTAACACGTTGTCATGCTGGGAAGGCATGAGCGATTTTTTTTAACTCGATGAACAATCGTCCTTCCATGTCAAGGGAAAAGGGAACCGCAAACCACCTCAATTCATGGCAGCGACGAAGGTGCTTACATGGAAAACAAACCCCATTCTGAGACGACTGAAGCGCCTCTGTGCAAACGGCTGGGGATAATGGAATAAAATGAGGAAACCACTACCTCGTAGCTTCTGCAGATATGCTTCACAGCAGTTGTCGCTAGTCCAGTGAGAAGTCCATAGCGATCGGTATCCCTCATAAGCGGGCTGACCACGGACACATGAACACTGTTCTTCCACACACTCATCAGCTGAAAGCAACAGCTCCGTGAGCTCTTCTCGGATGGTATGCGCTTCCGTACCTTGTCACTCCACCTGGTGAGATCATTGTTCACACAATCCAGAATCACTTCAAACGGGCCTTCTGCGATGAGGCGATCGCGGACGTCTTTCGCTCGGTAGTCAACGGGGATCGCACCTAGTTTTCGTACGAGTTCATCACTGAAACATTGCCAGCAACTTGTAACAACCGGTACTTCATGAAGGAATTGCAAGAAGTTATGTATCAATGTATACTTGAAGCTGTGCGTTGTGCCTATCCTCACGAGCAAATCACTCCTCTACAACGTCGACGTTACACCTAGTGATCGAACAATTCATTTAGTAATGCCATATCACAAAGGAGTATAAACGGTAAAGGGTAGCGGGATCTGACATTTCAAAGTACCACGCTTAGTATTGTTTTAAAAAAATCCCACCAACTTTTCCACACGAAAAAAAGTATAACTCGTGTATTCAGCATATCTATTTTATAATGAAGCCACATCAGTTTCTTCTTAAAGATCGGCAGGTGCTGGCTGTGCTGATAGGATACGTGGACTGACATGAACTGAGTGTCGCGTTGCACTTTACCCATCACTGGCCCTTAAGCAATTACAGTCAGCAACAAAATGGCAGAAGAATCTGAGGTGTCGATATTGTAACAGCAAGGGTCCCTCATGCAAATCATAACAAAGAGCTTTGCCACTCTGGCGATGGTCTGTGAACGACAACATTTCAGTGAATACGGGCAAAGCTTGGACACACGTAAATGAAGTGGATAAGGATAAGGATAAAGGACGGCGTTACTCAATCCCTTCTGGGATGCGCCAGCGCATTCTACTTCTACGGGATGTCGTGGAGGCGACATGAATGCGTATTTGGCCATACAATGACTTGCGGTGGCCAGCCGATGAACAAGTCAGCGCTTTATCCTTCCCAGACAAGTCTGGTACCAATCCACCGACCCCGGAGGGATGGAAGGCTTGGTTGGCCTGGGCGGGAAATCCGAACCAGGAACCTGGTATCGGGTGCACGCGACAGTCGCGCCTCCTCCGACTGCGCTACACGCGCCCATGTAAATGAAGTGACAAAAGGAAAAAGGGCGGCGTTATTCAGTCCCTTTTGAAATGCGCCGCGCATTCTACTTCTACGGGATGTCGTGGAGGCGATTTGAATGCGTACTTGGCCAAACAATGATTGCGGTGGTCAGCCGATGAACAATTCAGCGTTTTATCCTTCCCAGACAGGTCTGGTACCAATTCACTGACCCCGTAGGGACGGAAGGATTGGTTGGCCTGGGCGAGAAATCCGAACCAGAGCGCACGCGACAGCCGGCACCTCCTCCAACTGCGCTGCACGCGCCCTACAAATGAATTAGCTCAGATTTAATATCGTGCCCAGCCCAGCCCAGCAACATTTACCCTCTTGTTGAACTGGCAATGGGCACGATGCATGTTTTAAAAGGAATAAAAACAGACTCCTTCACCGCCTCAGTGCAGATCTCATTGCCCTTTGCCTCAAAATATTAACAACGTACATACAAGCCAAGGACACCCAGATACAGGGACGGAGAGAGAGATGCAGCAGCTTCGGTGAAGCACGCATTTAGGATTCATCACGCTCATCGGCCTCGCGCTATATCTTTCGAAGCATTTTGTTTCATCATTTCGTCAGCATATACGTCGCATTCCATCACTTGAGTGCGGGAGGATACGAAATGTGTTTGATTTACTATCAGAAACAGCGATAGAAATGAGGCTAACATGGTAACAGCATGATGCATTCTCAAAGAGCAATATAGACTTAGGCCATCCACGTAATCAGGCAAGTTCCGCCTATTACTTGGTGCTAGGCGACTCTCCAGGCTTCCAAACCTACACGTTCCTCGTTATGGAAACACTTCAACACAGCAACAACTTATTTTGCTCTGACAGTAGTGCAATAGTGAATAATCTTTTCATGAGCTGTTAAGGGCAGATCGGCGTTGGAAAGGTTAAATGGGTAGCAGTCTAACAACTTCAGAGTCACCTGTCACTAGAACACGTGGCGACGACCTTCTCGGTTCCCCATGCCTTCAACATCTGTATAGCCATCGTGCCCAGTCCACCGGATCCACCATGGATAAGAACTCGCTCAGCTGTAATACAAGCACTGATACCGATTGTGAACTGACTCTTTAAACTGATTGCACTCATAACGGCTTTTCTCTAGCAAGAAGCTCGACAAGAAAGTGACTACAAGATCTGATGGTGAGACGGAACACACGGTGGACTTTACTGATACTGATGAGGATTTCGGGAAGTACTAAATTCGATAACTGTAACATAGAAAATTCAGCACTCCCCAGAGAACAGCAAGCAGCTTTGATGATAACATTTTAACATTTTTCTATAATATTTTATTTATTTATTTATTTTATTTATTTGATATTAATATGAGGTTGTAACGAATTAAATGGCACTGGCTCGCGCCATTTTTTGGCGCGTCTTTACGCGTTTGATCAAGAACAAACCGTAACATGTGGCATATCATTTAGAAGCGCAAACTTTGCTATACCGGTGAGTACCAAATTTTCTATGTAAAAGTGGGAAAACTTTAGAGTTTTATTGACTTTTTTGCAGACGGAGAAAAGGGTAATCCCAGGCATTTACTTGTATGAATTCAAGCTGGGCACTACAGCTAAGGAGGCGGACGAAAAGATCAACGCCGCATTCGGTCAAGGATGTTCCACAACTCGGACGGCGTATCGTTGGTATCAGAAGTCCCGGAATGGAGATGAGAGCTTGGAAGAACATGAAGGTCGTGGGAGGCATAGTGATGTTGATGACAAGCTGAGAGATGTGGTAGAGGAGGATCCACACAAAGGTACCAGGGAGATAGCGAAGGTTCTTGGCGTCAGTGACAACACAGCTGCCCGGCATCTGAAGGAAATTGGAAAGACCAAAAAGCTGGAAAGATGGGTGCCTCACGAGCTGTCTGAGAAGCAAAGAAACCGACGATATGAGATCTCGTCCGCACTGCTTCTACGGAACGAAACGGACCCATTCCTTGATCGCATCGTAACCTGTGACGAGAAATGGATAATGTACGACAACAGGCGACGATCGGCACAGTGGGTGGACAGCGATGAGAGCCCCAAGGTTTTTGGGAAGCCGGAATTGCACCAAAAGAAAGTAATGGTGACAGTATGGTGGTGTTCGCTGGGAATTATTCACCACAGCTTCCTCCCTCCCGGTGAATCCATCACGGCAGAGAAGTACTGCATTGAAATTGAAGAAATGATGAAAAAGTTGAAGGATATCCGGCCGGCCTTGGCAAGCCGAAGGCGAGTTCTCCTTCTGCACGACAATGCTCGCCCCCATGTAGCACGAATGACGTTGCAGAAATTGAATGAGCTGAGCATTGAAACTCTACCACATCCTCCGTTTTCTCCCGACCTCTCCCCAACAGACTACCATTTCTTCAAGCATCTTGGCGACTTCTTGGTAGGGAAAATATTCAAATACCAACAGGATGCCGAAAGTGCCTTCGAAGATTTCGTCAATTCCAGAACTTCTGATTTTTATGCTACTGGGATAAAAAAGCTTGCGTCACGTTGGCAAAGATGTGTAGAATCAAAAGGTTTTTATTTCGATTAATATACTTGCCTACAAGCCGAGATATTAACTGTTTAAATTTACAGTGGTTCAGCGCCATTTATTTCGTTACAACATAATATATTATATAATATTAATAATATAATTAATATTATAATATTAGGTTGGCAACTAATTTCGTGGACTCTCAAGCGCTTTCAACAGTAGTGTTCATAAACAAATAACAAATAAGGGTTTTCAACCAAAGTAAGATCTGTTGGAACGCGGGACTGCTTCCCATTTATCAGCTACCTGGCCCATCCCACAGCTGTAGAATTCTTGTGCTTTTGAAGCCAAGAATCCTTGGAGGTGCATTTTGACATGGTCCACATTAATAAATCGTCCTCCAACCAAGAAGTGCTACAGCGTGCTATAAAGGTGCTAGTCATTTGGCGCACAGCCTGTGCTGTAAGGTGGGTGAGTTAGAAGCTACCAGCTAAGGCCTTCGATTTTTTGAAGCTTCCGATTCGTGACGTGTGATCTGGCGTTATCCTGCTGATAGATAATTCCGCTCCTGAAAATCTGTCTGAACCGATTCCAGCGGAGCTCAGCCCGCGCGCGGCCAGGTTGGGAAGAGTAGATTACAGCATTAATGCTGGAACCGTTCTTGACGAGCTCCCAGAAGTTAATACCTTCTTGACACCACCAAACGGAGAGAACGTAGCTAACCGGACGCCTCAAAAAATAGAAGACCTTGACTGAGAGCGTCAAACTCATCCACCTTACAGCCCAGACCTTGCGCTGAGTGACTGCCACATTTTTAGTTCGGTGCAGCTTTTCTGGGTTGGAAGACGATTTAATAATGTGGACCGGGTCAAAATGCGCCTCCAAAGATTCTTGGCCTTAAAAGCGCAATAATACTATGCCCGTGGGATAGACCAACTACCTGATATATGGGAAGGCACTTCTGCGTTCCGAGGGATCTTATTTTAATTAAAGATTGTCATTAGTTATTTGTTAATAAACACTTTTGCTGAAGATTCTTGAGAGTCCACGAAATTAGTTGCCAACCTAATATTAATATATTATTATATTCAATATTCAAATATATTTAATGAATTGCTGTAGATATAAAGCCTTTCCCATCCCAGGAAATTCGGGACCAAAGCTGATTGAAAAACGTTACTTGGCAATCCTATAGGGTTCGGATGCAGTATTCTGTTAGGAATGTTCCTACTCCACTCGTCTTTGCTTTGTTTCTGCGGTTTTTAGAAACACAGAGGTTTAATAGAGGTCTGCGTTTGGAGCACTGAAGCGGCAAAACTAACCTGGTTTCGAATTTGGGTTCATCCTGGCGACGGAAACTAGCGCGGCCCACGCTGTATTGGCCACATACGGCATGGCGGCTGCTTGCGAGAAGTCCAGGTTCGATGGTTTGCGGGAGCAGCAGGACTCCTGCGAGAGTACGTACTCTGCATGGGACCCCTGCCATATGGCTGGTATCACCGCCATCACCTGAACAGAGTTCTTCAACGTTGCTTTCATTTCAAACTTCTAGCAATGCCAGCTCTGAAAAAAAAAGTGGCCTCATGATCCACCTGTGGGTTGAAGCGTACCGCGCCTAGAGTGAGCATAAGGCCCTGTATACTTCGTCGCGGCGCGACGCTACGCCGCGCATAGTGGCCATATTGATTGTGCGACGCGATCGATCAATTTCGCCTCATTGCGTGGCCATTGCGTCGCGCCACGACGAAGTATAAACGGGGCCTAAGCCAAAACGCCCACAAACAGTTAGCTGGACGCAGCCGACGCATCATGGACTCCATTAGTATTTTCTAAGCACCAGGAACCGGAAAGAGGCATCTCCATCATCTCGACCCACTTTAAAAAATTTAGCAAGCAAACAGAAATTCTAAAGTGCAGACGGTATACAAAGTATACAAACGCCAAAGGTATGCTGAAGTAGACTGACCTCGTCGCCAGGCGCGAGACGTTTCACACCTCCTCCGACGGCCTCTACAATGCCGGCGCAGTCCCTTCCAGGTGTCAGAGGGAATCGGTTCGCCTTCGAGTCACAGTCGGCGACACGCTTCCACGTTCCAAGGATCTCCCTGCCATATCCTCCAACCATCAAGACGTCGACCGGATTCACACTCGCCGCCTAAATCTAAAAATGCGCTCCCCTCAGCGAAAAGTAGATGATGTTGGAAGCGCCCCTCCTCTTCCCTGACTGGTTTTACCTCACCATCCCCACACTTCAGTGAACATGGAATGGTAGGTGTTGCTGACCCACCTTCACTCTGATAAGCACTTGATCGGACTTGGTGAGCACAGGTAGCGGCACGCTCTTCAGTTGAACGTGGTCGGTGGGCGACTGCGCCACCCAGGCTCGCATATGACCGACTCTAGCCGAAGTAAGGCGACAAAGGCGAGTTATCTGCATCTACAATGCCGAGTGTTAGTAAAATATTAGGGGGGAGCCAAAAGTAATGAGACAAATTGAAAAAAATCTTTATCTTCTTATAACTCAATTACAACTCAACGACGCTGAGGAATGTATTTGCCATTAAGGGCAGTGACCTTGCTGCCATCGCTCAGTCAACTTCCTGATCCCATCCTTACAGAACTGCTTGAGCCTGGTGTTGATCAACTGCTCGATATGGTTGTCAAGGACTGATTGGGTTCTTGTGTCCCTTCCGACCAGGAAGTCCCGTAGGCCCAAGAAGTGGTGGTAGTCGCATGGAGAGATGTCCGGCGAATACGGTGGGTGAGGCATGTGAACGTAGCCCAGCTGGCCAAGCTTATCCGTGCTTACTTGTTCCCGATGGGGTGCGGCGTTGTCGAAGAGGAGAACCTTCTTGAAGCGCTGCGAATGAATAAGAGCGAGTCGCCGGCCCATCCCTCCATTTCGTTCACCATGGCCTTGGAGTTCATCGCGGTGCTCTTGGGAAACAGCCTCCGGTAAACCGATTCCTGGGCGCAGACCCAAAAGCTCCAAAGGTGCTTCTCGCCGTGAACATCTCGCCGAACGAAGGTTGATAACGGGTTACCAAGCCTCACTCAGACTCGCTGCTTGGAAGGATTAAGGCAGAAGACGTACTTCTCATCTTGCGTGAATATTGAGCCCAGGCTGCTCGGGGTTGGGAATTGGGCGAGATTTGCGCGACACAGGTCGACTCGTCAGACTGGGGTTTTTGACATGAGACAGACTGGGGTTTTGGCATGCTTCTGGAAAGGGCGGAAGTGGTAACTTCTCAGATGGGCTTCAATAAGTAGCATACAAACATACAAATACGATAAGCACGAAACCAGACTCCAGCCACGAGATATGTGGACACGACACGGGGTGTCTCATTACTTTTGCCCCCCCCCCCCCTAATAAAGGTGCCAAGTGGCTTCAGAGTGAGAGGGGCGGCATATAGGGCAACTCTATATGGAAGGTTTTTTCTCTTCTTTATCTTTGCAGTTCACGTACTCATCCCTAAACTCGATAAAAAGTTTTTGAAGGCTCTGTTCACCCTCCTTTAATTCTCTTCTGCACTCTTCTAAGCGAGCTATGATACATTTCTCATAGTTAAAGTTATTTTGAAGTTTTTTTTTTGAATCGCAGTTTAGGCTAACTGCATGCCCTTTACAGCGTATTACTAAATCATTAAGCGCGGTTGAGCTCAATATGACCGCCAATTTCCTTGCATGGAATGCCATTTTTTAAATTCTCCTTTAATGTTGTAAGCGACGAAGACAAGAGGCTGCTCCAGGTACTTTTAGCGTACGGGAGACTTAACTTTCTTGTTTAGAAAGCGCGATTATTTAACGGGAGACTTGGTGACACAAGGGTTTATTGCAAGACCAACAGGTCTAGGTACAGGAGGAGCGAGAACTGGCGTGGGTTCGCTAATATGGCAGCGCCGCGCCTCCTCACTTGCCACAGCTTGGGCATCATCGCAGACGATGATATGGGAAAACGGGTTCACCTCACAACCAAGGGATATGTTGTTGAATTTTGCAGTTTTTGTGGCAACCTTGTAGGGTACCCCATACTTCCCCTTCCCTCCCCCCCCCTCGCTCCTGTTAGGACAAATCCGAGATCAGTTAACTCTAAGCGATCCGCTTTCACAGCAGGTCACAGTCGCTAGCTATGCAGTTGGCGGCTGTGTAGAAGACGTATAGACGAGGCGCATTATGCCAGGGCAGCAACTCCTAGCTTATTTCCCATGGCATGTGAACAGTCGGAGCCTTCGAAGAGCGTATAAACACTCCCACATAATATTTGAATGGTTAGATGATCCTGAACTTCCACTGAGGCCGGGAGCTAGATCAACAGCCGCACAATGGAATCAAGATCATCGTACTAGAAAGCTGAGCAGGAGGCCATTAGAGATATTGAGTACGGTAGGACCCGGGTTTGTGCAGATGCACAATTGAAATTTTGTCATCCTCGCCGCATGCTGGGCTTCCTATATTATATATTCCGAGTTTTGCTATGGTACTTTATACAGTTTGAACTCCACTCCACCAGTAGTAGGGCGCTATGGGGATTAAGGAGGGTTTCGCTCCTCACGCCAGGGCGGCATGTTACGCTTTCCTAACCTGATCTAGTCCAGCTCCAGAGTTTCGTTGGAAAATGAAATTTTAGTAACTAAAAGAAGTATGAGGAGTCGTCATCACAATACTGGCAAGTCAAAAAAGTCCGGGAAGTCCCAGGGGGTTTTCCGCTTCACTAGTCATCCTACATACCCCACTCTGACTCCATTTTAGGTGTCGTCGAAATGGTATAGGTATCCCTTTGTAACGGAATGTGGCGCTGCACAAAAACTTTGTTTGCCAGAGTTCGTACCATAACTATTGCACTGAGAACGGAAAAATACTCAAAATTGGGGTCATTGTTATTTTTCGATCAAAGGAGAAGACTGTTGATTTAAACATTCTCAAAACTTAAGATGTAGTAGAGAGTCACGAAGTACACTTCTTCTTCTTCTCCTGAGCGTTTAGTCCCGCGCAGTTGCAGGGTCCGCTGGAGTCACGAAGTACACTACAGTCGCTTATTTACCCGTGCACCCTTTATCAGTCGTACCTTCAGTCCCACAATCGAATTTTCAATTTATGACTGATATGCGAAATTTTGGATCGTCGTGGTATTCCTTGACGGCACTATTGTACTTTCGGGACTCCAGAGGACGAGGAGAGGTCGAAAAATTTTTTTCGCCCAAACCTCGTCCAGGGGGGTTATTTGGGATGCTGATCACGAATCTGACATCCGTTTTTGAAATTTCGGCCGATTACGGTAGGTTACGATAGGTACCGGTGACTAAGGCTGTCGAGGTCATAATCACCGATTTCGCCCAAACTTCGCCTATGGGGGTTATTTGGGATGCTGAACACGGATCTGACATCCGTTTTTCGTTTTACGCTGGAGTACGGTAGATTACGATAGCTACCGGTGACTAAGGCTGTCGAGGTCATAATCACCGATTTCGCCCAAACTTCGCCTATGGGGGTTATTTGGGATGCTGAACACGGATCTGACATCCGTTTTTCGTTTTACGCTGGAGTACGGTAGATTACGGTAGGTACCGGTGACTAAGGCTGTCGAGGTCATAATCACCGATTTCGCCCAAACTTCGCCTATGGGGGTTATTTGGGATGCTGATCACGAATCTGACATCCGTTATTCGTTTTACGCTGGAGTACGGTAGATTACGATGGGTACCGGTGAGTAAGGTAATGGTCACCGATTGCGCCCAAACTCCAGCGTAAAACGAATAACGGATGTCAGATTCGTGATCAGCATCCCAAAATAACCCCCATAGGCGAAGTTTGGGCGAAATCGGTGATTATGACCTCGACAGCCTTAGTCACCGGTACCTACCGTAACCTACCGTAATCGGCCGAAATTTCAAAAACAGATGTCAGATTCGTGATCAGCACCTCAAATAACCCCCTGGACGAGGTTGGGGCGAAAAAAATTTTTTCGACCTCTCCTCGTCCTCTGGAGTCCGTAAAGTACAATAGTGCCTTCCTTGACTCCCTATTGCCAAAAAACTCGGAGACAGAGTAGTTTTTCCATCATGAAATAACCCAGTGGCTACCCAGTTTTAGGTTCCGCCTGCCTTCTAACTAGGCTCTACGACTTTGTTGTTGCGAGCGGCAAACATTTTCTGACAATTGAAATATTGATCACATGTGAAGCTGTTTTCAAGCTCTTCTGCGCTACGAGGTTGTTAGGTGGAACGTTTATTGGCCTGACGTTCCGACCGTTAGATTGACCACATCTGGGACCTTATGCTCGTCTACCCCGAGTCTCCCCCAATGGGGGATTGGGGCGTGATATGGTATGTTGATATTGATTGATTTTCCCCCAACGGGGGAATACGAGCATACAGTCTTTCTGGAAAAATGCAAAAGATCTAGTTATCAGGGCGTCGAGTCACCAACATCTTGCCTCCCCCACACCACTTCTCTATTATTCACTCGTCCAGCACGGCCGGCCACCAACGGTGTTTGCGGTTCTTAGCAGAGCGCGTGCGGGCTAAACTGAAGATGATGTTCGTACGGAGGTGTATCCCATGATATACAGCGCGCGCGACTTGATTTCCTTCCCTTTTAAGCAAAAATTACGACGCGAGACAAGTTACCTTTCATCGTAATCCATGTGCGCATCTTCTTACCAAGGTGACGCCCGAGTTCGAGAAGTGGAGTTGGTATGTGCATGCATTTGGATCGTGTCATGTTTCTCCATACCCGTTTTGCTTTTTTTTCTTCTAACAGTACGAGTAAGATCTGACATGAGTAATCCAAGGCAGTTCTTCTACAGGCAGTCCTGAGCATAGTACCGATCCTCTTGTCGTTTCGTTATGATAGAGATGCGCAGTGATATTACGCGTAGCAATAGCGCCGTTTTTTCGACTCTACCACTCTGTTTAGACCGCCATGTCCGACACACAGAAGACGCCCGGAAAAGGAGACGTAGGTGGCGGGCCGGAGAAGATGGAAGTTGAAGAGGTAGGTGTTTTTTCTTCCTTGTTTTTACGTATGTTCTGTATAATCTGCTGGTCTTTCATAGTTGTTAATGTTCCTTCGCAATACACTCAAGTCCTATCAGGAAATAGGCGTTGTGCTGCGGCAGTCACTGTTCTGGAGAAGTGTTGTGGAGTGGAACGAATGTAAACATTCCGCGGAGTCCAATATAATTTGTGTTCGAGCAATCCCGAAAGCTTATCGCTTTGCTAGTCGCTAGTCTTGGCGTTCCTGAACTCGCCGTTATGCGTATGCTAACAAAGTACGGACGAGTTTCCCGAGTCGTGGCGGTACCACGAGACTGACGCGACTGCATCACAAGTGCTTCAGTCAAGGGACTCATCGTGTTTTTCGATAGGCTTCCTGGAGGGCCATTGTGCTTTCTTCAGCTCTGATGGAATGCGGGCTATTTTTTCCTGAAAGCAGTGTTGCGCTGGAGCAGCGAGAAAACGTTATCCGAACGTGCACGAGTATGAATAAAACCGTGAAGCAAACAAACTGCAGAAGACATGAGGGAGATGAACGGTGATGAGGAGTGGTGAGCGGTTACACAGCTTTAAATGGAGTATAGAAACCACCCATTTTATTAATAAAGAGTTCACTTAAAAGTAGGACACATGCTAACGAGTTTTCCTCATTCAGGGTTGGGTTGTGGTCAAAAACGATTTGTTTGCGACCTAGAAATCCGCCGTGCTGCATACAATTAACTTCTGGACTTGGCGCTTAACTGGAATATACATAGTTTCCGAAAAACAGCAACACGAACCCCAGATCTATTCTCATAATGGTGATGCCTTAATTACGGCGGATTCCGTGAAGGACATAAGCTGTCACTATGGCAAAGGGATTTTCCAAACATTTCTGATTTATGTGTAGCACAGTTGTTTTACGAGCATTAATACTGTCAGAGTTTGACTACGAGAAAAAATTAGTCCTCATCAAAGTTAATAAAGTTTACAAAGTTCAAATCAAAGCTAACAAATCCGCACAACTTATGGATGAATCAAGTGTAACATTTTTCTTCGTTTTTGAAAAAAAAAAGATATCTATGCCATTGAAAATGTGCAGAACAGGCTCACTCGCAAAGTTCTAGTTTACACAAACGGCTTCCAATATTCCAGCACTGCAGATTCAGTGCTTCAGTAGGAAATAAATAATTCAAGCTTTCGGTACTAAACGGGCTACTGCCCGCTCTGAGACTACGCATGGTCACTCACGTAAACCCGGTTTCTGTGCTCTCCTCCGCGTCAGCTTGCCTGTCATCGTGACAAGCTCGTCGCATACTTCATCGGAAATTTTAACATTGTGGAAGGTTTTCGTCAAACCAGCGCTAGCCAGTGGTTCAGACATAATACGGATTAGGGCAGGGGAGGGGCGGGTCAGTCCCCATACTCTTAAATATTTTCGATATATCCTACGGACAGATGTAATATTTCGCTTTCTTAGCGGTGGCCCATGTCTAACTAGGATTGCGTTAGTTTTTTTTAAGAAGTCCTAAGAGGTACCCCCAACCAGTTTGATGTATAACAGAAACACGTGGACTAAATGTTCGCGCAGTACGCACTGAGATATGGGTCGATCAAGAGGGACAGTCGTCATTTCTCCTTCAAAATTCTACGGGTGAATGAACTTAGGCAGTTCAGTTTTGGTGTTTAGGCCTTGGATGAGGAGATTCTGCGCATGGCTCCCGATGACATCAAAAGTCGTACTCATCTGCTGGATAACGAGATTCGTATTATGAGAAGTGAAGTGCAACGAATCAACCACTCCGTTTCAATGTTGAAAGAGCGTATAAAGGATAATAATGAGAGAATTAAGGTTTGTGGCTCAATCTTACCATAAAATCTGCTATAGTTTTCCATACTTCGAGTTTTTAGGTGAATAAAACGCTACCCTACCTAGTTTCGAATGTTGTTGAACTTTTGGATCTAGAAGATAATCAGGAAGAGGAAGGTGAGGAGGGTTCTGCCACCGTCTCCGTCATTTCATTTCTAGAGCTGTGCGTTTCAAAGGAATTTGCCTCTTGATGTTTCAGGAGCAAATGTTGACTTGGATGCACACAAAACCAAGTGCGCCGTCATAAAAACATCGACCAGGGCTACGTATTTTCTCCCTGTTGTTGGGCTTGTTGAGCCGTCTGAACTGAAGCCCGGAGACCTTGTAGGAGTAAACAAGGTCTGGCTAGCTTTATAGGAGTTACAGCGTATGTTTGATTAGCCCTTGATCTTTGCAGGACTCGTACCTCATCCTGGAGAAACTTCCAGCTGAATATGACTCGCGTGTGAAGGCTATGGAGGTTTGTGTCGCAGCCATAAGTCGCTTTTAATCAATATTTTGTTTGGGTTTTGAGTTATTTAGTTTTTTTTTTGTGCTATTCGAATCTGATCTCTTCTGTCAGCATTGGGGATCATTACCAAGGCCTTGTAACTGCTTCAGGTAGACGAGCGACCGTCCGAGCAGTACTCAGACATTGGAGGGTGCGATAAGCAAATCCAAGAGCTCATTGAGGCGGTCGTCCTGCCCATGACTCACAAGGACAGATTCGTCAATCTTGGCATCCATCCGCCAAAAGGAGTCTTGTTGTATGGCCCTCCAGGTTCGTCACCTGCATCTGTCTACGCTATGAATATTCCATTTTCTTAGTATATCTCTGCAACTGTAGTTTTGGGGGAAAGGCTTCGGTGGAACGATTGAGGAGATGACCGGTGATCTTTCTAAGTTCTCCTGTAGGAGAGGCATGGGTTGAATCGTGTTAGGTGGCTGCTTTTGTCGACCAACGCTACCCTCATGTGAACCTTCCTGATTTCGAGTTAGAAGTTTCTGTTAATGAAGTTTCAAAACATAATGAGGAGTAGCGGTTAAGATTATTGTTTGGCCTTAATGAATACCTTTGTTTTGTCTCTCGGAGCGTATCAGCTAATTTGTTCAGCCTTCGTATATTTTTCAAAAGCTTCGAAATGGCGAGGCAGGGTTTGCTTACGGGTTAATGTTCTCTGCTGTCTGTACCTCCAGTGTCGGATTTTCCGGGGTCGATTTAGTGTGTCATTCTTCCATGAGAGAGACACGATAATGGGCTTCTACAGCTAACTTCTGAGCTGCTGAAAGCATAGGTACAGCTCATAAAAGTAGAGTGAGTGGGGCACACTTAAGCTGGCAGTTAGCACCGCCATGTATATTTCAGTTTGAGGAGACAGAACATGTAAAGAAACATAAAAGAGAGAACATATAAGAAAGCAGTCGGATGTAGGGGAGAGGTCACCTGTCACAAATTATCACAAATGGAGAAGGAACAGAGCTTCACATAGAATTTATAGTATAGGTTGTCTCTTAGAGAAGGAAGGGAATTTTCCTTTATTCATTTTCATTCAGTTAAATTCCTATATTGGTGATTATTCGGTGGTATGATATTCCACTGCATTGAAGCAAAGGAGTTCAAGGTGCATAGAAGCGCACCGTTTTTGTAGGAGCGCAACTCTAACAAGGGAAGGGTCTGAAGCGCATATCTGAACGGGGGAGCGACTCATATAGGGAGAATCCCCTCCCCTCAATTAGAATGAAAATGTGTTTATTTTTAGCCAAGTCGTTAAACCCAAGAAGTGGGGGTCACAATGGAATACGGCGGATCACGAATTTGGGGGTCTTGTACGCCCGAGCTGCCCCTTCCGGCAAGCGGCTCGGAGCCTAGTAGGAGTGCGGTTGCTTCGAGCGAGGAAGGTTGGGGTCTGGTTCCTCTGCGCTGCTGCATTTTTATATTTCAACTGATTGGTTCGGATTGGGGGATTCTGACGTCTGTACCATTTTCAGATGTTTTCTGCGCATTTTCCAGCTGCATGCTGTGGTATTCAACATGGCGATGTTTAAATGTTCAACACCAGTGATACACACGTACAAAGTGCATGAAGCATCACTGGGCACGATGCGGGCAACGTATATGGGCTACAGGCACCTCACAGTCTGCTTCCATACATGGACCAATGACATCGGGAAAAGGCATCTTACTCGGATTTCCAAAAGAGAGCAGGATGTGACGTCGGAGGTGGTTAAAATGAGAAACGGGGTGTGTGGATCCCGCAAATTAACCTCAACGGCATCGACCTACACTCTTTCCCTAATCTTTGCCTGTCACCTGGAAATCAGAGGTCTGCTGGAGGTTTTCTAAAACCTAACACCAACAATGCCCGCCGATGCTCGAGTGGTGATCCACCTGCTCACGCTGAAGTGTGGCCCACCTTTTGACAAGGAACCTGTCCTACAAGGGAGAGAGGAGCACTGTTAGAGTGGTGCAGTTATCATCGGCATCACTCACAGCTTCACTGTAATGCCGCTTCTTTTTGCCGCGGAAAAGCTAGGCGATATGCTTTTCGTACAGCTTCATGAGAAAAGTGGCCGCTCTCCACAAAGCGGCATCTTCCGGACGAAAAATCGTTTTATCATGGCAGGTTACTCCCATATCATGACGACTCAAACTGTGCTCTCTTTCTTTGAGCATGTCTTTGTCCCACAGATGCCCGATAACTGTACTGTTATTCTGGACTCATGGACCGTTTCTCGAACCACGTGGCGATCCAAGCTACTATACCCCGAAGAAAGACCTTGAGTATTGGGACTATACCTTCGGGTGCCACCGGCCAGATTCAGCCAGACAGCTGACGTGGGCCTCTTCAGTTACATGAAGTCGCTTTTGAAACGGTTTCACTCCCACGTCATTGTGCCGACCTTCCTTTTGATTTGTTATAATGACGTTGAGGGTCGTGTTGCTGATGTGCCGAATCCTGTAGCATCCTCGCATGGAAAAGCTGGTTGCTTATGCCTGATTCAAAGCTGGTTATACGACGTCACGTCCTGGTCTCTTTGAAAACCCGAGCAGGATGGTTTTTACCGATGTCATTGGCACATGTAGGGAAGCAAACTGTGAGGAGCGTGTAGGTTTTACACGCTGTCCGCATTGTGACCAGTGCTTCTGTTTCATGCGCTTTGTGACTGTCTATCACTGGTGTTGAGCGTTTATACATCATTATGTTTAATAGCTTTCTCATTGTCGTGTGGTTAGAAAACCGGTCAGTAATAAACAAGTCGCAAGAAAGGTATTCTCCACAGCGTACAGCTGGAAAATGCGCAGAAAACGTCTAAAAATGGTATAGACGTCAGAATACCCCAAATCTCAACCAATCAATTGAAATGCAGAAATGCAGCAGCGAAGAGGAACCACACCCTCGACCTTCCTCGAACAAGCAACCGCACTCCCACTGCGCTCAGAGCCGCTTGCTGGTAGGGACATCGCGGGCGTACAAGACCCCAAACTCGTGATGCGCCTTGCCCCATTGTGACCCCTACTCCTTGGGTTTAACGACTTGGCAAAAAATAAACACATTTTCATACTAATTGAGGGGTGGGGATTCTTCCTATATGAGTCGCTTCCTCCGTTGAGACATACGCTTCAGACCCTTTCCTTGGTAAGTGGATTGTGCTTGTGAAGGTCACCTTCTTGGGAATCCCTCACTTCAGGTACTGGTAAGACGATGATGGCACGTGCGGTAGCAGCGCAAACAAAATCGACGTTCCTGAAGCTTGCCGGTCCTCAGCTGGTTCAGATGTTCATCGGAGACGGAGCGAAACTCGTGCGTGACGCATTTGCGTTGGCGAAAGAAAAAGCGCCGGCGATCATTTTCATTGACGAACTCGATGCTATCGGTTAGTTCATCCCTGCTTTGCCGGCATTGTAACAGTGACATTATGGCTTCAGGCACAAAACGCTTCGATTCTGAGAAAGCTGGTGATCGTGAGGTGCAGCGTACTATGTTAGAATTGCTCAATCAGCTTGACGGTTTCCAGCCGAACGACGAAATCAAGGCGAGAATTTGCAGTTTCATTCAGTTTGGCCGCGTGCCGTTTTTCTCGGGGTTCGTTAGTCATGTGGTGTGTTACTCTAGGTGATTGCCGCGACGAATAGAATCGATGTCCTTGATCCGGCGCTTCTGCGATCTGGTCGGCTTGATAGGAAGATTGAGCTGCCGCATCCGAATGAAGACGCTCGAGCACGCATCATGCAAATCCATTCGAGAAAAATGAATGTGAAGTGGGTACTTTTTCTAATATTTTCCTTTATGCACTTGCTTATTCTCATTCGTTTTTTCGTCTCTTTTCAACTGTTGCAGTTTTTAAAGCTGGCAGTTTTCTTCGGAAAGATCTCTAAAGGTGCTTGAAATTACAACGCTTTAAGATTTCACCTACTTTAGCAGAGGTGCTGACTGTATGTAACAGGGGTGTGCGTAATTACGATTTAGGATTTACGACATTTTGGATCGTAAATCGTAAATGTGATCTTTGACCAACAATCAAGTGGCGTCGCATTCCTACTGTCGTTGTTCCATTCCAGTCCACAGAAAGACATTGGAGGCCGTTTCTTATAGAAAGGGAGAGGAGTACTCTAGATCCGCGTCCTGTTGGTAACAAGACGCGGACGAGGGTAACAGGATTGATGCAAATTCTCGATCAAGTACCATTGGAAGCGGGATCTAGAAAGATGCTGCTCTCATGTGGAGGGGATAAACCTCTGATGTTTCCACCGGTTCACGTTGCACGCATAAGGCGTAGTAATCCGATATACAAATATAACATCATAAAAGCGTGTGGCATTTCAAGAAAAAGTCGAAATAGTTTTGACAGTTTAGATCTCCATTTTTGGTGGTGTGATTGAGGTATCGTGTTCATCCTAGCTAATCCGTTTAGGATGGTGCAGACTCGGAGAGCAGACGTTTGTTACAGAACTGGAGAAGGGTGGCCCGAGCGAGTGCAGAGGATTAATAAATAGCAGTGCCATATTTTAGTATTCGAAATCGGGCAAGTGCAGGGAAACTTGCGTGGAAATCCGGCGCTCTAGATAGGTTTAGGTCACCGCCATAGCTGATGTTGTCGGACGATGGTTCAGAACTTGAGAGTACTCCTAAAATTACGTGAATAGCTTCGCCCTAATCTCTGCAATTAATAGAACTTTTGGATTCGAGTATCGCACTATGGTTATTGCTTGATACCCTTATTGCTTGATACCCTCTCGTTAAGTGAGGGATGTGTTATTACCTTCCTGGTGCGAGATTCGTGGACTGCTTATCGCCCTCTTACGGTGAAAACACCGCCAAACCTGATGCTAATGTCATATTAGGGGTTTGGTGGTATTTTCGCTGTTAGAGGGTCATAAGCGGTTGATGAATTTGGCCCGTGCAGCGGTTTATATAACGTTTTCATTTCTGCGTTTAAAATGGACTTCTGCAAACTCAAACTGAACCTGATTAAACTTTATCCGCGTTCTTCTTTATTCGCAACTCATATGGGGTTACTTTTAAATCAAATAGATATCTTCTAAATCAAAATTATCTTGTCTATGTTATCAAACTGAAGATGCCTCAAAAGGTTGCCTTAACGAATACGTTAGCCTTCCCATTTTAAAGCGACTACAAAAGTTGTGCAAGAAATATGACCACATTGTTTAAGCGGTGAAAAGTTTTTTAACCGCCTGCTATGGGGGTGTTCCTGGACGGTCTTATGGGGGCGCAATCCCGTCAGGCGCAATCCAATCGTGTGATGCGCTGAAAAATCTCTCTTTTCTACGTTTTGAAGCAGGCCCAGGAAGGTCTTATTTATAAATATGGCCGGCTGTGCGCGTAATTTAGGGTGCGTGATACGCCACCGCACACAGCTGCCTCATCATACCGTATTCCGCGCCTAATTTAAGCATTCGCAGCTGAGCGTCACGGGGATATCGGCTTATAATCGCTCCAAATCTATATTTTGATGCGTTTTCGGAGCAATATGAGTTGGCGGAGTGCGGGGGGGGGGGGCGTGTGGAGTTATGGCTTTTTTGCTTTCTTCGTACTTGAGCCTTCTATTCCAGCAGAATCCTAGTATAATGGGCTTCCGCTAGGAGAAGATATCCAAGCCTATCAGGATTAGTCCCAACTCGTATTGGACTGCGGGACATTATGTACGAATCGTCACTGCAACGGGCGACATTACTGGTCGATGATCGGCAGTGGTCCAGAACCATGGAGCCGTCTTTTTGTTTTGTTGGAAAACTCTGATCACGACAATTTATTTATTTATTTATTTAAAGACGTGGAATGTGATCACACGTGTAAAATTAAGAAACCGAATGAAAATAAACATAAACAAATAGCTACACAGTAACGTCTGGACAAACAGTGAACAAATAACTGCAGAGTAATGTCTGCTATCTGTAACCAAAACAGTACAATCAGGGACAAGTTCCAGAAAAAAGACTTAGAATTACAATAACAGGTCACTTCTCAATAAGATTACGGAAGGCCTGGACAGACAACCCCAACGACATTTTGTCATCACTTAGTAACGTGTTGAATTGGCTGACGTTCCTATAGGTGAAGAAGTTTGTCCTAATCTTTGTCTTTGCAACCGCGACGTTAAGCCGTAGTTTACCTCTCATAGTTCTAGTCAACGGTACACCGAAAAACGTAAGTGGATTTATGGAGAGCCTCTGAGTTAGAATTTTGAACATCATGGTGAGATCAGCCTTTCTTCTTCTACTTGCCAGCGTTGGAAGGCCAAGTGCTTTTGCCCTTTCTAGGCCATTGGGCAGCTGCAGGTAGTGGACATCATAACATCTCAAATATAGCTTTCGGGTAAAACTGTTCTGAACGCTTTCCAAGAAATCGATATCCTTCTTTTTACAAGGGTTCCAAACAGTTATTCCAAACTCCAATATCGGTCGAACGTAGGATTTATAAACCCGTAAATATACTTGGGGATCCTTCGATCGTAGAAGTCTGAACAGAGTATAGATGGTATAGTTCGCTTTCCTCGCAAGTGTTCTGTAGTAACTGCCGAAGTCCAGGTTAGTATTAATCAAGAAACCTAGGTCTCGAACTTCCTCTACAGGCATGAGACTTGTGGATTGTAGTTTGTATGGGACCGATGTCTCACCCTTCGGACCAAATAGCATGCACTTGGTTTTCTCCGCTGATAATGGAAGCTCCCACTGTTTGGACCATTGGTCGACATACTCAATTGCTGCTTGTAAATCACTAACATCTTCCATCCCTTTGATACACTTGTAAATCTTTATGTCGTCTGCGTACATCTTGCATACCACACCAAAACGCGAAATGGCAGTAGGTAGCTCGTACGTATATATAACAAATAGCAAAGGCGATAGGACTCCGCCTTGTGGCACACCACTGCACGCAAGATATGAAGGTGAAAACGTATCTTTTACACGTACTTGGTAGGTTCTTCCCGAGAGGAAATCCTTGACCCATCTTATAATTCTGAAGTGTATGCCTACCATCTCCATTTTGAAGAGTAACTTGGGTATAGGGACCTTGTCAAAGGCCTTCGTAAAGTCAAAGAAGACCACATCTGTGCGACACTTATCCTCCACTGCTCGAGACCAGTCATTCAAGGCAGTAAGTACAGAGGTTTCTACAGACCTCCCCTTCACGAAACCGTACTGGTTCTCTGAAATGACACCATTGTCCAAAAGATGCTTCATAATATGTTTCTTAACAACTTTCTCGAACACTCTTGCAAAAACAGAAGTGATACTTATGGGCCTATAGTTTCTGGCATCGTGAATAGGCGGCTTCTTGAGAATCGGTGTTATTAGCGCATGTTTCCAACGCAAAGGTACCTCACCTTTCATATAGCTCAAGTTGTAAATGTGTTCCAGAGGAAAAGCTAAATATACTGCAATCTTCTTTATAAAAGCGACTGGAATGAAATCTGGAGAGGTAGATGAGGAATTAGGCCACTTCTCTAGGATATCAGCGATTTCTTCCCTATGGAACCACAGAGAAGCCTGCATAGGAGGAAACTGACTGGAACTGCACTCTGCAGAGAAAGACAATTCATCAGTGTGCGAATTATACGCCTTCTGAAATTCCGATGCCAATAGATTAGCCTTATCTTCCTCAGTAGAAGCTGTGGTACCATCGTCACGAGTTAAATTTGGTATGACACTGGTCTGACCACGCCTGGAATTTAGGTACCTATATAGTGCCATTTTATCACCCGTTCCAATGATTTTGCGTTCCACATAGACACTATATTTAAATAAAGCTTTGTCCACTTTCGCTCTAAAACGCTCAAAATTTTTCTTATCCACGTAATGACCAGATGAGCAGGCTATGGTCCATAAAGCTCTTTGCTTATCTAACATCTTCTGGAGGTAAGACGGTAGATGTCGCAAGTCCGTGTTGACCATTTTCATGGGAACAAATAACTCTACGACGTGATGAAGGATAGCAACAAACGTTTCATACACGTCACGCCAGAGTACTTCAAACAGGCGTAGAGTACGATGTCATGAGGCAGCTGTGCGGTGGCACCTCACACACCATAAATGACGCGCACAGCCGGCTATATTTATAAATAAGACCTTCCTGGGCCTGCTTCAAAACGTAGAAAAGAGAGATTTTTCAGCGCATCACACGATTGGATTGCGCCTGAAGGGATTGCGCAATGCGTTCACTCAGTACGCATCGCGCAATCCTTTCATATGAGTCAATATGTTTGTTGGATTCCTGCATACACAGTTCCTGTTTTCGCCGCACTGGCCAGTGGTAAAATGATTTTTAAAAATTTTTTGCCTTGAAAGCGACTTTTTCGCAGTTGTTCTGCTAAATCCTAGATTTTTACGCAAGCTGAAAAACTGCTAGTAACTTAGGAATTTAATGAAAATTCAAACGATGCAGGCTTTTTGTTAGAATACCATGCAAGGGCTTGGTTTGATTTGAAAGATGAAGATGAAGACGTGAAAAAGTGAAGCACTTTGGTAGGAAAACTGTGTTCAACTTGAGGTGAAAATAACACGACATACAAATAAATATTGAATCACATCACATCATGATTAACATTAGTAGAAAAAACCTCTGGAAATTTAGTTGTACTGCACTACAGGTCAGGTTACTCTTACGAATTACGGTTTACGATTTACGGCGGTTTTTTTGTAATTACGTTTTATGAATTTTCAAATTTCATTTGCGCACATCCCTGGTCGGTAATGAAGTGATTGTAGAGGTTTTGGTCTGGCGGAGTTTTTATAACTATGTACTATCGAGTTGTAACACCCCTCGAGAACAAGGAAAGCAGAGAAAAGATACGGAACCACATTTTTGCATAGTAACAATTCTAAAGCTGTGCGATCTATTTGCGACTGACATCGCCATTCTACGAGGACGTAATCCGTTGACATGGAGTTCGCTAACGTGAAACCTGGGATGGGTAACATGAGTGTAAAGATCGAATTGGATGACTGCGTCAATTATACCTCAACCAGCGTCGGATTTGGTGAGCCACGTGGGGTAAGTAGCCCATCCCAATGTCGAACCGCGCTAGGGATACCACAACCCAGCGTCGGTTGCGGCCCAAACTTGGCTGTTTAAACCGGCGAGGCTTGGCAGTATACGAAGTGCGGGTGGCTAACATCGGACAAAAAACCCTTCCTCTTCTATATATAGGGGGATAGGGGTATGATTGGTCCTCAGTCAAGCGGAAAAAACGATGTCCGACTTCGTCCGCTTGTCTGGAAACGTTGAAATAGAGAACGAGCTGCATGGGAGTTTTTAAGAGCGTCTGTGAAGTAATGGAAAAGACGCAAAATATACAGCCCATGCTCAGCTATTCGGCTACACTGTTTGTCATCCGAGCTCGAAACCGAATTCTACTGCATTTTCGCGTAATTTTAGTCTCAGGGTGAGAAATTATTGGAAGAAGTGAGTGGATTGGTAGATCCGAGTAACACTGAAGAAGGCGCCCAGTTCTCAACTCCTCAAAGTTTTGTGTACCCTATCGTAATAGGGTTAGCTTCCTTTTGGTATCTCATTCGGGTGCACTTTGGCTGTAAGCTTTCGCCGGCTTAATGGGCGGTAGAAACACGCTTGACCATGGGTTTCCTGGGGTGAAGGAAAGTCGTTCCACTACCAAGCGTTAGTCCCTAACTGAAAATATTGAAAAGGTCGGGATAAAACCACAGGAGATTACGTTTCTGTGTCTTGTATGATGGCATTTTATATTGTTGTTTGCTTCAGCAAAGACGTGAACTTCGAAGAACTGGCGCGTTGTACTGATGACTTCAACGGAGCCCAGTGTAAAGCGGTATGCGTTGAGGCGGTGCGTTTGTTGTTCGCAATTTATCTTAGTTTCCAGTATGTTCTTCTGTTGACGTCGCTAGCTTTAGGGTATGATAGCCTTGCGGCGTGACGCCACAGAAGTCGTTCACGAAGATTTTATGGACGCCATACTAGAGGTGCAAGCCAAGAAGAAAGCCAGTCTCAACTATTACGCGTGATTCGCATTGTCCATCGCATATGTGTAGTTTCATTCTCGAATCTTTCCTCCCTTTGAAATGTAAACATCTACGAGTTTTGCTGGGTCTGTTTACCGTATTCCCGTCTCTCGAAAGGGTTCTCTGGCGTGAGTGGTCGGATTCTCTCTGCAGATCATTTGACTTGAGCTGGACATCTTGTTCTGCAGTAGTGCTTCGTCGTGTTTGAATCAATCTCATTCTTACGCATGTAACTTATTCTCGATCATGATGATTAAATATTCGAAATCGACTGCGTTTTTTACTGGAAGGGGCCACATCATGAAGACTACTGACTGCTATTGGTGCGTTTATATGAGTGTCCATTGGAAGTCTGATAAGAATGATTCGACAGAACAGGGCAGAGGTGGTGAGTGGCCGAGCGGTGAGGAGCATAGCTGCCTCTTGACTGACGGAGGTCGTAGGCCGGTCAGTTTTTGTTCGCAGGCGAGCGTTGCCAGCTCGTATCCTCGCTGTCTGATTGCGTGTTTGTTCAGGTGCCGAAGATCCGCCGCACTATTCGAAGTGGATGTCGATTCCGTTCGAGCCGTTTCCATGTGCTGACGTAGCCGAATATCCGTCGATACGGTTCCCGTTACCACCGGGCGACGATGAGCTTCAGATTGTGGCTGGTCGACACGGTCCGCTGAAGGTGATCGAGTGGAATCATATGGATCTGACGTTGTTCTATCCCACTGCTCTGGCTAGGTAGGTCGAAAATTTTTAGCTGAAGGACGTGATGCTCTCATGGTGATAATCGCTTATGATTTTTCAAGCACATGGATCGTGCGTACTACTCTATATCCACTCGCTGTATTGAGAAGTCGCTTGTTGCTGCAGAAGCAGCACACCGTCTACAGAAGCACCTTAGAGGCTTTCATCTCGATCTCGAAAAAAGAGGGCTTCAGAGGACTATTCAGAGTTGGTTCTTCTCTTTGGTCTGGCATAGCCTTTTTCGCTCTTCAGTGGGAGCGTTTCTTATTACGTGGTGCTACCTGCGATAATTTATGATGAAATTCGGGTGCAGTTCAGGGAAGAGCTCCATCACCTTCCTCTTCTATAATATCCAGAGAATTTGTTCAAAAACTTGGAACCAAGCATAACTAAACGTACTGGCTCATGTAGAACGACGTACCGTAGCTGAGACACGGATACCGATTTTGGGGGATTGCTAAGACCACTAGAACCAGATCGGAATAATGATGTTTTTTGTTGCGATCAAAACCTCTAGCGCAGAGCGGTGCTCGAACCCGCACCTCCCTCTGGGGGGCAGTCGTTCGGTACACCGTGCTGCTCGCCGCCCACTTCCCGCCCTGCCAGCGCCGCCCTATTTGGACAAGTTTGCTGCGCTTGAAACCGTCGTTAAATGGAGTGACATCGTCCAAAAACCTAACAACTGATAGGGGACGATTGGGAAGCGCATCTCGGGGAACTCTGAAGTCATTTTCCAGTAGGTTCGGTTATGGAGGCTGTTGAGGAAAGGAAAATATCCTTCTCTCTAGATTCTTTTAGTTTTCACGCCAATTCTTTAAATTTTCGGCATTTTCGGGAATTTTTGTTCCAAATATGGTGAACAATGTTCTGACTCTTGTCTCAAGAACGAAATCAGTACAGGATAGAGATGCAGGGCCAAGGGAAGTGATTAGAAATGCGATGCCTCCATGTGAAGACAGAGACCCGGACATCTTGTCCTCGGCGCGCCCCTCGCCCCGCCCTTTTCTGAGGGAGGTGTATCCAACGACTCTCCGCCCCTCCCTCTGACCGGGCGGGAATGCTCTACGCTTTTGCACCACCGGCGCCGTGCGATCGAACGCAATATCCATACCTCGTGGATCAGCACTCACCCGTATATCGGTATGAGCCGGCCGCTGATATCAGCATGAAACCAGTTAAGTTGATGGTCTTGAGGCTTAAGCGACTTTCACACTGCCGTTGCTGCTGTTGCAGCAACGAGCAACGAAAAAGGGGTGGAGTTCGATGCTTCTGCAGCCACAACGTGTGAGATAAGATAATGAGATAAGACCTGTGATATGCCTCCGTTGACGAGCATCAGCAACAAGAAATGATGGCGATCATTCCTTGTTGCTGAGGCCGCACAGCCGATGCCGGTGTTGCTGATGCGGGGTTGCGGCAATAGCAGTGTGAAAGCCCCCCTCGTTGCTGTTGTTGCTCCTCTGCATCTCTGCGGTATGCTTCATCATTACGGCATCGGTTGCGCAACAGCAGCAACGGCAGTGTGAAAGCCGCTTTAAGGAAACTGACTGGAATCGTTTCTATCAAGCCCATCAGCTTAACTGGTTTCATGCTGATATCAGCGACTGGCTCATTCCGGCTAAACGGGAGTGCTGATCGGTCCCAAGAGGTGTGGATGTTGCGTTCGATCAAACAGCTTACAGCTTACAACCTCGATACCAGCCACTTGAGGCTTAAAGAAACTGATTTGAATCAGGAGCCGAATTCATCAACGGCTTACGTGACTTTAACGGAGAATTGTAAGCTTATCAAGCGATATGGTGAGCGATAAGCCGCGTTATCTGAGCTTTTAACGTGGCTTATCGCTCACCATATCGCTTGATAAGCTTACAGTTCTCCGTTAAAGTCACGTAAGTCGTTGATGAATCCGGCCCCAGATCGGAATAGATGTATGGTATAAGAACGGGTTGGAACTGAAGCACACTTGTTCGATGCGCCGCACACGTGGGCCGGGCTGCGTCAGCGTCAACGTGGGCATTCGATCGATGCGCATCAGTCTCTTGTACGCCCGCGGTGGCGCCAATGTCAGGCTGATCGTGGCGTAGTGGATGGTGGCGTTTGCTTCATGGGAAGGAGGTCTGGGTTTGGTTCTATTGCGTCGCGAGATTTTTGCACTTCAACTGACGTTGAGATTTGAGGGGTTTTGACATCTACACAATTTTCTGGTGTTCTGTGCGCATTTATCTAGCTGCATGCGCTTCTGCAGAACCCAAGTGCGTAAGTCGTTGATGAATGTCGTTGATGATTCCCCTGGGCGACGAAAGCGGTTTCCACAAGAGCAGCTTGGATGGACCACTCTCCCTTCCCTAGCCTGGTTCTGCGCTCGAAGAGTTTCCACACAGCAGCTTTGATGGATCACACTCGATAGTCCCTTCCGTAGCCTGGCTCTGCGCTCGAAGAGCAGCGGCTGCGCACTTCCTAGAATAGGCGGTTTTATTGCGCTCACAGTCATCAAATGGAGATATGCGTGCCTCATTGTTAGGCGCTGCTCCAGTTCAAGCTTCGCGCTCAAAACCTATTCCGATCTGGTTTTAGTGGCCATAGATCCACTCCCGACTTTGGTATATGGTGCGAGGTACGCGTACTGTTGTAACGCCTGTTAGCGAGGAGCTCCAATTTCCCAACAAAATCCTAGAGCCAGGTGAATTACATCAAGGAAAGCACGACATGCTAGCCTATCGTCAACTGTAAGCTAGCATGTCGTGCAACTCGTCAAGGAAATTCATTTCTATGAGGAAGTGCCTATTCTAATGGGAGGGAATATCGCTAGAAAAGCGAAACAAATGTAAACAGTGTGGCTCCTCCCATTTAGTAAATTGCGACTGTCCTCTCGAAGCTAGTTCATGTATTCTCTTTGTATATAGGTTTACTTTCAGTTTTTCCACCGTTGTTAGAGAGTCAGAAGGGAATGCCCTCCTCGCACTAGGGTTGATCCGAAGTGCCCACCCCCTCTCCTAACCCGCGCCTACGTAATTTATGTAGTTGCGTACAAAGCATCACATTGCAGTCCTATGCTTACGTAAACAGGACCATTCTTAGGTATGTGATATACTCCGGCGACATTGCTGGGCGGGTGCCACGCAGTGCGCTGCAGCCGCCCGACATGTGTAGCTGCTCGCGTGAACTGTCGCCGAAGTATAACATATACCTTAAGGCGTATATATTCCCGCGTCGCGTCGGGACGGGTCGCGGCGACAGTGTTGTGCGGGTAGCTACGAACTGCATAGCCACCCGCGGAACACTGCCGCCGCGACCCTTCGCCGGCGCCTCGCGGAAGTACAACAGGGGCCTTACTATTATTGTACGGTAAATTGCACCCACCTTATTCAGAGCAGCATCGCGGCACGGCGCGACGAAATGAAAAGTGTCTATATCGATAGGACAGCAGGAATAGTCGATATGGGTGCTTATAATCACATCGCGTCGCGCCGCGATGGAGCTCTGAACGTCCCCTTATTTTAGATTAGCGTTTCCGATGGTTCAGAGGGAGAGGGGATGCGCTATTGTAATTACCTTTCTTACTCCTTTTTCTTACTGCAGTTTCGTATTCCAGCAAAGTCTGAGAGCCAGGATGGACCACTGCAAGGAAGCCACAGCACACTACCCTGGGCTGCACATCGAATAGATTCACGTCTAATAGGGAGTGCGCGCCCAACCGCCCGCCCGTCCCTAAACTGCATAGCGCCACCTTATGCTTTCCTATACTACTAGGCATACACGTTCAGATGTATCCTAGCATCTGTATTTGTGCATCACACGTCGATCTATCGTCATCTGAGTTTGCGGTTAGGGTAATGCTGTCAATTATAAGAGAGAGAGGCTGAACTCCGCTGTACAGTGCAGCCGATTCGAACTTGCGCCGCGTTCCTAATCAGCTGCATTTCATCTCAGCTTATTTGAAATGACAGTACTTATAGGGTTTCTGGGTGACGGTGCCACAAATCGGCTGTTCCTTCATTTACTCGACCGTCTATGAGAAGCTACGAGCGGTTCTCAATCACGACTATAATGTGCGCTCTGTGGCTGGTATATCCTGCGTCGCTGGAGGAGCAGCCAGCTTTGCATCACAGGTTGGTTCTCATTGCTGGTTCAGGTTCTGATTGCCTTGACATTTAAAAGGCCCGACATCGAAATATATTACATTGATTTGCGGCTTCGCTGGATGCATAAGATGCTCATGGGCGCAAGGCGTAGGGGTCACCTTGCATTATGTGATTATCTGCCTTGATAAGAAGGCACATAGTTACCCAATTACATCAGAAATGGCCTAGTTCAGTTCACTACAGGTTGGAACACACCAGAGCTCTTTAAATTTGTAATTTCTTGCAGCACAGAACGTGATATAAGGCTGCCTTACACGGCCCCTTTCGAGACGGTTTGCGCCTGGTCATGGAGCGCAGGAGGATCCCGCGGGCGCGTGAATTGACCGCTTTCTGTTGGGTGGCAGCAGAATTAAACGAGAACCATAAGAACAGCACGTAATAGTGGAGTCTTGGAGTAAAGAACGATAGACATTAGATGAGTGCGCTTTCCTTCAGGGTAGAGACGGGTGTTACAATTAAAAAGAATGAAGGCCGCACACGGCATGTCTCTGTTTGTCTACATTGCACCTTACTCCACCGCTAAGTAGAAACACGTTTATTTGTCTTTGCGACATTACTTAGAAGTCGAACACACGGCATTCACTTGCTGGTTGGATGTTCGTACTATTCAGTTCATTCTACGCCTGGACCGCATTCTTACGAGGAAGGTCAAAGAGGTCACCGTGGAGTTTCTCAAAGCAACCTATATAGGGTTGTCGGGCGTTGTCTGGGAAGCACCATAGTGGTTTCCAAATTTCCTGCGGACCTCTGGGTAGGTCAAAAATGGCAAAAAATGTACCGCTTCAGTGCGGGCCGATAACGCAAAACTGACGCCTGGAATACACTTGTCGTGCCCACAAATAGTCCTGCAAAAGGTTTGGAGCTTCAGTCATCGCTAGAACCTAGGAATTGAATAATTCCTAATTGAAGCGAGACGGCGCATTCAGGGGAGGCGCGCGCCTCCCAGGCGCCAGCAACTGGATGGCCGAGTAGTTAGCGTGGCGGACTTGCGGGAGAGAGGTCGAGGGTTCGATTCCGGAGGTGTGGCTTCTGCGTTGTTGGTTGCACATCTTGCGTTTTTGCCACCATAAAGTGCTTTTCTGTCACGACTAGGTGTCATATTCGATTTCCAACCTTGATTTCAACCTTCTGTGATACGATTTCACTTCAAAACACAAGTCACGCTAATGAATATGCAATAAACTGTTTAACAGTTGTGGTAACGTTCTATAAAACACGCGAAGCAAAGCAGCTTCTGACACAAGCAGTAGCGGATAGATGCCAGGGAAGAGCAGCCGGAAGCTTCCTGGCAGGACGTGTCGACAGACACTTCATGGAAGGCGCAGTCCGCCGGTGTTGAGAAGTGCCCCGGATGTGTGTCCACATATCCAGCTGCCACCCACGCGTACGCAAAGCACCTTCGGAATACCGGAGCGCAGAATTGCCTATACGTCTGACTGACTACCTGCAAGGACGGGTGCCTTGAAAATTGCCTTAAAAATTTAAACATCAAGTGAGCTGGTCCGAAGCGGTTCATGATTACCTTCAAAGTATTGTCTCTTGAGAAGTTGAAATCCGGACGGAAGTGGAGCATATGTTTATGAATTCACCGGACGAACCGTTTGAAAAGCAGGAAGAAGTATACTGGCAAGGGGCTGGCAAAAAGGCTCGTCGCTCCTGGCGGTATTGTCATCAGCTTAAGCTCTTTTCCAGCAGGCACCTCGGAAACGAGGTTCTCGTGATCGCTGAACCCATGCCAGCTGTCAAGGAGGACAATGGTTAGAGGTGATGCCGAAGAGCCAACCACGCATTCTCGAAAGAAGCGCGGGGCTTGTTGCTTCGTCATGATGTGGCTCGTCCCTGCCACTATAAGGTTTGGTGCCGACCAGTGACCGCATTGAGGAAACGATCCACTAGCCACCTGCAGAATCAAAAAGAGCTTGTCTCCAAGTCGGCCGTCGGCGTATAGCACTGGAACAGCAGTGTACGAATGGGTCAGTGACGACAGGGATTTCACAACAAGAGACACTTGTAAAGTAATATGTAAAGTAATATGGTATATGGTACGAGACACTTGTAAAGTAATATGGTGTATGTGTAACATACAACACGTGTGTACATAACATGAAAACTTCCCAAACAAGATGCACATGCTTGAGAAAGCGAGCAGCGTATGCTTACGTGTAGCGCTCGTGGGTGGCAGCTGGATATGTGGACACGCATTCGGGGCACTTCTCAACACCGGGGAACTACGCCTTCGATGAAGTGCCTGTCGACACGTCCTGCCAGGAAGCTTCCGGCTGCTCTTCCTTGGCATTTCTCCCCTGCTGCTGCTGTCAGAAGCCGCTTTGCTTCGCGTGTTTTATAAAACGTTACCACAGCTGTTCAACAGTTTATTGCATATTCATTTGCGTGACTTGTGTTTTGAAGTGAAATCGTATCACAGAAGGTGGAAATCAAGGTTGGAAATCGAATATGACACCTAGTCGTGACAGAAAAGCACTTTACGGTGGCAAAAACGCAAGATGTGCGCCCAGCAATGTAGAAACCACACCGCCGGAATCGAACCCTCGACCTCCCGCAAGTCCGCCACGCTAACCACTCGGCCATCCATTCGCTGGCGCCGTGGAGGCGCGCGCCTCCCCTGAATGCGCCGTCTCGCTTCAATTAGGAATTAGTCAATTCCTAGGTTCTAGCAATGATTGAAGCTCCAAACCTTTTGCAGGACTATTTGTGGGCACGACAAAGGTATTCCAGGCGTCAGTTCTGCGTTATCGGCCCGCACTGAAGCGGTACAGTTTTTTGCCATTTTTGACCTACCCAGAGGTCCGCAGTAAATTTGGAAACCACTGTGGTGCTTCCCAGACTACGCCCTACAACCCTATATAGGTCGCTTTGAGAAACTCCACGGTGACCACTTGGACCTTCCTCGTTAGTCTTTATCTTGAAAAACAAAAGTTATGTCGCCATGAGGCTAGTTAAATTGTTTGGTGCCAAAAGTACTGTTTTTGCTGCCACGGCGAAGGAAATATCCGGTGGCGCAGATGGCAAAATGAGAACTGGCCGCTGTGATGAAAAGGGTTACGAAATTCCCCGAACTGTAGCTGGTGTCCAAACGGATTTAACCGTCTTTCTGTAGCTATAGTGTATACACAACTGCGCCTAACGTTTTCGTTCTAAAGGTTCTTGTACAAATTCTTAAATTTTTAATCCTGTGAAAGAGGAGGAGTGAACCGCGTGCTCTAGACTTGCACCAGTCGCGACCTGCTAATTATCAAATGTGCAATGTATACCACGGATTCGATCTCTCCGCGATACCGTAGAAGCAATTTGATTGCATGTTTGGCCAGTAGTATGCAATGGCAAGTCGATGGAGAAGTCTGTTAGGTACGACTCGGAGGGGTCACCATGCAAGACATCCCTACACAACGCCTTGTTTGGTTCGAAATTAAAAATTTTCTGCAGCACCGGTGCGTTCTAGCCTTATTGTAAATTGAGCTAGGCCATTTCTGATGTAACTGGACATTATGTTCTTCTTACTAAGGCGGATAACCACTGAGTACATGGTGATCCCTCGAGCTGCTTTGCACCGTCTGTTCTTTTATTTTACTTTATCCTTCCCAGACATGCCTGTTAAAAATTGCCGATGTCTGAGCGATGGAAGACTTAGATGGCTTGGACTGAGCTCGAAACAACAGCCGGGCTTCGGGGTGAACACTTAAACCGGCAGCTCCGGCTGCGCTGTTATGCCCAGTAGCGCGTCTGAGACAATATTTCACGAGTATTTTCCAAGGAAACGATTGGTTATCTGACGCCTTGAAAATTCTTTTGCAGATCATTTTTGTGCCGACGGACATTATATCTCAATACATGATGGTGTACTATAAGGCCGATAAGTTTATCTCTGGTAACGACAAAGCTGTCATTGAATACTTGCGAGCGGAGAAGCAGACCCGTCTTACATTAGGACTACGTTTTATAAGGGCCATATATAAAATAGATGGACTTAAAGGATTTTACCGGTATGAACCCCACTTTTTAATTACGTCGCATAAATTCCTAAAATTCTGCTCCGTTTTAGTGGGTTTGTGGCGTCTTCCTTGGTGTACGTGCCATCGTGTCTCGTGTTCTGGCCGACCTACTACTGGAGTCAGGACTTCATGAACTGGGTGAGGACCAGCCATGTATACCTCCGTAATGTTGCCGAGTTTTGTCACCATTTACTAAAAAGTTCAGATTAGGAGTCGACGCAGCCTCGATGAAGGTCACTTGCTCTTAGATCAGGCCGTGGCAGCTGCTTTCGGCGGCGTCTGTTCGACGGTGTGCACAAATCCCATGGAAATGTTTCGCATTCGAGTGCAGGTGAGTTACTGGACATTGCCGCGCTGCGAGGCAGCTGCTTCGAGGCTGTCGTCCGTCGTGATGTCATTTGAATCAGAATCAGTGTTCTTTAACCACAGGTTCATCGAACGTCTTACATGGATACGTTAGCACGGATTATTAGGAACGAGAAGCGACACATCTTCACGAAGGGTCTGGCTCCAAGGTCTGTCTTGCTCTAACTTATAATCACGCTGGGTCTTTCGAGTACTGAAGTTCCAATCCTAGTCCGAGGAACGGAGATCTTCAACAAAGATGTCAAAAAGGGAAGCAATATATGGCCACAGAACGCTATTCTAATCTACAAGAAGGCCGTGTGTTTCAGTTCTCTGCCCCATAACGGTAATTCAACTCTAAGCCCTGGTTTATAGTTGCGCTAGTTGCGCCGCTGCGCGGCGCGGCACCATAGTCGGGATAGATATCGACCGAGCGGCGTGAAAAATCGATACCTATGGCGACCATCGCGCCGCGCCGCGTGGCGGCGCAAGTATAAACCGGGCCTAACGTTCCCCTTCTAGTGGTTACCGTGCCGTACTTGGATCGGAGCATTGGTTGAAAATACGTAACGCCAACAGCTCCTTTAGAGGCAAAAGAGGCAAGTGTAGACGTTAACCGACACCATAGGAGATCGCGTATTATAAGGCCTCTATGTGGTATGATTGATGCAATCTGAAGGCATGTGTCGCAGATACTCTGGCTCGGAGACGTTTGAAGTCGTATGCATATGTAATACACATGCGTGTACATGTGTAACAGTGTAACAGCATGAGTAAAAGTAATCCAGCTGTAAAATTTTAAGCAAATATTCAGCGCTTCTCAGCCTTCTCACAAATGCAAGGAATTTTGAGTCTATACTTTCGTAATTATGCAAATGAACCGTTCCTAGATGACTGGAGAATCGACTGCATTGCCTTGGACCTTAAATAGTCCCCCATTGACCGGTTCTCGATAGCGAAAGCTGCGTCCTTACCCAGAACTGTCTAGTGCTAGATGGTGATATACGCCAGGTGATTATGGCGAGCCTATGGACAGAAGACCAAGAACCGTAGTGCGAGCTCTGCCGCCTTGAACTGCTGAGATCAATCTGTTTTCAACACCCCTCCGGGTAAAACATACGTGACCAACTGGTGTTTTCCCCATTGCTCCCACCGTGAATGTGCTCGAGAGCCATTTCGCTGGTGTCTTCATGGTGCTGTAGGGCTGATGCAATTTAGAAGGAAGGGTAATGAGGGCTAAGAGAGGAAAGGAAATGCTCTACTTGTGGGTGGCCTCCCCACCTCCCAAACTAGGTTGCACAGGGTTCCTTTGGAGATCATGCTGAACATAAGGAAGTGCGCGGCCAGCTCTCCTACAAGCGCGACGTCTACATTGTATGTGCTGCTACATTCACGACGTTCAATGCTCTTGTAACTGCATAAACCTCTTCTGCGGCCTCTGATCATCTATTTGCGAGCCCTCCGGTTCACTTTGTCAGAGGAAGTGGTTGCTTCGAGATGGAAATGGATGACCTAGTCGAAGAAATCGGCAATTGTTTTCACTGTGGAAAGATTTAGAGGTACTATATCACGGACACTTTCATTTCTGAAACCACGTATGGAGGACGCCATCCGAGCGGCGGGGAATCGGATGTTCAGATCTACAGCCGCATTAGCGCGTTGTCGTTATTATGTTTATACTCCAGTAGGTGTCGACTGCTGCGTGCACCCTGGATCGAGGACTAGGGGGGTCCCTCTCAGGCCAACTAAGCCTTCCATCGCACCCCCCCCCCCTCCCTCCCGGGTCGGTTAATTGGTACCAAGTTTGTTTGGGGAAAGTATTACACTGCTTGATCATTAGCTGCTCACCGCAAGTTGTACAGGGTGGGTAAAAAGTATTGACGCAGTAAATGGCGGTTGCGGAAATAGTATTGCGCAGTAAGTTTTAAAATATTCATTTCAGAAATATGGAAAATGATCTTGCAAACACGACAGAATAAGTCGTAATTGACATCGGCTCCTTTACTGTGAATACAGGAGCGAAAACGGCGGAAAAATTCATGAGCACGCGCCGCAAGTATTCGCTTGCATTTTGTTCCGTGCTTCGAACAGGGTAGCCTTCTGCGACTGGTCACTTCTGTTGAAAGTAGCACAGACCTCATTCTTCAAAATCACCTAGAAAGAGTAATCCAGCGGATTCATGTTCAAGCTGTGCTCGCCTGAGAAGCTGTTCACACCTGCGCGCGTTATCTGTTTGCCGTTATGGGACAGAGGTTGACAATTTTTGATTTGAACGTTATCGTGCTTGGACATCTTGTAATCATCATCTGTTATGACAGAGCCGTGGCTGACGTTTGGGTTGCTGACCTCTTTCCTCACCAACCGTTTCGAACAGCGCCAAATTCTCTTGTTAAGGAAGTATTCAGCTGTCTGGGTAACAGACAAAAAAAAGGCCACCGTAACGGTGACGATCATGTTTCTTCAGTTTTTTCGTGAGTGTTTTTTGAGCACAATACAGACAACAAAAATAACACATAAAAACCTAGAGGGGTAGAAACAGAAAGCTGGAGCTGAAACAAAAAGTAGGTGCGTCAATACTTTTTACGCACCCTGTACTATACGCCAGATACGCTTTCAGATCGCCTCTGGGATATCCTGTAGAAATCATTGTTTAGCTCACTCCCAATAAAATCGGCGGACGTCAACCATTATTCTTCAATTAGCTTATTTTCACGTTGCTGCCTTCATGAAAGCGACTCCTGAGCTCTTTTGCGTTCGAGGTTTCTCGAAATTTATGTCCTTAGGATTGGGCTGTTGAGAACTGCGTAGATAAACGAGTTAGCGTTCTTTCCAGCCGCGTTGGTGGACTGGGGTAGGTCCGTCATCCGATTAAGCTCCCCCTTTGCTGACAGTTTGACCGCTGAAAGCTGTCCCCTCAGCCAGGGTCTGTTCTTTATTGTGAGTTCACTCTACTGCTGAGGGTTGTTGAACTGTGTGCTTCAGGTGACTCTGCTTTATTTCAGACTACTAAGCAACTCCATATACTCGTGTGTTGTGATGGTCGGCTATGAGATTGTGAAGAGGTTCTGTGTTCTGCCGCAGTACAAAGACTGTGTATTATGGTAGAATTGGTTACTGCTGATTCAGTTCTATTCCTAGTCTTTATACCACTTAACTTAATACTAATAGGCACAATTGGTGGCATATATTGATCTGATCTACGCTTGATATTTCTTGATCTAGTCATCCTTATCTCCTATTAAGGCACTTAGCGTTCCTTACTTGTCAGTGGTCTCACACATTGAGCAATGAGCTTAGCTTACGTTCTCCTGTTTCTGTTACTGAAATGAATAAATTGCTATTATGCGTGTGTGATGCGTGTTGTTGCTGAAAAGCTCGTGGATTCGGCATTCTACCTGCTTTCGATGGATTTTTCACATGCTTTCATAGCTGAGGAAGGTGGAGAGCGTCAGCCTGAAGATGTTCGCCCACAGTGACGCTTTGAGAAGCCTATAGGTCGAACACATACAGGTTACGCTTCTCATAGCTAGGAAATGACACAGAGGCTATCAATTCTGCTTTTTGATCGTCTTCTGGAGTGGTGACCTTTCGTTTGTGCCTTAGATGCAGTGCGATGAGTCTTCTCGTGGTCCACATTGCATGCAAGATGTAAACGTCTTAAAGGGAGAGCGATGCTGTAGAAATAAGCGTCTGGGTGTAGTTTGTACTAAAGTCACTGTGGCGGGAGGCCACACGACGTTCTCTGTAGTTTTAAGCAGTTTGGAGCATCGATATCGGGGGCTTTTGTGCTGCCGCGCAGGAGACTGCTACGGCATAAAACCTGCCTTTTTGGTACATACGCTTATTCTAAACTGTTTGCAGACCGTTCCCTACCGAGGTTAAGTGAAGCGTTGAGATCCCTCGAATGTCTCGGTCTCCAACTTTGAAGCAAGTGTTTCAGAGTGTTGCTTGCTAGTATTGCGTTGTAGCAGCGCTGCTTCGCTGCCAATGCAATATTGCTCGCATTCGGCGCCTAGCTCTAGATCTTCCGCTCGTCGTGTTTACTGTATGGTGTGCGACATAAGTGTTAAGACGGCTGAGGAATGGCATCAGAGTCGTCGGAAGCATTCGATGTAACGTCACAGGTGGGACAAAGGGTGTTTAGACGTTTATTTTTGCATCTGCGTGATATTATATATGTTGTATTATGCATTTCCACCACCTTCTACGAACCAGTAGTGTTTGCTATCCATGTGGCCCTGGGATGTCACCTTGTAGTAGTGCCACTAATGACGTGTTACACCAAATTTATGCAATGCTAATGGGCTGAATTCCTGTGGTGTACCACCCTGGCCCACATTGTGACTTAGAAAAGCCTTCATCCACTACATACCAATTGATCCCCCGACCATCTCTCGGAGCTACTTTATGCATGTCGGACTAATAATTCGTGTGACGAGTGAAGAGTAGCACGTCAAGTGCGGAACGAGTGGACAATTTCGGGGATGCAGTGGAGAGCGTGAAATTTCATATAGCAGAAGCAGTACCCTCCGTTAGAGGTGAGCTACGGTTCTGGAATGGATTCGGCATGTCTTATAGCGAAATTATCGATGGCAGAACAAACAGGGGAGAAGGATTCTATATCGGTAGTCATCCGACTTACGATGCAGATGCTTCTTTCATAATGGTCGCCATGGATGGGCATTAGTCGGCATGCATGAATAATTCAGTCGGCTTCAGGGCATCAGTTAAGGGCCATCCTATCACGAGGAGGCACCAGCTATTAGAAATTTAGCCTCTTGAGAACCTTGGCACGCGATTCCCTATTGAACGTCGATTTTCTCGGCACCGGCCAGCTTACCTCTCGTCAATACAAACCAGCTCCGGTCAGGACACATCGGATATAACGCGTCTCGCGTAATAGCGCGGCTCTGGGAGGAAATCTGTGTTCAACGTGACTCATTGCAACGTGACTAGGGTACAATTCCGATTCTTCACAGAAACTGGAAGCCAGCAAGATGCTGACTGCGTATGTAATTAGACCTTAGAGCCTTATATTGCCTCATTCTTAGTCGGAAGCTGCGTTTGTGATACAATGTGTTAGGCGCATGTCGACGTTTTTCGCGCATGTGCGGCCCAAAAATTATCACAGATGGCAATAACGACAGAAGATGACGGTTCAAGGTAGATTACTGGAAACGTTTGCTTTAACACATTGACGACAACGCGTATTTTGCAGCACTGCGCGCGTGGGACAATCGATTTTTAGGCTGGCTGAAGCGTACGCGTCATTTATGCGGCGTTTTGTCTCATAGAATCGCGCTTTTGCGGTGTTAAAAGTGTGTGTTGGATTGTTACGCTATTTCTGGAATACTGGCTTCCTATGCTTCGAGGAATGGAAGGCTTTATTCCAGGTGTAAGAGAAGCAAAATGATAACATTGACAACAGTTCTGAAAGGTTCTGATCAGGAATGTGCGGAATTTGCGCATCCGTGATAGAGATTCCGGCTTACGCACATTTCTATTCATCCCATCTCGTGTTTAGTAGCCCGAATTTTTAAACAGGAAAACGGAAATTGAGTAATCAAAGCCGATTTTGCTGTAGAATTTTCACCTTTGAAATGAAAACAAGGGAAACAACTGTGCTTCGGCTCGCTGCAGTTTTCCTTGGAAAAACCGGTGCATATCTATCCTCATGCCGTCGTGGAAACAATGCTGACAACCACCTTCTTATATTCTTGGCCGCACGGCTCCGAATATTACAAGAAAAGCTAAGTGCTACGTTCCAACGGTAACTCTTTAGCAAGATTACAGGATACTTAAAAAATTATCTGACGAAAACAGTATTTCCATCAAAGTAAAATTGCACAATTAATTGTCTTTTTGTTTCCATATTTTCTCATCTTTTAATTTCTTACATTAATATAGTACATACTACTTGTGGAAAACAAATAACCTGTTCTCATTATCATTTGTATCACCTGTCGTCCCGTTGACCATCGAGTTGTTCAAGCGGGCGCCAGCAGCGTCTCCATCCGTCCCTTTCGCGTGCTAGAGTGCTTCAATGGATCCTCCTCGCTCGAGGGACACGAAAAGCGTCATATCAATCGTTCAGGGCTTTCACGAAGAAGTCCACCAATGCGCTGGTCGGCTTGCTGGTGTTCTCTTGACGTTTCGCAGTATCCAGTCAATGATGGCTCTCGTCTAGAGGGTGCTTGCGAAGCGCATTACGCGGCCGGCCCACCTAATTCTCGATGAATTGGCGGCCCATGCGACAGCGTCTCTGATCTCTGGAATTGTCCACGTACTATTAAAATTTCTCGAGTACCACCAAAAGACTTATTTGCCCACTACTGCTGATGCTTATAGATACAATGTGTAAGAGCACTGCGAAAAATCCGAACAAAAATTGTTTCACTTTGAAGGAAAATCGAGTTGAAAGTTACGCAGCAAAAATGCCCCGCTCCTTCTGGCAGTCTGGCTGGCTGCCGGAGTTCTTTGCTTGCACGACAGAGCCTGACTAGCTACCGTGTGTACTTCAGTCAAACACAGCAGCACTAACGGGCCTCATTCTCCTGACCCCGAAAGAGCCCCATTTCTGCAGCGATGGAAAGGACGAGTACGGAAAGGCTACTAAAATCTCAGGGCCTAATTAGGCTTCGCAAATTGAGAAGGACTAGGATGACGATCTGTACTTACGACGCCCGCACGCTCGCATCGGAAGCATCCGTCGAGGACCTGATGATGCAAGCCAGGAAGACCAAGTACGACCTCATCGGATTGACCGGGAAAAGACACCACTCCCTAATCGCCGCCTACGACTCCAGAGAAGATCTGTTCTTCGAAACATGCGACAGCAGCGGAGTAGGCGGCGTTGGTGTCTTCGTCAAAACGCACTTGTCCATGAACATCGATTCGTACGAGTCTCTAACAACCCGAATCGGACGTCTGCGACTGAAGCGATGTGGCTCTGTGCCAGCTCTGACTGTATTCGTCGTGTATGCCCCAACATCTGACTACGACGACGAAGAGGTCGAAGCCTTCTAAGTGTAGCTGGAGAAGCTCTATAAGGAAGATCACACCTTCTACAAGGTGATCGTCGGCGACTTCAACGCCAAGATCGGACCGCGAAGGTCGTCGGAAGAACTTCACATCGGAACCCACGGTTTGAAGAGGAACGAGCAAGGTGAAAGGCTGTCTGAGTTTATCATGTCGACCGAGGACAATCCATGGAAACTCACAGCTCCGGAAGCCTCCCTCCCTACGGTGGACCTGGAAATCCCCCGGTAGCCAGTTCCACAACGAGATCGACCACATCGTCATCAACCGCAAGTATTACCTGACGGGGGAGTGTCTCCGTTATCCTCAAGTTCCACATGGGATCGCACCACCGCCTCCTTCGAGCGAGGTTCCGCTTTTCGCGCCAAGGAGAGAAGGTGGCGAAGTTCAAGAAGAGGAATCCTAGAACGACCATCAACTGGGACCTCTACACCTCTCTTGCCGGCCTTTGGGAAGATATCGTTATGGACAACATCGACGAGGAATACGACCACTTCATGCACCATTTCCGCGATAGTGCTAAGGGAGCCGAGAGCTTGAAGACCACCAAGAGACGCCTGTCTCCGGAAACGCTCGAGCTTATACGCCAGCGTGGACCTGCACGAGCGTCAGGGAGCTACCAACTGACGTCCGAGCTTGGAAGCTATGCAGAGCGGTGATAAAGGAGGGTCTTAAGGTGAGAAGGGCAAACGTGTTGGTTGAAGCTGCAGGGACAGGTCTGAGCATCCGCAATGCCCGGCGGAGCTGCGCCATCTTCAAGACCAAGATGAACGCTCTCTGACGTCCTGACGGAACCGTCACCTCTTCCAGAAGGGCCATGGAGAAGGTCATCCACGGCTTCTACGATCTCTTCGGTAATCACTCAACCTGCTCCCACGCTGTCTTCTGCAGGATGGATACGTCGCTCCCTCTGTTCTCCCTTCCGAGATCCGACACGCCATCTCGTCGGTGAAGAAACGTACAACAGCCGGCCCTGACAGGATCAGACCCGAACACCTGAAGAACCTCTCGCCAGCGCTCATCAACACCCTGGCGCGGCTCTTCACGCGCTTCCTGTCGGAGTGCAAGGTTCCATCTCAGTGGAAGACCAGCAGAACCGTCTTACTGTACAAGAAGGGAGACGTGCACGACATTGGTAACTATCGCCCGATCTGCCTGCTGTCCGTAGTCTACAAGCTGCTCACTATTGTGATCCTGAATAGGATTAGCGGAGCACTGGAAAAAGAACAGCCATGCGTACAATCAGGACTTCGGAGAGGACTCAGCACGATCGACCACATGCACACCATTACGAAGCTCATCGAAGTGTCGCGAGAGTACAAGCTGCTGCTGTGCCTTACGTTCATCGACCTGAAGAAGGCATTCCGCTCCGTTGATACTGAAGCGGTCATCGAAGCCCTGCTCACTCGTGTCGTTCCTACTCATTACATCAGAGTCCTTCGAGAGCTGTACAGTGGATTCGCGACCAAGATCTCTCCATTCTACAACGACGTCGTCATCGACGTAAAGAGAGGGGTTCGGCAGGGGGATACCATATCCCCGAAGCTCTTCATCGCCATCCTCGAAAACGTCATGCGCGAACTAAAATGGGAAGACATAGGAGTGAAGATCGACGGCCGGCACCATCTGCGCTTCGCTGACGACATCGTGCTCATAACACTGAGCATCAGTCAGGCGGAGCGAATGCTGGCCGACTTCGATCGTGTGTGTGGGAACGTTGGACTGCAGCTGAATCTTACGAAGACGATGTTCATGAGGAACGGACAAGTTTCTGATGCCCCATTCTCCCTCAATGGAACGAACATCTCCGAATGCTCCAGCTACGTGAATCTGGGTCGCGAAGTCAACATGACCAACGACCTAGCGCCGGAGCTGAGCAGGAAGAAACGAGCGGCTTGGGGAGCTTTCAAGAGCATCGAAGAAGCCACGAAGAAGACGAAGAACGTCCGACTCCGTGCCCACCTTTTCGACTCCACTGGTCTTCCTTCCCTGACATACGCCTCAGGGACCTGGGCTATACGAAAGCAGGATGAACACGCGATCAGCGTAGCACAGCGTGGAATCGAGAGGACGATGCTCGGAGTGACACGACTCACGCAAGTGAGAGAAGGCCTCCGGAGTTCCGAGCTTCGCCGACGTTCGAAGATCAGAGACGCTGTCGCGTGGGGCAAGTTGTCGAAAATTAGGTGGGCCGGCCTTCACAGACCCCCGCTAGACGAGAGCCGTTACCGACTGGGTTCCACGGGATGTCAAGAGAACACCAGGACGCCCACCAACGCGTTGGTCGGATTTCTTTGTGGAAGCTCTGAACGACCGATATGACGCTCTTCGTGTCCCTCGAGCAAGGAGGATCCATTGGAGCACTTTGACACGCGAAAGGGACGAATGGAGACGCTGCTGGCGCCCACTCGAGCAAGTTGATGAACGAGACGACAAGTAATACAGGTGATTGTCGTCAATGTGTTTAGATGACAACTACTAGTATAGAGGCTATATGCTGTTAGAAAATTTTTGTTGTGATCTAAGTCTTGACTCGGCCAGGCGGACTCGAACCTGCACCCTCTGCTTCCGGGACAGGATGCTAGCCCATTACATCAACAGGCCGATATCGCGGGCGAATGCCGATAGGCCATTGCACCGATGATGTCGTGGATGTTCGAGCGAGCAAGCTCTGGTGACGTAAGTGGCTTTCATCTTGTCCCAAAAGCAGTGGATACGAGGTCGAATCCTGCAAGACTTGATTGCAAGAGAACATCCTGTAACATTAGGCTACTCTTCACACATACTATTAGGTTGTCACATAAGTTCTATCCGAGTTTCGACGGTAACTTTACGGTGTAACATCTCAGCAGAAAATAAAGTTTGTTGATCAAAGTTAGAACCGTAACAATCAAGCAGTTCTACCAACGATATAGAAGAGCATTAATTCCACTTCGGAAGAAATTTGAATTCCTTTAAGCAATGAAACGCTAAAAGGCAAATATGACACCTGCTTCATTGGAAAAGTTTTTTTTCCTTGAGGAAGCCATCGAGATGTTTGGAAAGGTGAAAGCCCGTGGGGGCTAGGTAAGATGAATGAGCGGGGCAGGTAATAACCCGGTCGAGGAACGGATCGTTTTCGTTCTCTATTATAAGGGAAGAACAGATCCTTTTTCATCTTGTCTATCGCATCTAGGTGCCTCGAAACAGTTGTACGATAGAGTCTAACTTCTCTACCCATCTCACGTGCAGTTCCTCGTGGATCGGCTTCCACTCTTTCTTTCAAACGTCCATCATCATACTTGGGTGGTCGTCGTGAACGGTCCTTATCTTCGAGGTCCACATCTCCAACACGGAACTTCTGGTACCATCAGCGCACGGAGCGTTCGTTAGTGGAGTCCTCTCTCCATGTAATCTTGATGTTTCGCGTTGCCTGGCTCACACTGTGGCCAAGAACTCATGAGGCAATATTACCTGGAAGTGCATTTTTTCATGATTTTGTCCAACACCTAAAACGATGCAATGCTCGCGATTTTTTAAAAACAGTGTAAAAAAACAATTTTTACAAAGCGAAACAAGCACCACAAAACAATATACAGCGTATATACAATTACTTTCTCTATCCATGAGAAAAACAATCACAAAGTGACGCCTATCGGAATTGGACAGAACTTATGTGACAACTTAATATCTGTCATATTTGTGCTTATGCTTATTATTGAGAATAGTTTCCGAAAACAGGAGCACCATACATAAAGTAGGTATATGCCCTATAACTGTCTTCCTAGCAGTCTTTTATTTTATTTAGTCATTTCATGCAATTTTAGATAAATTTGTGCATAAAAAAGTGGAAAAAGGGCTGCTCCGGTTAGCACGCGACTCTCGTTAAAACGCTGGTTTTTTGCCGGCCGCCAGCGGACTTTAACCGCGTTATAGCGAGGGAGCGGACGGGATACTAATATTCTTGAACATGCTTATGGCTGAGCAAGAATGTGCTAGCTGTGCTGCTTAATGAGTTCTATTTAGGAAAGGCTCTTTGTTGTCGAATGGGAACATCTTAATCTTTGGCGCTTCTATCCGCTTGCCCTTGCCAGTTCATGGTCAATACGATGTCTTCTCTATCCAATGTGGGTTTTTTTAGAAGTTTTTTTCGTTTTCGTATTTTTTATTGGTATCAAATAGAAGTGCTTAACTTTGGAGCAACAAGAATAAAACGACAACGTCCAATGGCTAGCAATGACGTTACAAATAAGCAGGCGGCAGCGAAACTGCATTGAAACGGTCAGAAAAGATTCATGTTGAGTGTTGCTCTGCAGTTCATACGGTTTCAGTTCAAATTGCAAGAGGGCCAGAACATTAGGTGTGCGCTTCCCAGTGAAGGTATGAGTTTCATGGGAGCAGCTTTCAGGTAACTGTTACGCCACGATAGCTCAATCTTGGTAAAACCAAGCGCCGACCGGATCAGCCAGTTATGACGCCTTGTTGTAGATGCCAGAACTTCGGGATATGGAATGTCACATGTGTTTCATTCCGTGCGTCCGCACAATATTAAGGCCGTTATTTGGGCTTAAGGTCCTACGTGTCCGTAGAATCAGTCACTCGATCAATATCGAACGATGCGATTATTAGAATATGACCATTAGAGGGCTTCATAGCGGCTAGGTAGTATAGATCGGATAATTAGTAGCTATCGATATTGCTTTGCCTACAGTAGACCATCTCTGGTGGGACCTATTATGGCTGCTGAAAGGTCATCATAACAGTGAACCAAATTAGCTGACCGACATCGTTGTAAACCTTCAGCCTCCTATCTTCTACATTTGATCTCTAGCCCAATCAGCATGGGATCTTGGCCATCTGAGTGCAGGTGGAGGAATGATACTAGCACATCCTATTGGAGTGAACTGTTAAATCGCTATATTTGTGTCATTTTTTGGGGTTGTCCTGTTTTCGTGTGTGATTGGAAAGAAGTGGCTTACTGTTTGTGTAAAAGAAGCTTTTAGGTCGGTGGTAAAGAGTCGGTTACAACTGCAGCGGAAAAATAACGTGTACAAAGGAATGCGACATGCTTTCGCTGAAATTCTCAAGGTGGAGGGCGTTGGTGCACTTTACAGGGTATGTTTTTTACTTATCATATTGATGGGGCAATTTCTGGATATTTACAATTTCCTCTCCTTATTTTGTAAAAGATCTGCGCTATAAGGGGAGTCAGATTCTAACAGGAGCTGGCCTTTTTAACCCTGTTTTGTGCTAGTAATGATGTACATAAACGCGTGGTAGCGAGGAGGCGATGGCAGTCGCGCCGAGGCCAACCAAGCCTCCTATGGCACAAAGGTCGCTGATTTGGTACCGCACTTGTTGGTAGGTATAAATACTGACTAATTAATCGGCTGGCCACCGTCAGTCATTGTGTAGGACAAGTACGCAACCGTAATTCCGCCACAACATCCCGTAGAAGTAGAACACATGGCGCATTCCCATTGGGAGCTGGCGCCATTCTTTATCCTTCTTTATCCTTTATCCTATATGCAAAGACAACTCCTAGGCATAGAATAAGCAGGAAAGTAATGCCGTTCCTGTCGAATAACGAATACAAGAGGCAGCAAGACATCAGGCGAAGGTGAAGTAATCTAAGTCTGCACTGTATCTCTGCCCTTCATCGAACAGAAAATCTTCCAGTTTAGTGTATTTTCTGAAGACTTTCTGGTCTCTTGCATGGTACCCATATTAAACACATGTGGGTAGCAGGCCCACAGTAGGTCGATATGCACCTAATACATTGTCGCGGTCACCACTAGCGGCTATGAGCGAAGCTGTAGAAGAGTCGCCTAGGTCTTTCTTCTACCACAGTCAGTGGATTGCTAATTTGAGTATCTCTGGACCAAAAGTTAGCCTTGGTCGCGTTATATCGAGAGTTATTTTGAGCGCAAATATCCTTTCCGGATCACGCTATAGCGTGAGTAGCGTTATGTCTAAGGAATCTTAGTCGTTATATCCAAGGAATCGCAGTGGGTGGAGGGTAAATGGCCCGGTTCCCTAGAAAAGCAACGTTATGTTGGGAGCAGATTGTTTTCCGTAGATGGTATGTATAGCGAGAGGGAACTGTTGAATCATATAGTGACCTATGTAATGTAGGAGATGTTTTTCTAATTGAAACCTTATCAGGGCTGAATGAGAACCGTTTAGGGGTTTTGGATGACGCTTCCGCAGCTGTCCGCATCCTTTCTGTACTCTTCAACGTACGAAAGATTTCGAGATCTTCTGCAAGTTCACGTTGGCATAACAAATCCCTCACTCCTTTCTGCCTTAGCCGGTTCGTGCCCAGTTTTCTGTCTATTTTGTCTTTCCCATTTCGTATGTTGTGTGTCAATTAGACGTCAAGGAAATATTCAGGCGGCATAGCCTCGCCGTGTGCCCAATTGGTATTTGTCCCGACAGATATTGTTGCTCAGCATATGATGGTGCATAACAATCCAGAAGCCTTTGGAGGTGAGTTTTTATGACTGCATTGATTCATGAGAAGTTTTAAGAATCTGCCCAATACTCAAGATAGAAGATCTCATACACATGATATATGAGGACCCTGACGTTACAACGCTTTGCAATCGATGTTTCAGGGAGCAGAAAGGCCGCCGCCGTTGCTGTCGCTGTTCGAAATGATGGCTTGGATAAAAGGCTTACGCTAGGCTTGCGCGTTGTTCGCGCTGTGTACAAAGTAGACGGCCTTGCGGGATTTTACCGGTATGTTTCGCTGTTCTTTCATTCATTAGACTGCTTTCTCTTCACAAAATCTAGAATTTTCGCCACTTGTGGGTTCATTTTGACCAAGAGTCGCGGAAAAATGTTACACGTGTTTTTCTTTTCCACGATAATATCGACTAGCTTCTTTAAGCGATAGTTTGTGTTAAACGGCGAAGCTATGGAATCCTTTTTACAATTTTTTAATACCAGGCGTTCGGCGGCCTGGCGGTCGCCAAACGTCTGGTTGGGGGTTCGCACTCGATCCCCGAGAGCAGAACACTTTTACTGTCTTATTTTTTAAGCCTTCCTACCTGCATTTCAGTGAAAAACTCGTTTTAAAACTCGATAGAATAGGATAGCGGGATATGGTAGGGCAGAATCATCAAAACAGTTTCAAAGGATAACCACCCCCTATCCGAAGTGCACGTTCTCAAGAAAAAGCTCGTGAGATGTTCAATCCGAACTGCCTAATGAGCCGGCGGAAAAAAAAACGAAGTGAAAGTCAAGCATGCGTACGCTGGTTGCAGAAAGGCTATAACAGGTTTTCTGAAAATCTGACGCATGTTACACAAGGACTGTGGCATGTCTTCTGAATCCTGATGTAAGTTGTACGCCTCTCCAACAAGACTTCTTAATTCGGGCGCAAGTATGATGACGTCTGTGTCACGTCTTCTGAATCAGGACACATGTTGTGAAACATCTGTAACACCTTTTCTGAGTCCGTGCGCACGTGTCATGACACGTGCGACGACGCCTTGACGCGACTTCTGCATTCCGACGCACGCGGCACGAAGTCTGTGACACGTTCTCTGAATCTGGGCGTTCGGCGTATGATCTCTATCTCTGAGGCATTGCCGGTTTAGTGTTTAGTATGTCATAAACATCGTTGGTCGGCTGTCAAGGCTATAAACAGCAATCACCCATGGTTATCAAGGAATGAGCCGACTGGCATACGCCGTGGGCTCGAGTGCATACGTTGGTTTTGCTCCCCTCTTCGTAAGGAACGTGACTCGTGGATTAACTGATTTATGCATAGTAAGGTGACAAATAACCTGTCTAGAACAACGTGCAGTATGATTTCTTGGACTATGTAATTTGCATTACTAACCACTTAGCACACGCAAGGTCGTTTTCAGGGGTTTTCTATCGGCTGTAATGCTGTACATTCCGTCAACGATGGTATTCTGGTCGACTTACTATCACGCGCTGGGAGGATTTCGACAGATTCGTACCAAGGTGAGTTCTTTACAGTAAGGCCTACATTATACTTCGGCGACGCTGTTGTCGGGGACGTCGGCGACAGTGTTATGAGGGCTGCCACGCAGTGCGTAGCAGTCCGCGCAACACAGCGTCGCCGACGCGTCGCCGAAGTGTAACATAGGCCTAAGGACCACCACTACTCTTACCAAGGAATGCTTTCTCCTTTAAAGAGATACTTGTATCATGAACGCTCAGAATGCTGACTGCAAACACGTAGAACACAATTGCTAAATAGATCTGCCAAGCGATTTCTGGCCAGCCGAAATTCCCTTTTGTCGTCTGGGCTCATGCTGTGTGAGCGGTGTGCGGCAAACTGGCACATCTAACTCCCTGCTGCCTCAGCGATGGCGGTTGGGTAGCGGTACTGTTCCTGCTTCGTAGGATTGGGTTTTTCTGATTTGGTCCCTTTGGCGACTTCTTTGCACATTGGTCTTGTCGTCGGTGGAACGCTTGGTGGCAACAGTTATGTACGTTTCTCGAGCTATTTGAGGGAGGAAAGTTAACAAATTTTGATTTCCGAAAATGAGTGCGAGATTCGTGATCCCCCAAATAACCTGTTTCGGTGATCTCGACCCAGCACCCGCACTTACTTGTGCCTGCCCTATCCTGCTATACAAGACTAAAATTCGGGAACTGATGTCTTATTCCTGTTCACAACATCAATAACACTTTTCACTGAAGTACGAGGGAAAAACTTTTCTGCCTTAATAACCGTACTGTACATGACCTTTCGACTTTCAAACAACTAGGCTGTTCAAGATGAAAGGTATAACATAACTGATCACTTTTTTCCCTTCACGTAAAACGAGTCAACAGCACATTAAAAGTAACTGAAATTCGCTAATAGCTACCAACCTTCCACAGTGGTGAAGGAGTATAAAAGGTGTTAGCGAAATTATACTGCTCACCAACTGAACACTTGTTCTTTCCCTCACCGCCTGTTCAAAAAGCAACAACATCGATATTTCATTTACTGTGTGGCCTATTCACCGCCCAACATATTCAGTTGGTTGAGTGATTATTGATGATTACTCTTCATCGACAGTAGTGCTGAGCCCGAAAAGGTGTTAGCGAAATATACTAGCAGAGCACGCTTTAGGCTCAATGTTTGTGGCACAGGTGAGAGTGATGGGCTGAGGAGTACAAGTTTTACATTTACATTTGTTTCATATGAAACTACATGCACATGCATATGCTAAACCTCGGTGTGAACACAAACAAAAACGCAGTAGTGGAAGACTCAAATGTACAAGTATAGTAGTGAACTAAATGAACTAGAACAAGATGGTAGAAATATTTATTCGTGAAGGCAAACAAAACAAAACAAGGAAAACAGGATGCAATAGTGAAAAAGGAAGCCACATTTCTAGCGTAGGTAGTAGAGGATAATCGTCTTAAACTTGCGAAATTCTGTAGGGATGTGATTTAATTTGCTTAGCTTAGCAAACTCCAAGCTGGCACGACACGCAAAGCCATTGCGCCTAAGAGACGCTTTAAAACAGCTAAAACTTAGCCTAAAACCAGCTCCTCTTGTCGAAGAGTACACTATTTTGAATAAAAATCGTCAGAGCGAAGTCCGCTTCTTCCATATAAGATCTTATGGAGCAATACCAGGTCATTCCTTTTCCTTCGGATTTCAAGGGTGTCATTGTTAGGTATTTTGTTCCTTTTTGAGCTTGAAGGGATGTCACTGTAGTTGAGACCATGTGTTCTAATGAACAGTTTCCTCATGAAACTGTTCTGTACCCTTTCAAGTCTTTCAATCATAGACTTCTTATAAGGGCTATAAACACAAGTGCCATATTCGAGAATGGATCTAACGTAGATTTTATAGGCCTCTAGGAGAATATATGGATATTTTTATCGTAAAGCTGTAAAAACGAGATAGAACATAGAACATTTATTAGCCAAAATGTGGTACAAAGTAAGTTTTGTACAAAAGGATACATCGAAAGTTGGCTTTTGAAAATTATCGAAATCAGAACGTAGAAATTTTTGAGCAAAAAGAGTAATACAGATCAGTCTAGCACAAAACATTATGGCAAAAAGTCAACGATTTAGTCCTTCAACGACAGCAAAAGCGTTTTGTTTCCATGGTTAAACTAAAGTGAAAAACGCTTTTTTTTTCTTAAGAGCGACTCCGTGATTCATAAACTGAAAAAGCTATTATATGTTAAAGCAAGGTATCGTTCATTTCGCCTAAAAACTAATTTGTAGTTGACCTCACAAATGTACTCTCTGTTTAAGAAAGTTTTCCAATTTGGAATTAAACGTCTCAGCTGAAGAACTGAGAATCAATGCTGGAAGTTCATTCCAGGCTTTAAGAACACGAGCCAAAAAGGATTCTCGAAACATTTTTGAGTGCGGTCTTTGCGGTTGAATTCTAAGATTGTGCCTCTCGTAATCCCATTGAATGAGGAAGAGGTGAAGAGTTTATTTTTTATCAATATCCAAGTAATTAACTATTCTAAAAACAAGGTTCTGGTCGTAGATTATTCGTCTTAGTGATAACGATGTGGTACCGAGACGAGCCAGTCTTGCAGGGTAAGGCCTCTGTTATACTCCCGCGGGAGCGTCCGCGGAAGGGCGGGAATCGCGCCGAGATCCCTCGCCTGGCCAATGGCCGCGCTCCGCCACGCCTGCCGTCCGCGGTGCACCGCTAGTCCGCTGACGTTCCGCAGATGCTCCCGCGGGAGTATAACAGTGGCCTAAGGCGCCTTTTATACTTGCGCCGCCGCGCGGCGCGGCGTGATGGTCGGCATGGCTATCGATTTTTCGCGCCGCGAGGCGGCGCCGCATCGCTTTTATAAGGCCCATGCACACTTCTGCGACAGCGCGGCGCGGTCATGATGAAGGATAGGGCCGCGACGGCCGCGGCGCGACACTGCGACACGTGCCGCAGGGAGGTGGCATGCACACTCTAGCGGCTGTCGCGGCGGCTATCGCAGGCGACGCCGCGCTGTGTGCCGCAAGCTAGAATGGTTCAAGTCATTCCTGGTGGCGCGCCATCCATGGGGACGTCGATCCTGTTGCCTAAAACGGTGCTCTAACGCGCCCGCGCCGCGACCGCCGGATTTCGCGGAGGTAGCGCCCCACTTGCCGCGCCGCGGTGTCGCAGAAGTGTGCATGGGCCTATACTCCGCCGCCGCGAAACACCACACTTGACGGAATTTTGGGTTACGGTATTCGGCGAATCGCGCCGCTGAGGGGAAGGGCGCGGCGCGATCAGCCGCGGCAGACTCGGCGTGAGGTTGGAGATTTCACCTCTTCGACCAAACTTGTTCTATTGGGAAGGAGGGGGGGGGGTTAGGGTGCTGGTCACGAATCTGAAATCGTTTTTGAAGTTACGGGCGATTACAGTAGGTTCGGTTGATTAGGGAGTTTGGGCGAAATCGGTGACCATTACCTTAGCCCACACCTTTTGTAACCTAGGAAGAGAATATTAGGGGGGGGGGGCAAAAGTAATGGAACAAATTGAAAAAATCTTTATCTCTTTATAACTCAATTACAACTCAACTATGCTGAGGAAGCGCTGCGAATGAGTAAGAGCGAGTCGCCGGCCCATCTCTTCTATTTCGTTCACCATGGGCTTGGAGTCCATCGCCGTGTTTTTGGTAAACAGCTTCCACTATACCGGTCCATGGGCGCAGACCCAAAAGCTCCAAAGGTGCTTCTCGCCGTGAACATCTCGCCGAACCAAGGTCGGTAACAGGTCACCAGGCCTCACCCGACTCGCTGCTTGGCAGGCTTGGCAGGTTACGTTCCAACACTTTTACTTTTGGACCCGCACACAAAATAAGGAGGGTTTAGTGCTGTTTGCATTGCAGGGGATTCGACTCAATACCACACTCACCAGTTTCAACCGTAGGTCGAGCGAACGACTTCAACACCAGGCTTTATTTAATTATTTATTTATTTATTTATTTAACTGCGTCTCAAGGACGCGCACTCTATGTAAGAACAACAAACAAAATAGGCCATGCGACAAAAAAGAGAAAAAAACACAACCCAGCAATAATGCAGCATCGTAACGGCAGCATTAGATATTAATCCTCTCAAAACACGGAAATCTTAAGAGGGGATTCGTCGCTCCCCACAGGAATCCCTCGACAAACACCGACAAGAGCATTGCACTGATCAGCCAGAAAATCCTCTCTGTTTTGGTCCCTCAATGACTCGTGGACCGTTTCCGGAGCACGGGCCGTAGTGCGCAGATGCTCGTGGCCGCGCGTCGCTGACGCCCCCCTTTCTAACTGCAATCGCGCAGCGGCGCGTCAAAATCGGGGCGCTGCGCGGCTGGCCGCGCCGCTCCCCAAATTGACGCGCCGCTCCGCGGCGGGAGTATAAAAGGCGCCAAAGGCGCCTAAGAAACTTCGAATAGACCGTTTCTAATGAACACTTTCTTTGTAAATCTTTTTTGTACACCTTCTATTAGACTTTACTACTTTGTTTAATGGTGACCATACAGGTGTACAGTATTCTAAAAGCAGCCTTACATAAATAGAAAAAAGTTTAAATAACGTTGCCATACTGCGAGTTTGAAAGGCTCGTAATATACAGCTTGATTTAGCATGAGCTGTATCAACAGTTTTCTCAGTATATTCATCAAAAGTTAATTGGTCGGAGTATACAATTCCTAAGTCACGAACAGAGTTTGAAGTATGCAGTTTGTAACCAGGTAGATGAAAGAGGCAGTTTTTGGGATGATGACGCCCAATAAGCATGACAGTAGTTTTATCGCGTGAGATATCTAGTAGCCATTTCGAAGGCCGTGCTGTTAGAGGGTTTAGCCCTTCTTGAAGACTTTTGTAATTGTTTATAGAATACAGTTTCGTATCGTCTGCATAAATATTACAGTAGACACCAGAAGGTAAGCTGTTTGGCATATCATTAATGTATATCAGAAACATTAACGGTCCAAGGCAAGTTGCTTGTGGAACACCACGAGGCGTTTCATAACACTCAGAAAAAGCACCATTAACCAGTTGGTTCCGTTTGTACAAAAAAGATTGCAGAAATCTTAGAAGGCAGCCTTCAATCCCGTACGCTTCAAGTTTTCTGCATAAAAGGTCAAGAGGAATTGAGTCAAATGCTTTAATGTAATCGATGTAGCATGCACTAACGTATCCATGCGAATCAAGCACCTTTTGCCATTTTGGGATTGAGTTTATAAGAGCCGTAAGAGTGGACCTTCCTTGAAGGAATCCATGCTGAAACTTTGTGATTAACTGTTCAGATGAGAAATAGTTGTAAAGTTGCTTGCAGATTATTCGCTCCATAACTTTGCTAGTTGAGCATGTAAGGCATATAGGTCTGTAATTTTCTACATTAGTTTTGTCTCCCTTCTTAAAAACAGGTTTTACGAAACTGGTTCGCCAAATTGACGGTACTTCACCATGGAGAAGAAACGTATTGAATAAAAGATTGAGAATTGGGGTCAGCCCCATTGCTGCTTTCATCAGATAGATCCTGCGTTGAGTCGTTGCAGCCACCTGACAACAGTGCTCGTCAAGGAAAGCCTACGATCGAAAAGAAAGGCGAGATTTTTAACTTTATTCACATCCTCGAGAGTAATGCCATTGATTTTGTAGTTGTACATAGGATTAGTGGATCCTAAATGGAGCACTTTGGTCTTAGCTACAGATATCGGAAGACCCCAGTCATTCGACCATTGATGTATATCATTGACACATGCCTGAAGATAAACGTTCGTTCGTCGTAGTAATTGCATGGTCAACATCAGCAAAAATTTTAATGTCATCCGCAAATAGTCTGCAGTGAATGGCATATTTGCTAGTTAAATCCGGGATCTCAAAAGTATAAATATTAAAAAGAGTAGGAGACAAAACTCCTAGGTGTGGGACTCCGCTAGGGGTAGATCTTATGGAAGAAAGCGAGTTGTTCACTAGCACCTGGGAAGTACGATTCAAAAGAAAAGCTTGAATCCATTCAATGGATCTGAGGGTGAATACCAACAAGTCTGAGCTTATAAAGGAACCTAGAATGGACCACTTTATCAAAGGCTTTCTCGAAATCAACATCCACATTTCCCTTATCATCTAACAAGGAGAGCCTCTGGAGTGGAGGTGAGCTTTTGCGATGCAATGTTGACAAGACGTAGGGTCCCGTGTGGGGAGCCCAAAACCATAGTTACTTTTTCGGAATGCTTTTCTGTGGTCGAAAAAAGCTGTGGACGCGTGAGCGCGATGTTCATGGCGCCCTGCTGCCACCAAGCCCGATGTGGTCGGTTGGCGTAGTGGTAGTGTGGTAGCTTCACAGGAGCACAGAGCGGGTTTGATGGTTTAATGTCGCCAAGGTTTTGCACACATCGGATCGCTACTATTATGGGCTTGCGTGATCACAGGAGTCAATTTGTACACGATTAATGCTTTTGGTATTTAAATCTAGCCTTTTTGGGCTTTCATTTGAGTTACCTCTTGATGGATCGCTCTTTTTTGCACTGTATCATTCTATTGGTTCGCTAACATTTACTGACAATGATAATCAACAATTATGATATAGAGCTATGAAACATTTAAAACATAATCGCTTAACCCATTGACGACCGCACGGGCCGTTTTCGACCCGCAGTTCTTCTGTCGCGTGGGACCTCGCGGGCCGATTTTGGCCCGCGGTTATAAAACTATTCGCTACGGTCCATTTCACGCTTTTTTCGTGGTTTACGAGCAATCATTAGATATGTTGGATCCTAGCAATGCTACTGCACTGTGGTCCGGCTATCATTTACTTCTAAGCACTGATAAAAACAAGTAATCAACACTACACACTATTCAAGCTGCACAAAGATCGGCACTATTCACAAACTGCTACTCACATCTTGTAAAAATGGTCATGTAGAGAATAACTAGTCATATTTCTTGTGAAAATTTTGAAAACAATCTAGACGAAGATATGTCAAACACCTGCTACATTATGTAGTCACCTTATTTGCACGATTCGCGGCAAACGTGCGCTCTTTTTCATCGCAGACCTCCTTACAGCAGCAAATTCATCTTCTGTGTTTTGCTTCAAACCTGTTCCGGTCTTCGCCAATGTTAGAGGGAGCTTTTGGAGAGGGAGCTTCATTTGGAATATCGTGAAGTAGTGTTTTCACGAGATTCCAGCGTATGTGTGGTCCCAGCGCGCCAGACACGCGATTTACCGCGCGGTCGTCAATGGGTTAGATACTAAAAGCACTAATCGTGTACAAATTGACTCCTGTGGTCACGCAACGCAAGCTCATAATAATAACGACCCGATGTGTGTAAAAACATCGGTGACACCGGGGTCGAACCATCAAACACGCTCGGTGCGCCCGAGGGGCAACCCATCTACCACTACGCGAACCGACCACACCGGGATAGGTGACAATAGTACGCCATGAACTTCGCGCTCACGCGTCCACACGCTTTTTTTCGACCACAGAAAAGCATTCCGAAAAAGTAACTATGGTTTTGGGCTCCCAACACGGGACCCTGCGTCCTGTAAAAATTGCATCGCAGAAGCTCAAATGAAAGCCCAAAAAGGCTAGATTTAAATGCCAAAAGCATTAATCGTGTACAAATTGACTCCTGTGATCACGAAAGCCCATAATAGTAACGATCCGGTGTGTGCAAAACCTTGGCGACGCCAAATCATCAAATCCGCTCTGTGCTCCTGTGAAGCTACCACACTACTACTACGCCAACCGACCACATTCGGTCGGGTGGCAGAAGGGCGCCATGAATTTCGCGCTCACGCGTCCACAGCTTTTTTCGACCACAGAAAAGCATTCCGAAAAAGCAACTATGGTTTTGAGCTCCCCACACGGGACCCTACGTCTTGTAAAAATTGCATCGTAAAAGCTCACTGCCACTCCGGAGGCTCTCCTTGTGGGATCTTAGCCCATAAATTGAGCGTATCAATCATTTGTGTAACAGTATACTTATTCTTTCTAAAAACATGCTGATAACTTGATAGAATGTGATACTTGTCTAGGTGTTCTGTAATGAAGTTGTTAAAAAATCTTTTCAAACACTAGCGAAGATGGATGTGATACTAACAGGCTCTGATTCGAGTAAGGTGGCTTTTTGCGGACTGGAACTACTGGTAACTGCTTCCATCTTCTTGGTACTTCGGATTTAAGAAAACTCAAGTTTAAATAAATTCTAATGGCGCTGCAATGTGGTTGACAATTCTTTTAATAAAACAGAGTGGAATTTTTTCCGAGGTGATAGCACCCGAACTCGACCACTTACTAAGGAGGCTGTTAATAGTACCACGACCGAATGAAGGAGAATTTACCATTAAGGGCACTGCAGGAAAGGAATTGACAAAAGAGTCGACACTGCAACTGCAAGCAAGAGTCTCCTTTACGAAAACCCGTTCGAAGAAGTCGGCTAACCTATTTGCCTTACCAAAATTAATTCACCATTAAAGTTAATTAAAGCAGGAACTCCTTTTTTAGGGTTGAGCCTAGAACTGACAAGTTTATGAAAGGCCCTTTTATTCTTACTCCCAACAACCTCAGTTTCCATCGAAGCATTGAATTTGTTAAGTCTATGATCAGAAATGAAGGACTTTCTTGTAAACAGAAATAAAATGTAATAAAATAAAACCTTCCTAATTTCGTTCAAACTTCGTGAATGAGGTTGTTTCGGGTGCTGACCATTGATCTGACATCCGTATTCTTGATTCACTTTACGAGGAATTCAGAATTTGTTATCTTTACACCCCCAAACAGCTCAACAAACGTATGTGACAGCTGTTACATGCGTTTGTTCAGAAATGTGTTGAAAATTAGAAAGGATGATCTATTCGACGAGGAACAATATGCATAATTCCATCCTTTCGAAGAATCTTTGTCCTGCAGTAGCGGAACCTACAACTCCACTTCTACGTAGCAAGCACGTTACCACTATTCACCGCCATCGTTGAGGGAGGCTAGCTTTGTTGATTACCCAACGCTTCGCGCATAATGAAGCAATGCGCCCACACAGAAATTAACAGACCGGCCAGATCGTGCCCAGGAGGCCGATTTAGCAGACGTATAACGCAATTGTGATCGACTTATGTCTCTCTTCAAAGTTCGATAAGAGACTGAAGGCATTCCTTCGTTAAAGCTGTGTTTTTGTGCTCCACAGCATTCCGCCCTAGCGCTGGTGAACCATAAAGGCATACTATTTGCTTGGAATGCAGGCTTTCTGCGTTTTAAGGTCACTGAGATCCAGAGAGGGGTGAAACCGAGAACACCTGCAGAAGTCGATAATCGGAACTTCTTCATCGACCAGGTTAGTGCTCCGTTCTATTTTTTAATCCGTGTTTGACAAAACGAGTATTTAGGCTCTCTCCGGTTCCATTGGAGGTGTCGCTTCCGCGTGTGTTACTAACCCGTTAGAAATGCTTCGAATACGATTGCAGGTGAAGGTGTTCGCAGTTTTGTCCCAATCACCTCCAAGGTTGTAAACATGAATAACTCTAGGTTCATCGTACCAGCTACACTGATACAATAAGGCGACTATGGAAGTACGAGGGGTCTAGCGTCCTCACCAAGGTAGGTGGCTGTTGACAGCTCACTTCCGTGTTACCACATCTAGCGGTCGCAGGTTGAAAGAAAGAATGGAACCATGAGCGGATGTGTCGTAATTTAAAAAGCAGGTCGAATTTCGGGGTATTTTAGTTATGTTGATTGGTGACGAAAGAATTGAGACTCTAGAAGAAAGCTGCGGTTCAGAATCGGGCGGAAGGTTGTGATACTGGTAGCCTAGTACTGAATGGGGTCGTTGCCTCGTTATGAAAAATGTGATGCGCGCAGCCCACCTATTTTAATGCGCAGGTCCAATAAAGGCTCAATCATTTTATGGCTCACAACATTGAGGTTTAGAGATTTATGGGCCCCTCGGAGGGATATCGAAAGAGATATTAGATGTCTCTATCTGCACTCCAATGCCGTGTAAGCAGTTCAATGTGCATTCGCCTTCTTTGTCACTTTTTATTTCGATTAGGGCTAACCAACCCTGCATCGTTTTGAAATCAGAGAATGCGCTAAGCATGCGTTGAAGTGATGAGTTTAACAACACCTTTATATAGGCCATGAATGCAGAGCGCTCAATCTCCACGTGATTGATTAACGCTGATCGCGTGCAAAGCATCGGCTAGTACCCACGCTCTCGTGGGCTAAGGTCGATACTTTCTTTGGGCGCAGTTTATTTATTTATTCTGTACGTGGACAGCCACGCGATACAATTAAGAAATACAGTTAGACCAAATACAAATCATTACACAACAGCGGTAAATTCGATAAGTGAATTTAGTTAATACAACAAAGCAAAAACATCAAAAACAACAGCAAACTATAAAGTTTCCTGGGGATACCTGTCAGCTAGTTTTTTGAATTGCCTTAGACTGCTTGGTAGGTTATATTTCTTGGAAAGCTTCAGAAATTCAACACCCGCTCGATTAGTGAAAAATGAGGATCTTACATTAGTTTTAGCAGTGGGAACTTGGATTTTCCATTGGCCACCCCTTGTGTTAGAAGGAGAGACCGAATAGAACTCCTGAAGAGGAAGGCGTACCATACCATTTATCAACTTATAAATCATGACTAAATCATATTTTCTTCTACGATACGAGAGAGTACGTAGGTTAAAGATCTTATTTCTCTGTGATGCTGAAGGTATGGTGTTGTAATTATATCCGTGAATTCTTATCCAAAGCTTCCTTGTGAAGCTGTTTTGCACTGACTCAAGTCTAGCTACTTCACGTCTACATTTAGGATTGAAAACAGTGCTACCATATTCTAGAATAGGCCTAACGTACGATTTGTAAGCTAACACCAAATGCTCAACTGAGTTTGTTCGCAATCTACCACTATATAATTGAGTTAGCTCCCTGCCCTGTAGATGGTGAGGCGTATCTCACTCAGGTTGGAAACCTGGCTGGGATACGCCTCGTGGAACCACACGCAATCTCATGGAACCCCTAGCTACGCCTCTGCGTACCTCGCGCGGGCAACGTCTGCCGTTCAACATGGGATGTTGTTACACCAGAGGACGCGTAGCGTCCTCCTGCTTGACACAACGGCATCTGCGCGCGTTTCTGAGTGCCTGCATCCAGAAGACGGGTTCCCTTCGTCACACCACAACCTTCTGGAGACAGAAGAGGAAACACCGTCGTCCTACGACGACGGATCCCATTCAGAATTGAGCATGAGATGCTGCTGCAGCAGAGGAACCGCAGTCTCCTCCTGCTTGACACAACGGCGTCTGCGCGCGTTTCTGAGTCCCTGAATCCAGAAGGCGGGCTCCCTTCGTCGCAGCACAACGTCTGGATTCAGAATATCGAAAAGATAGGAAGCAGATGTCTCATCGTCGTCGTACGACGACCGGCCGCATGCAGAACTCAGCATTATCCCATGTTGAACCGAAAACTTTACCCGCGCCAGGTACGCCTCTGCGTACCTCGCGCGGGCAACGTCTGCCGTTCAACATGGGATGCTGTTACAGCAGAGGACGCGTAGCCTCCTCCTGCTTGACAAAACGGCGTCTGCGCGCGTTTCTGAATGCCTGAATCCAGAAGACGAGTTCCCTTCATCGCACCACAACCTTCTGGAGTCAGAAGAGCAGACACCGTTGTCCTGCAACGAGGGATGGCATTCAGAATTGAGCATGAGATGCTGCTGCAGCAAAGGAAGCGCAGCCTCCTCTTGCCCTACACAGCGACAACTGCGCGCGCTTCTGAGCGTCTGTTTCCAGATACGGGTCCCCTTCGTCGCACAATAAGCATCTGGAGTCAAAAGATGTGACACCGTCGTCGTTCGACGAGCGGCCACATCCAGAATTCAACATAGGATGCTCCTCCAGCCGAGGAAGCACAGCCTCCTCTCTATTGACACAGCGGCATCGCCGCGCGTTTCTGAGCATACGGATTCAGAATACGGGTCCAATGCGTCGCGCAACAATCGTCTAGAGCGAGAAGCGGTTCACCGACGTCGTGTGACGAGTGGCCGCATCCAGAATTCAGCATTATCCCACGTTGAACGGAAAATTTTATCCGCGCGAGGTATGCCTTTGCGTACCTCTCAGGGGCAACGTTTGCCGTTTAACATGGGATGTTGCAGCAGAGGAAGCGCAGCCCTCTCCTGCTTGACTCAGCGGCCTACGCGCGTTTCTGAGCGTTTGATTCTGAATACGTGTCACTGACGTCTGCCTTGAGCATGGGAGGACCACTAACAAGGGAGGTCAATGAACATCCCGTGGCAATTTTAAAAGTGTCCTATTGAGGGTTGTAGGGGATTGTATGAGAAGCACCGCAGTGGTTTTCAAATTTCCTGCGGACATCTGGGTAGGTCAAAAATTGCAAAAAACCGTTTCACCTCAGTGCGGGCCGATAAAGCAATACTGACGCCTGGAACTGCCATGTCGTGGTTAGAATCTAACCTTCAAAAGGTCTGGGGCTGGAACAGTAGCGGAATTGCGGCTATTTCACAACTTGCTTGTTAGCCGTACAGTAACCGAAGTGGAACATTGAGGTGCGTCGCGCACCACCAATGGCGCGGCGACCGGATGGCCGAGTGGATGTGGGGGGCGGGCTTGCGGGAAAAGTGACGGTAGTTCGGATCCGGAGATGCTGCTCCTGCGTTGATGGTTTTGCTCCATCTAATTTTGTCGATATAAAGTGTATCTTGACCACGGTAGTGGACCATACTGACATTATAACTTTATTTTAACCTGGATGATACGATATAAACACAAAAACACCGAAAGCAGTACACAGTTCATAATTCGATTGGTCATTGAGGAGGAACAGGCGAATTTTCTTTGCCTACAAAATATATAACTTCAGAACTCCATAGATCGAAGAAGAAATTATTTTATTTTCGTTTGATATTTTTATTTTTTATTATTTATATTTATATTTTTATTAATTAATTAACTATATTTATGTTTGATTTTTTCGACCCCTCTTCGACCTCTGGAAATAAAGTATAACAGTACCAATCTGTCTTCTTCATCCTCAACCAACCACATTGCAATGGGTCTCACGGCCGTCATATACAGCATCCTCCTCACTGTTACAAGGAGACGTAATACTACCCACGTCGTTGTCATTGTCCGACGACCAGGCTATATCCTGCGCTTCGTTCAAGTTAAGCTAACATCACGAACGAGAGAACGTCAATGCAATGAACATCAAACAAAAAAAATACCCGGAGTGTTTCCTCCTCATCAGCACAATCAATATCACCCCATATATAGCATGTTGAAGTATGCCCCGAAAGGCATTTGCTAGGGCGGTCTCCTTACGACTAGGGGCAGAGTAGTCGGGAGGAAGGCAGTTAGCAAGACACCCAATAACTCGGCACAGAGAACACATTGTATTAAACAATTGATATTAAGTCAGGGGCGGGGTGTGGTATATCTGTCGAAGGACGATCACAACAATCGATCAAATATAAATATATACATCAATTAATTAATTGAAATATAAATAAAAATAAAAATCAATTATACGTAATTAATACATAATAAATAAAATAATAAATAAATAAGTGAAAAATTAAGATAAATCTTTTTTATCCATTTTTTCAATCTCTCTTCGACTTTTGGAGAAATGGAGTAGTGCTAACAGGCCCACTGTCAATGGCTAACGAAGACGGTCAGGATAAAGAATATTATCTATTTTGTAGTTGAGACAGGCCCTTGAATGCTAGCGAGGAACTGCGTAGAAAAGCCACCTGTTGTCTCCTTCGTGATGTTAGCTTGACCTGAACGAAGCGCAGGCTGTAGCCTGTTAGCCGGACGATGACAATGATGTGGTATTACGTCTCCTTGTAACACTGAGGAGGATGCTGTATGTGACGGCCGTTTGTGACTTGCAATATGGTTGGCTGAGGATAAAGAAGACAGATTGGTACTGTTATAGTTTTTCTCCAGAGGTCGAAGAGGGATCGAAAAAAAATCAAACATAAAATTAATTGATGAAAATAAAAATAAAAATAAATAAAAATAAAATAATAATTTTCCCCCGATCTTTGGAGTTCTGAAGTTATCTATTTTGTAGGCAAAGAAAATTCGCCTGTTCCTCCTCAATGACCAATCGAATTATGTACTGTGTACTGCTTTCGGTGTTTATATCGTATCATCCAGGTTAAAATAAAGTTATAATGTCAGTATGGTACACTACCGTGGTCAAGATACACTTTATATCGACAAAATTAGATGGAGCAAAACCATCAATGCCGGAGCAGCATCTCCGGATCCGAACCACCGTCACTTTTCCCGCAAGCCCGCCCCCCACATCCACTCGGCCATCCGGTCGCTGCGCCGTTGGTGGCGGCGCGACGCACCTCAACGTTCCACTTCGGTCACTGTACCGCCAACAAGCAAATTGTGAAATCGCTGTAATTACGCTACTGTTCCTGACCCAAACCTTTTGCACGTTAGATTCTAACCACGACATGGCAGTTTTAGGCGTCAGTATTGCTTTATAGGACCGCACTGAAGTGAAATGGTTTTTTGCAATTTTTGACCTACCCAGGTGTCCGCAGGAAATTTGAAAACCACTACGGTGCTTCTCATACAATCCCCTACAACCCTCAATAGGTCACTTTTAAAATTGCCACGGGATGTTCATTGACCTCCCTTGTAAGGGGTGGGGGAGAAGGGAGGTAAGGGGCCTTTAGAATGGACCAGGTGAGCGTTCAGGAAGGAAGGGAACAACCTGAAGGAGGGACTAGGGCGGGGAAGCCAGCAAGTAGGGGGTCAATAGTGAAAACAAGGAAGTGGGCCAGGAGTTGGGATCAGGAAGGTGGGGGGGGGGGAAGGCCAGTAAAGGCGGACCAGCAATTAGATCTAGAAAGAAGAAACGAGTGAGGCGGAAGCTGGCGCCCGGATTCGGAAGACGTATCAACAATGGAGGGGTCGAAGTACTGCGCAGCACAAACCAATGATGTTACTGGACGGTGAGGAGAAAATGTCTATGATGAAAGGTACCAATGTGGTGAACGGCTTGATGCCGATGAAGTACGCAGCAGGTCCTAGATGTTAGCGAATTTTATGTTTCACAAAAACTACTTTCCATAGGTCAGTGATGGTGCAAAGTCGCGCGAAGCGCGCAAGTGCGAGACACGCCGTTAGGCGTGTCGGAGCACTTGTGATTTAAATAAGCTGTGAACGACTCGTTCAGCTTTTTTTGCTGCAAGATCGCAGTGTTCCTTAAATGAAAGACTTGCATCTAATATAAAACCCAAGTCCCGCAAACTGGCAGTATTGCTAAGCTGAAGATCGCCGAGATAGTAGCTGTTCCTGTTACCATGTTGCCCAAGATGAAGTACATGTGACTTTTGCGCAGATAACGGCAGTTCCCAGTTTGCTGACCAATCAGCAATAGCGTTTATTGCGGATTGGAGAGCAATGTGGTCATTCGCACCGCTCACATTCTTGTAAATCTTTATATCATCAGCAAACATTTTACATGTGACACCAAATTGAGTGACCAAGGAAGGAATTTCCGAGGTATACACAGAGAAAAGGATTGGAGTTAAAACACCTCCCTGAGGAACTCCACTGGTCACAGGAAAGGATTCTGAGAAAGATTCATTAATCCTCACTTGGAACGACCTGCCAGTTATGAAATTTTTTATCCAATTAGTTACCCTGGGATGAACACCTAGCTCTATAAGTTTAGCAACAAGTCGTTTGAAAGGAACTTTGTCAAAAGCTTTCATAAAATCAAAATATATTACGTCGACATTAGTTTTGTGCTCAAGAGCCTGTGTCCAGTCATTCAGAGTGGATAACATCAACGTTTCAGTGGATCTGCCGGTTCGAAAACCGTGTTGATCATTGGGGATTAGCGCATTTGACTCAAGAAAGGATATAAGAGAAGATTTGACTTTTCTTTCAAACAATCTGGAGAAAACTGAGGTAATACTAATAGGACGATAGTTAGACACAAGGTGATGGGGGGTTTTCTTGGGAATCGGTGTAACAAATGCATGTTTCCAACGTGATGGCACCTCACCTGTCATATAACTGGCGTTAAATATGTGTTCGAGAGGGTAAGAAATTGCGATGGCAACCTTCCGGATAAAGTACGGTGGTACTTGGTCTGGGGTAACAGTGTACGTTGCTGGTAAGGTACATAATTCATTATAAATTTCTTCTCTATAAAACCAAACTGTAGGCTCCATGCGGAAAGAAGAGTTAATATTATTGCATGACTCATAATTACTAGTATTTACCGAAAACGATTTCTGGAAATATTGAGCTAACAAGGAAGCCTTAGACGAGTCGGTTAGAGCAGAGCTACCAGCCTCATCCTTCAAGGCAGGAATTCTCTCAGGTCTCTTTAGGATGGAGTGTAATAACCTATGAAGTGACGACTTGTTAGGACCTTCAAGGATTTTCTTCTCAATGTATTTGTTATACCGATCCAACAGGCAATCAAATCTTTTATTCACAGCCTTAAAGAGATCAAAATTATCCGAACAAGGATAATTCTGATAGTCCAGCCATATTTTTTGCCTACGTTCAAAAAGCTTTACCAAATTAGGGGGAAGTTTGCTAAATTTTGACGGAACTTTTTGTATGGGAACGAATTGTTCAATGCAGTTATGAAGAGTGGATATAAAGAACTCATACTTATCATTTACGCTCGAATATTTCTCAAGGAGTGATCTCCAATCGAGAGTTAACAAAAATTTACAGATGAGGTCATAGTTAGCCTTACTAAAGGCCCTTATTAGGCGGTATTCAGCATTCCTTACAAAAGATTTAAGGTGAAATGTGAAGCATGAATGATCACTAGAACCTATTGGTGGTCCAACGACAATGTTTTTAACCAGATGAGGATGACTGGTAAGCACTAAATCAAGCACGTTACCATACCTGGTCGGTGCATGGATGTTCTGATGAAGATTGCATGATTTGCACATGTCTACAAAACATTTTGACGCCATGACGCCGCTCAAGGAATTCTGAGTAGACCAGTCTATGTCTGGCAGGTTGAAGTCACCTAGGATTATACACTGTGCCCTGCAAGAGCACATATCACTTATTACCTTGACGAGTTGAATAGTGTTGTTAAGTGAAGCACTAGGCGTCCTGTACACAGCAATTAGCCTAATGGGAGCCTGAGCTATCTGCAAGTCACAGCATATTACTTCAAAACCATCAGGAACCGATTCACTCCAGATTGTTTCAAAGAGAAGACCATTCCTGACAAGAATGAGTACGCCACCTCCTCTTTTGTGAACTCTATCACATCTTACATAGGTAAAATCCTCACCTAGATCTCCAAGGATTGGTAGTAGATCGATGGCATCGCTTAGCCACGATTCGGTAATAATCACAATGTCACAGTTTAAGTTCCTAACTGTAAATTTAAGAGGTTGTATGTTCTTCTGTAAAGATCGAATATTACAGTAAAGGCAAATTAAGTCAACGGCAGGTATCCGAGGAAAGCTTTTCAGTTTACCGCAGACCTATTCAGCTGACTACCTTGGCTGGTCAGGTAAGCCACATCATGGGAGTTACGACGGGCTAACTAAGCCTCCCGGTTCCGTTCCCTCTCTTGCTTAGTTAGGGAGGGGCGTATGTAAACGCCTCTGCAAGAGAATGAGCGTAACCTGGAAGCCCTCCTAAGAACCAAGGACTGATAATATGTGTTTGGAAGTACTACCTTTAAGAGGCGAGGTCTGCCTTCTTGAGGCTTTCCAAGCCTATAAGTAATCTGGGGTATACATTCCACCTCTAGATGATTGAAAATGTCCTTTACAAAGTTGGAGTCGTGAATCGCTCTTTCGGTCGACTTAGTGTCCGTGGATTCAGCGACTCCAGCGACGACGATGGAGCGTAGGCGCTCCGTTTCATCAACATAAGATAAGATGCTGGCAGGAGTACCCTCATGCGGTGCGGGTGCACCACTTTTTCCAGCAGCCTCAGCAAGTGCTGCTTTTAGAGCCGAATTTTCTTCGCGAAGAGCAGCCAGTTGCTCTTGTAGCTCTTGATTTTTAGATAAAACAGCACTTAGCTCTTTTTGATAGGAAACCACATGATTCATAAGGACTTTGATGAATCCTGGCGTTCGCTTATCTGCTTGTAACTGCTGAAGTGCAGCCGCGACCTCGTCTGAACCATGTCCTAGATCTGTTCCATCACCATCGACTGCCACAGCTTTGCCCGCTTTCTGGACTGAAGTCTTCGACGGCGACATGACGGTGGTTGATCACGAAATGAACCGATCAATTAATGACGAACCCTCAACCGCACGCAGAAAAGACGGCAGGAACAGTAGAATTACCTTCTGAGGTGGCTTGGGCAATAGATGGTAATTTCGAAACCCGCCACGAGGTTCCTCTCAAGGTCTCTGACGCAGAAGAAGAGCGAATCGCAAGTGAAAGCTATTGCGATAGAAAAATCGCAAGCAGCAGCAAGGTGGACGGCCGCACAGCAGACCAACAGGCACTCGGATGATATTCGTTCGCCTTCGATGATATTCATTCGCCTTCTTTGTCACTTTTTATTTCGATTAGGGCTAACCAACCCTGCATCGTTTTGAAATCAGAGAATGCGCTAAGCATGCGTTGAAGTGATGAGTTTAACAACACCTTTATATAGGCCTTGAATGCAGAGCGCTCAATCTCCACGTGATTGATTAACGTTGATCGCGTGCAAAGCATCGGCTAGTACCCACGCTCTCGTGGGCTAAGGTCGATACTTTCTTTGGGCGCAGTTTGAGGAGGTATCGGCTGTCGTGTGTACCGGTACCAGGTTTTCAATAATTCGGATCCCCTTCCCCCTCCCCCTGCGAGCCAACCAAGCGTTCTATGCCTCGGGAGACTTGGTACCAGACTTGTCTGGGCAGGATAAATCACTGGTTTATTCATTGGTTGGCACCTGAAGTCATTGTATAGGCTAAACACGCATTCAAATCGCCCCCACGACACTCCATGGAAGTAGAATGCGTTGCGCATAAGGGGTTAGTAACGAAGTGCTCTATCTCTAGATTCTAACATCGATCTTTGCTGCAGGAGCCTGAACTGAGAATCTTGAAACGAAGGAGATCTTCTGCCTGTTTAGGGACTAGCGCCTCGTGTTGTCAGCAATGCACTCTACTCCAGTCTGGTGATGCTAGCCTATGAAACGGTGAAGAAGGTGTGCGTATTGCCCGAATATCAAGACCACGTGGTGTGGTAGCGCCTTAGCAATGATGTCAATCCGATGAGGCCTGCTGTTCTCGAACTAGTATTACCAGGAGCAATAATTACTGTACTAATGAATAATAATGTTGATAATCACACAGAGTGTCTTCGTCTACAAGATGTCTTTGCTACCTAGTCTTCTGTGCAACAGCTCTTCGTTTTTCTTGATATTTTCAAAGTATTGATACCGCGATTGTGTATTCTTTCTACTGTTGAAGGGGTTGATTGATATCTCATGTTTATATTGACTATTCAATTCTCGTTATGAGTTTGTTGGATTGTTGTATATGTTGCGTAAAATGTGATCTTTAGATAACTAACATTACTAGGACTAATAATCACTAACTGTAATAGTTGTCTGATGCCGATCGTTGAGGTGTGTAACTAGAGTTTGATGCTCACGCTAGTGGTGCAGGAGGTAGCGACATCCAGGGAATTGTGATTTTGCATTGAGGTTGTGCTTGTGATGGAACAGCTTGCTTAGACAGGGACTCAAGGAGTTTTTTTTTGGAGCTCATCTGCTAATAATTAAGAATTTCTAACCTCAACAATTCTTAAGTGAGAGATGTGTGTGTATAGACTGTGCTGTACACGTTGGGACCCCACAAATAAATTTTTATAGTTTGCTGTCTGGAGTTGTTCAGCTGGTCTTGTTCTTCCAGTTTTATTTGCTGTCTGGAGTTGTTTCAGCTGGTCTTGTTCTTCCAGTTTTATTTGGAATTAGGCTGCGTCCCAACGAAAATTTCTTACAAACCGTCTTCAAACTGTCAATTTGTCTAGATTTATATCTTGCTAAGCTGTCTAAATTCGACGTTCGTTGCTTAGTTTTCTTTTGCTATTACATTGGACTGTCAAGGCGTTGCATCCATACTGTCTGCCCGTTAGTGTCTGCTCTCATGAATTTATATCAAGCTCTATGCAAGGTTAAGAAGCAAAACTTGCGGTACTCAGTGATCTTCCTACTGTAAAGGAATAGCGGGTAGCGTAGTATAAGATGTGTTATCTCGTGTTTGCGCAGCAGCTGGCGGGCTGCCTAAGTGCAACAACAACCGCGCCGTACCAGCCACCCGTCCGGACCACCAGTGTAGGCGCCCGCAAACACAGGGGGGTATAAAACCGCCCCCCGAGAGATAGGAGGTTGTTCGGGGTTGTCTGTGGACGTTATGTAGCTGCTATATCTATCCATATACATCGTTGTTTATGTTATAAACCTATTATTATTACTGTGTTCTGTCATGTATTAATAAACCGAAGGAGAGAGGGGGATCATATTAATGATAACCGCGCGGCCTCGGGTCCGCTACACTCTAGAATAAATCCTAGGGCCCGCGGATATTATACTACACAGCCCACCTGGAATGTGCATAGAATGAATTTTCTGAACGAAAGAGGCTGAGCGGTAATTAAATGAGCTCCAAAATGGCACTGAATGAAAGTGCACCAGAAATAATACGTTAAATGTTGGTGCGAAAGCTTGTTCCTCGAAGGAGAACCTAATGACACGTTTATAAGTACGTGTACGATAATCCACGGTAAGCAGAATATGAACGGGTCTCAATTCTTGAGCGTGACTCTGAAGATCACTGGGGATCTAATTTTTAGTGCGTTTTAAAGCAGGAAGTTGCATTTCGCACTGCACAGACATATTCTACTGACAGATGGAAAGTCAGTAGACTATGTTCTTCGAGAGTTGTCAAAACTGACCAATTTCTCCGTAAAAGTCAGGGACACAGCAGAACAGTTGTAGTTCATTAAACAAGCGGAGGTAAAGGAAAGGACGCCTGAGTAAAACTTCAAGATAGAAGAAAGTCTGAAGCTGAGAGTAAGTCACGGCGGGATTGATCAGAGATCAGCTAGCTAGCCATGTATGTCCATGCTTACAAGGAAAGGTTCACAACTCAAGGTGAGCTTTTGCGATGCTATTTTGGCAGGACGTAGGGCCCAGTGGGCGGTGTTCAGAACCACAGTTAGTTTCTGGTGAACGCTTTTTTTAAAGACCTGGAAAGGGGTCTGAAAGCGTGCGCTCAACTATTATCAATCCCTACGACACCCCATGAGATGTGCCTCGGCGGCGCAGTTGGTAGGAGCGCCGCCTCATGGAAGCACTCCGGCGGGGTTTTGAGTTCGAGTCCGCATACTGCCGATATTTTTGCACATATTAGTTTGTTGTTATTACGCTTTCTCATGATCACAGGAGTCAATTTTAGACCATCAATGCTTACAAATCAAGAAGGCTATCTATTTGCGCCTTCACATGTGCTAGTTTTTCAACAATGTCTATCTGCACCACCACCATATCATACCATATCACCAATAATACCGTAACTATACACAAATACATGTACTTTACGGCCGAACATTATGGACCCGGGCCATATGGGCACGTAAGTGCACTAAAAATGTTCTCACCTGAACGTGTTGTCGTCTGACTACTTTCCACTTTTTCCGGATCTCACTTCTCCGACAAGGAGAGAGATTGCAGTTGCGGAAGCCATAAAAGGATCACTTGGGCAGATATATGGGTATATCGACTGTCAGGTAGGAAAGCCAGTTCAGGTAGAGGAAGTACAATGAGAACTGGAACTTTCTAGATGTATCATTTGGTTCCATAGGTGAGCTTTGATGAGGAGGTGCATGTCGACTGGACACCTGACGATGACTGTGAGGGGGAAGACAACAGTGAACAATCATAGTTAGAGAAATCAGTCCTCTTTGACGGCAAGCACGTTGCGAAAGAAAGGTGTCCTGTGCAAGAGCATCTTGTGATTTCTTACAGCATTGATTGTAGAATGGTTATTGTTCGACAATTGCAGCAGGCCCTTATTTTCTATCGTGGGACAGAGGAAGGGTGTCGCTCTCTCAAGCTCCGATGTTTCTGCCGTGTCTCTCATACGCTTCGGTGGCAGCTGGATACGTCTATGTTCACCCAGGACCCTTCACTACGGCCTCAGATTAGCGTTCAACGAAGAAGAAGTGGTCACTCGTTGTCAGGGAGAAGCAGGGAGAAGATGAGAACTACTCATATCTTCACTGGCTTTTGTGTAAGATGATGTAGGTGTGACAAGCGCTTGTGTTTTACTTGTTCCATAGATTTGTACCATAGTTGTTAACTAAAAGGGAAGAGCAAGACAGGACTTTTTATTTCCAGTGAAGATATGAGTAGTTGAAAAACTAGCACATATGCACAAAAACTAGAATAATTCGCAGATAGACTGTTTTATTTGTTTTAAGCATTGATGGTCTAAAGTTGACTCCTGTGATCATGAGAAAGCGTAATAACAACAAAATAATATGTCCAAAAATATCGGCAGTATGGGGACTCGAACTCAAAGCCCCCACCGGCGTGATTTCATGAGGCGGCACCCTTACCAACTGCGCCGCCGATGCACATCTCATGAGTTGTCGTAGGGGTTGATGGTAGTTGCGCGCACGCTTTCAGACCCCCCTTTTCAGGTCTTTAAAAAGGCGTTCAGCAAAAACTAACGGTGGTTCTAGACTCCGCTCACTGGGCCCTACATCCTGTCAAAATAGCATCGCAAAAGCTCACATTGAGTTGGGAATCCTTCCTTGTTAGAGGGCTCACGAAGAAGCAGAGAAGGATTGCTGATAAGCAGCAAAAGGATATGTTGGGCATGGTCCTTAGATAAACAAGAGGAGCATCAGATTGCTGAAGGCTGGTGAAGTCATTCCAAATGCGATGGCTACATGGAGCAATTGTATCGAGAGTTTGTGTTCGATCCGGTACTATTGTACTTATGCTACCCCACTTAATCTTGCTCAGAATAGGTCTACGAGGGTAATCTGTCATGGGAAGAACTAATATCATAGTCGTTTTTTGCGGAAATGCCTTAGAAGCCCGTTACATTAATCGTAAGTTCGAATTGCCTAAGGCCTTGCAGAATAGCGCGCTGTGGTGAGAGACGCAGAGACATCGCCTCCTACCGGCACTCACGCAATCGCGACCGTCTCCCCGGGGGGGGGTCAGTGTGCGGGTGCCGCGACTAGCTGCATACAGCGAATGCAAGTGCAGCCTTATTTCCTCTTTTTGATTACGGATCCACGTCTTATTTGTTTTCATGTTAGCAATGGAGGGGACTCCAGGATGAAGGCAATTTTAGCACGAGAGCGCTGGGCCCACATTCCGGAGCCCCTTCCATGCCCAATTCTGTGCTCTCCTCCGCACGCGCGGAGGAGAACACAACAAGGTTTTCAAGGTTTATGCCCTGGCTAACCTCTGCTGCAGACTAGAGGCGAAATAGTGCGCATCGATAGGAGGTGGAGTCTCTGCGTCTCTTACCAGCGCGCGCTATTTTGCAAGGCCTTGAGCAAATCGAACTTAATATAGCGGACTTATGAGGCATTTCCGCAAAAAACGACTATGATATTCGTTCTTCCCATGGCTGACTACCCTTAGTTCTCCTATTTTGAACAACATTAGGTGGGGTACCATAAGTACAAGTACCTTCGATCCTGGTGTGGACTCACACTTTTCGAAATGGTCTCAAGGTTTCAGAGATGTCTTTCTAGAAGATGCGAAGCAGTTTACATGGGGAGTGTGAGAATAAGGCTCTGTGAGAGGCTTGCTGGTGCATCT
>OX377205.1:61273951-61345091 GCA_947396885.1 Heligmosomoides polygyrus polygyrus | reverse complement strand
CAACGATTCACTGCAGATTTCGCCTGCGGTCTCCTGCATAGCGCTGCATAGCTTTCGAAAGAGAATGATTTGCTCTATCAGAACATGTATTGCATTTCTTTCTTCATTATGAATTTTGTCAATTTTTAGGTCGTTGAATTGAAAAGTGAAAAAGTAGCCATTTGCGCACTTGTTCTCTCCGCTTAGGTTTGTAATTTTTTGCGCAGTTTTTTCGAGCATTTGGAAGACAATGTTCTGTACTACAAGAATATGTGTTAGTGCTATTTGCTCATTTGTCCTTTATTGATTTTTAGGTCATCAAATTGGGACGTCCGAAGGAGGATGGTTATTTTGCCGACAGCTCCTGCTCTGTGGTTGGACTTTTTGGGTTGGTGTTATATGTCTTTCGAAAGAGAATTCTTGCTCTATAAGAATATGTGTCGCGTTTATTGATTTCTTTTGAATATCAACAAAATGCCAAAAAGAGAAAATCGTTTTCACCAACAACTCCTTCTCCTTCTTCATTTGTTGATATTCGACAGAAATCAGCGTGAGCCAATAAACGCGACACAAATTCTTACTGAGCAAGACATCTGCTTCCAAACGATATATGACACCAAGCAAAAAGTCCAACCACAGACGGTAAAAATTCGGACGGAAAAGTCGGAATTCCCAATTTGATGGACTAAAAATCAATAAAGGGCAAGTGAGAAAATAGGACCGACACATATTCTTGTAGTACAGAACATTGTCTTCCAAGAGCTATAAAAAAACTGCGCAAAAAATTACAAACCTAAGCGGAGAGAACAAGTGCGCAAATTTTTGCGCACTTTTTCACTTCAAGGACCTAAAAATTGACAAAATGCATGATGAAAAAAGAAATGCAATACAAGTTCTGATAGAGCAAATCATTCTCTTTCGAAAGCTATGCAGCGCTATGCAAGAGACCGCCGGCGAAATCTGCAGTGAATTGTTGAAAAAACGGCGGGGATTTATGGGACAACCTATTATATATATAGAGGCGACTTCACCATGCTTCACATTCGACTGCTTTACTGTGGCGTAATTCCACTTTTCCATCTGATACACATATGATGGAGGTAGTAGCTATCATGTGGTGGTGGCCAGGGATTTTGGTTTCATCTACAACTGCGAGCTAGACTGCGATCGTATAATTTCGCGTTTGGGCTTTTCCATTTCTCTAAGAACTTTTGCTTAGAAATAACTCTGTATTGTTAAAGTACATATGAATTAAACTCAACCGATAATTGATTTCATATCAACGGTCTTCTTCCCTTTGTTTTTTGTCCGCAAAGAAAATACTCATGCTATTGTAAAGGTTTAGAAGACACCAGAGAGCTATTTGATATGATTGGTTTTCCTTATTAAACAATTCCTAGTGCATTCATATGTTGCAGATATTTAGAACTGTGTACACTGGAGTTTTAAGGGATTCGACTCAAGCAACTTATTCGCGTAATTTTCAGGAATGTCTGCTCGAAGGGCCTTGTCTCGATTCGACAGGGTAAATCAGTGGCTGCAGTTCGCTAGGCAATGGCACATAGTAGACGCAGATCACCAAGTAAATGCAGTTAATGTCTAATCTTTTCGGGAGCGGTGAGTGAACGCCTATTGATTGGCGAACACCTATCAACGTTCGCTTCCACTCCGTAGGACATGATTTCACGATAGAATAACTCACGATAACTCCCCGCAAAAACGCTTATCTTCACAGCTGGTTACAGTACCATGCAGCGAGGTAAATATGTGGGCCGAGTAGGATGGGAGGAGGGGGTGGGGGGCATGGAGAACTGCCTAGAAGTGCCTAGCCTAGTGCCTAGGCTTAGTAGGGCTGTTCTACTTAGGCAGAAAGAAATCAATGAGAAAGATGCACTATGTTACCCTGAACCGTGTTTTTTTAATAGTCGGACAGAGTTCCCAAAGGTGATTTGTTGGGAGCTGGTTTGTGGCACAACTGTATAGTGGCGGGGATCTCTTGGAACAGAGAGCCAGTTTCTTGATCGTAGGCGGTTTTAGAGGTGGGAAAGCATCACGATATTTCATTCATTAGAAGGCTTCGTGTGATTTTTTCTAACGCCTATCTATGTCATTACCGTAGCCGGTTCTTAGTGACTTACCCAGTCAGTGTCTACCAAATGTGGATTTGACCTGGACACAGATTCCCAATGTGCACAGTAAAGAGAGCACCGTGCACGTTATCCTTTTCCCAAAGATAGTGTTTCAGTTGGCTACATAGACAACCCACTGCCATAGTATTTCAGCCTAAATTCTTTCTAGAAAAGCTTCGAAATGTCACTCAACGATTGGCAATTCATCCATTACCTTTTCGGGCGTGTACCTCTTGGCCTCGTTGCTACTACTATATTTCAGGATGCATTTTTACTGGGAAAGCATATTGCGACGCATTTGGCCGGAAAGCACAAACCGATATGGCATCGAGAGACGGACTGTGGCGACCATGTAGTGGTAGTAAATTGTCGACATGTGGCTATGCACGGATTCGACTGGAAACACACGCTATTTCATTTTAATAAGGTAGTGAAGGCTCACTTATTTTCGATTCTCGACGATAAAATATCGTGAGCATCCTTTCCATTGTGATGGATTCATGCAGTCCAGGCTCTAATCGACTTCTCATTAGGTTCGATTGATTCCCTTCTTTATCACAGAAACAAGTAGAATATTGGGAAGGGAATCGATACGTGTAGACCTGTCATGAGGTCTCTTCAGGTATGCGCTGGATGAAGTAGCTGATAACTCCTTTCACGGATGTTAGATCTCTAGTTATCACACGATGAAAGAGAAATACCCGAAATTAGGAAAGTTTTTTTTTTCAAAAAAAAATTGATCTATACGTGAATTGGACGGTTTTGCTGTGGGATTCTGTCCCACTGCGCTAGATTACCTCTCTCCAAAATTTTTAATGTAGCAGTTTTTCTTTAAAATATGTTCTATTGCACTGGTAGCGGTTCGATTGGCTAGCCGATTTTTTAACACACTGTTCCAGGAGTATCCTAAATCAAAGGCTGATCTGCCGGCGTACCAAATCCATGAGTACGATCCCTGTCGGATAGTGTTCTTGACTGTATATAAAGTATGTTCCTCGAAGCCATCGCTTATAATCCACCTTGTCACCGATCTACCTGTTATTTAGGCGCTAGGGAATAATTTAATGCGACGACGACATATCCAGCGACTTCATCTGTTTCCGGGCACGGAAATGCCGGAGTTTGTAAAAGAGAATCTGGGAAGTCAGGTACCAATTTGAGTTTCTTGTCTTTAAGCAAAAATTGCGCCAAGCTTTGTGTTCCTTTTTCTTCGGCGATTATAGACACTTCGAAAACTGCGCAGCGATCGCCTCGTCTTTTACGTTTCTCGGTCATATTTGATTGATAGCCCGAGCGGAATCTGAAATTTAGAGAATTCGTTCCTCTATGCGGTGTTTCTTTACAGCTCAGTTATTCTTTCTCGGTGGAGGGGGCAAAGAACTTCAGGAGTTTGACGAGCTTGGTTGGCGCATTGGCTTTGCCGTCTAACGGGCGTCATCGACATCGCATTAGCTCAGACCTAATGTTCGCTGGCTTGCCTTCTGCTCACTCTAAGAACGGAAGTATTCCGAGGGCCCAACATTGAACATAAGAGAAATACAAGGAGCCATCTGTTTACATCCCTGGGCATGTCGCATGAGCTACCTGGCCGCCACCTTGGCCGACGACTGTAGAAATTCCGGAGAAAATAGTAGAATAAGCAGGCTTACTTCAAAGGCACCTGAAGGCATACGAAGAGTGACTGCGCACGTCCACTCACCTTCTGCGACTTTCTGAACAGCTCTGTCACACCCCAGTAGACGTTGGACCCCGAGCCGGATAATTCGAATTCGTCATCTTTTTTCGAGCGCGATTAAAAGGATTATACGAATAGTATCATTCTTGGAAAGCCCTGGACCTTGGAATGATTCAGATAAGCGTAGCTTTAACACGAAGGATTTTCGAATGGCATTAGTATCGGATGAGTATTGACAGTGTCTATGACTATGCCTTTGTAAACTGTGGGACACTATGTAATCCGACGCTTTCAACGACACAGTCCAAGTAGGCTACTATCCAGTCTGCTCGGCTAACGTTCGCTGATATGGACACTTTGCAGAGTTCGACCTGTTCAAGTGATTTTCATTCGAATTTTAGTGTTCGAACCGAATGCGATTTTTCATTTCTTGAATGTACTTTTTTTCGAAATCGAATATTCATTAGAATCACGTTTTTTGAATGTACCCGAATTCGATTGCATTCTGGGTGCATAACTACACTGGGGAGATGAAGGAAAATGAATACGGCACACACACCTCTAATGTTGCAGCTGGAGCAAGTTCAACCAGTACCCCGCCGAAGCGACGAGTACACTCCGGAAGAACGGGCGAAGTTCCCTAGACTGCTGAGGTACGTTCGCCCCTTTTCGCCGTGTACTCCAATACCCCTGTCCATTGCGTTGACATCTTTGATTTGAGCTTCCCGTCGGATCATCTAGAAGAGTGGGAGCGCAGTATTCCGAATCCAGGTCGATACGTGCAGCCAAAACCAGGCGAGAAGAAGTAGAAGCTTTAGCCAGAACAGCAGGCTGTTGTTGTATAGGTTAATATTGTTACTGCATATTCCCCAACCGTGTATTTCCTTAAACTATTCAGTGACTGTCCTTGTCACATTGAACCTGTTTATTATGATATAATAAAATATCACAGAAAGGAAGAACGATACACCCATCCGCAACTGCCGTAATTATTTTCTTTGTGTTTGAAAGCTCAACAATTACAATGTGATTTATATTTACATATCACAACGGCGTCATCAGGGCAATGGACGGAAAAATAGCGAAATTAACCGAAATGAAAGAGAGGTAGGGTGTTTCGACGCTTCTTAGTCCATGACGTGGATGCCCCAGTACTGTACGGTGATGCCGCTGATCCGAATGAAAGGTGCGACGAACTGCGGCTCCAACGAGAGACCGGACACGATTCTGCCCAGCGACTTCACCCCGTCTCTCCAGCTGTCAGTCGGCCAGTCAACACGCATCTTCTCGTCTCCAGCTAGTGTGTTGAGGAAACTGAAACAGACAACAGACTCAACTATTATGAAGCCTAGGTAGCCTCTGTTTGGCACGTGTATCTACCACATATGGTATCTTTATGTGATATGCCTGGCAGAGCCTGCGTTACTAACGGAGAATCGTACGGCCTCCATATGCAGTGTAGCTCATGAGGCGGAAAGCAGGAAAAATAACAACGACGGATACGCTACTGTTTACCCTATATAGTGGGATTTTTAGTTGACCCCTCTGGTAAGCCGATAAGGGAAGATAGCTGAAGAAAACTCACCTCAAATGCGCCCCCGTCAGCACAGTCTTCTCTTCCTCAGCTAGCCGAAGGGTACGCGCGGCTAGTATCCGTGCCATGGTTTGCACCAAGTGTTCCGACTGTGTGATCCCAGACATTTCCCGGCTTCCCGCGGAATCCTGACCAGCTCGCAGCGAACAAAGCACTTGCTAAAAGCTGACGCATTAGTTGCGAAGGAGTAGACCATATCAGAGCTGACGGCTCGCCGTTATTTGGATGGTGTCCACAGTTAGATTCCATTCGCAAGACAATAACCTTGCGAGCTTTCGATCTGTCTCCGTTCCCTGTTCTGCTACCTGAAACGTGTAGCACCTACACGAGCACAAGAAAGGCGACCAATAGGAGCGGAACCAACTTTGGCGAGAAACTGATGTCTCCTCTCCACCACGGCATCATCCACCCTATCCAACGGTATCAAAGGGTGTGAATCCAGCGGGAGGAAGAACGCCCGTTGCCCAATCGGACAGAAGAGAACGCGGAGGATATGGCTGCGCAGACCCGAAGAGAGCTAAAAGCGCTGATGCAACTCTAAAATCTTCGAAGAGGTTTATGTTCTCACCTGAACAGCAGCCGATACAGCCAAGTGGTAGTGATGAAGCACCAAATGATAGTTTACTAGTGGTTGCCGAATCGCCAGTTCTACCAGAGAATCTCGAGGCGAACCGGTCAGCAGTAGACTGGCCGGTGGATGTGACTGAGTGATCTGAATTGTGTCATTCCTCTATACAGCCGCCCACATTGTTGAATCTTAGTATTGGCTGCCAACGTTCCATAGAGGAAAGTGATTTTCTGACCTCTATCAGATGATCCTGCTGAACATGAGAAGGAGGCGGTGATTCTCTAACGTCGTCCATCAGCATCTTCAGAAGCTCGTAACACCTTGTCAAGAATTCTACCTGAACTAAGAACATGGAGCTTTTCATTTATTACCGTGGACAAGATGCAGACCACCCTAATTAGTGCGAACCCTCAGCGAACCTTAGGAGTAACAAGACACAATCCACTTCCTACTGACGTAGGGTTCGTGAATGAAAACGCTGCCCGATTTTTAGCTCATTTACGACAAAGCATGCTGTAAAAATAGGACTGCGTTCGTTTATAAACTGTCGTATCAGCACTTACCTACAATAACAGGAAGCTTTGGACGTTGGTCAAGGATGAAGAAACAACCCGACGTGACTCAGAATAATAGTGGATTAAATGTCCATGGGCGGGTGTAGCGCAGTCGGAGAAGCCGGCTGTCGCGTGCACCGGATACCAGGTTCTTGGTTCGGATTTCCCGCCCAGCCCAACCAAGATTCCATCCCACCGGGGTTGGTGAATTGGTACCGGACTTGTTGTGAAGGATAAAGCCTGACTTGTTCATCGGCTGGCCACCGCAAGTCATTGCATGACCAAATACGCATTCAAATCGCCTCCACGATATCCCGTAGAAGCAGAATGAACTGTCGCATCCCAAAAGGGATTGAGTAACTCCGTCCTTTATCACTACCCTGAACTGTCCACAACTGCTTTAGGAAGGATCGATCTTCAATGCAATGACTTGCGAACGCCAGCCGATCGACAGCTCAGTATTTCAGTGTTTATAACCCCAGCAAAAGAGCCACCCCGCAGGGATGGCTCATGAGCGCTCAGGCGACGCCTCCGACTAAACTAACTGTGCCCACGAGGTGAACTGATATCAGCATCAAGATAATTAACCTTGGTGACTTTGCTAATAACGACGATCTCCTTGATGCCTGTGTGAGAGTTCCCGACAGCTTCAACTTTGAAACTGATAAACACAATAACTAACCGTCCTAGTCTCTGACATCTGCAGCTGCTGGCGAGCCTCTCTCTCCTTTGGCGCTCTACCGGTCTTCTCTATCAGTAAAACAGCAGCCTTGAAGCGCTCCAGAAGGAAATTTTGCCACATGAGCGCTACGACACCATGACGCAGACGGCAGTCGTCGACCAGATACAGGTATGTCAGGGACAGCTGTAAACACGCTTAGCCTAAACGGCTGTAGAACACACAACAAGGAAGTGCCCACCGCAAGGTTATCGAAACACTCAGCGCTCTGCCTGAACCACAGACTCATCAGCTCCCATGCGATATCGCAACATAACAGTGATCGCTTTAGTGAATTGGGTAGCAGCTTACGCAGCTCAGTGAGATTCTCCATAGACGAGAATTTCTCGTCGAGCTCACTCGGATCCCACGCTTCTCGAGCGACCAATGAAGCGACCTGCATGGACTCTTTCAGACGCAGTGATGACTTTGGGGAGGTAGAAAAGCAAAGCAGAACAGGCGTAAACCTGCTCCCTGAAGAACGCCCTTGCACAGCTGATTATCTTTGCAAACGGAGTCGACTGTCGCAGCTGGCTAACTAGGAATGCCGCATGCATCGTGAGGATTACGCAGTCAGCGTGCTCGGTGCTCGGGTCGACCGGTTCCCAATCGTCTCCACCTTAAGTTAATCCTAAAGTTGTGGCTGATAAAACTTCAACGCTATAATAAAAATGCTAAATAACATAGTTCAAGAAAGTTGAACAAGAGGGATTATCGTGAGCGACTGCATTCTTCGGACAAAAAAGTTGCAATCGTGGCATTTCTTAATAACATTTGGTGTTGATTCTTCCTTTTATACTCGGTAATTGTTTTCTTATACAGTTCAAAGCTGTTTTTGGTGTTCTTGTCCGCCGCTATAGCCTTCTCTTCGATTTTGTTGGGCACACAAAAACTTTTGAGGAATACCACACAATCCATTTCTAGTGCAGAAAGCATACCGACCTGACATGAGTAAGTCCTCCTCTGTATCCACGGGCTCTTTAGACACATTCTCTTCCTTCTTTGGAAGCTTCCGCTTCACAATACAACAAGCGGCGAACAGAAGCAGAGCACGACTTAGGTTTGGGCTAAAACAAGCAGCTAGGATAAGAACCATAGTGCAGTATAGTTTTCGAGTAACCCCACCATTCAAGGGCTGTCCTCTCGCCTTTAAGTAGAATTCCCGGCTGCTGCTGTTCAAAGTGCGTCAGGAACTCACATACACTTGCGAAGCCAGTAATACCGACCCTCGACTGGGATTTTGTGAATATGAAGCACAGAAGTAAGGCAAAGTCCTCCTATAATGCTCAGTTTCATTATTAAAGGAGACTATGAAGAAAGAGGGTTGTGACCGCATGTACCAGACTAAACGGCAGGTCTCCCAGCACGCTATCGATAAGAGTTTCGACATCACTTTGTCCACGCAACACTGGCCCGAAGACAAATTCTCCAAATCGTAAAAGGTCGACATCCGGATAGTTCCTAAGTACGTCAATCGTCACGAATATGGACGCAGAGAACGAAACATTGAAGAGCCTGAAGACAGTACCTCTCCCAAAGAGCACCGTTTGTCGATCTGCAGTCAATGAAGCTGAGAAACTCGCCAACGGTCATCAGCGTATTCTGCTCCCTATAGTAGGATATTAAGACTAAATCGAATAAGGGAGTACAGTTAAGAAGCAATTCTGTTCCGCGTTGGAGAATGTGTGTTGATTCGAACGGTGCTCATTGCGACTGGACATGGTGAGTACGAAGAAATTATGATCGCTTGAAGTGGATCAGTCAAAATCGCCCGAACTTTCCTTCCTCCAACTTATTAAAGTCAATTAGCAAGAAAGCCACGGTAGTTTTTTTGAATTTGTGCGCAGGAAAATTAAGGCACACGACAAGCAACCGACTCTTGATGGAAAATACAACATTTTTGTGATCAATAAGCAAAAAGCACAAGCATTGGCAAAATATTTTTCTTGAGGATCTTCCCTGAGAATGTTCAATGTAACGTTTTAGCACCAATAAACTAATAACTGCAGATTCGAGAGCATAACTCTCGACGAAATTGATGAAGCGAACCATTTGCTAGCCCCAAAAGAGCTTCCGTCCCTAATTTTTGATGGGATACGTCAAATAGATTCTAAGAAATGTGTCCAAAATCTCCGAACCCTTTGTCAATGACATTTGGTGTCTTAGATGTACTTGGAAACGCTTCGTCCTTGTGGGAGGAGGTACTTATAACATCCACACCAAAAGTCGAAGTGGAGTTTTATAGCCGATTATAGACCTATTAGTATTACAATGCAATAAAAGTAGCTTTTGGCGCCGGTTTTGATGGTCCTCTGAACAAATGGCGGGTATGTATTATTCCCGTTTCCGCATTTAGTCACACAGTGGTCAGGTCACTGAAAGTCACAGAAATCGGTTCCTGAACGACCCAAAATCTTGAAGGAGGCTGAAAACGAAGTACAGTTCGCGCACAAATTGTCCTCTTTCAACTTGATTCAGCACTCAAGCCAGAGATCCGAACCCTACTAATAGTATTACAGTTGAATGCTGCCAACAGGGAAGAAAAAGTGAAACGCTGACTATGTCATGGGGTCAGCCTCCTAAGCCATTGTACAGGCCTGATATGCATAGTACTTTTGGACATTATTTGGAAATAGTGGCGTATCCCCGGAAAATTTTCAAGCTCTTTCCCCTTAAAGAACTCGCTGTAGAAGAGGAAGAAGACATACTGGTCGCCCACATCGCAGTGCTTCCTTATCACTTCCTGCACTTCTTCGTTGAAATGGGTCTCCGGCAGGTCGCTAGTGATAGCCACATCGTTGATATACTTGCACAACCTGTTGTAGACGTTCAATTGCCGTCGAATGAAGACACTTAGTTCCTCAACGGGCCCTGGGGCATCAGACTAAACATTTCGCAGTTTGTAAAGCATGAAAGCCGTCAAAATGTCCAGAAAATTACCTTTGGAATGTTGCTCAGAATCTCTTCAAGCTTGAACGAGTCCCTAATGAGTGGTAGCATCAACAGAATAAGTTCGCGCTTAGATTTCTGCATACGGAGCGAACAGTACACTTCCGTGAAGGACTCCAGCGAAGACGATGATGACAGCTGAAGGTGTGTGTTTCAGATAACCAGCTGAAACCCACAGCAATCCACAACCAACCTTTGACAGTAACATCTGGTCATGTTGGTCCTGAGACGTCACTCGGAGCATTGAGAGATGGAACGGGACAACTAACCGACCAAACTTTCCCTAAACGAATTCTCAAAGAAATGGGAGAGTAACGTCGTCGTCCAAATTAAGATCACTGTACCTACCTGACTATCAGCAAAGAACGCCTCCCTTCTAAACTGCGCATCATGCGGACCACAAAGTACCGACGCCAGCCCTCCGTCGAGCAACACGCCAGCAGGATCTACATGGATGGCGCCAACCCTAACGCCGCTCTAGAACAACGCTTTCTGGAGAAGACTGTCGAACAGTTAACCGAGCGCACAGTACCTGAACGTTCCACACTTCAAGCAGCGCTCGACGGGGGGCAAAAATTGCCAAAAACAACGCTGTCCGTTTGTCGTCGCTTGCGTTCACCCAGGCAACGGTCGCATCTCTGTAGCCTTTCCATATTCGAACGATCTGTCTATTCACTATCTGAAAGAAACGACATGCCACGACATTATTATCCACATTTCATCGGATGACTAGGCAAAGTCACTGCTCGTCATGAGCATAGTGACGTCTGAAGACAACGAGTGACTTCCTGCATCTAACTGCAGGCGCTTTTGGCAGTCACTGTTGTGACGGTTGTGACGGATGAAGAGGTCCACTGGGTTTCATATGAATATGGCGATAGACTGTTATAGTGGATAGCGCTAAGGATATCGGAAAATGCCGCCCTCGTTGTTGTTCTCTTGCTGTATCTTTTGGGAGTGACAAATAACCACAAGAGATAAGCAACGCTGAACTATTCCACTTGGCTCTAGGTATCTACCCAATCTCACGCTGGGAATGGAGTTATGAATATGTCAGTCAAGCGGAACGGGCTTTTAGGGCTGATGAACATCTAAAAAGAAGGCAAAGTCGGCCACCGCTTCTTATCGCTGCAGGAATGAACAGCAGAACAGTGAGCATTTTCATTTAGGCGAGGAGAGAGTGGTGCTTCCAAAGAATACGCGCACAATATAAAAAGACCCTTCAAAATAACGCGGAAGCTCTAGTCGTGTTAGCACTCCCAGCTGAGCACGAAAATGCTGGACGAGCGGAGTTATGCGTTTAATGACGTTCGCAATGACATCATATGACGAAGGTTTATGCCACTCCTAAGTCGACAAGTCGAGCGAGACTTGTTTACGATAATACGACCATGTCCTTCGCTGTCGATGACACTGTAAGGCTGAGCTAGACCTCGAGGTCCCTGAAAAGCAGTCCAAAGTACAGGCACTGGCTGGATTCGTTGCATTTGGACATGAATGATTTCCACTTGATCAAAAGAAGTGCGCCACCATATCAGAACGGCGGAGATCGACATCAAGCGGGACAAGCTCTAGTGAAAATGAAAACGGTGGGACTGGAGCTTGAATTCCTTACTTCAAGCTGACTCCTTTGGCGTACAAGAAGGGAATTTCGACGAAACCTTAGCCAGTAAAATGATCTCGATGGGCGTCGACGATATAAGCCATTATTAGCATTATCAGCCAGCATTTTATTCTTCGAAAACATGTCCCGCCTCAGTTCGTCCAGAGGAACAGAAGATTCAACTAGCTGGGTGAAAGCGAGACCAGACATTGAATAGTGTTCAGATTGATGCCGAAATCGCCCACATTGCTCAGAGAACAGCTTTGTAAAAAAAAGTGTCGGGTTTGACTAGACAATAATTTTACCATTTTTGTGTCAGAATTGACACTTTTCGAAATCTAGCTGAACACTCTTCTAAGCAAGCCTGACGCTTTTGACATCAAAAAATTTTCCGAATCAAAACAAGTCTGAGCCAACAAATCAAACAAACAATCAAGACAATCAATTTTTTCTACATTAAAATAGAGGCTTTTACAGACGGTTAGAAGATTTTTTGTCCAAAGAGAACTCAGTACAGCTTTCTTTGAAATTTTGAAGTTTGTCTGCCCCAATAAGTGAACACACAGTTGAAATTTTATAAAAACTTTATTTTTTTTTTGAGGAAAAAATGATGGAATAAATTTTGTTTTAAAGCGCAGGAAAACAGCAATCATCCCACCATATATAATAAGGCATAATACGGAAAAAGTCGCACCATCCACTCGACACGATCGACGCGATTTTTACGTGATTGATGGTGTAAGTGCTGATTATTAGGTTGGTGTAGGATTTTTTCCATAAAAGAGGACCAACAATATAATGACCGTTAGTGTCGACAGTACTGAGCCATTTCTTAGGCAAGGATAAAATGTCCTTTCAAGAAATTCCGAATAAACCCAAATGTGGACAAAAATTATGCGCCAACCTAACGCGCCTAAAACAGCGACATGAGGACATGTGTGTTTTTGTAACTCTTCTTGTTGCACCGTTTACACCCATGTTATCCCATGCAAACAGAATATACTTTTTGCTAACAATCAAACTAAAATCGTGACCGTCCAGTCGGCGCAAACTCCTATTTTAATATACTAAAAGAATGCTTCTTTCATGCACTTCAAACAAATTTAGCTAATTGTTTTTCCTCAGAGATAAAAATGTATAAATTTTCAACAGTGTATTCACTTGGGGCAATAGCGCAGGTGAATTGAAAAGTTTCAAAGAAAGTTATACAAAATTTTCTCTGAACAAAAATTGCTCTGATTCTCTCTAAGAGTCTCTAGTTTAATCTGGAAGACGCCCGCTTTGATGGAAGATGTTCAGTTTGATCTCAAAAGCGTCAAGCTAGCGTAGAAGGGTGTTCAGTTTAATTAAAGATGTATATACACTAGACCAACGTTAGGTAAGGAGGCATCCGTGCGAGGGCATAATGCTCTGATGGGTCGTGTTGCCGGCGACGACTCTGGCGAAGCTATGTAGTCTACCATCGCCCTCCCGTCCAGCGTCGGATGTGACTCTATACGAGGCTTCACGTCGCGCGGCGATGTAAGTAAGAACGACACCTAATACGTAGCACAGGAAAGGCACTCACATCGATCAGCATCACTCTTGCTATGTGGTCTACAACGGCGACCAGACCCCTTGATACATCCAGCGCGGTCTCTACAGCTAGCCTCGAGTCATCAAGAGTCCCTCGAGTGGTCACGACATGGGAGGCCTCGGCAACCGGTGTCCTTTTCCGTGGAGTAGTGGAAAACCCGAGCATGTCACGAAAACCAAAGTGTGGCACAAACTGGAACAAATCAATTGGAAGAAACTGTTCAGAATGATGCTCGCTCAAAGGCATCAATACCCACCGATTTCCCGTATTTTATTGCTTCGGACCATATTTTCTTGCGGTCAGCTTCTGTAGTCCAAGCGAAAGTAGCGAATACTCGTCCAGAAGTGTACATGTAGGTATTGTATGGTGGAGGAGCGGCGCTGCTGATTGACTCCTTAAACATGTGTGCCCCAGTTGCAAGAAACGACCGATATCGAAGGTATTGTTTGCATGCTAGTGTCTGCGGTTGAGCAAAGACGAGACAAACGACCGAAAATGCTATCGTGCTGAGATGGCCTCATGCTAGAGGGATGCTTGACGAGAGCAGTAACTGACGCGTCTCTTGAAAAAAAAAGCTGAAAATACGATACACTTCTACAAGTTCTTGGCTACTGTAGAAGAGTTGAAATTGGGTTGGAATAGCTCTCAATTCTGTGAAGAATAATAAAGCTATATTTTCCGTAACGCTCACATGATAAGAAGCCATAGACGCCGTCGAGTACTGTTCATACGAGGATTGACGATGAACACCTGTGAACAGTACGTGTTGGAATCCGTTCTTACTGAAATGAAGAACTATGGAAAAGCCGTAAATTTCGCATCAAAAACGGGTCTGCCACAAGCAACTCGAACGGCACAAAAGTGCACCAGTAGAAGGAGCAGTGCACACAGACAAAGGCGTAATTTCCTAGCAGACTGAAGAAAATACTGACCCCTTTTCGGCTCGTAACCGATCCACATCCACTTCAAGGGTCTTTGACAGCTGCTCAGCGGTGCTCTCACCCTTTGCGATCTGTAAAACGCCAATCGAAAGGAAGGAAAGGGTAAGGACGGAAATGCTTCAAAAACCCACAGCAGCTTTTGCCTTCAGAAGGGTCGAGTGGAGACTGATTGGGTCAACGGCGAAGAAGTCGACGGAGGAAACCACGGTGAGTTGTTGAATGTCCTCGGTTTGGTCGAAGGTAATGATAAGGATCTCGGTTTCTGAGAATTGCTCGAAATATAGCAGAGTACCTGAAGCAATTAAGATGTAACCCTAGGGCGTTGAAAGTAGAGGAGCAGCGGCACGGTGAGCAAGGGTTAGGGCAAGTAAATTCGTTCTGAGCGCCACTCTTTCTGTGCCACAAAGCATTTCTCGGCTGACACAACTCGGTGGTTCACCAGCTTATTCCTCGATCGCAGCCAGTCACCAGCTTATTCCTTGATCGCAGCCAGTTTCGGATGATGCAGAGCACCAAGAGCAAGTGACGACGGGCGGGGCCTGCAGCGTCGCGCTGATCGCGACACTTTCACCGTATAGCGGGGAGAGAATACGATAAAGCATTTAAACCGAACAATGCTAGAAGGTACCGATAACAAAGTGATGTTCTCCTTTTCCAAAAGTTGAGGCACTAACACACCTGAAGGTCTACTTGTAGAGACAGTGATCAGACATTTCATGCGCAAATAACGCCAAATCTGACCTATAAGGCAGGGAAAAGGATCTATTTCAAAAACTAACCTCGTTCAGTGAAGAAAACCACATGACCATTGGACATCCCGAGCACCACAATTAGGCAGTCAAGCGTCTCAGATACTCTACGTGTGCCTAGTCCAAAGAGGCAACCACACGTAATGTTGACCTGAATAAAATAAGTGTTTCTTCTTCATATAGCGGTACCATAGGACACACGGAATGAAACTGGAAAACGTGCCTTGGATGCAACAAAACCACGGATAAAATCGTGGGTTGGCCACTTTCGCAAGGGTTCTTAGTCCACGAAAAACCAAGCCATAACAAAAATCACAGAACGTTGCATCTTAGCGACTTTGTATAAGTTGCTAAATCTCTGTTGACCGCCTGTTCCACTTTGCTTGAATGCCACCCTCACATGTTCTTCATTTTTGAAATCAGAATTACGTTTTTGGTGTCACCATAATTGGCAGGTCTGCTCACGAACAAGGATTAAGTTCTGGAGCTCATCGCCAAGCTGAGGAACAAGGCCCTACCTCTGCAGAGCTGCCCGGCCGTTTTTCAAAAAGCCAGGGGTCATCTGCTGGAAGAAAGAAAACCACCTCGTCAAAGGGTTATGATTTCACGAATTCCCTAGCCCCGATGATGAAAATATACAGAATTCTAAAGTAGTCAAGTCTGCTTTGGACCGAACGCGAATGCTTCAGCAAGCAAGAGTGGACGCCGAGATGGCCGAACTTATTCACTCAAAGCTGATGAGGAGGAGGGGCAAGAGCGACAAACCCGTCTACGACAGCTATACATCGAATGACTTCAGGGCGTTTAGCTAATGCAATTTAACGTCCCGTTTTATAATATTTGTCACCTTTCGTAATAATGTCCTCATCTTCCTCGCGTCAAACAAAGTCGTCCACTTGAAAACTTCTCCAGCTATTAAGAAAATAGGCCGCCTAGATGAAAGAGGATGAAAAATAGAGCGCTAGAACAGTCAGAGGCTTCCGGATATTTCACTTAGCAAGGAGACAGACAGAAGAGTACAAAGTTCAGCCCCGACGAGGTCGCAGTTTCATGCGTGTACCAAGAAGCTTACCTCCTTCCCAAATCCTAACTGGTAATCGAGTTCCTTGAGGCATCCTATCTCGAACTCATTATCGCTTGACGCAGACCTAAAAAATGACGGTATGAAGATCGAACGGTGCCGAAGAATTCCTTTCTATTTAAGTACAAAAACACAACAACAACAACCTAAGAAAGAGCAAGGCCGACCCATCAGCGTTCTCAGCTCAGAAATGCTTACAGTATTAGATTACACAGAAGCTCCTGAGCCGTTTGACATTTCTTTTCTATTTTCTTTTAATTTACACGTAATGGAATTTAAACAACAATATAGACATCGCCACTAGTCACCGCAGTCACCCACCTAATGAGCAGATGAGTGATTCCCCTCTTCCGGAACGGGAAAGGCTGGGAGTCAAACAAGCCGCTGAAAGTCCTTTCAATATCTTCAGCCTTGACGAGTTTTTCCTCGGCAAGAATGTATTAGCAGTGCGAAGTAAGTGACAGTCGTGGTAATATATGGTGAATAGAGTGGGTGGCAAAGCATGTGGCAGCTCAGTTCCTCCAAGTTTCCGCGGTTTATTTAGCTATGGAGGGGGCGAGTGTTACCGTGCAGTTGGGAGACCAGAAGCTAGTCTCGGCCGTTTTTCTCGAACAGCCTTCGTAAGTTCTTGAAGAAGGTAAGCATTTTGCAGGAGATGGTTTGCTCTTGTACGAGCAGCTTGTAATACAACACGCCTGGCGAATCCCAGCAACGGCAAAGGAGACATTCTGAGGGCGAAGCTCCATCTTGGCTTGCGCCGTCCGGTCTTCTCGAAAGAGCCAGCGCCACGAAGTGCGTTAGAATCGTAGACGAATCAACCCTCATATCTATTAGTTAAGCCTTCCAGAAACCTTGCGTTGCAAGCGGAGGAGAAATTCACAAATGGATACCCGGGTGAACCACGTGGTTCAACTAAGCCAGCCCATCGAATCAGCACATCTCTGCAGCCGATGGCCTGGAGGCGACTCAGCATTGTTGAATGTGGAAATCCTAGTTTCGTCGCAAGACTGTGGGTGCTATCTTCGGATCCTCTCTGACAGCGTCGAGAGCGACAGAAAGCCGTCCACTGCGTGGGGGGTTACGGCCAAGCTCTGTTTTGGCCTATGTTATACTTCGGCCAACGTCACTGACGCTGTGTTGTGTGCGCTGCTACGCACTGCGTAGCTGCCCGCGCAACAAAGCATCGCCAGCGGCGTCGGAGAGCTCCGCAGGGGGTGTTATACTTCCGTCGCCGACGTCTGTGGCGACGTCATCCAAGTGTGGCCGAAAATACGCTCCGATGGACTATTTTGATTGTGGGTTGGTTCTTCTTTCCCGGCACTGCCATCATCCCCACCGGACCTCGAATTACGAAATCGAGAAATGAAAAACGTTCGTCTTGCGGACACTAATAGTGCCATTTTTACTCTCAGCATTCTTTCATTGTTAGTTTCACAAGCACTGCCTAATGCTGTGCAAAAATCTGTTCAGCTTGCTGGAACACTGAGTGTTTGGGGAGAAAAAAAAAGAAAAAAATCCTGGGAGAAAGAAAAATGGGAGCTTAATCATTACGTTCCCTTCGCTTGGTCACCTTTCTTCGCCTTTCTGTCTTTCTCACCCGTTTTATTCGCGTTTTCTAGGCGTTTTCGGTTTCTTGCAGAGCAAGTAACACAAGAGAAAACTGTGAAGAAAACTGACAACGTGAAGAAACGGTGACGAATTGCGAAAAACTGAAACGGGGCATCCAAAATAAGAAAGACGGCCTTGGAACAGAAAAATACGAAACGGCGGTAGAGAAACTGATTCAAATACGTAGTGTTTCCTCGCATTCTGAAATGATACTGCAAACCTCAACGAAGAGCTTTTCCGATTTAACGAAAAAGGCCTTTGCTAAACTCCAATAAATAAATTTAACGAAAGTGCTGGCAAATTCGTTAAATCGATAAATCAATAGTCGTTAAATGTTCAACACTGCCCCGTACTTCTATTAGTAGACTGTGCTCCGATGCTCTCCTGCCGATGCCGCCACAGAATCTGTCGACGACGTCGCCGACGGTACGACTACGTGTGTGGCGACGTCGGCGTCGTGGACGTCGGTGACGGGCTGTCGGTGACGGGTCGCAGCGTCGGCGACGCGTCGCCGAAGTATAACATAGGCCTTTGAAGTCAGCATCTCCTTCAGCACATCCAGCGGCTGGTAGTGATGATGGAAGGAACGCCCTATCTCAATGCGCTGTTGATGTTCCGAGCGAATGCCGTCGCTTCAGTGCTCCGACGCAATCCATAGAAGGTGATGCCGTGAAGGTGTCTTGTGGATTTGTTTTCGTGATTAAAATTAGGAAAGGTAACGTGGCTATATTTGGCTATATTTACCTCGAAGAAGTTTCAAGAATGATGTGCAACGAGGTAGATCAAAGCTAGCTTTTTATAGCTTTTTACGCATTATTAGCATCGGAGCGCAGTGTACTAATAGAGGTACGGGGCAGTGTTGAGCATTTAACGACTATTGATTTATCGAGTTAACGAATTTACCAGGACTAGAAAGTGATGATCAGGACAAGAAAGTTCTGAAACGCTCACAAAATCGTCTCAAGTCTTTCCGACCAACTCAACAGTTTACGGCCTACTACTTTGGGCTAAGCTCAGTTTAAGAAGGGATATGAAAGGACCCTCCGGCAGCTTAGACTCTCACATATTGCGAAAAATGGAGTGGAAATTGCATGGATCGACACACTACACCAAAACCAATAACAAGGTCAACAAGAAAACTTAATAGCGTTATGGAATGAGAATTAGGCCAATGTTATACTTCGGCGACGCGTCGGCCGACGTCGGCGACGCTGTGCTTTGCGGGCAGCTACGCACTGCGTGGCAGCCCGCCCAACACAGCGTCGCCGACGACGTCGCCGAGAGCTCCGCAGGGGGTGTTATACTTCCGCCGCCGACGTCGCCACCGACGTCGCCACAGACGTCGGTGGCGACGTCGTCCGTGGGTCGGTCGCCGCGCTGTGCACGGCGACGGGCCGTCGCCGGCCTCATTCAAGGCTGGGAAAAAATGCGCCCAGAGGGAGTATTTTGTTTGTGGGTGGGTTCTTCGTTCCCGGCACTGTCAACATCCTCGGCGGACCTCGAATTACGAAATCGAAAGTGCAAAAACGCCCATCTTGCGGGCACAAATGGTGCCTTTTTTACTCTTCATGTCCATTTAAAGTTAGTCACATGAGGACTTCACAGAATTCTTGTGGTTTTTAATATGTAGCAGTTCTATTCCAACGAAAAATGTTTTCTTTAAGGCTTGCAGAAAAATATGTAAAAAGTTACTTTGGTGTGTTCTTTAACAAACAACGAAATTGAGGCAGATAACAGAGTTTCAACAGAAAAAAGGCATAAAAATATACGTATCTCTACCTGATAGACGGAAGTGAGTGTTTTTTTTATACTGCCTAATTCTAATAATACTGGGTGTCTCAAGAAATGAATGCACTGTTAGAAAGGTGATAACTTTGGTCACAAAAAGGTACTGAAGAAGGTAAATGCTCATATAAAATCTTAAGCAAATAGGAATTTTTTGACGTATGAACGTATAGATTGCGCCATGCACACGTCTGTTTTTATCTGCTTTTTTGATGTTTAGAACTTGACAACGACGTGAAAGACACGTAGCATGCGAGTTTAGTGATTACAGAATTTAAATGTGGGCAGCAGACCTATTTTCCGAAACGGATTCTGGGGACTGATGAAGCAACATTAAAGCTGAATGGAGAGGTTAATCAGCATAACTGCAGCTACTGGGCGGCGGAAAAGGCTATTGGCCAATGGCGTATACCCCGCGGCATATCGCGGGCAGTGACTTCAGGGTATCGTGGGTCAGATAGCCTGCTATAGGCAAATTATAGCAGCTATGCCACGGGGCGTAGCCCTGCTCATGGCGGACATAAATACCCGTTACGAGCGTACCAGGGTGGTCTTTTTTGTGGTAGTACATGGCAGTTCTGCTAATTGCAAACTCATTTGGTGTTGCTTCTTTCATCTCGCAATTGCATGATTTATTGCACTGAAAGACTCCGCAAAGTAACGCTTAGTTTGTTTATGTTCCGAACTCAAATATGTCGTCTTTGTAAGTAGTAGCGTCTGTGGCGACGTCGGCTGCGTCTGTGGCGACGTCGGCGACGTCTGTGGCGACGTCGGCGACGTCGCTGGTGACGTCAGCGTCGGCCGACGTCGGTGACGGGCCGTCGCTGACGTGTCGCAGCGTCGGCGACGCGTCGCCGAAGTATAACATAGGCCTTAGTCTCAGACACAATCCAAATTTCTAATTCGTAAGCAATTCCTATGGTGTTGTTGCTACGGTAGAAGTGGTTCAGCGCGATTCAGCATTAAGGTACAGCGTAAAAACGTAGTATGCAATCTCTACTGCATCATGAGCAAGGGTGACCCCAGTCGAGTCTCTTAGCAGGAATGTTCAAAATCTTTGCTGCTACACTTCACGAAATAGGCTTTTCGACCGAAAGCTTCACTGATAACGAATCACTAAATGGTCATTAAATAGTGCAGCAAAGCATGGTTTTATCACTTAGATACGTCATTTAGACTCCACGACTCGACCCATCCCGATCGCCTTTCCCACTCGCTACCACATTAGGCCTCGTGCATAATTCCGTCGCCACGACGAGCTTTGCAGAGCGACGCGAAAGCATGTGGAGTTCCCAATGCTCGTCGCCCTGCAAGGAAGCGCCACAACGATAAGCCCAGGACCAACGCTAAACACCGCGCGCTGCGCGAAAAAGTATGCCATGCCCGGATGGGCACGGGAAGCCATCGCGCATGCCGACCGCCACTGTTGCGGCGCCTGCAGCGAAGTTCCCTTTGGCTACTCGGCCGCGCGCGGCGGAACGGCCATGAACTGAGCGCCGCGATGGAATAGTGACGATGGTGGTGCCGGCCTCCGAGTATTCGACGAACTGCTAGGCAAGCGGAAATTATGGTTTCCAAGATTCCCGAGAAATCGAAATTCTAAGGCTATTTGGAGAACGAAAGTCTGGGAAAGTCATACTCATAATCATATCAGAGACTGACACATCCATATGATTGTGTGGTACATTTTTGCATTAACCGGAACTCGTACTCGTACTTCCTTTCTCGGGTATAGCTGTTCTCTTGCGGTACCTAACCAAAGAGCGAGATCTAGATGGAAGCGCCACCTCCGAGCAGCTTCGAAAAGATATTCCCAGGTTTTCATGACTTAAGGTCTCCACATTGGACTAGTGAAGGCTAAAAGGATAACTTGCAGTGATACACAGTACCCACTAACCTGGTCAAGAGCGCAAATCGCTGTTGATTAACCAAGAGAATGTAGTCCAACGAGTTGTAGGTGACCACATAGCACTGTGATAACCAACCTAACGGAAACTTCGCGGAATCTGGCAACGGCGGATCCTAAACGTGCTCGATTTAAAGAGGCACAATAGGACTGCACACAAAGTGACACCTTATAACTCTTCTATGTGACACGTTTCAGTTCAATGTGGAGCGTACATCAGCGAAAGACACACACACCTACAACTCGATAGAAACGGCGAAAAATGAAAAGAAGTGCAACACCGCCCATTTTTCAGAATGCGGAATGTCCAGCGCATCCATCGAGAGGAGTGGATTAGCGCCACCTGCATGCCCATAGTTTAACGCGAGACTGAGCAACGTAGGATTCGCCCACACCGAGTAGGAAAGTTCTTACTAGGGTACCAAGACTTCAAATCGTTACCGTAGGAAAAATTGTTGCTGGACCACCGCGTCTTCAAACCAGTGCTCGCACGACGCCAATCAATAACCGAGCTAGGGAAGAAGGAAAAACGGCACTAGTTAAAAGTTCCGACTCCACCGACAAGACTTCGGTCGGAAAATTTTTTTTTTCGCTGAAACTTCGTCTAGGGGGGTTATTTGAGGTGCTGATCACGAATCTGGCATCCGTTTTTTGTTTTACGCTGGAATATGGTAGGTTACGGAAGGTACGGGTGACTAAGGTAATGGTTACCGATTTCGCCAAAACTCCGGCGTAAAACGAAAAACGGATGTCAGATTCGTGATCAGCACCCCAAATAACCCCCCTAGACGAAGTTTCAGCGAAATCGGTGACCCTGCCTGGACCACCCATGTTAACGGTATGGGTGGTCTCCGACCGAATCGTGAAAAACGGATGTCAGATTCGTGATCAGCACCCCAAATAACCCCCTAGACGAAGTTTCAGGTAAAAAAAATTTCCGACCGAAGTCTTGTCGGTGGAGTCGGAACTTTTAACTAGTGCCGGAAAAACTAAAGCTCTATATTGCTCGAGGGGGTTTTGGATGAAACAATTCGAGGATAAATGTTATTTGGCGGCTCTTCACTGCTAGCCTGTAAGGCTGTTCACGTTGTATCGCCAAAACCCACTGTGATTTGCTTGACGGTACATTAAACAGATCGTCATAACGCATCACCAAATGCGAATTCTGTAACCCTAGAGACGAAATATGATCAGATGCAGCCATCTACGGGTTAGATGCGCATCGAAGCCGTGCTTCCTGCTTCCAACCTCTCCAGACATCCCTGTTTTAGGTCCCTCCCCTTGGAAGGCGGTTGCTAGTAAGAATCACCTCACAGTTTTCACTAGTTCCTTGAGCATTGCAGGGCTTAGGATGCTCTAGCCATGTTATCTACTAATGCATAGATGAATGCTTGCAGCAACGTAACGTAGGCTGATCTACCTTACGGCAGTTCTTGAGAAGTAAAACAACATCTTTCTCCCAGTTGAAGAACTATACTCATGGTCAGTACGCTCAGAAACTGTTGCTGCACCGTTTCGAGGAATTCTCGCAGTGGAAGCGTCACTAATTGAAGGGAATGCTTTGAAAAAAAGGTCAACTGGTCCTGCATCAATTATGCTCATTTCCTTAAAAAGATTAAGATCTTTGGTCAGTTTCCTTAACAGTACAGAACAAAAACCCCTTTTCAACATTTGGGTACATAGGTACTTGCGGGATATGAAGCTGGCAAGGCTTTAGCACTGATTCGAAGACGAAGTGAACGATTGTTCTTAGGGTAACGGGTTGAAAACGTGGTAGACTAGTAAGAACGTCGTGTTCCCAGCCCCTCCTCCCATCCTAGAATGATGAAAGGCTTCGAATCGAAGTTACGTATTTTCGCCGACGCTGGCACTACATCCAATCCTGGTAAACTGAATAAGTGAGCCTCTGCTAGAGAAGTACGATCTAGATGTACTTGTAAGCCGCAACCTGTTCTGTAAATTCCCAATCGCGAACGCCGGCTGGCTGTTCCGAATCAGGTTGATCGGCTTCGTCGCTGCTGGTACTCACGCTTCTCTTCACAAAACGATCTGAAACGATGTTGAGGTCCTTCTTATGACCTTCAATAAGCTCCGTTACAGTTGCCTTTCTTGACCTCACTGCTGCCGTTTTGAAGAAACAGGCACTCACGTGACTCCTCACGCTCGCCGCCTAGTAGGTAGCTCTTCACTTTCTCGGCTAAGTCTTTGTCAAGATTCAGGCTCTGCTCTAGCGTGAACGAAACGGCCATAAAACCAACTGCGGCAGACCACACAGCTGTCTCCCCTTCGGACGGATGTTCAAAACGTCCTGAAAATCCGCTGAAATAAAGCACCGGCCGCATAATCAAGCGATTGGCCATGTTTTATTCGTCAGATCACGTCTACGGTTGGTAATAAGTGCAAAGCACCGCGAAATGAGAGTCTGAGGCTTCAGCGCGATAGCACCGAACGATCAGCTGCTCGTTGCCGGAGAACTGGTCCGCTTGGCATAGTGCCGAGGCGGCGCGCGGTTTTTCGTCGTGTCGTCTCGTGCACTCCACGCCTCCCTGTTCGCCACACCCCGGAGTCCCTTCCCTAGCCCAATCTGGAGACTCACTCTGCTCGTCTGACTCTCGCCGCTCGCGCGTGACGGAATTTTTCGGGGACCAGTTCACATGTAATCTCAGCTGCTACCCATTGGCGCTGGTCCACGCTAGGATGCCCGTGGAGCGCGAGAGGCATCACGGTTGTGGTGTCTAGACATTCGAAGTCGACTGGGATTAGAATGTAGGGCAACCTCACTGGACTTCCTTCCTGCGAATCAAGATACTTCAACGCGCAATACGGGTGAGAGACGACTCCTCCTACGTCTGGTCATGTTTGATATACGGCCTACGCCAGGATAGAATGTTTCCACTCTTGGAGGTGACGCGCCCCTTTTGCGCTAGAACAGGAGACCTCTAGTAAGAAGAAACGTGGGAAAAACGCATCACCATAAGAAGGCAAATGACAGTGAACGTCCTCTCCGTGCCTATTCAACTCCACTGTTCTTCCTGGTTAATCTACGACAAAAAAAATCGAAAATCTACGACATGGGTAAAAAGAATGAACATGATGTGTGCCGCTCGAGGGAGACTAGAGAATGTAACGGATGGAGACAGACGCATAGTGGAGGAGGCACAGCGAGTTCCGAGCTTCGTGACGTTTGAGGACCAGAGTCGATTTTGGTCGGGCAAATTCGTCAGAAGCAGGTAATTCGGTCACGCAATCCGCGTCGATGAGAACCACTGACTGATAGCTGCAGTTGGCTGGATTAGATGGGGTGTCAAGAACACTGGGACACACCTCAGCAAGTTGTTAGTCTTCACCGAGAATGTTCTGAACGTCACATATGACGTCCTTCTCGTCTCTCGAGCCCGCACAAACAGAGCCGTTGCGTTCGAGCAGCACTGCAGAAGGCGATCTGGTTTCGATTCGACGAGCAGCTTCGCCTATGGGGTCGCGGCTCCACGTGCGACCAGTACGCGCCGGAGTAAGCTGCTCCTGCGAAAACCGGCATCACAGGCCACCCACCCCGGCTGCACTCTCAATCTGCCCAGCTTCCGTATGCGAGCGGGCTCGCCGAAACGAACATTGTCCCGCTGAAGTGGTGTGGCTCTGTTCAAGTGGGACCGCTTTGAGAAGTGCAGAGCGTAGCACAATGGGAGCCCATGCAGGGCCGTCAGTTGGAAAAGGCCTCCACTGCCCGAAAACGGTGAGATCTCTGCGCCACTCTTTTCTGCGGCGACAAAAGCTTCCTACTTCTGCAGGCGTGAAACGATTCTGTTTATCTTCTCAAGACTGTCCATCGTCACAACGAAGCAAATGAGGAAAGAGGAGAAAGGCATTGAACCGCCTCCTTGGAATGCGCCGCGCACACATAATCATTATGGTTGTAGGTATCATTTGTGTGCCATATTCCTATAGAATAAGTCAGATGTTGACAGATCGGCGACATCCCTTCAGAATGGGTTGTGGCTTGAGCCATTTCAAAACGTAAAGAAAGAGCTCAGTTGAGCATTCGAAAATGAGCTATTTCCGTAGCTTGAGAACTCGACACTGTCCGGTGTTGATCCGATGTACTTGAGAGTTTTGCAAATCTAAAGCATCGGAATCTCCACGTTCAAATCTCCTACATCGGCGATAAGATTAATCCTGGCGACCGGAATCGAGGCACAAGCTTTCGCATTCGATCCGGGTTTCGCATTTCGGTTACGGGTAGTCACGTTCCCTTCTCTATGCAATCCTTAGTGCAGCCTTCGCAGAACACCGAATGGCATGTATGTAGTACCCGCGAGTCCCTATCGTCTCACTTTGGCACGTCAGGCACTCATGCACAGAGGTATTTCCGGTCGATTAAAAATTGTTGGCATTGAGTTCACCATGGGGGAGATTCAGTGCTGCAACTGATCAGTGTGGTCCAGTTCCTGGGAACACGTCTCCAGATCTTCTGTCCGTACACCAATCGCATAGGTCGTGCAGAGCCTACCAAAGAAAAATAGCAGTCCACATAGTGTAGATACTCCAAGAGTTATGTGTCAAAACAGCAGCGTTTTTCACGGCCGAGTCGAAAGGCCCTCCACTCATATCCCCTTCGGAATTTGCCATGTCACCAGACTTTTCTGGGACGGTAGGTTTCAGTTATGTATTCAATGTACTACTTTAGGCTGCACATCTTAGAGGCTACTAAGAGTGGGATTTTCGGGAGAAGCAGGAGACGTGGCGCATTCGACAAAAGATTGCTTGGCATACCCTAATTCTCCACCCCGGTTTGTCTTAGGTTCCCCCAACTGCGTAAGCTGCGGGGTGTCCGTCGCGCTTTTCACCTCTCGTTTTTGCTGCAGCGTGTGTGCCCACCCTCCTCGCGCTTGTTGACTCGTCGGTTGGTGGAGGCGGCGCGTCGTGATTCTTCCCCAAGCCTCACCCGACCCTGCGGCGATGGTCACCGTCTCGTCTCCGTGACAGGTAAGGTGGAGAACTTGTGCTGGAGGTGTGCTTGCGTCGGTCGTCTGACTCAACTTGATGGCGTCTCCAGCAGCGCTAGGGCTGCGCTAAAACATAATGTGGCTGCGGAGATGGCTGAGGGCACAGATTGAGGGCGATTGCCAACTTACACATTTGGGGCCGCATCGTAGAATTCCTTTGGATACTTGGACAAGGCTTTTTTGGGCTGTTGAAGAGGAGGAATAAAAAGTGCTTTGCATGAACATAGGTGAAATGCACTTAGGAATCCATATGAGTAGAGGGATATTTTGTCCTTTTGCGGAATCGAGCCTCTTCCGGTGCTGCAACACATCACTGCTGCGAATTCAGTGCATCGATGTAGCACTGGGAACGCTTCGTTTCTCTTCTAACTCTTCCACGTCAGAGGCACGGCCGACCTAACAAAACCTAGTAAGCACAGAGTAGAACTCTATGCTGCTGTGTTCATTTCCCTCCAATATTTGGCTTGGCCGGTCTATTCCACAAATTTGTACGCCTACGTGCGACGTTCTTTTATAAAGATAAAGAGATTGGGGCGGCACGGTTATGGCTGCAAAACCAGCTGTAATTTCAGCAGAAGAAGACACCAACGGGCGTGCCTTGAAAATTGGTGGCGTATGTGCTCAGCTTTATATCTTTCTTGCTGAAGCAGATTTTTGTAAACTTTTAACAAATTTTAACAAATTTTAGTAACCGTATTTTATTTCTAATTTAAGTGTCAAAAATTTACTCAACGGTCAGTAGGATAGAAAACTTTAGAAAATTATACAGATTTGTAGAATTGCGCATGTTTGAGACTATTATTTCCTAACACATGGTTGAGACCGGCTTCTCCACTGGTCCTCTTCGTCGGCTTTTGAAGCAATATTTATGTCAAATTAGATTTTGTTCGAAAAGTGAGTTTAATGCTACGGCTAAATCGCATAAAAATGGGCATCGAGCTGCTCTTATTTTGAGTTTGTCTGAAGCTGAACCGTCCCACTCAAGTGGACATTTATGCTTTGTTTTACCTTGATTGGCAGGTGGATTTCCGCTGTACTCGGTTCCAGATGATATTCCTGCTCGTCTACTGGCTTGGTTGGGCTGTAGCGGAGGCCGCTTCGCACAACTGTCCGCATCCGTTTATCCCTGAGAACGGTCACGTCGTGTTCGACGCGCCGGCACCTTACGCTCCGCACACCGTCGCCAAGTACAGGTACGGTGTATCACCCCTTGCATGACCTGACGACGACTGCACTGCGGTGCTCTCTGAGCGCTGATCGAAAGATCATCGACAAGACCTTCGGTTGTTATGAGGCCAACGCGCGAATTCATTGATGTCAAGAAGCAAAGCAATGCGATCGACGACTCATAGCGCGGAAACCCCTGGTTTTCGCTGAGTTCGTTCGGTGTCCACATCCCCAACTTCCCTACCTTTCATAGCGATCTAGTCGCAAGATGACGCAAGCCATAGCCGATGCAGACTTCTGCCTGGTGAGCGCTACCGAACACTTTGTTCGTGATCTATTTCACCCGCTCTCTTCAATTCACTGATATCCGTCATGAATCGGAGCCTTCCGAGATCTCCGTTCTTGAAGACCAAATTTCCGGCCTTGATAGTTTTTCTGCACTTCCGAACACCCCTTTTGCAAACCATTCTGGTAATGCAGATAGCAGATATAGTCGTTTGGTATTAGAAGTGTGGCAACTTTTTTATATGCTTTTCAAGAGGAGTATTCTCGTACTACGATAGCTTACGCTAGAGGCTGATTACAAGAGTCTTCAGAATGATTTATTACCGTCCAAGCCACCAACATGTCTCGGGAAAGCGCTAGCAATCTGCTTCCTAGTACTTGAGCAGTTCACAAAATAGGACATTTTTTTCCCGAGAAATGCAGTAAATATGGTTTTCCCGAAACAGGCAATTTCACAGCGAACAAGTAACAAACACTAACAAGTAGCCGGCTACCAACGGCCCCAGGAAGAGTTCTAACCATACCTCATTAAGCTGCCTTAGAGCTCTAAGCCACCGCTAACAATGACATCCCTCTGCTCAAGAACCTCGAATGGCGCTCATCGTCGTCGTCGATATCTCCCGTGTTCTCCTTCAAACCTGGGCTTTCCAGAGGCTAGTATGTACGAGCTGCAGTCAACAGGAGGAATCAAACCATGTTGCGGCAGGACCCTCGTGGACATTGCAGGGCTTCTGCAGACCACCTCACTATTGTGTGGGCAGCTCCTTGTTTAGTCTAGCAGCTTCAAATTTGCATCTTGCATTGCGCTGTCAAATTCGTAATATCTACCGTAATCTCCAGGAGTTCACGTAATGGTGTGCAGATGGTCAGGCAGCTTCGCGATTCGATCACAATGTCATTTAGTTTTTGGACTGCATTGTTGCTGGTATTTTGCCGTTAGCCAGCAGCTTCCTGATCTTACCATTACGCAGTTAAAACGGCGGATCCACATACCATATCAGTTTTGATCCCAACTGCTGGTTCTTCCCTTTCTAGGATTCAGGTGACTTCTTCAGTTTCAGCTGTGCGGCCGGGTTCGAGAAGGTCGGCGGGACCGACGAGCGGATCTGCTCCTCCTCGGGCTCGTGGAGCGGCGAAGCGCCAGTTTGCGCCATAGACGTCGCCGCCGGAAAACCGGCTTCTCAGGCACGTCCACATTTGCGCCTCCAAACAGAGTGCTTTTGGGAACAGAGGCCAGCCCGAGCCATTTCAGTCAGTGAAGGTCACTTTTTAGTCGTCCGGCAGTTCGGCCTACTCCTCCTCTCGTGGACTCTGCACTGTCACCGATCACACGCAGGGATCATGGTGGTTGGTTTTAGATCCCTTTCTAAAGTGAAAAAGCACGAATAAATGCGGCACATGCGAAGGTAAAAGCAGAGAGCTGTCGGTTGTGCTGTGCTTCTTCGTGATCTGTTGGTTACTATAGCACACCCGGGGGTAAACTACAGGACCAGCCCTGATTTTTTCAGAGTAGCCTAGAGCTCAGCAGCGTCACCATCGTGTTTTCTGACGGCAGAAAACTTCTATGCTAAATTTTCGGAGGGATGCTTTCTTGTTTCAGGATACCAAGAACTTTCACTGAAAAGTAGGCGAAGCCACAGGGCCACTTTAAATTATCTCACGCGCAGGGATTTTGTGCCCAAGATAAGGCATGAACAAATCAAAAAGGCTAATTGAAGTACTACTCTCATTACTCTACAATTATGCTCAAATCCACCGAGCTCTTTAACTTTGAACAAGCTCAACCCGACGTCCCTCATGTAGGCGGCTTTTCAAGCACAAAGCCGCTGTTCAAATGGGGAGGTTCCGCTACTGCATCAGGATCTGCTGAAAGATGCGCAGGTCTACAGGACAGGCAGCAGACGGTCGTCCTAGGAAGTTATCTTGAAGAGATGAGAGCCGCCCAGTCTGCATGGCTTCCGATAGCACCCACTCCGAGACCGAGCTGTGATGTCATCTGAACCCCTCAAAGCGGGCGAACTACGTGGCCTCATTCTCAGTCCACATAGCGTCGATCAAATTGTGAAGCATACACTTCGTCCGACAGACGACTATAAGACGGTAAGGCTCAATTTCCCTCTTGCACACTTGTGCACAGGGGTGCACAGGGGTGCGCGTTAAATTTTTTCGATAAATTTTTAACGATTATTATTTGACGATTTTTTGCGTTAAAATCACTAGATTCTAAGTTCGTTAAATAAAATTTTCCTTAGCTACAGCTACGTGGATCTATTTTACTATGTGAAACCAGATGTTTTCTTTACGGATTTTTTTTAACGCCATCCACATGACAATTGCATACATGACCACGTCTTCATCTTTACAGCAAATAGCAACAGTCTATATATCATCACAACCAAGTTTATAAACGAGACGAGTCATTAAGATTCCAAAACCAAACAGTAACAACGGCTTCTAGAATAAAAATTTTTCTATGCCTCGCTCCATTAGCTGGTGAAAAGTTGTCTAGCTTCTGATGAACGTTTTGAGTGGTCTCATTTGTCCTGACAAAACTTTTTACAAAACTTGCGCTCTCTAAGCAGTCTTTTACAGCACACCATTCTTCTATACCAGCATAATTGTTTTAGAAAACTACAGAACGTTTTATTGAAGAATTCAGGTCGGGCAGTGACCGCAACGAATTCCTTGGTGCATTCCTTCTTTGGAGGGGATTTCCGAAGTCCATGGATCAGCCTGTTTCACAAAGTGGTTCTTTTGTCCCACGAGGTCGTATTCTTACTGCAGACGACAGTAGAGAGTCAAATGAACAGCCACGCACCGTTGACCAAGGTTGATCGAACCGAATTCCACTGCACTGAGTGATGTTGTCTGTGCCACCCAAGCAGCGCAGATTATTTCAGTTCTTAAACTTTTTCTCATTTGTCTTCCGAAGGAAATACATAAGGAGCACGCGTATTTAAAGGGGCGTTTTTCGCCCTTTCTAGCAGTGGTCAATCATCTCTTTATCGTTCCTAATTCTTCCAAATAGAATTCGCCACTCTCTATTACTCTTTACAACTTTTCAGCGGTTGATCACTCTGGTATTCCTCTTGAAGCACCTCTCATACTGTTCTGCGCATTCGCTTGAGGTTCCAGTGTGCTTTGGGATCCTCAATTTCTTCCCATTTTCGTAGAGCGCATTTGGGATTGATCAACGGTATTATAGTAAATTCGCAAGCTAGACAAAAAATCCACAGGCATAAAGAAAAATTTTTGCTAGAGATAGATCGGTACCTTCGAAGATATACCTTTTTCGTAGAACTTCAAAGAGAATTTTATGCTGCATGTAAAGTACCAGTTTGTGGACTGAGCTCATATACAGAGTATCTTAAAAGAATGTATACACTGTTTGAGAGACAATAACTTTGCTCACAGTAAAGGTGCTGAGAAATTTAAGGGCTCATAAAAAGCCTAAAAAAAGAGAAGCCTAAAAAATAGAAATGTTCTTACATATGAGCGGCATGGAATGTGCCATGCACTCGTCTGAGCCCTTGAATTTTACACACGATTGATTGTTTTTGCTTGAATACTTTTCATAATTTCTTCACAATGTGGGCGTATCGACTGATTTGTGCTTTTTAAGGTTTAAAACTTAAAAACACTCTACGGCTCACGAAAAGTGCAGGTGTCCAAGAAATGCGGGCGTTGTTTGAAAGATTCCAACGTTGCTGCTAGTGAAGCTTTTGCAAATGTTTGAGACTAATACGGAAGCACAGGGTAACGAGATTTTTGGGTGGGTAAATATTGCGCCATTCCTCCCCCCCCCCCCTCCCCCCTGTATCCCCTTATTTTAGACTCGACTGATTATGCTTGGGCTGAATGCTTGTTACAGTCTTGTCACTACGTGCCCACATTAACCTGTGATGTGCTTCCTTTAAGGTTTAGAACTTGACAATCACGTGAAAGATACGTGACATGGGAGTTCGTTGATAGCACAATTTAAATGTGAGCAGGAGCCCCACTTTCCAAGACGGATTCCGTGGAGTGATGAAGCAACATTCAAGCTGAATGGAGAGGATAATCGGCATAACTGCAGCTATTGGGCGACGAAAAATTATAAAAGAAGCACAGTACAGGTTAATATGGCCAAATAGTAACAAGATTGTACCAAGCATTCAGCCCATGCGCAATCAATGGAGTCTGCAATTGAAGGGTTCAGGCAGGTGCATGGCGCAATTTTGCCTATTTGCACATCACAGAAATTTTTTACTTTGTGCTTATCAATCGAGTCTAAGAATTCAGAGGAGTGCACGGCGCATTCCATCATACGTCAAAAAATTATCTTCTTAAGTTTTCATATGAGTCATTAACTTTTTCGGTACGTTTACTTCGAGCAAAGTTGACGCTTTTCAAGAGTCAGATGCTATGCAGGGTTTTGGGACATCTTGTATATTATTTGGCGAAGAGTGGCCATCACCATTTCCTTTTTTATTTATTTTTATTGATTTCATGTGCACACGTTCACTTTTTCACGTGTATACTGACTGTGCTTTACCCAAAGAAAACTGCCAAGAGAGCCCTCGAAGAAGACGAAAAGGTTAGGCAAGATCTTTGACGAAGATAAAAAGCGAAGCGTACCAGCAGCCACGCTCCATCAATTAGGCTGGGCTCAGCGTTGCCTTAGGGTAATCCTATTTGTTTGTTCCATAAATAATGTCGTTTTTTCACAAATTTCCAAATTAATTTATTTATATTAACAACAAACATCAGTCGATGATATATTGACCATTTTGTTGGATGGACTTTGGCCATCTTTCACCAAGTTGAAAAATTCTACTTTTGAGCCTTGGTTTCTCGAAGCGAAGAACTGGTGCAATACATTTTTAGCAGCTTGGCCAAAAATTTTACCATTCAAATGGCTTCGGAGGGAAAAACAAAAACACGAAACAAATCTGATGTTGCTAATTCAAGACTTTAGGGTGAAGTTACGCAGCATCAGTTCCCAATTGAGCCCTGTTAATTTTTGACGGGTTTTCAAAGACGTGTGGGGGTGTGGCGTTATCATTATGGAACATCACGCCTTTGCGATTGACCAGTTATGGGGATCGTTTTTGGTTTCTTCGTTCAGTGTCGATAGTTGTCGACAGCAGACGTTTGAATTAAGAGCTTGATTTCTTGGATGCTGCTCAAAGTACACAGACTACACCCTCTTATAATCCCACCACGCAGAAAGCGTAATCTTCTTTTGCTGGATGTCAGTTGTGGGGCCGAATTTTGCTTGATCCATGATCGTTTTCGGACTGCGCTAACAATCCATGTTTGATCACCGGCTATGATTTTTTAGAAATGGGTCGTTTGGGCTGCGATTCAGCAAAGAATCGCGTGCGTTAATGCGTTTGTTGAGCTGGATTTCCTCTAATTCGCAAGGAGCGCAAACATCCTGTTTGTTCTCGTAACCAAGGTGTTGCGAGGGCAAGTAGGCGATTGAATTCGATATGCCCAGCTTCGCTGCCATCCCTCGGGTTGGCATACGCCGGTTATTTTCGACCAACGCCTTCATTTTGTCGTCACCAGTAGTGATTGTACGACCAGCATGTGGTGCGTCTTACACATTGAAATTTCCAGAGCGAAGGCGACCAAACTAACACTGACACTAGCGTTCAGACAGGCAGTCCTCACCATAAACTTCTTATTCCGAGCTTGCTCGATACTTTGGCCGTTTCGGAAGTGAAGCAACAAAGTATGCCGATAATACTCTCTTTGACTTTCCATTTTCAACATAATTTTTTTTTTAAACAGATTATTTTTCCTAATGATGCTCACTCTTTGATAGAAGATAGTCTGAAGTGTTCCTTTAAAATTATATAACAACGTAAGTGACGCAGTCACTTCTACATTGAAATACACACTACACGCCATCTATGTAAAACGACATTAATTCTCGTACAGCCCAATACAATCGTCGTCTTATGCTGCTTGAAGAATCCGTCCAACTTTACGGAAAACTCAGGGGTAGCTAAAAGGAGCCTTTTTCTCTCCTTGTTTCGTTTCTTACACTTATTTTTCTTCGTTTCCATAGTAGTGAAGCTCGGCTTAGCCGAGTATTTATTGATGACGTTTTGTTTATTATTATTTTTAATTTATTTTTGTACTTATTTTTTGCATTATTTGTGTTTTTACGCGTTTACCTTTCCTAAAACAACCCCATTCCTAAAATAAATACCACAAAAAACTTGTGAAAAAACTGACTGGTCAGGAAGCATAAAAAATTAATGCGTAGCAATCAAGCACGAGAAACGGCCTAGGAAGTCCAAAAAACATGGAACGTCTTCATCGAAAAATTGGGGCAAATGAATGGGTAAAGGTGCAAGAAGAAGATCAAGAAATCTCAAAATATGACAGGGATACCGACGGCCTCTTTCCACTGAATCAACAAAGAAAGGGTTTTCTCGGTAACACAACGATAAGCGAAAGGTCATCGCAAAAATTCGTTCAAAATGCATTTGCACAACGAGAAAGTAAAATTTCAAAGTGCAAAAATTCCAGTAAATTGCATTACTCCTAATTCATAATTTCAGTAATTTTATTCAGTTTGGTTAAAAATTTTGAACGAAAGATGCCGGTAAATCCGATGAAGCGGTAAATCGTTAGTCGCTAAACGCACACCCCCGATAAGCCCAAGCACTTTTGGAAAAGGGTCAGATGCGATTGTGGCTGACATTTGACTGCAAGCAGGAGTTCTGGGTCTCGGGTAGTCTGCGGACGAGAATAAAATGGAACCTTGATGGACATAGGGTAGAGGCATCACTGGAAAGATTGACGAAGGATGAGCGAGTGTTCTCCAGATACAGCACTGGAGGGAGGGTAATGGAAGTACCATGGCCAGGACCTTTTCCTGGATGTAGACGTGCTTCGCAGGAGTTCAGCTCGAGTGATGCAGTGAAGTGAAGAGCGGCGAAGACTAGTAGTCTTCACCGCTCTTCACTTCACTGTCTTAGACCACCAGAAGAGGCTTAGAGTTGATCTATGGTCATATGCCTGAAGATTTCCTTGCCACAAACCTGTTCTTCAGCAAGGTAACGCGCCCATATACATGTCTCAACCATCTACTGAGCAGTTCCACGTAAACAAATCATTCGGAGTTCGTTGTCAAGATCGTAATGGAGAACCTGTGTGCCGTTCTTCCACGCAAAGTGTATAGAAACAGAATCGTCTACTGCTCGCTTTCTCATCTCAAGGACCCGCTACTTGATGCATGCGCTAGTGTAGAGCAGACCGATATTATTGTTAACCTTATCAGCAGCGTGCCAGATATGTTAATGTTAAGGGCTGGGCACACTTCTGCTGCTTGACGCAGCTCCAATGATGAGGAATAGGGCAGAGAAACAGAGTGCGTGTCTCTGCGTCAGGGGCGGCGGCACGCTTATGGTACACTTCGCTTCAGCGTTGACGCCCAGCGTCAGCGCTGCAAGCGTCAGCTTCACGGAATGAGGTCGGTCATTCCGTGAAGCTGACGCTATCGCTCCTGAGCAAGAGATAAGATACGTAAGATAGGAAAGCCATTTCTTCAATCAAACCAGCCAACCGGTCAGCTGAGCGATGGTTGGCAGTGGTCCAATGCCAACACCAGAGAAAGAAAGAACGACCGCTCCTCACCGCAAACATGTCCAGAGCCTGAGAGCGACGCCCCGCCCCGTTTTTGACGCACTGAAGCCGCTGCCGAGTGTGCCCAACCCTTGTTTATTACGTCGCGAAAGGCAGACGCGAGAGAGAAGTAGGACAGCACAAACAAACAAACAAACATCAGAAAAATGCACAACCAAGCAAGAATTGGGTGTGGTCGATCTCCATGACTAGAGTCCGTCAAACTTAAGCAACATTGTTGATGCGTACCGCTTGAACTGGGATATGGAGTAAGCATTTGACAGGTTTTCCGTGATTCTTATATAAGCGCTACCTGCCCTTTGCGTAAAGAAGCAAGCACGAACTGATGATCTCGGACTACATAGGCAAGGCTATTTTCATTATACTACCTCTAGTTCGGGAAGGCATCAAACTATATAATTTCATAACCACAGCCATACTATGTAGGTTAGTGCAGAATTGTATGAACGGGACAAACATCAAATACCTTTCGCCGTGGTACGAGGGATGGAAGATCCAAATGTCTATTTCTGAACACTGCGTTGGGGATGTTGGAGTATAAGAAGCCTCCCATGCGAATAAATAATTTCCTAGTAAAATTGTTTTGGATCTTCTCAATTCTGGAGATATCTTTTATCCTACTAGGGTTGAATACTGTAGTGCTCGTTTCAACTAATGGGCGTATATAAGTCTTGCAAGCCCTTATTAAAAGAGCTCTGTTCTTTAAAAAGAAAGGGCTTTAAAATATGTGGGATGTACGCAGAAGCGCTATCCTACATCGGTTTTTCACATGTTCTGAAAAGTCTAGTTTGCTGCTGTATGTGAAACCAAGGTCTCTAAGGAAATCCACCGATGCGATGTGGAGACCATCCACTTCATATGTATGCTGTGCAGTTGACGGAGTGCTGCTAATACGCGTGAAACTCGTTTTGTGCGGAGCCAAGGGGAGTTGCCATTGTTTAGACCAGGAAACCAATAAGTTGATCTTCTTTGAAGACATAATTCATCACCAACACTATCAATGGCCCTGTATATTTTTACATCATCTGCACACATGGCACAATCATAAACATTACGCAAAATTTCTGGTATTTCCGAAGTAAAAATGTTAAACAGTATAGGCGATAATACCCCAGCTGAGGTACTCCACTTGTTATATGTTTAACTTCGGAGAATACATGTCCAATTTTGACTTGAAACGTTCTCTCATATGTAGGATTTTGAGCGTTGTTTCCATCAAAGGCGATCCAGCCAAACAGCGCACTTCTCTATCTGTTCAGATTTTCTGTTATTAATCGCGGGTTTTCTGAACTGACCCGAACCGGTCTACTAAAAGTCCACGCCGTCCTGCACTGACAAGATGGCCTGTCTGGAACTCTTGCATAGAGGCTATCAGCTGCGAGAGACACGGCGGTGACATTAGTAAGCCTTGGTAGTGCACTCTTAGGCTACTTTTGGAAAATTCATGAGGTAACCTCATAGCTTTGTGCCGTGTTGCAATCATTTATCTCTATAATCTTCTAAATCATATTTAACTGCACATCGAAGAGGCTCTACTTGCAGGAGCAGTGGTGAAGGTAGCGTTCGAGAATTTGGGCGAAGGTCGTTCTTCGTACACATAACGAACTTCGAATTCAGCGCTACCCATTTTGAGGCACCTTGCAAATTATAAAAATTCATTTTTTTGTTTTATTTTTTCGGTAGTAACGCAAGGCGGGCATGTCGGCGATGGAGGATAAATTCTTGCTGAAATGGCAACGCAACGATTATTGGATTCTATTTGTGTTTGGATCCTTCAGCTGACGCACATTCTCCGAGAGGGCAGGGCTCTGACATAGCTACTGGTTCCCTGCGAACTCTGTATTTCATGCTGTCCAAAGTTTCTACTCTGCCGTTCTGAATATGAGCGTGACCTCTTGTAAAAAAAACAGAGGTCCACGATGTAAATTCTGCTTGTAGTTGTATTCATCCTGTTCACTATTCCGCTGCCATGCCTTCTACGGTTGCTCGCAAAGGTTTTTTCTAAGCTTCTAGTTTTCTAGGATTTTTTGAGATTTTTCCCTATTGACCAGATCTAAATAATTTTGTTATGAAAATTTCGGTCTGCTTAATTGTTAAAGAAGTGTCCTAGTAAGATTTCAAGCTTATAGGTTTCATGCTTGTTAGCAAAGTCTAATGTTTAATAAGGGCATCAACCCTGTGGAGGCGAATAGGGGACATCGTAGGTGCCTCCTACACGTTACGTTGACGTTACGTAAGCTTTTCTAGTTTTTCTTCAGCTAAAAACGGAATATTTTTACATCGGAAGCAGAGTTACCCGGTAGTGACATCGTAGCTCGTTGTGCAGCCCATATACAATAGTCTGTCTCCATGATATGTCTATGAGCAGAATTGCTTGCGCGCTCCAAAAAGCAGTTCCATCCTTTTCCGTCGCACACCTCTGGACAATAATTCATCATCAGTGAGTGACGATAGCAATGCCTTATATATTGTTACTGTACTTGTTCCGCAACTGAGTACTGGTCAAAATGGTGTTAGGAAGGAAATCCCATCGATGTGGTAGGGAAAATGATATGCATGAAGTGCGCGTAATTTACTTGCAGTCCTTTCACGCTGTTCGGAACATTCCCCGGGGGAATACTTGGAAAAGCAGTAAAAGTGTTTGTGTGAAGGCACGCCGTGAAGTGGGTGGCAGCTTACAAGGGAAGGCTCTGAATGGGGAGGAGTCATATAGTGAGAATCCCCACCCTTCAATTATGATACAAATGTGTTTATTTGTAGTCAAGTCGTTAAACCCAAGGAGTAGGGGGTCCTTGAAGTCACAATGGAATACGGCACATAACGAGTTGGGGGTCTTGTACGCCAGCCATGCCTCCGCCGGCAAGCGGATCAAAGCGCAGTGGAAGTGCTGTTGCTTCATGCGAGGAAGGTTGGGGGTTTGGTTCTTGTGCACTGCTGCATTTTTGCATTTCGACTGACTGGTTGAGATTTGGGGGATTCTGACGCCTATAGCATTTTCAGACGCTTTCTGCGCATTTTCCAGCTGTACGCTGTAAAGAGTACCTTTCTTGCGACCTGTTTATTACTGACCGGATTTTTAACCTCAACGTATTCGTCAACTTCAAGTTGATGTGCTTCGAAGTCCTTGAGCATGCTGGCCATCCGTTCGGCCAACTTGATTTCTTCATTCCAATGTTCCTTTCTAAAGGTGGGCCACACTTCAGCGTGAGCAGGTGGATCACCACTCGAGCGACATTGTTGGTGTTAGGTTTACAAAACCTCCAGCAAACCTCTGATTTCTAGGTGGCAAGCAAAGATGAGGGGGAGAGTATTTCGATGCCGTTGAGCTTAATTTGCAGAGTCTACAGACCTCGTTTTTCATGTTAACCACCTCCTATGTCACGTTTTGGCCTCTTTTGAAATTCCGAACAGGATGGTTTTTCCCGAGATCATTGGTCCATGTACGGAAACAAACTGTGAGGAGCTTGAAGCCTTTATACGCTGCCCGCATCGTGCACAGTGCAGCTTCACGCACTTTGTACCTGTGTATCACTAATGTTGCACATTTCTACATGACTCGCTGCCCCCGTTCAGACATACGCTTCATACCCTTCCCTTGTTAGTAAATTATTTTCCATTTAATCCTTTTGGCGTTTATGAGTGATATTTTTCTAAAGACCCTTTCTTCATTATCATACGTCTGCAAGTAAAAAGAGTTCGTATTCGGTAAACAATTATTTTTATCTCCAGCTGGAGGGTTGTCCACTGGGCTTGCTTTGTTTAATTTACCAAGAGATTTTTTCTTGCAGGGAGGTCGATCTGCTAGGCTCCTATACTGTGCACGGTATTGCGATTCGCCTCGGCCATCAGTCTACGCCAGTCCTCAATGTCTATCTCATTCAAGATGACGGGGACCTCCTGGTAAGAAATTTGCCGCGTTCAAATTATCGACCCTGCTGATTTTCCGATAATTATCTGCTAACAGGGTTAGCAGATGTGAGCTACTGCAGCTGCAGCAATGCTCTGCCTGTGTTTCCAGCAATGCAACACCAGCAGCTATTCATTCCCCGAAAACACCACTGTCTACGTCGGCTGCGAACTGGCTCAGGTGCAGAGGGTCCGAATAGTGGCTGAGAAGCGGCTGCACCTCTGTGAAGCCAGAGTCTTTGCCACAAATGCAGGTAAAGAAGGTTCCACGCTCCTATTAATGTAATTAGCATTATTAGAATCCTTGCTTCTTCATCAGCCGTTGATTGCTTGTTTTTTTGCAAACTGTGTTGCTTTCTATTTTGCTTCCTAAACGAAAACGGCATGCAATGCACCACGCATTTCGCGTTAGGCCTCGTGCATACTTCCCGTCGCCGCGATTGAATCGCGGCGATGAGTTTTGCAGAGCGACGCGAAAGAATTTGAATTTCTCTGTGCTCGTCGCATCGCCCATCGCTCTGCAAGGGAGCGCGACGGCGATCCGTCCAGCATCAACGCTAAACACCGCGCGCGGCGCGAAAAAGTATGCCATGCCCGCGATGGGCGCGGGAAGCCATCGCGCATGCCGACCGCCACTGTTGCGGCGGCCGCGGCGAGGTTTTCTTTGACTATTCGGCCGCGTGCGGCGGAATGGCCATGAACTGAGCGCCGCGATGGCATCGCGGCGATGGAAGTATGCCCCCGGCCTTAGCGCGTTTTTGTTGCGAAGGCGTCTCAAAGCGTATCTGGCCGCACAGTCACGAAATAGCCAACCAAGCCTTCTTGTGCGAGCCCAAGTGATGTAGACTCTACCGCTTCCCCCAGTATGATCTGAAGTTCACGCGGATCTCTCTACTGCTCGGTGCATTCCGTCTCAAATCACCCGAAAGGGCAATGCCAGGCGGAGCGAGGGTCCTGCGAATGGTAGGTGTTGATGTCTGCCGAGCGATTAGCACTAGACCGGCGCCAGCCCGTTGTCCAGCTCTCTGTTATGGTCGCACCGGCGGAGCCTGAGGGAGAGACAGCGCAGTAGCGACGAGGGTCGCTCGCCGCCGCGGTCCTGGTCCCGACCTCGTGCTCCTCCACGCCTCCACATATGCAAACAGCTATCGCACAAACGGACCGCGCGAAGTCGACACCTGCGCTCGTCCGGTGGCTTTCAACTCGCGCTGAATGGAACCCGACGAGGAGATGATCCCCACGGCACGACCAGGCATCTGCTCCCGCAAGGGATGTCGATGAAACAACTGATTTGGAGTGCTCAGATAGGTGCTCAGATGGGCAGGCTGGTCCAGGCATGTCCAACGTTGTAGGGTTCAGGGTCGTCATTGGAGCTTGTGGAGAAGTTGAAGGCTGCACATGTCGTACTTCCATGAAACCGACGAAAGGAAAGGACATGGTGCATGCTCTTTTACGCCTCTTCCTAATGTTGCAGTCTTTATGAGCTTAGTACTGCTTTCATTAAGGAACTATTCCGTATAACAGTAGCATGTTATTTCTCTGCGTTCCAAAGGCCAAAAGTTGAGATCCATGTTGAAGGGATGTTTCATGCAAATGTCAGACGTGCGGTAAAAAGCGACAACGTTTTTTTCTGGTTTTGGATTTTTCGATGCAGATCCAGAAAGCGCTCGAGGAGCTGTTCCGGCTAAAGCTTTCACATATGATTAAAATTACAGTAATTAGTCTCTACCCAAGCGAGTAAATTCCCCAATCATTGGAGATAGACATGGTAGCGACGCCACCTGGATGGAATCAGGGATGGGCGGAAATTTTTAAGCTTTTCCCAGAAAACAGTAAGCAGAAAATCGCTTTCGTCAGAAAAAAGAAATCAGAAAACAGAAAAGCCAAAAACGCCAGAAAATAGAAAATCAGAAAACAGAACATTTTGAAATTATCAGACGACCAATTTTTCTACCTAAAGATCCTTTTTTCCGGTACCAAATGCTTTTGTATGGCCGGAAATGTGGTCGAGGACAAGCGCTTTATTTTATAGGCGTTCATAGAAATTTCTAGTACGCCCAAAATTCAATACAATCAGCACGTCATTGTAAGTCTTGACTGAGAGATCCTAGGAATCTCGACATTTGAAGTATGCAACATTATTCATCAGCTCCATTTCACAGCTAATGCCCTAACGATTACATCAATGATCGCAACACTACGAGTGTTTCTGTGAAAAATAAATGCATTGGTTCTTCAAAGGTTGGGGCTAAAAAGGAGAGGTACAAAGAAGAGTGGCTTATGAATGATGGATTTTACTAATCACATTCGTATTAAAATACAGCGGTTTAAGGCTCACTGATACACTCCAAAATGGAGATGTACTCACAAAGCGGACCGTTCGCTAGACTAATGGTCCCAATTGTTAAAAAAGACTTGTAAATCAGTGTGACTACTTGGACTGTCAGCACAACAGTTTTTAAGTGAAAGTGTTTTCTTGAATGCGTAGACACTGTAGAATGGGAAACAAGCATATACCGGCTCCATCATTATATTATTATTATTACTCATCACATACACATCGTATTGCATCTCAGTAGAAGACTATCAGGACCGTCTTGCTGTACAAGATGGGAGATGTGCACGACATGGCAACTATCCCCGATCTGCCTGCTGTCCATAGACTACAAGGTGCTCACTGGGACCGGATTCATCGACAGTTAAACCCGTGGGTATGCGTGGTATAAGGGGTAGAGATAAGAATCAGGTAGAGATAAGGCAGGAGTCAGAGACGCATTCGGAGGCATCCTGAGTAGGAACAGCCGAACGCTGGACGAAGAACAGCCATGAGAACAAACAGAATTTCGGAGAGGATTCAGCACAATCGACCACATGCACACCATCACGAAGCTCATCGAAGTGTCGTGAGAGTACAAGCTGTCGCTGTGTCTTAAAACTCCCAGGCACTTCTGCTGCAACGCCGCGGCCCTATCCTTAACCATAATGGCGCGCGGCGTTGCCGCAGAAGTGTTGGGGGCCGCCTTTACGTTCATCGACCTGAAGAAAGCATCCGACTCTGTCGAAACTGAAGCGGTCCCAGCTCACTCAGGGTGTTTCTACTCAGTACATCAGAGTCCTTCGAGAGCTGCACAGCGGATTCACGGCCAAGATCTCACCACTCTACACAATGTCGTCGTCATCAACGTGAAAAGAAGGGTTCAGCACGGGAGCACCATATCCCCAAAGCCCACAAGTCCCCAAAGCTGGACTTGGACGTTGGACTGCAGCTGAATCCTACGAAGACGATGTTCATGAGGAACTGACAAGTTTCTGATGCCCAATTCTGTCTCGATGGAGCGAACCACGAGCGCTCCAGCTAGTGTATCTGCGTCGAGAAGTCAACGTAGCTAACGCCAACTAGTGGCGGAACTAGACAACGGGAAATGAGAGGCTTGGTGAGCTCTCAAGAGCGTCGAAGCAGTGAAAAAAAAAAACGAAGAATGTCCGACTCCGTGTCAAACTCTCCACTGTTCTTCCTGCCCTTACGCACACCTCAGAGAGATGGGCTACACGGAAGCAGGACTAACACGCGGTCAGCGTCGCGCAGCGTGGAACCGAGGGAACGATGCGCGGAGTGACACGACTCACGCAAGGGAGAGAAGGCCTCCGAAGTTCCGAGCTTCGCCGACGTTCGAAGATCAGAGACGCTGCCGCGTGGGCCAAGTTGGCGAAAATTAGGTGGGCCACGTAATGCGATTCGCAGACACCCGCTGGACGAGAACCGTTACCGACTGGATTCCGCGGGATGTCAAGAGAACACCAGGGCGCCCACCGGTCCTGGTCGGACTTTTTCGTGAAAGCCCTGAACGACCGATAACACGCGCTACGTGTCGCTCGAGGATCCGCTGTAGCACTCTGGCATCCGACAGGAACGAATGGAGACGCTGCTGGCACCTGCTCGAGCAATTCGATGATCTACGGAAAGACAAATGATACAGGTGATACATTAAAATTTTTGTGTACATCTACCGTACATCAGCGAAAAGGTGACCGTAACTTTTCTGTCTCTTACTATTTTTTACAGCCGAAAGCCGAGCAGGATTAGAAAAGAAAAGGCTCCGTTTTCAACTTTTGAACCGGAGGTGGAGAATAATTTTACCCACTGTTACTGTAGGACAAGCGGTTAGTTAATGGGTAATTAAATGCCCCTCAGGACACTAGTTTTGTAGCCTCAATAATAAAGTTGCAAGTAATCGTAGATGGTGCCAACTACTGTTGGAAATGAAAAGAATACGAAAGCAAAATGTGAAAGAGGAGAAATGTCCTATGAAGGGAATACAGCCAGCAGCATTTATACAACCAATCAAACAAACAAAGCGGCATAGGTGACGAGTGTATGGCCCAATTTCTACAGAGCACATCCAAAAACGCCATATGCTTGCGATTCATAATTTTCTAGAAACATATTTTAGAACGAAACTCATAATTCTACATATGATACTTTTTGAATATTTTTTGTTGTATTTCCATGGTGTAATTTTGTTCGCAGCTCTATTTTCTGTTTTCTGACCAATGTGTGAGTGTTATTCACTGTTATTTGAAAGGAGCCACCTAAGAAACCGCATATTTTTCTCAATGCTTTACAGTCACACCGCTTGCCTTATTCGGTGCTTTATCCGGAAATGATTACTCTAGTTGTTCTTGGATGCATTTCAAAGTCAAAATCAGAGTGCGGCATGACGGGCTTTGGGGACCATGTGAAATGAGAAATGAACCATTCGTAGAAGTGGAATTTTGCATGTTATTGAAGCTAGAGCGGCTATTATAGATACTCTGAGCTGCTCCACGGTTGTTTTCCGGTGCTCACCTCTCCTCTAAACAGAATTGGAAACCTTTGCTTTCCGAGAAGGATCGGTGGTGTTAAGTATCAATAAAACTGGATTACGGCGGCTAGAAACCATGTACAATGAGACCATCTGGCCTGCAAAGAGCGGTGTGTGCTGAAGTTTTAGGTGTAGGTGCTCTCCAGAACCAGTTCCGTTTTTTTTCTTCCTGAGAGCCATCGATGAAATCTGAGATCCGCGTGGGCGATTTCCGGAATTCCGAGCACTCCACAGCTCAGCTGGATTGCGCCACAAGCTAAACAGAATCGTCAGCGATGTGTACACTCTGAAGCGTTTCCTGTTCGAGGCTAAGAACACCCCGAAAGAAGTGGGTTTTCATAGAAGAAAGGACAACCGTTAGAGACAGGACAACTTCCAGCTTTCATTATACGATACGATGATTTGGATACGATGGCTAGCAAGAATGACAGAAAAATTGGATCGCAGACGTTGAGGAGTTTCTGGAATAGCAATCGAGCTGTACTGCCAACGCTGCTCCACTGCTATCCCCTCACAGAGTTAAGAAGTGGCGAAGCCTTTGGCCCACGTTGTAGTGAGAAATTGAGGGTATCGTGATCACAGGTCATTTCTTGAACCTAACACCACTTTTGATAAGCTCCAGTTGAATATGAGACAATCGGGCTCCTCACGAGGTCTCTATTTGCTCACTGGTGACGTGTGTCGTTCGCAGGAGCTGGACATTTCATTGTTGTCGCCTATTGACACATAGGCGAGCATTTCTTGAGCCTGCTGTAAGGGGGGGGGGGGGTTCCGGATCATTGGCTGATTGGGTTAGCGGATAAAGCGCGGCTTCCTGTATAGCTTCAATGTCGAAATGATCTGCATCACTTGCGCGAGACATGGATCAGTGGACCTCCTCGCGTTCCACGAAATCCTGCCGCGCCGCTTTCAGCTCCCATGCAGTAGATGTCAGAGAAGTGCGTTACCGTAGTTGCTGTCTATATGGCTTTTTGTAACGGTTTTGTTGCGATCAAGGCTGTCGCGTCAGGAGAGACTCGAACCCATCAGCGCTCAATAGCCTTTTCTTGCTCTGGTGAAGAGAGTCGAATTTGTTGCTCAAGTCTACGCGAAGAAGCCCGACCAATGGTGGAACCCAAGCTTAATTCCGATGTCCCCTGGAGTGTTGAGAAAACGGTATGACCTAGATTACCATTCTCTTGATTTCGAGTGACGTCTGGAACACAATAATGGAGTGCTTTGGAACGTTGCTGACGTTCTTAGTCTCATCAGTACTTCTCCTTGCATCCACCAGTTCCTTCTTTCTGCAGTGCATCGGCGCTAGGTGGTTGGCCACTTTGATTTGGCCTCCTATAGCGCGATTACTCCGATACATTCGCGCCGTTGAGCGCGTCAGAAACTCTTCGTCTTCCATGAATATGCGAACGAAGTCGACCAGCATTCGCTTATGGTCGAAGGCGTAGCTGTGCGTTGCCGACCTTCGTTCATGCGCTTCAAGTTCCAATGCTCGCATTTCGCATGAGTTTTCGAAGAAGGGACTGACAGGTATCATCTTACTAGATCTCTCTTCAATGTCTTTTCACTGGGAAAAGTGGGACTTCCGAACTCCGCTGAGTTCTTTTCGAAGCCTGATGTATTGAATAGCTAATACGCTTCCACTCAGCACAACGCCATCAGACATTCTGTCATCCAAATTTGTTCAGTGGTCTACGTCGCTCACTCTTTTGGGGTGCGCCATGCCGCTGACTTTGAAGTCTATAATAACGCTGTTTTACATGCGAAGACAGTGGTAACTGACGTTTGTCATGTCAGATATGGAGCTGAGAACAGTATTTATCGGCGTATACCGTTCTCGACTCCACAGCTGGCATGAAAAATATGGCAAATACTGATCCTATAACAAACAAAGGTTGAGATTTTCTCAGCTCAGGCGGCGTTCACTAATCAAAAAAGCGATTTCCTCGAACCATTCTCTAGCGTGATGAATGAATATCAGTAGTGCTAGACGCTGGAAGATGGCATTTTTTCTGACAGTTTAAATACGAGTTCGCAGCAACATGCCATTATTTGCTATGTGAACGGTCAATGACCAATTCAAATTCAAATCCTTACCTGTGATGAATTCCATCAGGGAACTTGATTTCGTTCCACAGACCAGGAATAACCAGTATTTCAGTGTCCCTATGGCAATGCGCTCAGACAGCGATGGACGTACTGGGTGTGTTCGATGGTCTGTGCTACAGCGCCTCCAGAGAGGAGCGGGTCGACTGGCAGACGGCTCAGCGACGGTGTCTCGACAGGTCGGCACCTCTATTTGAAGTTGGGTGGGGTGACTCTGAGTAGATGACATGGTGTCGGAGGCGCATCTCGAACATTGCCGAAATACCGCAGATTTCTGGACTGACGATGAGCTTTCGCGGCTGCGGCGATGCTCTTCCAATACCATATGCATACCGTCTATGATCGGCTTAGTGAATCATGCAGATTGTAGACTATTAAGAGTCCTCTTCAACTGTCAGCCTAGATTGACATCGGCTTTGATGAAGCCCAGGTTTCGTCGTCTTCGTCTTCTTTACAGCCTTGGCCTGGGTTTCCTAGGTTCCTGATTCAAAGCGCCTTGAGTGTCCTACATACCGATACATCGCTCTCTCGCGCTGACACCTGCAACTTCACGCCTTCGTATATAACCCTTGTGTTATGCCCAAGGGGGAAGGATAGTGCAGCCATCGGCGACCCTTCCTCTCTTAAGGGTAGACCAATAATAAGTGGTGCCAATGGCCCGACGGAGAGCGTTTCGTGGTTCTGAAGCTTCGTTCTGGATTGGGCACTCAGATTCGTACGCTTACATCTGCCCAACAACTATGCCTTCCACCAAAAACTCCGCGCTACTAAGGCGGAAGAAGGACCTGGAGTCTCTCGACGTCACTTCGTTGTACACCGGCGCTGCGAGGGAAAGCGCCCTAGAGGTTATATTTGAAATCCTCTCTGATCACCAGGGAAGTGTGAATTTATAATGGTTTGGTGTGATTTCAATTCTGCGTGCCCTTCATTTTGAACGATATGACGATATGAGGGCGGATATACGCACGATGTCTGCGTTTGGATCATCCTCAGGATGAGGTGAAGGTCTCTGATGTCCCTTCTAGGTCCCTGAAGGGACAACTGGTTCGGAATCGGGTCTATGGCCTCGTTTATACTTTGACGCCGATCGAGGCGACGCTACGTATAGGTATATGTTATACTTCGGCGACGCTGTTGTCGGCAACTGTGCTGCGCGGGCTGTTGCGCACTGCGTGGCACCCGCTCAACACTGACGAGACGTGTCCCACCCCGTCCTGTGTAATTTGCCCCAATGAGGAAGAGTGGGATTGCATGACAGCTTGTGTGAGGAGGACTATATAGGGGAAAACGGTAGGCTCCTGCATGTCGAGGTCAAGAAGCCCTGGAGGGTCTTGAGAAGAGCAATGTGCTGACCTCTTGGGGAGAACATCGGGTTCGATGCAATGAGGGCGCGATGTTGCAGGTGTCCGTGTCGATCTTAGCGAGAGTGCGATAGCGCACGTAGGACACTCGAAGGGCTTTGGATCACGGCCAGATCCCCAGGTGAACCGGAAGGGGGAGTGTCTAGCGATAGCCCGAGAATTGGCACACTTCATGGAGTCTTGGTTGTCCCTCTTACGTGAGAACGTTAGCCGACTTCTACGCTGAATGCGAGGCGACAGTTCAGCTGTCCCTTACCATTCCCATTGTTGAGAGGTGCGACAGGGCGAACACCGTATCGCCGAAGCTGTTCACTTCAGTGCTGCAGTGGTCATCAACGCTCGACGAAAAGGGCATGCCCGTGGATGGAAGATCCCTCCCAAATCTTCGTTTTGCTGAAGGCATTGTACATAATCTTCTCGAGTTCTACCACTGAAGCAGAATGGATGCTTGATGAGCTAGATGAAGCAGGGAAAAATATAGGATGCGAATGTATCGGAGGAAGACACACTCCATGAAGAACGTATACTGCGAGGTAGAAGGTGTCCAACTGGAAGGCCCTCAAATCAAGAGGACGTTGTTTTACGTGTACTTCGAACGACTGATGGTATAAAAGACGAGTTGGATAGGAGGCAAAGGGCTGCATGGGCCGCGTTTAGATCAGCGCTGTGCGTTAATTTTTTTCGGAAATATTCTTTACGGCCATTTCTTAACGGGAAATTTTTGCGCTAAATTCGACAAAATCGTTACTGAAATTTTGTTTAGCTGTAGTCAGCTTGGCTATATTTTATTAGTTAAGAAGCCAGATCCCTTTCTTTATTGATTTTTCCGACTCCAGCTACATAGAAAACATGTTACCATGTCATCTTCGCAAGAAATATCAGCGGTCCGTCTGTCATAAACGGGGTTGCTAGAACAATCATTAACATTCCAAAACCAAAAAGTAGCAATAAAACTTCTAGAATAAGAAATGTCTTGCACCGCTTAATTCCTCCACTTGTGAGAAACCGGACAGCTTTTGGAAAGATCCAGAGTTTGGCGCACCATAGCACAGCTTAACGTTTTTGAACGTTTTCATTTGTCCCGAAAAAACTTCTTACAAAACTTGTGCTCTCTAAGTAGACTTTTACAGCCCAAGATTCTCCTATGCTGCTATGATTGTTTGGGAAAACTTCGGAACGTATTAGTGAGCAATTCAGGTCAGGCAGAGACCACAGCGCATTCTTAGACTCAATTCGTCTTTGGAAGGTAATTACGAAGTCCACAATCTCAGTCTACAGATCGGCATGCTTCACAGAACGCTTTCATTTGTCCGAGCAGGTCCTGCTCTCACTGCAGATGATAACAGATCAAGCAAAGAGCCAGGTCCCGTTGACCAAATGTTAATTGAATCGAATTCTTCTGCATTGAGTATTTTTGTCTTTGCCACCCAAGTAACGGAAATTTCAGTTGCAAAGCTTTTCTTCCCTGTTTTCCAAAGGAAATGCATGAGGAACACGCGTTTGTAAAAGGTCGCTTCTCGTCCCATATTAGCAGTGGTCCATCTTTACCTTTCCTTCTCCCTCCAAATAGAGTCTACCACTTCTGTCGTTCTTTTACGATTTCTCTCTTACGACCACCTTGACTTTCTTCTTAAAGCGCTTAGGTTCGAAGGTGTTTCAGGGTTTCCAATTTGTTCCTGTTTTTGTAGAGCACGTTTTGGATTCATGAACGATATTACAGAAAGTCGCAAATTTGACGAAAAAAAAAACCATAGACATGAAGGAAATTTCTGGCTAGAGCCAGACCTACACCACGAAAGATATACCTTTTTCGCAGAACCTATGAAAATCCTCACTCAATAAACTGCATGTTAAGTACCAGTTTTTAGGTCAATTCTTCTCTTTTTCACCTTTTTGGTTTCTTTTACATGCATATGTTTACTATTTAGTGTGTATGCTGTGCTCCCAAAGAAAACTACGAAGAGAGCCTTTAAAGAGGACGAAAAGGTTAAGCAAAATCGTTGACATGCACGGAACGAAATTTGCTAAAAGTGAAACAATGATAGTATCTAGCAAGACCTACAATCATCGTCTGATGCTGCACTAAAACCGGTCCAATATTCCAAATATTAGGCAAGAAGCCTTTATTTCTTTTATCACGTTTTTTACCCTTGTTTTCCTATTGTTTATGTCCTGTAGCGATTTCATCGCGTCTCACTCATAAAACAAATATACGAAAATCTTATCGACTGCCTCTTTACACTGATTCAAGTACGTAGAGAGTTTCTTCGGAAACGCAGCAGTACTGCGGAAGCTCAAAAAAAAAATCGTTCCAACAATACGTTTACATAGAAAAGTGAAATTTTAAAAATTATAGTAATGCAGTTTAACGGGAATTTTCGTCACTAAATTTCGTTACAAATTGTTAACGAAAAATGCCGATAATTTTGGTAAATTGGTAAATCGTTATTTGTTAAACGCACACCCCTTGGTCGGACCCCTTAAGGAGGCCACAGACCATTTGATGGGCAGCAACCTCTGATCACACCTATTTGACTCAACTCTTCTTCCTGCGCTTTGCTACGCAGCGGAGACGTGGGTCGAAACTGTTGCGACGTTAAAGTCGATAAAGCGATGGTAATTCATGTATAAAGCGCTAGAACGGTGCCTCCTTAACTGCAAACGGCGAAGTCGGCATCGACCCGAATTTCGTAGTTCCGACGTGAGAGGAATGTCTCATCTTCGTCATTCAGCGGGTTAGGTGTGGAAGGCTAAATGCCGAGCGGCCGGTCACATCATGAGGAGACAAGACGAACGACCGACAAAAAGAGCACCGGAGTGGATTCTGAGGGACGCTAAGAATCCTCGTCGGAGGCCTCTAACCAGGTGGGCGAATACGTTCGTCGCATGGCTGACCCAACCGACACTTTAGTTGGGAACGAATCAGCAGCTCATCAGCGTCACCAAGTTCGAACGGAAACAGTGACGACGGCTAGAGAAAGAAACGAATGGAAACAATGCTGTCAGTCGCAAGATTAGTAGTGGAGACAGGCCATCTAAGTAAGCAAGTATTACAACTAGTGAGTGAAAGTTGCAAGAAGAGCGTTCTCGGTGGAAGTTCGAGGAGTGATCGGCGCATCTTTTTGGCAGATCGAAGCAATACTTCTCAATCATCGTCGCGAAGGAGGATATAACGAGAAGTGCTTCCTTTTCCAGCGAGACAATCATGGCTTAGGGGTCGCGCAACCTTAATTAAGAAGCATCTCTACAAATGCAAGCGGTCGCTGAAGCGAACTCCCGACCCCCCCCCCCCCCTGCGAGTGTGCAACGAAATTGACTCGGTCATTCAGTTGATGCCACCGTTCTGGAGAACGACTCACTTCAGCGCGCACGGTTTCCTATACAAAGAACAGCCGGGCAATTGTCAGAAGACTACGGTCTGGTCTGGTTATCACACGAGCTCCAAACCACTTTCACATTGTTTTCTGAGCACCACAAGGCAGCCTCAGGCGCAAGTTTTGCCTTGTTGGCCCGTACGGAAGCGCACGGTTCTTCGCCATTTTTCACCTATCAGAGGCGCACAAGAAATGCTCAAAGGGAAACGCGTCCAAATGGGTGCCTTACAAGGAAAGCTTCCCAACTCAAGGTGAGCTTTTGCGATGCTATTTTGGCAGGATGTACGGCTCTGCGAGCGGAGTCCAGAACCACAGTTGGTTTTTGCTGAACGCTTGTTTAAACACCGGAAAAGGGGTCTGAAAGCGTGCGCGCAGCTATCATCAATCCCTACGACACCTGACGAGCTGCCTCAGCGGCGCAGTTTGTAGGAGTGACGCCTCATAGGAGCACACTGGATGGGGTTTCAGTTCGAATCCGCGTACTGCTGAAGCTTGCACATATTAGTTTGTTGTTATTACGCTTTCTCGTAGTCAGCGGAATCAATTTTATACCATCAATGCTTACAACAAACCAAGGCTGTCTATTTGCGCCTTCATGCTAATTTTCCAACAATACCTATCTGCACAACCACCATACCATACCATATCACCAATAATACCGTAACTGCACACAAATACGCGTATCTTACGGTTGAATATTATGGACCCGGGCCGTATCGGTACATAAGCGTGCTAAAAATATCGTTCTCACCTAAACGTGTTGTCGGCCGACTATTTTCCACCTTCACAGTGGATTTCACATATCCGACAAGGGTAGAGATTGCGGTTGTGGATGCCATAAAAGGACTCTCCCTGGACGCCATATATTGAGATATCGACTGTCAGGAAAAAGAGGCGGTTCAAGTTAGAGGTAGTACCCTACTATATGTAAGCGAGGACGGTCGTTTGTCTGTGTTTGTTTGTTTCCACAGAAGTGCTGGAGGAGTGTGTTGGGAGTATACTTATGCTCGAATGACCCATTCGAATAGGTATTCGAATCATTTTCAATCGAATTTGAATATTCGAATTCGAATATTCGAAAAATCGCGTTTTTCGAATGTATTCGAATTCGAATGTTCAAAAAATCGCGTTCTTGAATGTATTCGAATTCGATTATCCAAAAAATCGTGTTTTTCGAATGTATTCGAAGTTGAATATTCAGAAAAATCGGGTTTTTCGAATATATTCGGTTTCGAATGCTCGAGAATTTTCGGTATTCGAAACCGTTCGAATACTCAAGATTTCCCAGGAAGCCAAAATTATTCGAGTATTCGAAAAGTGTCATTTAAATGCCCAACGAGAATTTGCATAACGGCGTACTGAAAGGGCGTGTTTGGTTTTTCGGGTAAATAGGTTCTCCGAAACGGTTCTCTCTGTGAATCAAATCTCTGTTATGATAGCGCCTCGTCGATTCTAGTCACTACTGCAAAGCGGCCGAGGAAGAGTAGGAATTCTCAACTGCGGAAAAAACTTGAAAATGATGATTCTAACGATGTCTCAAACTGACGCTACTTGTCCTTCACGCTGCAGTTAGGAGTTTGAGACCACCAGGTCATTAAGTGTCTGCAGGATGGGAGTGAGGTTCAACGGGCGCTTCTCTTGTGCCAAGTGCGATGTCTCCTTGTGCAGAGCGGTGCCTTATGGAGTCAGTCTTGTGATTTTCAACTCGCTACTCGTGCTCTTCTGCTCCTCCGTGGTCGCTGAATGCTCTCCTTCCGGTTTTCGTTTCTACAACTACGGTTCCGCGAAAGCTGTATTATTAGGTTGTGCGGAAAGTTTTCCGCTTTTTGAGTGCTTCACTACGAACTGCCATAACTTTCTCAAATCTTATCGGATTTAATCGAAATATGCACCGTTAGTCTCAGCACGCTTTTGCCAACGGGCCAGCACTTGACCTATTCCATCAGCGAAAAAATTAGGTGGTCGAGATTCGACAAAATCCCTGAAAGCTGTTTCGGCTTGCTCCTGATTGGTGAAGGTTTACAAGCAAGAAAGTTTCGGAAAGTGTTTGAAAAGGTGGTAACGGTTAATGAGAGGTCTGGAGAATATGGCGGGTAAGGCAGAACTTCAACCCCTAATTCTTTCAATTTTCGAATAGTGATTTGTGAAACGTGTGGGCGGTCGTTATCGTGCCAAAGAATCGGGCCTCTTCTGTTGATCAATACTGTCTGAAGGTGACGAAAATTTTGGTGCATCTCGATTTCATTTATTATATATCATTTACATTTATATCATTTCAACGATTCATTGCAGATTGCACCGTCGGTCTCTTGCGTAGCGCTATAAAGCTCTCGAAAGAGAATGATTTGCTCCAATAGAGCTATATTGCATTTCTTTTTTATCCTGAATTACGTCAATTTTTAGATCGTTAAAGTGAAAAATGAAAAAGTGAAAAAGAGGCCATCGGCGCAGTCGCTTCTCTCCGCTTAGGTTCGGAATTTTTGCGCAGTTTTTCAAAGCATTTGGAAGACAGCGTTCTGTACTACCAGAATACGTGTTGGTCCTATCTGCTCATTCGTTCATTATGGACTTTAAGATCATGAAATGCGGACGTCCGAAGGAGAAGATTTATTTTTACCGTTTATTGGCTCATGCTGGTTACTGTCGAATATCACCAAAACGCCAAAAAGGGAAAAATCATCTTCACCAACAACTACTTGTTCAGTCCTTCTTGCTCAGTTTTATATGTCACTCGAAAGTGGATATCTTGTTCTACCAGATTGTATGATTTGTTTTTCGACCATTTAAATTTTTGCTTATTTTATGTCATCAAAATGGAGCACTGCCAGGTCGACAAGGATGAGCACTTTTGGCACCTTCTTCTCCTTGCTTTCAACAAGGGTTCTAGTGCGGCTAAGGCAATAGAACCCTGGCTAACCGTAGAAACACAATTTTCCATCGCCAGTTACAATTCTGTGAAAAACCGTTGAATATCTTCGTGAATGAACATCAGGATCCGGCGAGTGACGACTGCTGCCGGCCTGCTTGTCCGTCATCATTCTCCAAACGGACATATTCAACGATTTTTGCCCAGAATTGTAAGTGGCGATGGAAAATAGTGTTTGCACGGTCAGCCAGGGTTCTCGTGCCTTAGCCGCACTAGAACTCTGGTTGGAAACAAAGAGAAGAAGGTGCCAGAAGTGCTCATCCTTGTAGACCACGCAGTGCTCCATTTTGATGACCTGAAAATTAACAAAAATTTAAATGGCCGAAAAACAAATCATATAATTTGGTAGAACGAGATACCCACTTTCGAATGTCATATAAAACTGAGCAAGGTAGGCTGAACAAGGAGGAGTTGTTGGCGAAGCCGATTTTCCTCTTTTTGGCATTGTGCTGATATTCGACAGAAATCAATAAAAGCGACGCAGATTCTTATAGAGCAAGACATTCTCCACCGAGCGACATAGTAACACCAAGCAAAGAAGTCCAACCACAGAGCAGGAGCTGTCAGCAAAAATAACCATCCTCCTTCGGACGTCCCAATTTGATGACCTAAAAATCAATAAAGGACAAATGAGCAAATAGCACTAACATATATTCTGCAGTACAGAACATTGTCTTCCAAATGCTATAAAAAACTGCGCAAAAAATTCCAAACCTAAGCGGAGAGAAGAAGTGCGCAAGTGGCTACTTTTTCACTTTTCATTTTATGCTCTGATAGAGCAAATCATTCTCTTTCGAGAGCTGTACAGCAATGCAAGAGACGGTCGGTGAAATCTGCAATGAATCGTTGAAAAAACGGCGGGGACTTATGGAACAGCCTAGTAGTAACACAAAACGCTGAGAAGTTTCCGGACAGTCTTTTATGAGGTGAACTTCTTCATTGGTCGGCCGTTTTTGAGATTCAGCGCGCATTCTACGTCTACTGATGTATTGGAGGCAATTCGAATGCGTATTTGGCCTAAACAATGACTTGCGCTTGCCAGCCGATGTACAGGTCACTGCTTTATCCTTCAAAAGAAATTCTGGTAGTAGTTCAGTGACCCTGCAAGGCTTGCTTGGGCTGGGCGGGATCCAAACCAATAGCCTTTGTTTGGGACGCGACAGCCTGCACCTCCTGCTGTGATTCCATACCCATGGAAACGTACAGTAACGGGAAGACACATTTTTGTCCAAGCCATACGGTTAAAAAACGTGATGGTATTTAGCGGGCTGGTGCTGCGAGGCTGCCCATGGTCGTAGAAGACTCACATAAAGATGGTTTCTGTGCGAGGAGAGCACAGACCTAGGCATGTGACGAAACTCCGGGGTCTGGCTGGTCTAACTTACCCGTTTTAAGATACCTTGCCGGTGTGCAGCGGACACCAGCCCGCTTAGTACCTACGTTATTGTTTTCTTTCTTCCTTTACAGTTGCACAGTGCATAGACTTGTTTTTTTTCGACCGTGCTGTTATCGATCGATTTAACCGATCTTAACTGTAAGTTGACCATTGGGGGTGGGGGCCGCGTGTATATGTCGGCCATATGTCGGCCATATGGCAGACTTCACAAAAGGGAGGCGGTGTACTAGATCGATTGGCTGTTATTTATCGATCGATTTTTGGGAGGCGGTGTACTAGATCGATTGGCTGTTATTTATCGATCGATTTTTGTTCAGTTTACCGCTTAATCAATAAGCAATATGTTGGCTGGAGAACAGTTACATTCACAAGTTCTTCGCAAATAAGAGATATCTGTTTCTACCACTGACTTCGATCAATCACCAGAAAGAAGTGAGACCGCTCCTTATGGCTAATATATTCCTAGCTACCTATAATACATTTTGTGGCCGCAAAATTTATAGTGTGATATTTCACGTTTTTAGAAGAGCAGGAGAGATTTGCTACAGATTTACATATATTTCTTTTTTCAGACCGTCATTAGCTGCCGTTATGCGGAAGCATTGTTTCATGAAAGTTCTTGAACAGTCAGTCAGCCACCAATTCCAAAAATGATCGTTTTGAAGTGACCTCCAGGCTTACAGTGACTGAACCTGATTGTGTCGCCTTAAAATGTCTTGAAAACCTTTCATTTATTTCCCATGAGGAGCACTTTACAATATACAAGTACTCCTTGGAGAAGAATTCGTGTTCCAGCAAACAACAAATTTTGACGCTTCCATAAGCCCTTTGACTCTAAGTTCTCCACCTCATTTTTACAATGTACAAGGGGGTTTATGAGAGGCCTGTCGATAAAAACCTCATGCTTAACTAGGAAGGGATCCATTATGTATTGCTTCCACTTTTCCTTCTTGGCTGTCGTCTATCATGACTATCAAGCATCCTGATTTTTCATTCGAATTCGAATATTCGAGTCGAATATTCGGATTCGAATATTCAAAAAATCGTGTTTTTCGAATGTATTCGAATCCGAATATTCAGAAAAACCACGTTTTTCGAATATATTCGATTTCGAATGCTTGAAAATTTTCGGTATTCGAAACCATTCGAATATTCGAAAGTTTCGCGAGGGCATAAGTATACATAGTTGGGAGGAAGTGTGGGGACAGGTGGGGGTTGTAGTTGTGTGGTGTCACCTACGTCGTCTTGAGAGGGGTCAGAGACGTGTCGCCGATGTCACGCAAAGGGCGTCCGAGTTCCAAACATGTGTCATCAACGTCGTGAAAGCGAGCGTCCGAATTCGGAAGAGGTGTTATCGACATCGTTCAACAAGCGTCTGGGTTTAGAAGTCATGTCACCAATGTCAGGACGTCCAGGTTGAGAATAGGTGTCACCGATGTCGCGCAAGGGGTGTCTGGGTTAAGAAGACGTGTAACTGATGTCAGGCAAGGGACGTCCGGCTTGAGAAGACATGTCACCGACTCAGGTGCCTGGGTTCAGAAGAGGTGTTAATGATGTCGCGAAAGGCCTGTCCGGATTCAGACGACGTGTTACCAGTCAGTCTGGGACCAGTAATGGGGGAGCGGTGAAGGATGGACTAGGGACCATGAAAGAGTTGATCAATAAAGGGGGACCAGTGAAAGTGAGAGCAGTAGTAGGGACCGACGAAAAGGAGGGGGACCAGTGAAGGGTGAACCGGAAAAGGGTGACAATAAAGGGGAACCACTGAAGAGGGACCAGTAAAAGGAGGACCAGTGAGGGTGGGACCGGTGAAGGAGGGGAGAGGTTCAGTGAAGGTGGGACCAGTAATGGGAAGCGATGAAGGAGGGTGGCGGTCCAGTGAAGTGGACCAATAACTGGGGTACCAGTGAAGAACCAGTCAAGGGGGGACGAGTAAGGAAGCCACTAAAGGGAACACCAGTTAAGGGGGTTCAGTAAAGCGTCCAGTAATAGAATCATTAAAGGGGACCATAATTAATAAATAGAACGAGTACTTCAGAGAATGAATCACGTGCGTGCAGTAGAGGGTGTGGCAGCATAGGAGCAGTTTTGAAGTTTTTGCCCTACCGTATTCTGCTATACCATTCTATATAGCAAAATCAGTTTTGTTACTGTAATGAACGAGAGAAGGCCTAATCAGGACAATGAAGACGCTCGGGGTGTTCTATTCTCCGGGTTTGGGGCAAAGCCCCATCTAGACGGTTGGCTGTTGAACGTCTGGCAACGAAAATGGGACCTTTCTATGTCTGTCATACGCGTGGGTGGCAGCTGGGTACGTCGATGTTCACCCAGGACCTTTCTCTACACCCACGGATTACGCCTTCAACGAAGAAGAAGTTGTCTTTCCTTGTCAGGGAGAAGACTGTCCCTCACTGGCTTTTGTAAGATGCTGTTGGTATGACAAGCGCTTGTGTTTTACTTGTTTCATAGATTTGTACCATAGCTGTTGGCTAAAAGGGAAGAAAAGACAGGACTTTTTATTTCCAGAGAAATGATATGGTGCAGATAGGCATTGTTGGGAAACTAGCGCATATGAAGACGCAAATAGACAGCCTTCTCTGTAAGCATTGATGGTATAGAATTGACTCCTGTGATTATGAGAAAGCGTAATAACAACACACTAATATTTGCAAGCTTCAGCAGTACGCGGATTTGAAGTTCAAACCCCTCCGGTGTGCTCCTATGAGGCGCCCCTCCTACAAACTGCGCCGCCGAGGCACATCTCGTTAGGTGTCGTGGGGGTTTATGATAACTGCGCGCACGCTTTCAGACCTCCTTTTCCGGTCTTTAAACAAGCGTTCAGTAAAATCTAAATGTGAATCTGGACTCCGCTCACAGGGCCGTACATCCTGCCAAAATAGCATCGCAAAAGCTCACCTTGAGTTGGGAACCTTTTTTGTTTGAATTCCGAATAGTTCAATTTAAAAACTCCGCGGTCACTTCATTAGGCTCCCTGATTAGTTTGAGAGCAACATTCTTCCCGCTTAACACGAGTTCTAGCAGATCCAGACGGAAATATCCTCGAAACTTCATACATCCGAAGCGTGCACTAGTTGAGTGGTTCATAAGCTCATGGTGCGGACGGCGAAGATGCGGGTTCGATGCCGGTTTGTATCCCAGCGTTTGTCTTCTCATCAATCGGTCTTGTGTTTAGGCCCGTTTATACTCTGACGCCGAGCGACGCGACGCCACGTATTGTGGCCACATTGATCGAGCGACGCGATTGACCAATTTGGGCACTATACGTGCGATCGCGTCGCTCGGCGTCGGAAGTATAAACGGGGCCCTTCGTTGATGCTCCATGCAAAATGCGGACGATAAGCTGAGAGCCTCGATCATTCCAGGGGTGCAACACTGCCTATGAAGATCGGCGACACTGCCCAACGCGGCCTCCGCGCAGCTCTCACGGCGTCTACGCGCCAGAAGGATTTCTACTGGATCGGTAAGCATTTCCTGTTGTTCGTTGCCGCCACGTCCAAGCAAATCTTAGGAGTGTCGTCGTCACCAACACACTGGCGCTGGGCTGACGGTGCGGTGGTGGCCAGCGGGGAGGCCGACTGGTCGGGCTCTCCCATCCTACCGTCTAACAGTCCGGAGGCGATCGTGTTGGCTCGAGTGGCCGACTGGCGATGGATTCCGTCGGCACAGAACGTCTGGAATTCGTTCCTCTGTCAAAGCAGTGAGTTTTAGTGAGTTCTGGGCTTCAACGTCACCTCTAGTGAAGGTCATCGAAACCACGCACAGAACCATTCACCCTTGTCTATTCCAGCTTTTGGCAGTGAATTTCTTATCCAGTGGGCTGACCCAACCTCCACAAAGTCCTGTCCTTGCGGGTAGCTCCTGCTCCCATTATCATTTTCATTAAGAGCCGAAATCGTGCACGTTTCCCGGAATCAGTGAGGCGTCGCGGGTCTCCTTCACGTCGCCAAACTTCGCGATTGGAGCGCTGGCCATCTATTCATGTGAAATCGGGTGCGTTGTTCGTTCTGCTAATAGAGTTCCTCTAGATGGAAGAGTAAACATGAGAGGAGCTATTTTTAGGTACGAACTTTACGGCGACCACGAGCGACTCTGTGACGAGACGGCGCAGTGGAGCGGGACCATCCCGAAGTGTCGAAGTGAGTTAGAAGCCACACCGAAAGTCGAACTAATGTACAACAAAGAGCCATTTCAAGAGAGGAAATGCGACAGCTTGGAGGTGTGGCGCGGAGGAGGCATCGTTCGACTACTCAACGAGACGGCCGAGTTCGGAAATGAGGTAGCCGTTAGTCAAGAACAGCACAAAACGTAAAAGTTGGAGCAATTCATCAAGCCGAATGCTTGGCGACTATACCGCGAAATAAGGATAAGGATAAAGGACGGCGTTATTCAATCTCCTTTGGGATGCGCCACGCATTCTACTTCTACGGGATGTCGTGGAGGCGACATGAATGCGTATTTGGCCATACAATGACTTGCGGTGGCCAGCCGATGAACAAGTCAGCGCTTTATCTTTCTCAGAGAAGTCTGGTACCTATTCACTGACCCCGGAGGGATAGAAGGCTTGGTTGGCCTGGGCGGGAAATCCGAACCAGGAACCTGGTATCGGGTGCAGGCGGCAACCTGCGCCTCCTCCGACTGCGCTCCACGCGTCCTACCGCCAAATACATCGGAGAAACCGGGAACGTGTAGGGGAACATCTATTTGGGGCGGATTCATCAACGACTTACAGCAATTTTAACGGAGAAAATACAACCGAGATCCCTGATAGCGCGGCTCATCAAGCGATATAGTGAAGCATTTCTCCGTGCTATCAGGTATTTCGGCTGTATTTTCTTTGTTAAATTGCTGTAAGTCGTTGATGAATCCGTCCCCTGTCATATGACGTGGATTGCTAACCAGCCCACTTGGAAAGCATATGATTAATGCGCACAACGCAAACGACTTCGAGGTGAAACGCACCATTTTGGCCATTACAGAAGATACTCCGGCAAGGAAAACGTCGAAGGCGTTCTGTTTTTTCGCACGAAACCCAGTAATGAACAACCGAAATGAGTGTCTGTCTGTTACGAGTGACTTCTGCCGTTCTTGTCGCATTGTGAACTGTGGAAGGGCCGGTCGGCGACTGTGGTGTGCAGTATGCCCCATTCGCCTCTACTGGCGACTGACGTGGGCGGGCATCGGCCCTTGCGGTAGATCCAGTTGTTCTATTCTCCCACTTTGTCCCCCTGCGTTTGTAGGGTAGATCCAAAACGGGTAGCTTAGGCGCTTGGTGGAGTTGAGCACAAACAAAACTTACGCACCACGTTCAGGCCTCTGAAGGCGACGAGAAGTGGAAACGCCAGGCCGCGCTAAATAAAAATCCACCTAAAAACCTCGTGTGGCACAAATCATAGCTGACAAGCCACGCGAGATTGGTAGTTTTTGACTGATAACTTGCTACAATGTACTTCTATGAGACAGCATGGATACGGTTTGAACTCGTACAACTACGTGAACTACGTATTTAGCCTGTACAATGTGGTGGTCGACATCAGGTCAGTGTAATATCGATAGCTTATCATCATTGTAATTGAACAACGTCGTGCCAAGATTATGAAAGGTCGGGTCTCAGCAGTGTTATATCCTTCCCAGAGAAGTCCTTCCGGTGTGATGGAACGCACGTTGACTGAAGCAGGATTCGATCGTTAGACCTTGATTCGCGGTTCATGCGACAGTCGGCGCCTCCTCCGACTGCGAAACCACGCGCCCATGACACAAGGTTCTTTTCTATAGGCTTCCACTGCTTGAAGATGACAGAACATCCAGCGAATAATATACGAAGTGGTTCTACTCGAGCACCCTTAGAAAAGGCAGATTGGGGTAAAGGATGAGCAGTGGTCGGATGAACACGGATGGCATGGGGAGCTCCCGTGGAAGAAATGTGTTATCTTTTAAGGGGCCTATGATTATGATAGGTCAAAATACGTTGTCGGAAGAGTTCAACAATTACTAGGAGTTTTAATTTCCTCAACTCATGTGTGCCGGAGTTTCCCTATAAGGCAGATATGGTATTTCCAACGAAAACTCTAGAGTTTAAGGGGAGTTTGGCACTGGCAAATTCTAGTGTGGCCAATAATTATGATAGGCGCTCTTTATTTTCCTGTAACATTTTCATAAATGCAGAGCGAGCAACTTTTGTTGCACTAATAACTACTTAACAGAATGGAATTCCAGTTATCCTCCATGGCATCCGTCACCAATCCCTAACAACTAGAGGACGAGCTCAGGTCAAGAGGAAAAGCTCAGTTCGGAAGACTGAGCCATTGCGCAAAATACAAGTAGCCTGAATCAGCCACGCGTAGAAATGGGATGAAGCATGTAGTAGTTCATTCAGCACGCGGGTTAGATGCTTGGCCCATGTTTCTTCCCATGCAGTCTGCAGCGTGAGTCATGAGAGGAAATTCACGGCTATTTTTGCGCACATACATAACTGTTCAACATGAATGAATTTGATCTGCCATGGATTAGGAAATGGCGGGGGACATTGTGGAATGCTGTTGCAGACGTGCGTTGTTAACTTTAGTGATAGGACAAGGGCTCCTCGTATTGGTCCGATATGGGAATATATATATATATATATATATATATATATATATATATATATATACATAAGGGGTCAAATTTGAGGCAGGAGAGTCCGAAATACGTACTCCACCTGGAACTGAGCTTTTCCAGCGTTCCTATGTTATTGGCTGTGGGGCATGCCTGCTTGTTATGCCTGACGAATGTATGAATACTCTGTGAGAATCTCTTTGCAGATCGAGTACGAATGCCTCAGCGGTTGGAAGTTGATTGGCGACGGCAGAAGGAGATGCCAGTACGACGGAAACTGGAGCGGAACTGCTCCCTATTGCAAAGGTCATCTTCAGAAGCGTGGTTTCAGAATCGGCAGTTCTACAGAAGGAGTGTTTTTAGTGGTGGACTGCGAGACGCCGCCGCCGATCCCGAACGGTCAAGTGTCTTTGGCGACGACCACCTACGAGTCGCAGGCCAACTACTCCTGCTTGGACGGCTACCGTCTCATCGGGCACCACAGCGTGATCTGTTCGGCTCGAGGCGCGTGGGAGCCGGCTATACCAGTCTGCTACGGTACGTCCATGTCAGAGCGGTCATCCATTGAACGTGTTCCTATGTATTTGTGCTTCCTTAGACCTTGCAACTCTGCGCGAGCTGAGAACCGAGTCCAAGGAGAGCCATGCCGGGATGGCGGCCCTGGGCATAGTGCTCGGTTCCGTGCTATTGTTGGTTGTGTTCCGCTTCTCAAGGACTACCAAGTCTGTCTCCATAAGCGAGAAGGTGGGCTGCTGCTGAAGCCGAGTCAAAAATCGCCGAACTGACGAATCTCTTTCAGCACCCAGCACAATTTGGTGTTGGAGGGGCTCCACCGGGGCTCATCTACGTGACACCGTCAATGCTCACGAATCCACAGGATTCCATGGTGTACTACGCGTCCAGTGTCCCATTCACGCAGATGGAGATCCCTCCGCATCTGCTCTCTCTGAAGCAGCTGCCCAACGGCAACATCCAGGCAACACTGCCTCTAGGTTCGTTGATTCTACGCTCTTACCAGGCTCAGAGTTGCGGAGAGCTACCTCGTCAATTACACCTCATCACACCCTGACTTCACGAGTTACTATTGCAAAAAACCGCACAGTTCACATTCGGGGGAGACCGGTTGTCGCCTACACTCCGAAATAAGCTTCCTGGTGGGCATCTCGCCTATGTCAACTAAGTCCTCTACCCTTCCGGAGTCGGCACTTAAGCACCAGACGTGATGGAGAGGGGTAAAACACTACCTTCACCTGCTGGACTATACATGTCATTCTGTTGACCAAACACGCATTCAAATTTTCTTCACGATGTAGTGCAGGAGGATGCGTGGCGCATTCCAAAAGGGATTGATTAACACCGCCTCGTGTCTTTTCTTCCTAGTGAAACTGTTGGATTATTGTGGCAGATAATGTATATGGCTGAATTTAGACTACTTGCCCATCGTGCTTCACGATCAGAGGATTGCTAGATCGTGGCGTTTTTTGTTTTCTCACTCATTTTTCTTATTTTTCTGATTTCACTAATAGTTTAGGCTGTTAATTATGTTCCGACTAGATGGTTTATTGTTGTGCTTGTTATCACGCACGATTCCAAAATCCACGTCTTATAAATAGATAAATAAATACATACATAAAATCCTTTGATTCTCCTTCCCTCTAGTCGAAATGAAGAAAACGCAGTACCAAGTTTTCTATTTAGTCATACACCTTATGCGCTCTGAAATTTTTGCGGTTACACTCTGACATTCATGAATCTTCGTGAAGGGAGCTTCAAAAATCTCAGGCTTGGATTGCAGAATCCATTGAGCGGCAACGTTATTTATTCTTTTATTTATTTATTTACAAATGCACTTTATGTTCGTTCATTAATCAGAGTAGTGAAGAACAAGCAAATCTTCTGTAACATCAAATAATTCACGCTGATGAAGGAAAGTGTAAAACATAATATCACTGTGCAGCGCAATTTGGTAGCGGCCTAGTGGTGCTTCCCAGCAATCCGAAGGACCAAACACAGGCAGATTGAAACCGTGAAGGAACGCTTAATCGATTACAGCAGTAATATATCGCTTTAATTGAATAGGAGTCCAAGAAAATTAATTTGATTGTGATATTAGCGGTGCAAATTCTGATTTGCCCATCAGTATAGCTATAGCGCGATTCAGTATCAATGAGGAAATCACTTTCGAGCAGCTTTGGCAGTGGAAGCACCTAGGGGTCCGGTGATAGTTCCGATCACATCCAGAAGCGCAAGCAATACGCCTTCTTTCGCTTTTGCCTCCATAGGAACTGAAATAGTCACGCTGAAAATCCAAACAGAACGCAACAGAATCGCCCAATGCAGAGACTTGTGCCTTAGTGTATATGCGAAAACAAGGACAAAAAGAGCAGAAGCAAAAGATTTCGTGGTGGGCTGCAGGGGCCCCTCAGCACCGAAGTTCTGGACAGTCGCTCACACCGAACATATTAGGTCATTGCATATGAAATGGCCGATTTTGACCGAAAACTTTGACAGATCATAACTTTGCTTGGAAGTAATTTTATTAATCGAAATTAGCACCGTTAGAATTAGCGCACCTTTCCAAACGCGACAATTGCCTAGACGTTCCACCTCTATAAAAATCAGAACCACGAGAATTAGTGAAACATAGGGAGTCATTTTCGACATCGTCCTGGTTTCTGAATTTTTTATCCTTCACATGACCATTTAAATGCCTGAAAAATGATATTCGGTAGGGGTCAGATCTGGTGAAGATGATGTGATAGAGCTTCGTATTCCAATTCATTCAGTTTCTGGACAGCAATTTTTGAAGCATGCGGGCGAGCGTTGTCAGGCAGTAGAATTGGACCTCTTCGACTGATCAAAGCCAGCTGTTTTTCAATCAACTTCTGGTGCATCATTTCAATTTCGGCACCGTACTTTTCCGTGTCTTGAAACGGACTGTGCCAGCCGTTGTCCATCTGCCGTCAGCAATGGTCTTTTTTGGATGGGGACTTGGTTTCGGCATCACCTTGCGATCCTCATTCTTGTCCAGCCGTTGTGCAGAGCGACGGTGATTGTTGTAAAAGATCCATTTTCGTCGCATCTCGCGATCCTGTCCAAAAAGGCTCCCTAAGATTGCGCAGCCTTAACGAAGACGGTGTCGTGGCGCTTCAGCATCTGCCCGGCGGTCAGTTCGTGCGGGATCCATTTATCCAATTCCTTTACTTTACTTTTCCGATCGAATTCAAGTGACGACTGATAGTGCTGCCGTTAACGCCGAAATGCCGTGTTGCCTCTCTCACAGTTTGACGCGGATCCACTTCCCACCATGGCTTTGAGTTGGTCGTTGTTAAGAAGTGATGGTGGCCTATGTACCTCGGTCGTCGTCTTCGAGATTTCATCCCCTGATCGAAGCCTTCCGAACCAGTGGCGAATTGTGCGTTCCTTAGCGAAATCCTCCCCAAATGCAGCGTTGACGTCTCGAGCTGCGTTGACGTCTCGTCGTGTCCACTTTTCCGTTCATATAAGTAGAGCACCCAAATATCACGTTGACTCATACTGTAACGACGACGTCAAAATCTCGGCAGGAGGTAATTACGTCACAAAAGCTATAAACGGTAGGAAAGCGGAGATTCTGCGCTTTCTGAAACTATAATGAGGAAACGGGAACATTCATAGCCACGAAACATCGGCCGAGATTGAGGTAGCAAATTTAGCGATTTCATATGCAGAAGCAGAGGTGGCACAACGGCTCCAAGCAATGTTGTGAAAAAAACGCAAGAAATCGAATGAAGGTAAGCGCACTCCGAAAGCGTGTATCCTTCTCTGTGCGGAATATGTAGTGCTGCTACGAAGACAATTTATGGAAGCCGATGGCAACATCGGACCCTGCAATTCAGGAACACCCATAAAATGTATGGTTTTCAAATTACTCTTGAAAGCACGTATTCACTGCGCTTCTAATACAGGCGTGAGCTCCTGTGACCAATTTGCACTGTGGGGAAGTTAGGCTGCCTACTAGGTATGGGGCGTTCGACCTACATAGATCCGAAGCTATAGAGGAAGACGTGCTGATCAGCGCAATAAGGCAGAACAGACCTTCTACGTGGTCCTTCTCATCATCTGTTGCCCGTTTTCCAATCCCTGAACATTAGAGGTTTCGCTCACCTATAGCTTCGTAAACTCTGCCTCGCGCGCTTCGTGTGCGACTCTTCCTTGTTTTTCACATCCGCACCTGTCTCTCTTCATCCATTCCGAGGATCCGAATGAGCCATGTTGTCGTTGCAGGACGTCCGATGATGCGGCCACAAATGCCGATCTTCTCGCCATCGTCACCGACACCATCGCAGCTGCTCTACTCGTTCGACTATGAGCCCATCTACGATATCCCGCCTGATGTTCAGCGACGGTCTGAGACGTACCAGGAGGAAAACATCTACGAAAAACTGCCCGATGTTAGACCTAACCCCTGATGTTTTTATCACTTGAAGAAGGAGGAAGTGGCGGTGTTGTGTTGTGGTAAGTGCTGTCTAGATGGAATGACTGCAGCTTGCTGAAACGAATGTCGGTGAATCTTTGAGGTCTCACATAGACACACGGTCATGGCTGCTAGTGTACCCTGCTGTGATCAGCTGTAAGTTGATCCAGCGCAGCATCCGGCTTCTTTTGAACAACTGCATCACCCAACGGGTTTACTCAGTACGCGAATCTACAGGGCCGCTGGGAAGATGCCAACCAGATTTCCCCTCTGCTTGCAAATCGAGGTGAACCACGTCGAGGCTTGCGTACAAACTTGGGAGAGCCAGCATTCTGCTTGCCGCTGTTCATGAGGACCACGCTGCACTGACTACGAACCTGCGTCCCCTCCATTTTCTTTTCGCTTCAAACGTGTGCGGGTCATTTTCGGTAGCGTTTGTGATTCTCTGTTTTCCATCCCACATGCCGCGGTTTGTGTTGGTGTTATTATGTTATTGTGACTGTTATGCATACTACTTATATTTGGTTATAAAGTTTTCAAAAATTTTTTCCGGAATCAGCTTCTGCGTTCTGGTTTCTCTTTTTGTTTATTTTTGAGATTTGTTTAGCCATCTCCCTGCGGAGTCTTGGCGTTTGGGATGGAATTTGTACCAAGCTGCTGGAATTCATGCAAGGCTGAGAGTTTGCACTGTCATCTGGTGGTTAGGTGATTTATCCCAATAGTGGAAGGACCGAACACACACCCGGTCGCGCTACCGAATAGGGCACGGCAAAAGGTTGTCTTCTCGGAGTGTACTTTAGCATGTTTAGTATGTTTACGCATAGTAGATTGCTTTCAGTGCTGCCCCATGTTGACCAGAAAGAAAGAAGTGCGCTCCTACAGGATAAATCCGGAGTACTTATCGTTAGTCCAGCAGTCTAAAAATTTCAACGAGCTATGTAGGGCCAGCATTCTCTCAACATTGAGCTAACAAGGGCAAAGAAACTTCCCCCAAAGATCCTCAACGTGACCTATATAGTCTCGTAGAGAGTCGGACGAGGATCACAGAACTGTGTTCCGTTTTTGCTACATGCCACTGGGTGGTCCGAAAATGACAAAAAAACGGTATCACTTTAGGACAGGCTGATAAGGCAGTGTGACACCTGGAATGGCCTTGTCGCGCTCTGAAATTAACTTACAAAAGGTTTGGAGCTCAACGTGAAGTGTTATGATAATTAATAACGCTTCCTAGACGAAGGTGCAAGGTGCACTCAAGTGATTCATTCACATCCATGGTGGGAGCGACTGTATGACCGAGTGGATGCGGACTTTCGGAAGGGAGACGAGGGTTCGATTACGGGAGGTTGGGGGCTTTGCTAGGTGGTTGGTTCCCATTTTTACAAAAGAACAGTGCATTTTGGTCTCGCTAGGGTACCGTGTTATTGGATAGCGGTGAATAAGGGTGACGGGGTCACGACGACGGATTTCGCCCTGACTTCGCATATGGGAATTATTTAAGCCGCTAACCACGAATCTGGCATCAGTTTCTAAATCTTCAGCTTCTTGCACTACTTTGCACATCAAAATCGAAGGTGGGAAAATAACATTGGAGAACATTGGGACTCTACTAACGAGGAGAGATTTAGTCACCCATATCTACTGTAACCTAGAGTAGTCGACCGAAATTTTAAAAATAAATATCATATCCGTGATTAGCACCCCAAATAATCCCATGGGCGGTGTTTGAGCAAAATTTTTCCTTTCGACCTCTCCTCGACCTTTTGAGCCGTGAAAGACAGCAGTGCCGGTTATTCTGTGCACACTCCTTTACTTACACAAACCCATCATAGCCTTCTGCCACCCGTCGCTCCACCGAAATTGGTTGCCAGATTGATGATCTACATCCAAAATAACACTATAGATGAATTTGTGGCGAATTTTTTTCGACCTATAGAGTTTATGGAGTGAGTGCAAGTACTCCTAATGCCGACCCGTCTCCTGTAAGTGTATGCGAGAGTGGTGAGGAAGAAATACACAGCAAGGCGACAAATCACACGAAGTGGATAAACTGTACTTGGTAGCAGTTAGCTGAAATAGGAAAAGTTTCGAGAAGAATAAAAAATAAGGAAGAATAAAAAAAATCCACAAAGAAAACTGAAGAACGATGAGCATGTCTTGATGATGGGTCAACGATCGGGTTCGCAAATGAAGTGACAATTAGAAACACTTCCAAAACTGACTGAGAACCTTCCAAAGAGGTCATAAGGGACAGTATCTGACGCGAGCTTTCCCTGCGAGACCAGGGTGACTTAATGGACGTGTGACATCCACAGACAAAACCAGCTCCTTCCACACCTGACAACAGATTGAAAGCAGGTTTAAGAAGCGACGAAGGTACCCTACCGAAACCAAATGTACTCTTCGTTTGCAAAAATGGTAGCAGTCCAACTAGCGACGCAGAAACCCAACCCCCGGAATCGAACCCTCAACTCCCCTCCCACAAGCCCGCTTCGCTATCCACTCCGCCACCCAGTCGCTGCCGACGCAATTGCGAATGAATCACTTGAGTGGGCCTTGCACCTTCGTCTAGGAAGCGTCATTAATTATCATAATACTATAATCAAACTTCAATGTGAGCTCCAAACCTTTTGTAAGTTAATTTCAGAGCGCGACAAGGCCATTCCAGGTGTCACACTGCCTTATCAGCCCGTCTTAAAGTGATACCGTTTTTTGTTATTTTCGGACCACCCAGTGGCTGGTGTGGTGGCTGCTAATAAGGAAGGTTTCCAACTCAAGGCGAGCTTTTGTGATGCTGTTTTGATTGGATGTAGGTCCGTGTGAGTGGAGTCCAAAATTACAGTTAGTTGTTTCGAACGCTGTGCCGAACCAGGTTGTTAGGTGGACCAGTATTTATTGAGCGGCCTAACGTTTCGACCCGTTCGTCGTCTTCGGAGGCCTAAAAGTGGCTTGAGGATTCGGATGTTGTTATCTATCCGACCAAACGCCTCATCGACTCTAGCCTTTCGGATATCGTCTTGAGGCATAGCAAGAAATCCCAAACCCATGAACGATAAACTCACCCGCTGATCCACCGCTTGTGCGGAGCGACTCCGCTGCCGCAGTTAGTCGACAGGTGGTCACTGAGACTCACTATACTGTTCATTCTACACTATGTATACTGTGTATACCAGTGTCATTCTTAACCACATCCTTGTCACCACCTGTCGCTCTATAACTCACATTGCGAAATAAACGGCAGAAAGTCATCGGTGACCGAAGGACATTCATTTCGATTGTTCATTCGTGGATTTCTTGAAAGAAACCGGAACGCCTCCAGCACTTTTCTAGACGAAATATCTCTCTCGATGGTCAAAATCGTGCACTTCATATCAAAGTCGTTTCCGCCATGTTCCTCCACTTTATGCTTGCCCAGAGGATTCGTTAAGATACCCCGCCTTTTGCACGCTAGATGTTCATTAACACGAATAGCAAGTACCCTTCCGGTTTCCGCAATGTATGTCTGGCTGTATATCCTGTATTGAAGCTCATAGATGACGCCAACTTTGGCGCAATCCCCTACTTTCCCGTAAGGACACACAACACAGTTTTCCGTTACGCACTCCCTGTCGTAAAGCCTATTTCAAACCAGCTGGCGTCTGATACTGTCGTTTGGAATGTTAACTAAAACAACAGCATCCTCCAACTAGGCCCGTCTTGTGCTTCGTTGTAGAGCGGAAGTGACGTTATCGGAAATGAAAGAGACACACAAGGGTACTTTATCTCGGCGTGGTACAGCTCGCTGAACAGAGTGGGATCCCCTGTGGTGATGTGGTACCGTGTATCCATTCTGCGCAGCTATTTGACATGCTAGTTGCACAGATTCACGTCGTTCTTCAGCACCAGTGCATACATCGTTTGCAGTTCTGAACATGTTCTTCACCACCGCGCGTTTGACTGCGTTAGGATGCGCAGATGATGCATGGACCAAGATGTTCTTAGAACTTTCTTTGCGGTACCACTTCACTCGGATCATGCCACCAGATAATTTAACCTGTACATTCAGATATGGGAGCCTACCGTTTTTCGGGGTTTCTCTCGTCATCGTGATGTACTGCGACTGATGATTTAGAAGATTGAAACACTCATCCATTTCGGATTGTGTTGAAGTTATTGAAGTTATAATAAAACAATCATCAATATATCTTTAATACATCAGTGGAAGACGATCTAGAACCGGCTGCTCTATTTTGCTCATAAAGCATACCGCAAGCACAGGAGCCAATCGCTGGCCCATGGCCAGGCCTCTGGTTTGTGAATAATATCTACCTGACCAATTGAAAATATTACAATTCAAGCACTCCTTGACCACAGTCATGATGCATTCCTTACTGAGTCCAAAAGTGTTGATATTATCATGATACCGGGCAAGCATTTCTGATAAGGCTTGCAAGGCATCATTAATTTGGACGTTGGTGTAAAGTGCGGTTACATCAAATGACTCCACAATACAACCTTCATCAAAACGTCTATTGTGGAGCTGTCCAAGAAATGCTCTCGTATTACTCAGGTGAGCAGGAACCATTACCAGCAACTGGCTGACGATTCTATTTAGAAACCAAGATATTCTGTCAGTTGGTCCCCTACACACTAATTA
>OX377205.1:61050840-61273751 GCA_947396885.1 Heligmosomoides polygyrus polygyrus | reverse complement strand
GGAACCATTACCAGCAACTGGCTGACGATTCTATTTAGAAACCAAGATATTCTGTCAGTTGGTCCCCTACACAACTAATTATAGGCCTTATTTTAAATCTATCCGGTGACATTGACAGCGTATCCTCTGGCGCAAGTTTATGGTCTTGATAAGGCTTGTAGAACACTGTACAAGTTGCATTGTCCAGCTTGAGCCTGCTGAGCAATTTTGGATCAATTCCAGCAGATCTGCCCACGGTCATCCAAACGTGATTAAGGCGTCTGCATTGCGACGAAAACTCAGCAGCGCTAGCGAGACGGCAAACTGAAGAATCCTGCAGATGGAGCTCTGATATGCCTCTGTCCAGTGACTGCGGTATAATCACAAACTCCCCACCTTTGTCGCTTACAGAAATACGAATTGTACCATTTGATCCTAATTCGCGTAGTTCTCGGAACCCCTTCCATTGGTCGTATGTTAAGTTATTGTTATTGAGCCGCTGGTAATTTCTAAGAACGGCCAATATATCAGATGTTAGAATTCTTAACTTGACATCCACTTCTGGAACAGGAGCTGGTTCTTTGTAGAACATTTGCGGAAATTGTACTGATGAGGATAATTGCTAATGCCAAAATTGCTCAGCAGGCTCAAGCTGGACAATGCAACTTGTCCAGTGTTCTACAGCCTTATCAAGACCCATAAACTTGCGCCAGAGGATACGCTGTCAATGTCACCGGATAGATTTAAAATAAGGCCTATAAGTAGTTGTGTAGGGGACCAACTGACAGAATATCTTGGTTTCTAAATAGAATCGTCAGCCAGTTGCTTGTAATGGTTCCTGCTCACCTGGCTAATACGAGAGCATTTCTTGGACAGCTCCACAATAGACGTTTTGATGAAGGTTGTATTGTGGAGTCATTTGATGTAACCGCACTTTACACCAACGTCCAAAATAATGATGCCTTGCAAGCCTTATCAGAAATGCTTGACCGGTATCATGATAATATCAACACTTTTGGACTCAGTAAGGAATGCATCATGACTCTGGTCAAGGAATGCTTGAATTGTAATATTTTCAAATGGTCAGGTAGATATTATTTACAAACCAGAGGCCTGGCCATGGGCCAGCGAGTGACTCCTGTGCTTGCGGTATGCTTTATGAGCAAAATAGAGCAGCCGGTTCTAGATCGTCTTCCACTGATGTATTGAAGATATATTGATGATTGTTTCATTATAACTTCAACACAATCCGAAATGGATGAGTGTTTCAATCTTCTAAATCATCAGTCGCAGTACATCAAGATGACGAGAGAAACCCCGAAAAACGGTAGGCTCCCATATCTGAATGTACAGTTTAAATTATCTGGTGGCATGATCCGAGTGAAGTGGTACCGCAAAGAAAGTTCTAAGAACATCTTGGTCCATGCATCATCTGCGCATCCTAACGCAGTCAAACGCGCGGTGGTGAAGAACATGTTCAGAACTGCAAACGATGTATGCACTGGTGCTGAAGAACGACGTGAATCTGTGCAACTAGCATGTCAAATAGCTGCGCAGAATGGATACACGGTACCACATCACCACAGGGGATCCCACTCTGTTCAGCGAGCTGTACCACGCCGAGATAAAGTACCCTTGTGTGTCTCTTTCATTTCCGATAACGTCACTTCCGCTCTACAACGAAGCACAAGACGGGCCTAGTTGGAGGATGCTGTTGTTTTAGTTAACATTCCAAACGACAGTATCAGACGCCAGCTGGTTCGAAATAGGCTTTACGAAAGGGAGTGCGTAACGGAAAACTGTGTTGTATGTCCTTACGGGAAAGTAGGGGATTGCGCCAAAGTTGGCGTCATCTATGAGCTTCAATACAGGATATACAGCCAGACATACATTGCGGAAACCGGAAGGGTACTTGCTATTCGTGTTAATGAACATCTAGCGTGCAAAAGGCGGGGTATCTTAACGAATCCTCTGGGCAAGCATAAAGTGGAGGAACATGGCGGAAACGACTTTGATATGAAGTGCACGTGCCGTGATATGAAGTGCCGTTTATTTCGCAATGTGAGTTATAGAGCGACAGGTGGTGACAAGGATGTGGTTAAGAATGACACTGGTATACACAGTATACATAGTGTAGAATGAACAGTATAGTGAGTCTCAGTCACCATCTGTCGACTAACTGCGGCAGCGGCGTCGCTCCGCACAAGCGGTGGATCCGCGGGTGAGCTTATCGTTCATGGGTTCGGGATTTCTTGCTATGCCTCAAGACGATATCCGAAAGGCTAGAGTGAGGCGTTTGGTCGGATAGATAGCAACATCCGAATCCTCAAGCCACTTTTAGGCCTCCGAAGACGACGAATCGAAACGTTAGGCCGCTCAATAAATACTGGTCCACCTAACAACCTCGTTCGGCACAGAAGTAATCGAAACATCTAAATAATGCCGAGGTTTTACGAAGAGAGAACTTGGAGAATATTACAGTTAGTTTTTGCTGAACGCTCATTTAAAGCCCTGAAAAGCGGTGTGAAAACGTGTGCGCAGCAGGGTGTGCGTAATTACGATTTGCGATTTTATGGGTTACGACCATTTTTGGAAATTTTTCTGTACAATTTAAGATTTACGACATTTTGGGTCGTAAACCATAAATTTTCGTGAATGTTATCGAGCGTCTACCTAGTCTATCAGCGCAGGCGCACGTATGCTCGTGGGCAAACGCTGACGGTGCAATACTGTCCCTCCGAGGGCCCGTACATGGCTCCTTGTGTTCAACGACTCAGCAAAAACGAGTCATGTTTTCTACTACGTAAAGGGTGCAGATTCTCGTAGTACTATCCATTTCCGCCCTTCTCTGGCATGATCTTTTCGTGCGTCACAGGAAGGAGTTGCGCCCGCGTTAGCTCAGGGTTGGAAATTTAATGATTATTCAAACGACGAAAGCTTTTTGTTGAAACATCATGGTTAAGGTAAAGTTTTTAAGCCAACCACTTTTTCAATTTTCTTCAAACATGTAGAGTTTAATTTGAATGGTGTCTGACCAGAAGGAAAACTCAAACTAAACAAAAAAGAAAAAATTGACAAGAAAACTGCTAAAGATAATACGATGAATAAGTTCTGCATCACCTTGTATTAGCGTTAGCAGAAAAACCTATAAAAAGTCATTTGTACTGTACTACACGTCAGGTAACTTCTACGGTTTACGATTTACGACGGATTTTTCGTAAATACGAATTACGATTGACGAAATTTCGAATATCACTTACGCACACCGCTGGTGCGCAACTCTCATCAACCCTTATCAAACCCCGCAGTATGTACCTCGGCGGCGCAGTCGGTAGAAGTGCCGGCTCATATAAGCACAGCGCCGAGCTTTTGAGTTCGAGTCCGCGTGCTGCCAGTGTCTTTGCTCATATTATTTGTCCTTATTAAGCTTTCTCATGATCAAAGAAGTCGATTTTAGACTATCAAGGCTTGAAACAAACCAAGGCTGTCTATTTGCGCCTTCACATGTGCTAGTTTTTTTCGTGGGTGGCAGTTGGTTACGTCGGCGTCCACTCAGGACCTTTCTCTACATCCATGGATTACGCGTTCAACGAAGAAGAACTGGCCGTTCCTTGCCAGGTAGAAGACTGTTCCGCACTGGCTTTTGCAAGGTATTGCTAGTGTGCTAGTGTGCTTGTGTGTTAGTCGTTTCATAGTTTGGTACCACAGCTGTTGACTAAAAGAGCAAAAGCATTGAACCTTTTATTTCCAGAGAAATGATATGGTGCAAACACGCTTCGTTGAAAAACTAGCACATATGAAGGCGCAAATAGACAGCCTTAGTTTGTTGTAAGCATTGATAGTCTAAAATTGACTACTGTGAGCTTGAGAAAGCGTAATAACATCAAAAATATATATGTAAAAATCTAGGCAGTGCGCGGGCTCGAACCTAAAACACCTCCGGTGTGCTCCTGTGAGCTGACCCTCCTACCAACCGCGCCGCCGAGGCATCCGTCGTGGGGTCGTAAGGGTTGATGATAGTTGCGCGCATGCTTTCAGAGCTCCTTTTCAAGTATTTAAGAAGGCGTTCAGCGAAATCTAACTGTTGTTCTAGACTCCGTTCACAGGGCCGTACATCCTGCCAAAATAGTATAGCAAAAGCTCACCTTGAGTTGGGATCTTTTTCTTGTAAGCCACTGTTGAGTCGATCACTGGTGTAGGGGTAGAGCTTAAGGATAATCGCAGAGCTGGTTCCCTTCATGAGGGTCTCCATCTATTAGGAATTTTCGCTATTTCTTTAAATTTATTTCTGGCTTTCAATACATTCAGCAACTAATGAGTTATTATCTGCAACACTTCGTCAAGTACCATGTAATTTGTGGATGCCACTTCTATAGAATTCCTAGGGTTTGATAAGAAAGTTCACCGAGGCATCTCTCAAGTTGCTCCCTAACCTGGTAAGGTCGAACGGCTGGAAATGGTTGGGTAACGAAAGAATGTAGTCTGACGAAAATATACCAAACTTGGCTCAACAAACCAGGCTCAACACTTCTACACAAGGTCCTACAGCACAAATAATGACGTTAGTCTGTTTGAGCCAGGTCCGGTGAATAGGGTGGCCGGGCCAGAACATGTCATCCGAATCACTTCTTCCGAGTGTCCTTGTAGAGGCGCATTGTCGTGAAGGAAGAAGAGCTTGCTTTGTTTCCCACTAAGAGCTGCTTCAACAGCCTGCAGTGGACATCGCTAGTGAGAATAGTGTTTGCAGGTAGCAGCTCCCAGTGAAGGACTCCTTTGCATTTCACCAAAAAATTCCAACAGACACAGTGCATTACCTTTTCTGGGTGATGTTCCGATCTTGGCGTGGGAAATCCTGCTTCGCCGCAACCGAGCCACTGACGCTGTGGTGTGTGGCCAGCGTAGACTACCCACTTCTCGTTGCCAGTGTCGAAGTTCTCGAGCCAAGAACAATTCCGGGTCGAAAAGTTTATGCATGCATTCCTGCCACCTGCAGTCCTTGGACGCCATGACCATGCGGTATGCATGCGCCATATCTTCATGTCTTCCCATCAGGAATGAGCGGATTAACCGCTATCCGTTATCCGTTGTTCGGTTTCCGGTGGTTTTGGCCTATCCGTTTTGCTGTTCGTTATCCGGGAATTTTTCGAACAACGAACAACAAAATGTGGCAAGCTTGCGATTACTTAGTTGAATATAAGGACAATTAAAAAGAATCGTTTTGTGTTTTTTCCACTGGCAGTCGAGATACGCTTGCAACGCCAGGAGCCGGATTCATCAAAGTTACTGCAGTAACTTTAACGGAGAATTGTAAGCAAATAGCTCGTATGATGCAGCTTATCAAGCGATATGGTGAGCGATAAGCCATGTTATCTGAGCTTTCGTTTACGGTTCTCCGTTAAAGTTACTGCAGTAACTTTGATGAATCTGGCCCCAGGTCGATGCCTTCTCAGGGTTCCCAATGCTATGATTAGACGAAACTATCTAATTGCTCATAGCGCGTTTTGAATTGCTGAACACTGCCTTGCTCATTTCTATTTGTGGGGTTTTTACCAAAATTTCTTCTAGCTTAATGTACGATCTGGAAAAAAACCAGTCGATCAGTGGAGAAAAGCACAAACGTCCATACGATTTAAGGGTGTGCCAGATACTTCGCATCTCCAAGAACTTTTAGCGCTCTTTGAAACTATGTTTGGCACTAGCAGCAATTTACAATTAACCCTTTCCAATACAATAAAGAGAGTTTTATTCGATCTGGGCAAGAATTAGTGTTAAATGTAAACAGATGGTTTTTTTTTGGAGAGTAAACAAAAAGCGACTCTTTTTAACGACTGCTCCACCCAAGCCCAGAATCTCCGTGAGGTCTATCCATAGTGTTTTCATTGCAGCTGAAAATCATGAATAAAGGATATAAGACGACGGTAGTGCCAGACCCGGTACGTATTCTACTCTTGCGTGATAGATGGAGACATTTGAATGTGTATTTGGCTAATACAATGAATTGCGCTGGTCAGCCGATGAACAATTCAATGCATCATCCTGCCCGGATAAGCCTGGTAAAAATACGTCGAGCCCGAAAGAATGGAAGGCTTGGTTGACCTGGAGGCGAAATCCGAACCAAGAATATTGAGTTGGAGAGCATGCGACAGGAGGCACTTCCGACCACTTCAACGCACTCTCACGTGCGTTGAAGAAAAAACACCAATAAGAGTGTTATAAGTGGCTTATCTGACATGTGACATAGACAATGATACAACTACCACCTACCATTTACCTGTTTCAAAATTTTACTAACCGCTCATCCCTGCTTTCCATGCCCGCGCAGTTGACCAATATGATGGTGTGACGGCTCTCGCGCCGCTTTGCCACCCATGGGCTGAAGTAGTAGAAAAATGTGCTTCATTTTTACACAGCCGCACAAGGCATTACCCTCTAAACGTAGAATATGCAGAAAAAAAAATTAAAAATTATGTGTCAAGGACTTAAGTACCTGATCTGCATCCGTGAAAAAGTAATTTTTTGCCTTTCGCATATTCTACATATAATATTAGACTGTCCCGAAATTAATCGTCGTTTCGAGGTATGTACAAATGAACAAGCTTTTTTTACACTAAATCGTTTGGTCTCAGGAAAAGCCACGCATACCATTTAGTAGATATTTTTCTGCTCTTTTAAAAAACATATAAGGATGTCGCTCTAATGTTTCTAGGGTTCCGTAAAATCATGGAGCGAAAAATAAAATCATGAGTCATGAACGCAACTATCGAGTCAGCACGCTTTACGAATTTGAATTGGGGCATTCTGTGGCAGAGACATCCCGTAACCTTAGCAGCGCTTTTGGGATGGACTGTCCTTGCGAACAAGCGGTGAGGCTCTACTTCGGGTAATTCGCTTCTGGCGATTTTGATCTCGAAGAAAAAATCTCGAGCCGGGTCGAGGCGACAAGTCGTCGCTTGATGATGAAGTTTTGAGTAGAGCCGTCGAAATTTGGCGAGAACCGGCAATGTGGAGAAGATGTCGAAGTGGGTGCTTCATGAGCTGAGCGATGAACAGCGTATAGCACGTTTCGACACCTGCTCCAACCTACTAATACGCTTTAAAGATGAGCTTTTGTAAGCCGTAATATAACTGTAGATGAAAATAGGTCCTTTACGATAACAGGAAGCGGGAATTTGTCTGGGTAGGTAAGGATGCCCCTCCAACATGTTTTCCTGCACCCGACCTTTACCCTGAAAAAGTTATGCTTAATTTGTGGTGGTGTTGTAAAGGAGTAATCCATTGCAGCTTTTTGCAACCTGGTCAGGCAGTCACAGCAGAGTCTTACTGCTGTGATTTAGACTAAATCTATGAGAAGTGGCAAAAATTATGGCCAGCAGTGGTAATAGAGGAGGGGTCCGGACGTTAGGTACCTCTTAGATACCTCGACTGGGCGCGCCTCCCTGGAAACCCCGCCCACGCGGGCGAGTTCTCATGCGCTGATACCATGGCCGACTTCGGGTGACTAGCCATCAGCTGTTGTGTTCGATGCAGCGACATCATCTACCTTTCCATTTCAATCGTCTGCAAGTAATCATATGCTATCTCACGAAGGTTTTCTTGTGCTTCTAGCTACAAGAACCCTTCTTGATAACCAAGATGATGCTCTGTCCTTCAATGGGTGGTCAGGTAACAGATGAATTATCTACAAATTTGTAAATCTCGGTTTAAACTTCTTAATTTTTTCATGGATTTATTTTAATTATCTAGTGCCTTTTGTGTGTTGACGTGAGGCCCTACGTTTGTTAAGGTTTTTATCCTTATCGTTGGTTTTGTTAAATCTCGGTGTTTTTAATAACCTGTGCACCTTTTCCAAAAGTTAACTATGATTTCTGTTTCGCATCTTCGATGCCAAATCCCTCAATCCCGTGTTGGCCCCTTGCTTGGTTATAACTGCTTGTTTTGGGTCTGCGCTCGCAGGATGGCATGACCTCCTATGCTCCTCGCACCTTTTAGGGTCGCTCGCACCTACCGTTTTTGCCCTGAAGGACTGATTTAAGCGTTTTCTGGCCGACGTGCTAGGTGAAAAAATATTAGGGATCAAAGTACTGAGCGTAAAAGGCACAGTACTCGGACGATCGTTGTGGGACCAAGCGACAGTCGCCCTGTTCGAATCGATACGCGGTGGCATTGAATAAGCCGTCATCACTCCTCCGGACACGTCTTCCCTCCGCGTTTTGTGCTTCTCAGCCATTTTTTTCAAATCCTTCCGGATTGTCGACCGGAAAGTATTATAAACACTGCCTGCGAATTATATCCTAGGCGCGGATCGTCAAAGTTTACGATATTTTGAGCGGGCAACGCGTCATAGTATGGACGAGGCTCAAACGCAGAGCGCCAGAAATCGGAAGATGTGCCACAGATGTCGTCAAAGTGAGCTGGGATTCAGAAGACCTATGAAGACGTTGTCCAACGGGTGTAGCATTCCGAAGGCGTTGTAGAACGTGCGTAGAGCTTCAAACTACGTGCGGAAGACGTCGTCCAACGTGCGTAGGAGTTGATGCCAGCACTGATCCTTGGGCCTCGTGCATACTTCCCGTCGTCGCGATCGAATCGCAGCGATGAGTTTTGCAGATCGACGCGGAAGAATTTGAACCCTCAGTGCTCGTCGCATCGCTCATCGCTCTGCAAGGGAGCGCGACGGCGATCCGTCCAGGACCAAGGCTAAATACCGCGCGCGGCGCTAAAAAAATGCCATGCCCGCGATGGACGCGAGAAGCCATCGCGCATGGAGACCGCCACTGTTGCGGTGGCCGCGGCGAAGTTTCCTTTGACAACTCGACGGCGTGCGGCGGAATGGCCATGAACTGAGCGCTGCGATGGCATCGCGGAGATAGAAGTATGCCCCCGGCCTTAGACGTGGTGGTCCCGCAACGATAGTTTTTACGGTATCGATTTGAAAACGTGGTGCCCTAGTAAGAACGTCTTGTGTGGTTATCGTTATCAAATACATCTTCATGCTTTTAGTCTTCGCTGCTGCTGTTCATAAGTTAGTCACAACACAGCAATTGCGCTAAAAGGCCGAAAAGCTGGAGATTTAGGCTGTACGGTGAAAATGGGGCAATCCATTCATTGATACAGTTCTACTGTAGGCCTACTAGGTAGTTCTACTGAATAGGGAGAAGTATTTTCCCTACTCTAATGAATGGTGAGATAGCATTTTTTAAATGCTTTCCGTAGAAGTCCTATACTCATATGGTTATCGTAAGAAAGAAGAATGGCCCTAGCGTGAAGTCGGAATGAATCGATTCTTACGTACGCAGACGGACCCTCGTCTTCGGAGCCACGCACATGAATTCTATTTTATACATTGAGTTGGTGCTTAAGTTCTCGGACATTTGATCCCTCCTGAATTGAAAGCGCATTTTCCCGCCAAATTTCTCACATGTATCAACGAGTAAATAATCGATCGATAGAGAAGGGAAAAGGCTACAAAACTGTTCCTAATATTTACATCTGCATTGTTAACGGCAGCTATTATGGCTAAGCAATTCATCTCAACTGAGACGCATATTCGGCATGTCATGTTATTCCTGCATCAATCTGGCCTCAATGCCAGCGAATCGTATCGTCGCCTGAAGGATGTTCACAACGAGAGTGCTCCTGCTCGAAGTACTGTGTACTAGTGGTTCTCGAAGCTTGAATTAGGTGAATTCTCCGTTGAAGATAATGAACGAGAAGGGCGCCCGATGACACTGGATTTGGATGGGCTCCGAAGTAGAGTGGAAGCGGACCCATACCAAACCACTCGCGAACTATCGAGCACTCTTGGTGTTAGTCACTCAACAGTCGTTCGAGGATTGAAGTCGATTGGCAAGGTGCAAAAATTGGGTGGCTGGGTACCTCACGACTTGACACAACATGACATGGATCGCAGAGCCGGTGTCGCTCTGTCTCTCCTTACCCTCAGACGTACCCACGGATGGCTGGACAACCTTGTCACCGTGGATGAGAAGTGGATACTCTACTCTAATTATCACCGGCGTACGCAGTGGGTTGACGCAACTGGAGGGGCAGAGGACGTTCCGAAACCCGACCTTCACGTGAAAATGGTGATGCTATGCATTTGGTGGAGCGTTCTTGGCGTAGAATACTGGGAGCTGCTGGACGAAGGGATAACTGTGACGGCAGAGGTTTACGTCAACCAGCTGAGGAAGTTGAGGGTCCACCATCAAACCACACGAGGAGAGCAAGTGAAGGTGTATTTTCAACACGACAACGCTAGACCGCATGTTGCTAGCGCGACGGCGGCTGAGTTGGCGGACTTCGGGTGGACCGTTCTTCCACATCCACCTTACTCACCAGATCTCGCTCCTTCTGACTATCATTTGTATTCAAGCCTTCAACGCTATTTGGACGGCCAGCAATTTAGGAACCGAGAGGATATTAAGGACGCACTGCTCACATTTTTCGAATCAAAACCGGCCACGTTCTGGAGAAAAGGCATCCATGACTTACCAGCACGTTGGCGAAACACAATTGATGTAAAGGGTGGTTACTTCAAATGATTTGATAATGTTGTTCGTATGTTGTGATAATAAATACTTCATGCCCCAAATGTCCGAGAACTTATGCATCAACCTAATACTTGGTAGCGCCGAGGTATCCACAAGAGTTTTACGAGTTTTCCCACAGTACTCAGGTTGTCGCTGCAGGTCCACACAACACCCCGTCGTAAAGAATACACGGCTTCGTTGAATATGCCGTCACCATCCCCCTCCCCAATATGGGTATTTTTCCACCGGGTTTTTGTGTGTTTTCGGTCCCTCCAAGTGCTTTGAGTTTCTCGACCTCAAGGTATAATAAACGGGAAAGAAATCTACGTAGAGCGCAGAACATCAAGGGATCTCATAAAACAACATCATAAAAATTGGCAGAAGGGGCAAAGAAGAAGGCGATATTTACCCCCACCCATACGTGTGAATTACAGTCGATTTACAAGCAAACGCATGAAGTACGCAAAACACAGCAAACACACGTAGTAGTTTGTTGATAGAATTACCGACATGTAAAGGTCATTATCACGTGATCTTTGTTCTCCAACGTCAGACCTAAATGTATACCATAAATCCAGTTCTGGCAATATTCTTACGGCTAGCTCGTTTATCAGTTGACGTGGGTGAGACAGAGAAGGAGAGTTCTCGTGGTCCCGCAAGAGCCGCCCGAGTACTGTGGGTAAATTCGGCAGACATTGAACAATACACGATAATTCTAACCCATCACCTCGTAACCGTGGCAGTCAGTCATAGTTTTACCAATTCTAGGGACTTACCTAGCAACCTTCGCTTCATCAGAGGTTATTCGTTAAGTCCCTAGAATTGGTGGAACTCCAACAGTACTCGGACCAGTAAGGGGAGGATTCCCTGAGGGACCGTGCTAATCCAATCAATACACGTTACTATAATATTATACTGGTCCCGTCTTTGTTGTCCCCCTTTCCTGATCCCCCTTATTGTTCCCCCTTTTACTGGTCCTCCTTTACGCCCCCACCCCTTTTACTGGTCCCCTTACTCTTTTGAATGCCGCCGTACGTTGGACGATGTCTTCGGCACGTCCCGACGCACGTTAGACGACGTCTGCGGTACGTGTTCTGAATTCCGGCGCACGCTGGACGACGTCTTCGGCACGTTTTCCGAATCCCGGCACGTCGAAATGTGGGAATGTCAAACACGATTCTTCACCACGAACGCAATGCGAGCAATATTTCTACGGTTAGCTCGTTCTTCAGTTGAGGGACAGAGAAGAGGAGCTCGCATGTGCCGGCAACGACTACCCGAGTACTGTATGAAAATTCATCCACTTTTTGACAGATAACTCGTCGTTGCTCTTAGTTGTTTAAGCGATTCCAGGTAATTTTCTTCGCTACAATAAAACTGTCGAAGCAGTGATTGGCTGTAGCACTGAAGATCATTGTACCAGTGCTTAGAACACGTAAGGCCCAGCAGCAGCTCTCGAGTGGTCCCGCAGCGATTGGCCGAGCTTCGCAAACAAAACATGCCCGTACTTTTGGGTGAGGATCAATGCCGAGCGCCGGGATTCAAAAGACGTGCCGCAGACGTCGTGCCACGTGCGTCGGAATTTAGGAGACAGGCCGCAGACGTCGTCTAACGGATGTAAGGATTCAGAAGACATACCAATGACGTCATCCAACGAGCGTCGGGATTCGGAAGAAGTGCCGCAGACGTCGTCTAACGAGTATTATTGCAGTCGGATAGTCAACCGAATCGACCGGTCCACCAACCAATACCGATTGATTTTATTTATGTATTTGCAGATTAAAAGTTCGGATTGAGGCTCACGCGTCTGCATGTATGTTTGTCAGTCTGTCTATTTCTCCCCACATAGGGAACGAATGCAAGGTGCTTGCTGCTCGCGACTACGAACGAGGCAATAGAAGAGTAGGTCTGATCGCAGACGTGGTCAGCATCTTGCTCCTCTTCACTTTCTGTGTGGGACCTTAACTGAGCCCGGATCGCGTTATAACGGGAGCCATTTTAAATGACAAGACGTTCTTACTGTTTGAGGCGGTTCTGACATTTGGGAGAAAATGCTAGTTGACGGTTTTACAGAGCTAACCTGTATGAATGCTCAAGTAATGTCACCAGGAACAATCGAATGAGGTCAAAGGCCCTAATTCGTTGTAGCGAAACGAACAGCAAGTGATATAGAACCAGGTAACCATGTTTTTGCGAAGCATTCCCCGATCAATCAATTACTTCTGCTTGAAGTTCTCAAAATATTGCCCTCAACGGTTTCCTCGGTAGACGTTAAAACAGTCATTGAAACAGCTTCTTTTCCTTTGCTTGAACTATTGAGTATATTTTTCACTGAAAACAAATACGTTAATTAACTTCTGAAGAGTTGCCATAATGTAAATGAGCTTGCGTTGCACTGCTAAGTTAAATATGATGTGGTCGAGACCACTTTTAGCAAGGTCGAGCTGATTAATGAAAAGTTTATTAACAAAATAAAACACACAAAAAAAAACAGGGGGGTGAGGAGGCCTGGAGGCGGTGGAGGAGTGGAGGGCTGGAGTGATGGTGACGGCTCGTCCTGACGAGGCGGCGGTGTGGGTCCAGTCGGACAGTCGGCGGAAGCGTTCCGGAGCGGAGAGTAGCGGAGCAGCGCGTCCGGAGTGCGGGAGGCAGTAGAAGACTCGAGCGAGAGGCCCAAGGCGTTGCGGGCCCTTTAAACACGAAGTTCGCGCGCGATCCACAGGACCGCGAGACGGCAAGATCAATGCGCGGGACAGCTGTCAAAAACCGACGCGAGATCTCACCTTGACATGCCGGGGGGTACAAAAACAATGTATGGTTCCACTCCATACTTCCACTCCACCTCAGGGGTTCCCCCTCCAGATCATCCTTTACAATTCCTGAGAGGCTTGGGCTGCCTTCATCTTCTCTTTATACCTAACAGCAGCCCGTTTCCTATGCTTACGGTTACCAGGTCCTGTACTAGATTCAGCCTTGCCTTCCTGCTTGGAAGGGCTACCAGGAGCGTTTGCAAATTTGCGCTTATGAGCCCTAAACGGCGCTAACTTAAGCACTTCCAACTCTAGATGTGGCTGTAACTGCATACACAAGTAATTATAAAACACACAAGTGGATTCCTCAGACATCCAATCTACACAGTTATGCAAAATTCCTACTGCAGCCCATGCTGCTTTCATATCCACTGGTCCTGCTCCTTGCTGCAGGAGGTCGACGATCAGCGACGCATGCTCCGGATGGCTCGTCACGTAAGAGAGAACGTGACTCCGCTTTTGACGGTGACGTGCTCCCAACTCATGACGTTCGTCGTCCGCGGCCCGTTTACCAGAAACACTCGGGCGCCACACGAGACCCACAAATTGATTGCGGATATGATCGCCAGCCAGGCAGTGACTTTGCGCGGTTCCTCTGGCGGCATCACCATCACTACATAACCGAGGTCGTCCGTGAAGATGCTGTCGATTCTCGTGCGGATGGCGGCGAAATCCGGATAATAGAACACTCGGGTCCGAGACCCTCCAGTCATCCATGCGACACGGCGCAGCACTATCGGAACGACAAGCAGAATTCTGTTATGGATTCGGTCTAGGATCAAATCCTTTTTAACCTCATCCCATTCCAGCCGTCTTGCTGTGAGCCATCCGAGCTCAAACAGTCTTTTCGGCACCTCAGGCCATCCTCCGGTCAGACTCCCATGGCGCATGATGGTGGCTGGCTCCACCACACGCGCCATGTTGCTCACGTGCGCACAGCGGCTTTTGAACACCGCATAAGCGAGACCGATCGAACGAGGATCCACGATCCTGTCTCCGACGTCCAGAATCCTTTTGCACTTCAGCGCCATCGAGCCAGACTGTGACCAGATGGAAAATACTCGTGCCGCGTCTAGCACGCACTCGATCGGGAAGTCCTTCGCTGGATGTGGCAGCGCCGCCACTAACTCTCCTGCGGTCATTGAACCGGCCACCTTGCAGCTGGATAGGGCAAAGCTCGGCCCTCCTTTCACGGACGGAAAATCCTGGCCACGGCATCTGAACTGGGCATGCAGCATATGGCTCTCGTCCGGCACTTTAAACTCCAGCTCCGGCCTGAAATAATTCTTTTCTTTTCTTTTCTGTCGTGATAGAGCAGACCTTGAAAGTTTTCTTCACTCTTTTCCTCCTCGTTCTCACATTCACGGGCTCATTAGATGCTTCATCGGGACATTTAAGCAACAGATCGTACTGGACCTTTATAGGTTCTTCGTCAACCCCTATCCTCGAAATAAGAGCAGAAGTATCACTGACATACAATATTCTATAGGGCCCATCATAATCTATAGTTAACTTCGGATGCTTTCCCTGTGTTTTCTCCCTCGGGAGCTTCATGAACACTCTCTCTCCCACGGTTGGAAGTGAAAGGACGTCCACGTCCTTACGACGGTCGTAGACCTCTTTCATCTTAGACCTGTAAACCGTGTTGTGTTCTACTACTTCCTCCCGTATTGCCTGCATTCCCCTTAAAATCTCGGTTTTATAGTCATCTACGTTGATTTTATACTTGGAGACCTCGCTATTGGGAATGGTACTGGACGGAATCACAGGATCGAATCCGTGTAATAGGAAGAATGGACTTTCGCCTGTTGCCTCATGAGGGATTACATTGTAAGCATACACCACATTTGGCAACATTAGGTCCCACTTATCGGGAAATTCAACTTTCTTCTTTAACATCCGCTGAATCGTGCCAATTGCTCGTTCAGCAACTCCGTTTTCCCTTGAATTATATCCTTTCGTTATGGAATGCTTAACACCCGCCACTGCCACTAGCTCGTCCATCACGGAGTTAAGAAATTCCGTTCCTTGATCAGTGTGTATTTGTTTAGGCCAACGTCCGCCTTCGCAAATCCATTTATGAAAGAAGGTAGTGGCTACTGTTGCTGCGCTTTTATCGGGGATGGCATATGCTCCTATCCATTTGGAAAAATGATCCACGACCACCAATATATATTTCATTCCATTCAAACTTAAACCCATTTCCAGTATGTCAGCCGCAACGATTTCGTAGGGCATTCCCGTGAAAAAGGGCTTTAACGGAGGTGTGAGACGTTTACGAGGGTTTGTGAGTAAGCACCTTGAACAGGACTTAACCCATCGAAATATGTCTCGATACATACCGTTCCAATAAACAGTCTTTTTCAACTGGTAGAATATTTTCTTTGCGGAATGATGTCCGGCCATAGGACCACTATGGTGTTCCTCGAACACTGCTTTCCTATGTTCTTTTGGAACTACTAGCGCTGCGGTGCCATCTTCAAGTAGGATTTTCAATTGACCTTCATCTATTACGAAGTCCGCAACTTTTAGCGCCTTAGCCGTTCCTGAAAGCCTTATTTCTTTATCCATATCTCCTTTTTCCAACGCATCTATTACTGGTGCATAGTCGGGATCTGACCTTAGAGCAGTCAGCCATTCTGATTCTTCTCTCATTCTGACACTACAAACTACCTTCTCATCTTCCTCACACGTTCCTCTAGCATCATCTTGAGAAATCGGAATCCCTCGTGACAAGGCGTCAGCCACCGGGTTTGCTTTACCTTTGACATACTCAATGGTAACTCGGTACTGTTGGATCTCCAGTGCCCAGCGAAGTACCCTCGCAGACACGTTGGCTCGGCGGAACAGGGACGTCAGTGGTGAATGATCCGTCTTTGCGACCACGCTCATTCCATAGATAAAGAAATGGAACTTTTTAAGCGCGAACACTAGCGCAAGTGCTTCGAGATCCGTGATATGATAGTTTCTTTCCGCTTTTGACAAGCGTTTTGAGGCAAAATATATGGGGTGCAGGTAGCCGTCTTTCCCCATCTGGCTTAATACAGCACCCACGCCTCGTTGCGACGCATCCGTATGAATGACGTACGGGCTCTTTCCAGACTGCGCTCCTTCTACATCTGGTTGCGCCAAGACGGGAGTACTCATAAGCACCTCCTTTAGCTTGTTGAATGCCAAATCATGGGCAGTGGTCCACTGCCATGACGACTTCACACTCGTAAGCTCATATAATGGTGCAGCTATCTTCGAAAAGTTGAGTACAAACTTTCTATAGTAGCCACATAGACCTAGGAAAGTCCGCAATTCCGCAAGGTTGGATGGTTTCGGGAATTCTTTAATCTTGACGACCTTGTCAGGATCAGCATGCACACCGTCCTTATCTATGCAATGACCTAGGAAGGTTACCTGATCCTCTAATAACACACATTTCTGCGGTTTGAGGCGTAAGTTAGCTTCCAAGAGTGCCTCAATGACCAGCTTCAGTACTTCATAGTGTCTTTCTATGGAATCCGTGGCTATCAGAATATCGTCTATATAGACGAAAACTTCTCTATTTTTCAGATCACGTAATACAGAATCCATAAGGCGTTGGAACACGGCCGGGGATGTTGTTAGTCCAAAAGGAAGGACAGTGAATTGGAAAAGACCCCCGAGTGTTGTGAATGCACTCTTTTCTTTTGCCAACTGGGACAAAGGAATCTGCCAATACCCCGAAGCCATGTCTAAAGTGCTGAAGTATTGCTTCCCCTGAAGGCTCTGGAGCATTGAGTCTATTCCGGGTAATGGATACGCGTCATGCTTGGTGCACTTGTTTAACTGCCGGTAATCGACGCAGAGCCTTATAGTTCCATCTTTCTTTCTCACTAGAACTACCGGTGACGCCCACTCAGAGTTAGAGTGCTCAATTATTCCTCTCTGCAGTAAATTTTCCAATATCTCTTTCAACTCCTTACGAGCACCAATCGGAACGGGTCGCGTCTTCTGCCGAATGGGTTTAGTATTTCCCGTATCTATGTCATGCGATACTAGGGAAGTCTGAGTTAACTCGCTATCCTCTACGGCAAAGACGACATTATGTGCAGTTATCATTTGCTTCATTTCTGGTGGAAGCTCTCGCCCTCCTCTGTTATGAACCAAGCAGTCAAACAGAGTTTGTAATCTTTCTTCACTAGTCAGTCCTTCCTTCACATTACATAGCATGTCGGTATGCACATCCCTCATGGAAGGCTCTTCGTAACAGATATCCTCCCAATCTCCAACTTTTTCACCTTTACGAAATATCATAGGTTCACTTGAGGCATTGAGAACGGCTACTTTGGCTTCGCCATTACAGCCTATGGCGCATACACTGGAAGGAATTTTTTCGTCAGTTGATGTAAGCACCGCTGTCGACTGCTCCGTTGCACTTTTGAGTTCAACCAGGCCAGATTTCCCTGGGGGGATGTACACTCTTTCGGATACCACAGCCATGGAATGCTTACCCAATTCTGGTTGCTCTATTCGTTTTGAAAAGTTATAGCCCATCGCAGCTATTGTATTAGTGCCCAATATAATCATGCCATGTTTTCTCAACGACACGAACATCTGCACTTTCCAGGCTTGCTTACTACTGTTATCCGTAACAGGTAATTCAACTGCAGTTAAGAATTCCATTTTTGCGCCCGACGCATCGGTGACGCTTACCGCTTCGGGCAACGGCAACTCCTTCACCTCAGTATCAATATCTATCCCATCACTAAGAGCCTGCTGTAGCACTCCTACTGGAAGAACAGATACTTCTGAACCTGTGTCCAGAAGAGCTGTCATTTTCCTTCCAAGCAGTGTTATTTCCAGCTCAGTTCTTTTACCGAACAGAGACGCTGCTTTCTTGGCTCTCCCACATCGCATCGTTTGAGATGTGATAGCACCGCAACCTACCCTTCGAACCTTTGCAGAGAGCGGTGTCGACGCTGCTCTTGGTTCTTCCTTTCGGTTGCTGCGCCTAGGTTTCGTACAGTCCCTCTTTTTGTGCCCAACCTCCCCACAGTTGAAGCACTTCTCACCCTGCATTTCCTCTGCATGTTCCTCAAATGCAGTACCAGGGCGGGATGTACCCTCTCTCCGGCGAATTTCTCTGGCATCTGTTAATGCTATATCCCGAGTCCGTTTCGATTTCCCTTTGTCTTGAAATCGAAATTTGCTACGCTCGGGTAGTCTATTTCTCTGCGAGAGACGCCTTCTTTCAACCCGCATGGCTATGTCTTTCAGCCTCTCATACATACCTTCACATTGCCCCTCTAGTACCTCTTGCAGCTTGCATGAATCGTCCCAGTGCATTAGCTGCTCGTACAAGAGATCTGCCCTTACCACAGATAGGGCCTGCTCATCCAATTCTGGGTAAGCCCTCCTTGTCAGACGCTCAAGCTCTACGCAGAAGTCCGTAACAGGCTGTGTCTCAGTCTTACGTAAGCCCTTGAGTTCACTAAGCGCTACTATCTTTTTGTTCCTAGACTCGACCTGACACACACCCCTCATGGCTCCAACCAAAATCTCATATCCGGACTTTCTTTTCTCCCTAGGTAATGCTTCATACTGTGCCTTGGCCTTTCCGGAAAGCTTGGACTTGAATAAAGCGCAACGGTCACTGTCTTTCCAGTGCTCGCTCGCGTACTTCAACTCAAACGCTTCCACGAAATTTTCAAAGGTGTATTCTTTATCCTCTCCGGAATATGGTCGTACATCAGGGAGCGCAACAAATTTGAGGTAATCAGCCATAACAATATCGGAACCTCTATGACGATATTTGACAGGGCGCACCTCACTCTCCCACTCACTCTCGCTACTCAAAGTCTTTAGTGAGAAAAGTGACGTACCGTGATCTGTCGTCCTCCTGGCTGAGGAACTGCTGCAACTCGTGTGACGGGATCCCCTCCTGTGCGCTTGACTGCAGCATCCATTCTGAAACATGCTCACCTGGTCATCGTCCAACGCATGTGACCCGCTGTGATGTAGTTTACCTGGGATCTCAACATCCTTTGCCGATCGCGGGGCACGACTCTGACTCTGTGCCTCCAACTCCGCGATCCTTTGCTTGTGCCGCTCTAATTCGGCCTTCAAAGCTTCGACCTCGTCGACTCTCTCGGCAGCATCCTGAACCAGTTTTAATTCATTCTTTATTAACGCCTTCACACGGCCTCTAACATCTTTCACCTCGCATCCTAACTTAGAAGCCACCTTGTTTATTCTTTTCTCGCTCTTAAGCAAATCCTGAAGACTTCCACCCAGATCATCTAGCTCACCCAAATACTGTGAAATAGTGTCTACGGTGGCTAAATTAGCAGTCCGCTTCTTTAGCGACTTCACTAAGCTATGCAGGGGCTTCAAGACTTCTTTCACCCCATTCTCAACTACCACTTCTATCTGTTCTCGCCTATCGTCTCCCATTCTGAAGTGTTTGGCCACCTCCGCCTCAATGCTGATACGCAATGTGTCCAATTTATTGCTCAATTTATGACACACCTCCATATCGTTATCGGATTCCGTATCCGTGTAGTCGGGCAGCGGAGAGGCATCGCCGTTTCCTCCAGCCTCACTCATCTTGCTGTTGCGACGACACTTATCTGCAACAGACATCATTAATTCACGATCGTCCGTCCCTATCGTTCAGTACTCGGACACGACGCGATCGGCTACACGCGTATTCTTCGTGGCTGTCTTGGCTTCTGCTACGACCAATCCGCGTACACAGGACGCAGGTCGATTTGGACGAAGCCAAGACACCACGGTATCAACAGCCACTAACAGCTGGTACCGCTGAGAATTGTACCTGCCAGCCTTTAAGAGCCGACAAGTACAGTAGAGCCGACACCCGACTAGGAGCCGTCAGCCCAAAGAAAAACTTTCCACTAAAGAGCTCGACCCGGATTGGCCCCCAAGTTAAATATGATGTGGTCGAGACCACTTTTAGCAAGGTCGAGCTGATTAATGAAAAGTTTATTAACAAAATAAAACACACAAAAAAACAGGGGGGTGAGGAGGCCTGGAGGCGGTGGAGGAGTGGAGGGCTGGAGTGGTGGTGACGGCTCGTCCTGACGAGGCGGCGGTGTGGGTCCAGTCGGACAGTCGGCGGAAGCGTTCCGGAGCGGAGAGTAGCGGAGCGGCGCGTCCGGAGTGCGGGAGGCAGTAGAAGACTCGAGCGAGAGGCCCAAGGCGTTGCGGGCCCTTTAAACACGAAGTTCGCGCGCGATCCACAGGACCGCGAGACGGCAAGATCAATGCGCGGGACAGCTGTCAAAAACCGACGCGAGATCTCTCCTTGACAGCTACAATCGTCTACTCTTGGCAATTTAGTCATGAGTATCCTATCTAAAGCTACGAATAGCGACTCATACAGAACCAGATGATGTTTTTCTGTTAGTATTTTTACAAGGCTTCTCCGTCGATCAATGTGCGTCCTGTGTGTTTGGAAGTGTCCTGGCTATAAGATTGCGTGTACTGTGCGTTGGGGAGTGTCCTGGCTATAAGATTAAATCTACTTCCAGCGTGAAGGACTGCCCTCATGAGCGAGGCAGGTTTCGCAGAAACGGATTGCCGGTACTAAGCGGGCTGGTTCCTGCTGTATGCCGGCAAGGTATCTTAAAAAGCGTAAGTTAAAACAACCACACCCCGGAGTTCCTTCCCTTACCTAGTTCAGCGCCACAGAAACCACGTTTATTTGAGTGTTCCACGACCATGGTCTCATAATGGAGCGGGCACCAGCCCGCTTAGTACCGGATTGCCTTCTTCTTTGAGTGTGAGCTCGATTCCTCATGCACTTGCAATGTCGGTGATTAATTCGGCAAGTACACGTCTACTTCTAGGACACACAGAATTATCTTTTGAGAGAATGCAAATTCCCTAACAATCAAGCCAGCTGAGGAATTCAGCAGGACATGATTTTGCCTTGCTGGAAGCATCCAAGCAGAAACAAGAGAAAAACTATTGGTTAACGTCAAACTGGTCGCAAGCCTGCACAAATTCAGAAGACGCTGCAGAAATATCGTACGTATGTACTGGTTCAGAAAACGTGTCGCACACGTCATTCAATGTGTACTGGGATTCTGAAAACGCGTCACAGAGGTTGTTGTTAGGCCGGGGGCATACTTCCATCGCCGCGATGGCATCGCGGCGCTCAGTTCGTGGCCATTCCGCCGCACGCGGAAGAGCAGTCAAAGAAAACTTCGCCGCGGCCCCCGCAACAGTGGCGGTCGGCATGCGCGATAACTTCCCGCGCCCATCGCGGGCATGGCATACTTTTTCGCGCCGCGCGCGGTGTTTAACGCTGGTCCTGGACGGATCGCCGTCGCGCTTCCTTGCAGAGCGATGGGCGATACGACGAGCACAGAGAAATTCAAATTCTTTCGCGTCGCTCTGCAAAACTCATCGCCGCGATTCAATCGCGGCGACGGGAAGTATGCACGAGGCCTTAGGGTTCAGAAGACGTGCCACGGATGCCGTCCAACGTGGAAGGCGTGTTACAGACCCATCGATGTATTGGTATTCAGAAGAGGTGTCAAAGGCATAGGAGAAAAAACGTGTGTGTGCGTTGCTGAAAACTATTACTAGGAAGTGGGGATTTGTGGTAGCATTCTTTTGAGCGCAATTTTTAACTCACGTTTGATTTTTTCACAAAATCTCTAAAAATCTTTGTATACATGGGCTACCCATTTTCTTTCAAACCCGTCCTATTCAATTCCAGTGCAATAGGATTTAGACGCGTATAGCGCAATCGGAGGAGATGCCGGTTTTCGCCTGCACTCGATACCACTTCCCGCCCTGGGCAAGCAAGTTCCATCCCTCCGGGGCCGGTGGATTGGTACAGACTTTTCTGGGAGGGATAAAGCAATAACTTGCTCATCGGCTGGCAACCGCAAGTAATTTGTATGGCCAAATACGCATTGAAATCGCCTCCACGATCCCCCATAGAAGCAGAATGCGTGACGCATCCCGAAAGAAATTCGGTAACGCTGTCCTTTATTCTTTCTGAACAGGGTTGAGCATGTAAGCGATAGCATATAGGAGAACCTACCATACTCTAGTGATATTTGGGTGGCTTAAAAAATCGCCGACTGCTGAAAATCAAATAGCTTAAAAATATATGGAAAGGCTCCGTACCGTAGCAGGTGCTATCACTACATTTGAATTTGTTTTGTTCACTTACTAATTGAATAAGGTGGCCAGTTATCTGATCTCCACGGTAGGTGAGGCCTACGATGGTGCTCCAAGGACTACATGGGAAGTGCAATGTAAGTGCAACGTACGTCCAAGTAGGTTAATTGCTCGCATCCGTACCCAAACTGAGGGGTGTGCAGGAAATGATAACTTCTCTATAGGGGTCTTCGACGCCAGAAAAATAAAAACTGCAGGAAAACGGCTTCCTTCGTCGCTTTGCCCAATAATCACTAGCGGACACTGCTAGTTTTCTAGGCTGACAAACCAAAGGATAGATGGAGCGAAACATTCTGGCTACCTAAGGTAATTCTAATTGGAATTCTCCCGTGTCAGGCAAGGCATTAAGAAAAAGTTCAGTGTGATCTATTCAGGAGACAATGTAATGTAGTTGTGCAATGTAGTTTTCGATGGGACTGAAATAAGGATTTTTCGCTTTAGCATTTACATTGAAATATCCTCACAAAAGAGGTTCTTCAATCCAGACGAAGGTTGAATTTGCGCATCTTTGTGGACAAGGAACTTGTACTGAATCTTCGTGGGAGCGAAACTCCACAGAACTTTGTAGTGTTGTAACCTTCGAACAGGGATCGAGACCATCTTCCGAAAAAATCTGTCGTTGAATCACTGAAAAGTCGGTAGGACTTTCGTGCAACTATGCAACTACCTATTCCATGGGACGTTGAACATTGTTGTGGATGAAATTAATTCTCGAAAGATAACAAGCCAGTTGTGAAGTGTATGTTTTTCGTGGCTCCTATCTGCTCTACTTTTCCTCGATCTTGAATACTATGTGATCCCCTTCTAGAGCAAATCGTGCACTACCAAAAAATGTACAACACATCCCTTCAGCATTTGCAACTCCTCGAATTTCGTACATCCTGACCGTCTGCCCCATAATCACGTCGCAGCCGTGCGCGGCCGCTCCTTTTGCTAACAATGGAAGCTTTTTATTATAAAGCATTATATTCATTATCCTTCGTCGTAAAAAATGTAAAAATTCCGAAAGTTTTTACTTCGATTAATAAAGTTGTGTTTAAGCTGAGTTATAGCAGTTTGAAATAAGTGGTCCGTTCCGGCGACTTACTTTGCGACAACCTAATATGTGAAGCATGAGCGAGGCGCGAGGCCACGCAAAAGTGTACCTTTGTATTTGTGTCTGTATAGGTTGTTTATGTTGTTGTGTATTGCGTTGTTTGTAATTGTGCTTATTGTAGTGTATCTGTGTTGACCCAACAGCGAGATCGATCGATCGTCGTCCGCCTCGCCTGCCCAGCGCCGGCCATTCAGAGGCGGCGGGGAGCGCATGTCCACTTAGGGGGCCGGCCTTCCCCGTGCGCAACTCTATATAAAGGGGACCCGGGCGCGCCCGGCCCAGTCTTCACTGGTGTTTAGGTCGTGAGCGGCTGGTCCTGGAGTCTTCACCTGGTGCGAAGTGGCAAGCGGCCGGTCTCGGATTCTTGTCTCGGTGGTACCTGGCGAGCGGCCGGTGCGGAGAGGAGCGCGGGCACAGCAGAGGCGGACGGACCGACCCCTGCTGGTGCCATAAGGATCTAATAAATCGATTCTCATGGCCGGTTCAGGCCACAACCCTAGACATCCGTCTCCCGGGTGAAACACCCCGGCGTTACAGTTGAAGTGTTGCGTTGTGAGGCTGTGCGACTCCATATTTACCATAAGCTTTGAGCCTTCTTAACTCGGTCGGTTCAAGGACTTCGCAGTAGTAGAACATAGCTCGCTACTGCTGGAAGGGTGGAGATTATAAAAGCGGTGTTGGTTTTCATTGTTCAGACATACGCCTGAGACCCTTTCCTGGTAAGAAGCGTGGTACAGAGGTGTGCTAACGCAGGAGATTCTCTGAAGAAGGCAAGAAATTGCCGCTCCTGCGTGGAAGCGACTGGACAGGACAGATTAGTGGGATTCATGTAATTGCGCACGAGGCGTGATTCAGCAAGTACTCTACGCGCTCAACACATCGAGACCACCTTTATATGCAGTCCCACCCCATCACGAGGTCTTCGAATAAGGCGTAGCTCCTGGTCCGAAATCGCTGCTTTCGGGCGGCGTCCAATTTACCTCTATACCAGTGTGAATCACCTCCAGTTCAGACGCGTTTGATGTGGCGCTACGCCCGGTCAGGAGAGGAACTTTGCACTCCAAGCGAAGCTATAACGCGACCAGAGCTCACTTCCACTCCCGTGCAAAAATTGGGGAGGAATGAACTCTCAAACAGCGTTGCTAGCCTAGCGTCACATGTAACGTGTACGCTGACGATGTCAAAATCTACGAAAGAATCCGTGGCACCGAAGGTTGAAAGACTCGCAGAGGGCCTTATTATTTTTGCGATTTTATTAACTCTTATACAGAAAAGTACCAATTACCTATTGTAACTGGGAAGACACAACTTTTAACAGTTTGATCTTAAATCATACTCAAACACCAGCACATTGGATTAATTCTCAGGTCTTAGAAAAGGTTGGCGATGCTCGAGATCTGGGCTTTCTTACAACAGTGACCTCTGCTCCTCCAGAATCGCAGACTGTTGGTGAAAAATGCCAGTTTCCCTATTTATAACCTCTTCAGTGTTCCGAAATCCAGTCTTCCAGAAGTATGCATGAGGGCCTTTTAAACCCACACGCGATATGGTGGAGACGTTGACAAGAGTGTTGAACCCAGCCAGCAAGAGGGGCGTTGATCTTTTGGAAATCATCCGAAACGGACTTACCAGGAAGCTTGTGAACAGACGTCCTTCAGTGGGCTGCAGTTCAATTCTGGCGATCATCAAAGGTCTCGCTTTTTGGTTTGTCTTCAAGCAGAAGAAAAACGGCTTATGTCATCGTGACGTACATAGCTGTGGCCATGAAGCTGACAACCAATACAGGAGATTCCACTGACGGGAAGCTGTCGAAATATATCAGAAAAAATCTGAAACTTCTGGTCTCAGTCGTTAAATCACGAGCTAGTTTAGACGTCCTAACTTATAGGGCTCTCAACGAATGCGACTTGCTGCTTGTCGGGTACTACGATTTGATGCTGCCTGAGCAACACGTAGAGGGTTTAACGCCAGTAATCCGGTAGTCTCTCGATGACCGAATATTTGCCGCGTTGCACTGCTTAATTTACGGAATGGTCTCATTTTCGTGTTACTAGGCTATTGTTTTTAACGCTGTGTATGCAAGACTTTCGTCTTTTCCATGAATATTCAATTTTCACGTTAAATTGGACAGTTTTCACGTCCAATTCGAAACTTTCAAATTTGACACTCTTTTAACAAGCCTGACGCTCTTGAAATCAAACTGAACATCTTCCAATTTAAAGCGATAGGGTTAGAATAATTTTTATAGGAGGAAAATTTAGTATGAATTTCTATAAATTTTAATTCACGCACCCAATTAGCCAACCACTGCTTGGAATTTAATGCGATTGCCATTTTCAAGAAAAATAATGGCTTGAAGCCTGCTTTAAAGTGCAGGAAGACGGCCACTTTTTGCTGCTAAAAGTTGAGATTGAGCCAAACCCTCATTCATGGCGTCGCGGTTTTTGTTCGATTGATAGCGAAATTTCTGTTTGCATTGAGTATCACACTTGTAAACGATGTAACGAATTGTATTGTAAGGAACAAGCACCTCCTCACTTTGATGCTTCGCGTAAACAGCATTTACGTTATTAACCATATAAACATTGTGATGAGCTTATCGAGAGCTTGGCGTGACCTTGTTGGTTAATGCATTGAATGACTGCTGTCTTATTGTGCTTTAAAATTAAAATAAACTTTACTAATTCTTACAAAAATAAAAACTGTGTAAAATTGTTAGACACCGGGTCTTTCACTCGAGGCGGATGTCTAGAGTTGCAGCCTGAACGAGACAGGAGGATCGACTTATTTTACGACACGAACGCACATCGACCGCAACTCTAACCACACCTTTTTTGCGGATCCAAAGCGCTTTAACGTCGCGCTGTCAAGGGTACGCGATGGTCTGCTCCTCCTCGGATGCATCCCCGATCGGCAGGTGGTCCCATTATATAACCGAATTACCACGTGGTGTCGTTTCCGGAAACTCCTAGCGGAGATGCATTTCTTTGAAAAATACGGCCTTGCCCCCGCTCCTCATCCCCCTCTTAAGGCCTAAGTCCGGGACGGACTTCTCGGAAAGAAGGAAATGTAAGGGAAGGGACGAGTTCAAGAGTCTAACTCTAGAAAATTCCGTTAATTCCGCTGCAGTCAGTCATCATGTAGATATCGGTAAGTCGAATCATTCTTTGTTGATTTTTCCAAGGCTCGCCTGCTCTCTTTGTTTTCAGATGGCGACGCGACAACGATCGGATGCTCATATAAGCAACGGCAGAGAAACCTCGAGGACATCCGTCGTTGAGGACAGACGTTCGACCGACACTCGGCTGAACTCGGAGCGAGCTGGCCACTCGCCTTCCGCTTGTCGACTGTCATCCAACCGACGGTCTTGGGGATCGTCCCCGAACCAGTGGCCCCGCTGATCTCCTATCCTCCATGCTGCCTTGTTCGATTGTCGTTGTTGTATTGTCGTGTCGACTGTTGCGTTCCGATTGCTGTTGATGATGAGGATAAATGTAAGTGAATCGGGTTAACCCAAAGGCGGTGGTGACAGTTCTTATGTCTATTCTGGATCTTCTTTCATGAGTCGTCAACCACTGATTGAATGGTGCGATACTTCTGTTCAGTCAACTAGTGCCTTGTGGAGCAACGATCTCTTTTAGTAGCGTTGGGGTCACTATTTCTGCTGCTTTCACCTATTAGCTTTAGCGGAATTCAGAACTTTAAGCAATTTTTTTTCATACCGACTAGTTGCACCTACTTCTTTGTGCTGTTTCTGAAATGTTCCTGTTCACTAATGTACCTCATCTCTTTCTTCTTTTCTAGGTGCATCCCTTCAAGTGCGGTTGGTCCTCTTCAGTTCCTATGGAAGCATCGCTGTGAGGTAACTTACTGGGGGTCGAGCGTTCTATCCCCTCATCCCCCTGGCCCGCCCACCCCCAACCCCCTGCAATTGCTCGAGAGTCTAGTGGCTGCCTTACGAGATAGTGGAGACGCAGACATTTGCCACGCCTCTGTTTAAAGGGCGGGTGATAGAACGCCACTCCGCCTAACTTACTGCATCAACTGCTCGCCTTGGTACGACCGGATATAGGACCGGACTCCTGGGTGTTTCCTCTTTGTCAAGGATGCTCGAAAGTGGCTTCTCCATTCTCTGGAAATCACACCATAGTTATATTGAATGCCAACGCTTTGATGACGATATAGATTTCCGATGTGAGCGCGTGTAGCGCAGTCGGAGGAGGCGCCAGCTGTCGCGTGCACCCGAAACCAGGTTCCTGGTTCGGTCCCGCCCAGGCCAACCAAGCCTTCCATCCCTCTAGGGTCGGTGAATTGGTACCAGACTTCTCTGGGAAGGATAGAGCGCTGACTTGTTCATCGGCCGGCCATCGAAAGTCATTGTATGGCCAAATACGCATTCAAGTCGCCTTCACAACATCCCGTAGAAGTAGAATGCGTGGCGCATCCCAAATAGGATTGAGTAACGCCATCATTTAGCCTTTATAGATTTCCATTAATTTTTAGCCAACTTATGTAACAATATTATGTCCTGCTATGTTCATTTTTTTGGAAATATTTTTCTAGTCAAGTGTTTCGAATAACCTGCAAAGACATTTCTTCCATTCTTCTGCAGTTCATAGTGCTATCCAAGGTAGGTCACGATTTCGTTGATGTTGTTTCTTTTAAGCTAAGCATTGTAATTCATTGTCACTATATTTTCCTTGTTTGGTTGGTTTCTATGGCGCACTTTAGGCGCAGCAATAAATAAATAAATATTGGTGCTTCCGACCTCACAACCCTCACTCGAGCTCACCCCCCCCCTTTGCACCTCGGTCATCCTTGTCAAACAAGAGCGCTTATTAAGGTGCGAAGCCATTCGAGGTGGAAACCAATTGAATACTTGAGCGGTGGAGGGCTTCACAGAAAGAAAAATAGCGGTGCTACTACGTCCTTTTTTGAACGGGTGGTAGATTGAAGCGTAGCTGTTCAATTTGTGTGCAGTGTATTTCACTTACATGCTTCTTTGCAATCTTCCATAATTATTGAAGAAGGTTGGCACATCATCAGCTGTTCTTACCAGTTGGTTACTACGTTTTTGACTCCATCCATGTAAAGAATGTAATAGAATTTGCTGTCTACAACTCCTCATCTTGAAGCACCTTGACTGTTCGAAAATCAAAAGATGTCATTACCTTTCCACTTTCCAAGAACTAGATGGGATTTGTTGCAGTCTTTTTGTTAAAAATGTGTTGGAAATGGGGATAAAGGGTACCACTGACGACAAATCGGTAAAATGCAAAAACACCATTACAAGGGGCAATCGAACCTACGATAATGCTCATGTAAAGCTACAACTCTACCACTACGCCAACCGACCACACTGCCCTGGGTGGCAGCAGGGCGTCATGAACTTCGCGCTCACGCGTCCACACGGTTTTTTTTACTACAGAGGAGTATTCCAAAAAAGTAACAATATATAGTTTTGGACTCCCCATACGGGACCACACATCCCGTAAAAATCGCATCGCAAAAGCTCACCGCCAGTTTGGAGGCTCTCCCTGTCCGACCTGTCTCTGCAGCTTCAGCCAGCACTTACTCCCTTCTGTCCTTAAGATCCTCCTTTCGCCGCTCTGCATAGCATCACAGGCTCAATCGACGAAGTCATTTAGTGGTTGCCTGATGCTCGTTCTGTTCCACGCTGGCCATCACCTCGAAAGTTTCACGAGGCAGACGTCTCTTGATGATCACGCTGGCCATCAGCTCGAGAGTTTCAGGATACAGATGTCTCTTCGTGGTCTTCAAGCTCTCGGCTCCCTTAGCACTATCGCGGAGATGGCGCACGAAGCAGTCGTCTTCCTCGTCGATGTTGTCCATCACGGTATCTTCCCAAACGCCGGCAAGAGAGCTGTAAAGGTTCCAGGTTCCAGTTGTGGTCGTTTTGGGACAACTCTTATTTAGTTCCGCGACCTTCTCTCCTTGACGCGAAAAGCGGAACCTTGCGCGAAAGAGGCGGTGGTCCGATCTCGTAGAGAATTTGGGGACAGCGGAGTCGTCGGTCAGGTTATATTTGCGGTCGAAAATGATGTGGTCTTACTGACCACCAGTAGATTCCGAAGTCATCGCAGGTAGGGGGTAGGGAGGTTCCTGGAACTTCGAGTTTCCATGGATGGTGGCACGTACATGTGACACATACCACGTGTGCATGCGCCGGTGGTGCGATTGCGTAGTAAACTTTGAAGGCACATAGGCTTTAAGAAACTTTTTTCTACTATCTGTAGCGTGGAGATTGGTATTCACTTTCCAAGTTAAGGCCTGGAATCCGTTTCCTGGTAAGCTTTTGTTGTATCCAATATATTTCTCGTGTAAGGGCAGGCGCACCTCTCTGTCGTTCTGTGTGCGAACGTTCATGGAACAGCGAAGCAGCTACAGCGCCCGAAAGCGTAAAAAATCGGCGCCGAAACAATGCTAAGCCGACGTTTAAACAGTGTCCGTCCTGGCTTCAGGAGCACACACGGAGCGCGGACCTGCTCGTACATGACTGTCGTCAGGAGCGAAATCTTTGACCCTTCCCTACAGGTGAGTCATGTTCAGCAACCGAACGGTGACTTCAAAAAGCCGTATCATGAAGGCGAGGGACAACATGAGCCAACGGCCTACCAAGTGCTGCAGCGTGATACGACCCAGAAAATGATTCGATGTTCAGGGCGTCGTGACCACATTCTGATCCAAATTTACCGGAACACTTCTTCGAGATTTCCACTGGCTTCTGAAGTCCCGAACGATGGAATAGTATGAGGTACAACCAGGATACGCGTCGCTTTCCTTTTCCTTGGAGAACTTGCAGAATTGCGATGCGTTCTCAGAATAGAGCGGACTAACGTTGTGTAAAATGTTCGTCCCTTGCTACTCCTTTCTTTGGAATTTTGCTGCGTTAGACTAAATGTAGACCAAAGGAATTCAAACCTGTCCGAAAATTACTTCCTTTTTAGCTCACCCACAGTCACAGCCCCTGTGAGACCATAACTTGGCAACACCTCTCAGACAAAGCCCCAGGAGCTGGCTCACGAAACGAGATGACAAGGCGAAGCGACGGCTGAGCACGACCCTCCTGTGAGGACGGCTTGACAGCGCGCAGGTAAGCACACATATGTACACATAGCAAACCGACCTGATGGGCTCCAGACAGTCCAGTTCGGTGCGATCAGGGCGAAGTCAGTCTTTCCACAGTGAGTTCCAGAGCGTCTTCAGCCAGATGCCTCTTTTTTTCTAATTAAGGAATTTTCGGGACATTCTGAATGGGCGTCGGCTGCCGCTGGCAGCCCGATTCGATTTTTCTGTGCAAGTCCGTCCCAGATCAACGAAGCTTTCTACATCTCCGGTGTTGGTAGATTAGTGGTAACGTACTTTTCTGGGAAGGATAGAACAGTGACATGCCTATCCCCTCTCCACTGTAAGCCATTGTATGTCCTATACCTGCCTTAAAGTTATCTTCACGTTATTCCTAAAGGCAAAACGCATGGCGCATTCCGAAAAGATTGATTAATACCATCGCTATTTTTGTTCTTTACTGAATTATCGAAAGCCACAGAAACCATAATATACGACGTATTTTCTGAGCAGATCTTCGCGATCGTTTCATAAAAGTGACAAAGCTTTCTCAAAGCTACTTCGTGATGAGCTTATCCTCACACTACATCTAGCTGCCTTCATTATTTTTCTTTGCACTTATGGTTAGAAGGATAGCGAGGCATCAAATCAACACTGTGCGAGCCACGTCACGTCGCGCCATTCGGAGCCTGCTGTTCTATTTTGCTTCGGTTTACTTTTTGTGAAACGTTGAAGTTAGGACATTTAGGATTCTGTCGGCAGCCATCTGTAGGATAGACAAAATGGAATTTCTCGCAGAGCACGCGACCCACGTCCGGCGACAAAATCCTCGACTCCTGCAAATTTGAAGCACCTTACTTCGTTCACGAAGAAACTCCCGCATTTCCTCGCTGCAGAGGGTAGGAATGAAACATGGAAACTATATTTGTTCAATTACAAAGAATGCAGACTGCTCAAACTTCTTCGCGCCCATCAGCTGCGAACAATTAACGGTACGAAGCGGGCTGGTGCCTGCTGCACACCGGCAAGGTATCTTAAAGCGAGTAAGTTAGATCAGACAGACCCCGGAGTTCCCTCCCCTGCCTAGTTCTGTGCTCTCATTCGCCCGGCCGTACTAGCAGAAAGCTGCGAAGGCATTTTCCGAAGGACCAAACGCAATCTGGTCCTTTTTAAGTGGTGCCTTTGGAATATTTTCTGTGTGGAAATAGGAAAGCGCAAAAGTGGATATGGCATTAGGTGGGGTGAATTGCATTTCTAACGGTTGCAGCCCATTCAGGCCCCTGAAGAAGGCGAGTGCATCAAAACGCGAGGTCTCCTGATAGCAAAAGGTCTATCATAACAAGCTCGTAAGGCGAGGAAGACTCTGAGTCCGAGAGGCGTGCCTGCAAGGAGGTTCTGCCAGACGGAATAGCTGTCTGGCGCTCCATTTGTGCGCTGAACAGGGCAACTTCTCGAATGTCTGTTTGCTTCGTTGGGTGCGTATTGTCAATGAACCAAGCAAGGGAGCGTAGAGAAACTGCGCAGAGCGTGGTTCTATGTGTACGAGGTTTTCCTTCTTTGCTTTCAGTGTGTTGAAAACTTGCAGCTAAAGGGAAAAACAAGGAGCAATATTCCCCCCGCATTTCGAAAATCAACATTACATTGTTTTACGGTGAAATAATGGAATGGTAAAATGCTAGCAGTGGAGTGAGTCGTACGCTTCAGACTTCCTATGAGGAAGTGAGTGGTAGGCTTCAGACTTCCTGCGAGGAGCTGGATTGTTCTTCACCGTCTTTCACTTCTCGCACGCATGCCCAGGCTAGATTTTCGGTGCTCTCGTGCAAAAAGGTTGCCAGCAATCCCAGTCATTACTGACGACGCCTTCAAGGGAAGCATCTGCGGGGTTTATTGTTCCGCGGACGACGCTGTCCATGCGATTGCATGGCGCGAGCGTGCGTTCTGACTGGAACTTCCAGTTGCTGGCGGCCCGCGTTTAATTTGTTCTGTTTCAGTCTTTTGTCGAACGAGCGCCGGACGCACACGGTCTCTCGGGTTTCGTGGAGCATTTGTGTGTTCCTCCCTTTATTTCGGAGCTCCCGATCCCCGTCCCTGTCCGCGTCGCCCCACCCCGTCGGCAGCCGAGCACATTCCCGGGGACCGCTTTGACCACCATCGTCCGTGCGCGCGTCATCCCCACTATGCAGACGTTTATTCTGCTCTTACTAGTGTTCCCTACAGGTGATTCAACTTCTTTATTCCTCTTTGCTCTTGCTACATTGCTTCCTCTGCACTTATTTAACATGGTGATTACTGCTGGCTTGATGCATAGAATATTCATATTCTCTAATGCCGCCTAAGAAATTTATTTATTTATTCATTCATTGTGTATACCAGGGTCTAGCCTAAGGAAATTAAGAAACAAATCAATGCAAAAACACAAACACGCAATTTCGTCAACATGTAAATCAAGGCATCAGCCGAGTGAAACAAAGCATCGTCATCAACAAGGCGTATTACATACTTAAAAAACACTTTTGACATTGCGGACATTGCGCATTATTGTAAGACCAGCTATCTTTCTTCTGTTCCTCAGCGAAGGAAGACCAAATAGCTCAGCTCGCTGGGTGTGTACCTCTTGGAATACTATCGTAATTCGAATGCTTCCTAGAAGGTCTATATCCTTTCTCATTGATGGATGAAACACCGATGTTTCCGCTTCCACAATAGGTCGTACATAAGTCTCGAACGCGCATAGGTAAACATCAGATAGGTTAGATTTAAAGCCCTGAAGAGATTGTAGATGTGACAGTTGGCCTTTTTGCTACAAATGTACAGCGTTTAAAGAAACATAGGTTGCTGGTTATAATAAAGCCTAAATCTCTAACTTTATCAATCTTAATTAGAATTTGACCACTGATACTAAGTTCCTGTGTTCGAGCACTTTTTCTGGGTCCAACCATCAGATAGAGTGCCTTCTGAACTGCTAATGGTAGCTCCCATCTTTCTGCCTAGCAACTAATGAAATCAACAGTTGACTGGAGAGCCATTGAATCTTATATATCGTCGATTTTTTTAAAGATCTTTAAATCATCTGCGCACACTTTACACATGACTCCAGGTAGGTGATACACTCGGGAAGGTCGTTGGCATAGAGCAGGAATAAGATTAGTGATAATATGTATTCCACCCCGAGGAACACCGCTTGTTCTGGGAAAAACTTTGGAGTATTGGCCCTTAATCCTAACCTGACATGTTCTACTAGATAAAAATTGCCGAATCCAGTTCATAACAATGAGATGTATTTTTAGTGCCTCCATCTCAAATATCAACTTTTCCACAGAAACCATGTCGAATGCTTCTGAAAATTGAAATGCACTACATCCCTGCATCTTCTGTCTTCAAAAGCCTTCGACCAGTCATTCAGAGAAGTTAGAACAGCCGTTTCGACAGATCTTCCCTTAAGGAAACCTAACTAATTCTTTGAGATAACGTCATTGCATTCAAGATGGACTAAGGAGATGTGTCTCTTTAGAATCTTCTCAGAGCAGTACATTCCATGTTCGACTCTCGATGAACCTTGGCATCTTTGATGTTGCAATAGTCGAGTAGTACTACTCGACTATTGCAACTTCTCAAAGCTTCTTGCAAAAATTGAGGTACATAATGCTAATTGGCCAACAGTTCCTCGGATCGTTGAGGGAAGCTTTCTTGGAAATCGGCGTTGCAAACGCATGTCTCCATCTGGCAGGTACTTTCCCTATGATACGACTGAGATTAAATATTTGTTCTAAAGGACAAGCTATACAGTGAACGATATTCTTTATAAAACTAGGAGGAATAAAGTCGGGTGATACCAATGAAGATTTTGGCCATTTAGACAAAACCTCAACAATCTCTTCTCTTTGAAACCAGAAAGATGTATTCTTCTGCGGAAAACGCGGCAAATCCTCTCCTCCGTTAACTACCAGGTTTTCCTCAAAATTCCGTGTCTTACCATACGTCTTCTGAAATACATCGCCTGATAGATCAGCTTTACCGTTTGGTGTAAAAACCAGTTCTCCATCGTCATTAACCAATCCGGGGATTTCATTATTTTTCTAGTTAAAGCTGATGAGCGTATAAAACGCTGATGTATCATTGGATTTAGCAACCTTCATTTCTATGCAAGCATTGTACAGGCGTTGTCAAGTTTTTTGGAGACGAACTCGAGCGAAGTCTTGTCTTCGCTCGCACCAGTGGAACAAATGTTTTCCTACAGTGGAAGCGATGGTAGTTTAGTCTTCTCAGGTAAGCAGGATAACCCTGTTCGCCATGTCTCTGTAGCTTCAGAGCAGCATACAATCTAAGTGCATGCTGAAGAATCACAATGAGCGTTTCGTAGCTGATCTACTGTAGTACCAGAGTTGACAATTCCAATCCAGTCAATGCCAGCCAGGTACGTAGTTCCCGATAAGCAGTAATCAGCACCCTTGAAGTTTCAAAACCATCTCACTCCCTCCTTTTCAAGTATCAAGTCAAGCGAAAAGGTCAGTAGTGTGATCTCTACTTCCAATGGGAGGTCCTGTCTGCACTTCATATACAAATCCTGTTCTGCTGCATAAAAGAAGGTCAAGCACTGCTCTTTGTCTGGTTGGCGCTAACACTGTTGTTGTAAGCCGTGTGTCTCAAAAACCAAGAGCTATTCGACACGCTGCTGCTGGACACGGACGTTCGACATTACATCCGGGAGATTGAAGAATTCCATTAAAATGGTACATATGTTGGTGAAAGAAAAATCACTTATAGCCTTGACTAAGTGAAGTAATACGGACACGCAGCAGTCAGGGGTTCTGTATACACATAATTTAGTTAAGTCGCATCTTAGATCACACACAAAGATCTCAAAACCAAAAATCAGTACTGACTCTCTAAATAATTCATTCCACGGGAAAAGGCTTTTCATTGAAAGGAGAAAGCCGCCCCCTTTTTGGAATGTCTATCACATCTGTCACCCACATATTGGCCAGAAAGACTTCTGAGAGAAGGCTATCTCACTCTTACTGTTCAACCACGTTTCCGTGAGTACGACGAGGTTATAATTATGGAGAGACAAGTTCACAGCAAAGCTGCTAGTATTTCTCACGAAAAATCTAAATTACTTATTAGCCTCTAAAAAACCGGTGACCGTTCAATAGTTTCCCACAGAATCACTATTGCACGGTGGTGGACTAGGGCGGCTTGCGACTATATTAGCGGAAGGGGCTGAAGACTGAGACCCATTGTGAACCTGAGTTATTAGCATGAAGCTTTCGTCTCTCAGTCCACCGCTAGATTTGCGCTGCTGCTTCCTGCGCATTCTCTACTCCAACGTTAACAAAGAGCGCAGATACCAGCCTTTGCTTGCAGAAACCAGTCTTGGTCCATCTATTGTTTATCCTACCTTTCCAATTGAGTTGTTTGTAGCGAATAATAACGATAAGTTATTACTTGGGAGCCACAGCGTATGTCAAGCAGTCTCTTCTTGGAGCTTTACCACACACGCCTGTCACCGAATCGACAAGCCAATGATTTCGATGTAGTAATTGACTACAGTATTCGCAGTGAAACGATACCGACGCTATCGTTAATGAATCTGGCCCCAGCTGAACAGGTTTGCTACCAAATCAACACCGCTAAAGCCGCATTTGAGAACGCAATGAAAAAAGAATATTACCAAGGGTTTAGTCGGGAAGTTTTTCAGCTGCACATTTGAGCAGTCAAATCGAAACTCAGGGGGAAACTCCCTCTTCTTGAAGGGTGAAAGGTAGAGGGTGGTGGTAGTCGACCCCTGCCAGGGATGGGCCGCTCTATGTACTCTACTCTTGTGGGATGTACAGGAAAGCGCACAAGTATTGCGACAAAGGTTCCGGAACCTGCGGCTCAGCGGAAAATTCTCGAAACTGGCTGTCGAATGACATTTGGAAAGTAGCCGATGTGCGCAGTATTGTGCCCACATTTGATGGCCGTTCGTGACTTCCTGACCAAAACATACGACCAAGTCCAAGTCGTGCCTCACTGCTTACCTCTTCGCTGAGGTGAAGGACTCCAACCGGAATCGACCGCAAAACAGGTGAAAATTACGAGAAGTACCATTCACAGAGTCGCTAGGCAGTAACTGGAGGGAGGACATCGATGCACTACAAAGCTCTGCGTCAACATTCCGAGGTTTCATCAAATCATTCGGGAGATAGTCGAACGGTAGAACCCCTTCAGCCGCTTTTGACTTCCAAATTTCAAGGAAATTTTCTTTGCCTTCAATAGCCGATTTCTTAAAAATAACCTCGGACTTCACAGTTATTGCATCAAAAAGGACAGACACTCTCTGCCAAAGCAAAGCAGAGCCGGCTATAGCACTCCCAAAATCATTGGAAGTTACCCTTACCGACTGAAGAAAATTCCAAAATCAGAGGTGGCGTATAGGTCCATCCAAAGGAAAGGATGAAGAAGGGGTAAGCGATGCATGATTAGCTTCACTCACTGGTAACAGGCTTCAGAATCTGCAGCGAACTATGTCGTTGCATCCAGCGGGCTGACTCTTCTCCAGCCCTTGAGACAAGCTGCGTTTCCGATCCCTGAAGAGTGAAGTGTGAGGATGGAGCTCACGCTGCATAGGTGACATGCTCCAACATTGTCGACTCCTCGAACACTTTGGGCAGAAATCGAGCTTGTTGGATGGAAGTACCCCGAACGCCACCTCGACGTAGAAGAATATAGGGGTTGGTTTACAGACATTGCGAAACGAGAAGCTCGCGGAGGAGTCCGAGCTCCGATCAACGCAGTTGTTCACCTGTGACATAAATTTCACAACAACTGCAATTCGTTGCCAATGCAGCTCCTTTGTTTTTGGAAGTGGACATTATAGAGTATTTCCGGAAAGCACTGCCACTTAGATTCCAGATCTCTCTGGTGTTAATTCGTTACCATAGGAAGCATAATCCACTGCAATGGAATCAACTGTTTTTGATCGAAATGAGAGCATCCTTGGGGCCTAATTCGGTTGCTCTAGCATAATACTTAGAACTCTCGAACATACATGTGCATACGAACATTTCTGAAATACATTTATGGAAATTTTCACATTTTCTAGCGATAAGCGGTGCAGCCCGATACATGCTCTGTGCGCTACTGCTAAACCCAGTACGACCTTCGCTGAATTCCACAACACTTTGGCTATCTCAAAAAACACTTGCCTTGGTGCAGCAGCGTCAGAGTATAGTATCGTACAGAGCTGAGAAATGTTTTTAAAATTTACCAATACCAATTTACTATTACATTCAATTCGCTTCTGTTATGCTCCTTCCTGATTCTACGAAGATAGTTAGCGCATCCGTGTCCCCAAGCTCTAGCACTGACTTACGGCATCTCAAGATTGAGAGCCATATGGAACAGTCACTCCTAAAGGCTGTCTTTTCTGTGCCCAACCTGTATGGAGATAATCTACTTTGGTTTTGTCTCTTCTTGCGGCTGGCTGGTTTTGATCGAGCTGGATCTTTCTCCTTCTAATCGTTCTGTTAGTGTCCTAAAATCTTGCTTGATCTGTTGGTCACTCTCTGTAACGTACAACTGAATAACTAAATAAATTCGACGCGTGACACATGTGACCTTTGCGTCACCCTCAGAATGCGGGAAGTAGCGCTTTCTGCCGCCTGCAAAGCTCTGCCGCCTGCTCCTGATCCTTCACCCAGAGTTCTCGCGAGGTGCGAAGGCTGCGGACACACGTCTGCTACGTTGCAACACCTTCTCCTCTCACCCTCCGTGATTTCGGCCGTCAACGATCCTCTTCAAAGCACGCACGAGGTGTGGATATCAATATTTGCCCCGCTTAACCACGGCTAATCGGAGTGTCACTCCCGCGAGCCACTCACTACCTGTGCATGTTCATGGGTTTTCCCATGACCGGTCTATTTCTTCGTGCTGAAATGCAAACAAACTCTCACCAGGACACCGCATACCTTCTATGGGACGGAACCAGTCAGCTGTACTCCTAGCGGAGCGGGAATGGACTGGAAGTGGCCTCCGCGCAGAGGTTATTTATTTGATGAGGAAAGGATAAGGATAAAGGATAAAGGACGGCGTTACTCAATCCCTTTTGGGATGCGCCAGCGCATTCTACTTCTACGGGATGTCGTGGAGGCGACATGAATGCGTATTTGGCCATACAATGACTTGCGGTGGCCAGCCGATGAACAAGTCAGCGCTTTATCCTTCCCAGACAAGCCTGGTACCAATTCACCGACCCCGGAGGGATGGAAGGCTTGGTTGGCCTGGGCTGAAAATCCGAACCAGAAACCTGGTATCGGGTGCACGCGACAGTCGCGCCTCCTGCAACTGCGCTACACGCGCCCATGATTGATGAGGAAATGTGGGTGAAATCCCAATGAATGGGTATGGGTCCACACATAACAGGACGTGAGTTATACTCCTCGTCAGCTTAGCGTATCCTCCCCCAACCCCTGTCGTCCTCGAGAGTCTAGTGGTTGCCTTACGTTGTACATTATGTTGCATGCGTTACCATTTCAACCTCCCTTAGTGGATTGCACCGAAATGTGTCCCATTCGGCCAACATGTTGATGACGGCTTTCCGGTGTTAAGCGGCTGCGAATTTTTTAAAAATCAAGAAAAAAATTTAAAATCAAATCAATTTATGTGTAGTTTCGACATAATTTTCCCTCGTCCAATTCTGCTGGAGACAATTTGAATTTGGTCTACAAAACAGCCAGTGGCGGTGACCAACCGATGAGCAAGTCAATGTTTTATCCTTCCCAGAGATGTCTGGCAACAGTTCTCACGTTCTGTAGGGATAGGGCTCGGTTGGATGCACTGCGCACGTGTACGCAACCCCTTCAAGGACACTCCAATCCTAAGTTAGTGGAGCTTTCCATCCTCGCAGCAAAGCGAGGTTGGTGAATGCCAGTGGAATATTTGGAGCGGATTAGGCACCAATTAAAGATCGTAGGCCAGTTGAATCAGCTCAATTGAAAGTGAAACCAGGTACCGACGACATTTTGCCCATCTTTAATCCTTACTGCCATTTCCATGTTCTAAGATGCTGCTCTTTCGTTCTTGTATTACGTCTTTCTGAAGATTTCTGCCGTCTGCCGGAATTCTAAATTCAAATGATCACTGCCTTCTTCATAGTTGACCCTTTTCTCGCAGTTGCCTTTTCTTATGTCATCCTCTTAAGCAGCCTTCTTGGGGAGATTGTCCACTCAGAGGATGACGTTGCTTCACCCTTAATGCTTCTTTTCCAAAGAAACTCAGGTCATCTTCCACTGTCGCTTTTCGGGAATTTTCACTTTATTGCTCCACCAAATCTTCTATTCTGTCTGAATCATACTCTCCCTCATTCAAACCAAAGGGTCACGACTTGAAGTTTTGCATCTATGTAGTGCCACAAGAAATTGCTTCAAATTTTCAGCTTTAGAAGAAGTTGGACAGATTTTGGTACGCGGAAAACTGCACGTTTTCCCCTAGAGTAACAACATCTACTTGCTGAAGAAAATACTATGCAAAAGAGAGGGAATATTTTTAACGTCAAAGCGGCGATGGCTTTCGGTCGGTCCGCAGATACACTTGTCGCTCAGGACTCGCATGTAAGGCTGAGCCTGGTCCCGGTTTTGGCGGAGTAGTCGCCCCAAAAATATCGAACTATCGAACATAAAATCCGCCCTGCTTAAATTAACTTTTCTGCTCCGCACATGCAACGTACTTGCCGCTGTTGTTATGGAGACACTGTGAATGTTCGACTGGCATAGCTTCATTTCCTTCCTCAGTGCCCACACAATGAGTCCTTTACTCGTTTGATTGCTTGTATTCGTCTCCTAACTGTTTCGGCCACACTAATTTTTTCCGCACTAATTTCTCTTCTAGCGAATCTCTTCTTGAATCCTTGATTAGCTATTGTTGAGCCAGTTATCTAATGCTCAAATAAATCGGTTTTTTAGGTTCTGTGGCCGCACGGAGGGGCTTCATGCGGCCACAGAACCTAAAAAACCGATTTATTCTGCAGCAACAGATCCCACGAGAAAATGCTCCTAAATCATAACGAATGAGCGAATTCTTAAGCTAGAAAGGTAGAGAATACCAAAGTCTAACACACGAACCATCATTCTTCTTTTAACGTCTTGAAAATGAGTGTGCAAATCACGTCAAATATTCCTCGTTTGACTGTCGCTGAATCTTGGCGTGACGACGAACAGCAGCCAGTGATATAAAACATGGTGGCCCTTAAATAAAGGATAAGGGCGAAGGACTGCCGTAATCATCCCTTTCGGGATGCACAACTTTTTCTATTTCTATGGGTGTCACGGAGACAATTTGAACGCGTACTTGCCCTGTACAATGAATGATTTGAGTTCGCCAGCCTATGCTCAAGTCAGTGTTCTATCCTTTCCGAACACGGTTCAGCCGGCGTACAAGTCGGCGTTCTATCCTTCCCAATCATCAATCCTGGTGGAATGGAAGGCGCGGGAGTGAGATCCAAAGTAACTTAGAATCGGATGCACGCGGCACCTCCTCCGACTGCGCCACCACGCCCTTGGTACATGAATATTGCAGCAAAATTGGGCGACCTCGTTAGGAGAAAAGTGCCAACTCCATTGAACCACTTAATATCCGTTATTTAGCATATATGGTGCGGTACTAGTAGTTCCTACGGTGACCACGGTTGCAGCAGCCCTTACCAGAGGGTATTGGGCTCTCATTAGAAACGATCGACTATCTTTTCCTGGTCCACGTGAAAGCACTCTAGTTCCGAAGACTTGAATTTCTAAAGATTCATCGCCGAATACTCCGTATTATAGTAGCTGAGAGGCTCTCCAAACCCTTCCCCAAAATGAACACTAAGATGGTGCAGTTGTACTAAGGTTCAAGAACGTTGTCAGTTTGGCCCACCCTGTGTGAAAGTTGTTCCAAATCATATCGCTCCCAACCATTGACATATTTAGTATTCATGAATAACTATTAATATGTGCTGATTCTTGTAGGCACCACATGATGAGATAGCCTGGTGAGCCTGCACACTTCGAACAGAGGCAATGAAGGAAACAAGCAGATCGATCCCTAACCATAAGGCTATTGATGGGAGCCGCCAAAAAGCAGTCGCCTACATGTGTGTCTTCCACTTAGGAGTAATTCGCTGAGGGTGCGTGCCAGGCCTTCTCACGACAACAGTGCTGTCCGGAATATCGGCTAACACACGGATCGAATGTAAGGATTCGCCCTCAAAATGTGAATGAAACCATGCTTTCACTAGCCAAACCTTTAATGATTTTCCTCGATGTTCGACAAATTTCATTTTGAAATTTATACCGGCGAAAATCAGCAGCTTTTGTGCCAAGGTTGCCCTTTGCAAACAAGTCTTTTCGAGCTAGGGTGTTTTGCTCACCATTCAGAAAAAGGGGTTGGAATCAAGGTCATTAAAAATGGAAAAAATTAAAAAAGAAAATGTCCTCTTGCTTCAACCGAGCCGCTTAAGACTGACCGAACTGAAGAAGCATGACGAATATCTGCGAAACATCTCTTATAAAAATAGTCTTCATAAGTGAACGTGTGGTCAGGTTATGAAAAGAAATTCAGGCACAGTACCTGCGACGCATGAGTGGAGTAACGCAACACGTCATGGTCTTCAACTCTGTGCTCCCATGACGATAGACAAAATGCAGGAAATCCCCTACCTGGCCAGTTTTAGGTTGATTTTATGTCGATGTGATGTTCAATGATAAATTTCCTCCGAATTGGAATGACGTTACGAAACAAAGTGCAATATTCAGCGCTGTCCGACTATGGTCGGTGCAGTGCCTTGTAGGTTTAGATATTGTCAATATACAGCTTCCTGTGTAATATAAAATACTTCGCTTTAATAGCGGAGGCCCACTCCCACACCAATATTGTGCTAGCATAGGAAGCTCTAGTAAGAAAAACCAAGAAAATTCATCGTCATAACGGTGCAACCACCTTAGCGTCCAATATTCTTCTGCGGCAGATTGTGGGTTTTTCAGATAAGATCCACAAGTTCAAACAAAAGCAGCAGCGCTTAGCTACTGTTCGCCGTGCACTTTATTGAGCTTAATTAAGCGAAATTGCGATGGAACACTACTGGTCAGCTCATAAGTGCGTGAGAGAGGATGAACGAACCACTTCGATCTCCCACGGTTGGAAGCGCATGGCACTCCCTTGAGGCTTTGTTGAAAGCCACTTCCTACGGCTTCCAGGGAATGCTATCTGGTACTGTCTCAAAACTCCAATTGCAGATGCAACGTGGGACGGTCAGAGCGCCATGTACGTGCTCGACCCGTCAGCGGCGGCACCCTCGTCTTCCGCCCAGCATCTGGCCTACCACTCGTTCGGCGCCCAGCAGCAGGGCGCCTCCTACCAGCCGTACAACTTCGACTTCTCCCAGCTGTTCGGCACGCAGAACCAGGCGTCCGCCACGGCCAGCGCCTCCGCCTACGCGACCAACGCCGCGCAGTTCGCGCAGCAGTTCGCCCAGCAGATCGCCACCGCACCGCCGGTGAACCCACAGGTAAGGCGCAGACGGTCTCCTTCAGTTCTCTCCGCAGCTGCAGACGTGTTCGGTAGCAGGCGAAAGCGCACTGCCCGCTACCGTCCTCCTACCTCAACTGGGGAAGCACCAACAATGCGTGACGAAGCACCAAGAGGTATAAGACCCTGACGAACTCAGGGGAGGGACTCGGTATTTGACACATCAGAGGTGCTCCCATCCAACTACCAAATCATCTTCGCGCAGTACGTGCAACCGTTCAGCAAATTTTTTTTGGAAGTGAGGGACAAGGTCTGCCTTTTTCAGTGCAGATGCGACCATAAGAATTTATTAATTGCCACCTTCCAGTGAGCATTTCACTCTTCTTCTTGAGCTGCATTACTGAAGCTGAAATAGTCCAACTCAACAGTCCCATGAAAGAGCGTTGGTCTTATCCTCTTCTGCTGGTGTTTTCGAGAGTACGCTTCAACGTGCTTTGCTTGTCTGCATGCTTTCTTCTCCGCCCTTCCTTTAAATCTTTAATTTTATTATTTACTTTTCTATTCGCTTTCTAGATTTGTCCTTCCTCTCCTTTCCTTGTTTCTATTTCTATCTTTTTCGCCTCCGCCTCTTTTAAGACTACACCTTTCTTCATTTATCTTGTTTCTCTTTCGTCACTTCCACATTTGTGTCTCATTTATCTTTTTCGCTGTCTAGGCCTTTTCAAAGACCTTACCGCGTGAAGAGTGTCGAATTAGGTTACAACTGGTTTCAGTTGACTCTCCTTCTCTCATAACGGCTAGAAAACATCTCAAGAAACTATACAACTTCATCCTTCTCACCGATCCCTCTCGTTACCCTTTCCTTTGTTCTACTGCCCGCTGTTTACTCCCTTCCTCACGACGTTTAGTTCGTCCTCCTCACAATGTTAGATTTCATGATTCGAAGGTGTCATCAAGAGATTGTATGATGTGCCGAAGGATTGTCTCCTGGCGCCTACGCATGATTCCTGTGATGCTTATACACCCTTCACACTTGGCCTGTCTCATCCCAAGCTGGCTGACCTTTCTGGGCTCTCCTCAGCTACTAAGACCTCGCTCGATACTATTTGCTTAGTACACATAAGGTGAGCTCTGCCCTGAAGGCATGATAGCAGGCTTGCTTATTCCCGTTCCGATGGCAGTTTTCACCAGACTGCATCACGGTCTATTGAAAGATTGTCGTTCTTCAGGTTGACCAGCAAAACCTCGCCAAGTATAGCCAGTACCTGGACATCCTTCGAAACGCCTATGGTATCCAACTGCCAGGCGAACTCACACAGCAGGCGCCGCAATCACAGCCCGACTTCCAGTTGTCGTCCTACCCGACAGCCACTGCCACCTCCTATCAGGCGGGAGCGAATCCATACGCCTCTGCGCAAGGTGTCGATCAGGCAGCTCATCGTCCTGTGTTCACCTATGCAACTGCCACAGCCAAGCCACAGCCTCAGCCTCAGGCGTACCAGCAGTATCAGGTCTACCCACAGCATCAGACTTCATCCCTCTATGGCCAGCAACAGCAACAGCAGCAGCAGTCAGTCTACCAGCAACCGGCACCTGTTCGACAAGCAGTGCACTCTTCGGAGGTGTATTCCCAAGCAGGATATCCGGAGCGGCCGACCTATCATCCTCACCAACAGCAGCAGCCGATTCCCCAGCCTCAGCCGGGAGCTCCTGCACAACCACAGTACCCGTCGCCGTACTCGGCGACTGCAGCTTCACCGTACTCCCAGCTGCAACTGGTCCACCCGTCGTATTCTGTACACCCTTCGCAATCGCAGCAACCACAGCATCCGCCGCCGCACACTGTGGATTACTCCAATCAGCAAATTCCGTCCGGAGTTCCAGCTTATGGCGGTCAGCAGTCACATCTGCAGACTCAGCCACAACCCCCTGTCCCGCTCGCTCAACAGGTGGGCGCTGTTCCTTACGTATACAGGTGTGCATGTTGCAGATTGCCAGTCGTTTACCTTCAGATTCCGTCAACTTACCAGACTGCAGCCCTTCCAGGGTACCAGCAGCAAGTTGGTCAGCCGCAGGTAGCTAAACCGCAGGTACTTCGTTACGGCTCATTCAAACCATACTGCTAAAAAGCCCTTTGCTCCTAACACAGTATAGTGGCAACAGATACAGGGGGTTGGACCTCAGCGGGCTTTAGTGGTCATAAGAGATTTGCTAAGCATTTCCACATTATAACGTGGAGCAGGCGCATTACAAGTAGAACGGAAGATAGGCCTCCGCATTCGTAACTCTTCTGGACATTTCTTCCGTGTCGTAATTGTTTGTCTATCCTTAGATGAGAGAAACGATGTCGAGACAGTCATTATGTAGATTGTGGATAAACGCTGCAGTCTGCGCCGTAGTGTTTTCGCGATATCCACGAAAATTTGCGCGGCCGAAAATAAATTGTTCTGAATTTGAATTTTTGCTCAAGCTAGGGCCTCTGCTTGAGAGTTTCATGATTTGTGTGTGTTTGGAGTAGATTTTTAAGGAATGATCCAGGACTACTTTTGTTTGTTGGTTTTGGTGTTTGTTGTATTGCAGTTTTTTCTCATTCCTGTCTTATACAGAGCATTTTAATAATTAAATAAATAAATAATGCTGGAGCACATGAAACCATAACCTTAAGCAATGCTAGTATGCCAGCTGCTGAAAACGCTAGCTTTCTAGACGTTCTCCGTAGCATTCTTTCTGCAGCGTACAGAAAAATAGAAAGTCTGCGAAGGCTCTGCGGACCATATGACACCCCAGTCATGCTGTTTTGAAGAAAAAAAATTTCAAGAAACCAGCTGAAGCCTTTCGTGAGGTAAAGCAGACTCGGCTATCTGTCGGTTAGACTGTCAAGAAAGAATGACGAGAGAATCTAGATATCTGGCCTTCCAGACTGCATAGTTGAATCGGAGGAAAGAAGGCGGTAACTTTTGAAAACGAAAACCTCTCTTGGAATTTGGAAACGGTTGGAGTGCTATGTACTTCAACTCTGAATACTGGCCTAGTGCTAGTGCAGTATTTTAGTAGAGAGCATACCCATCCTTCCAGCAAGAATTTTTTGGAGTCGTACCTACGAAAGGAATCATTACCGTTACTCAGGAAAGTTAGTACAAGTCAGTGAGTTAAACACGATTTCTCTCACAGTCGGAGGAGTCGTTGGAAGGCTGGTGAACTTCAAATCTTGAATTAACGAGAAAGCAAACGCTACATTATCCACCCCTCCCCTCCTCACCACCGAAGCTGCTGAGGTTTCACACTAGAACACTGTTACGAATGCCTTGCTAGTAGAATTACTGTCTTTTACGGCGCCAAGTGGCGCAGTTTGAGCAGACACTTGGCGTCGTGTGCACTCTGAATGAAGGAGGCACTCGATTCGGGTCTCGCTTACTCCAGAAAAGCGCTCCATTCCACTGGGATCGGACGACTGATACTAAACGTATCTAAAAGGACGTAGCAGTACCTATCATCGGCTGGCCTCCTCAAGACACTGCATAGGCCGCATACGCATTCAAACTGCCTCCTTGACGTTCCATAGAAGTAGAATGCGTGGTGCATCCCTAGTAAGATTGAATAACACTATCTCTTATTTTTCTACCTAGGGAAAGGGGTGCTTGATGGTGGCAGATATTTTGCGCTCTATGAGCATTTTTGGATTTTTGTGGCTTCTCTACAACTCTGCTTTGATGAAAGCAGTCGTTTCGACAAGTAGACTTCACTGAAAACCGATGTTTAGTTGATCGCCTCTAGCGGACAAATACGCTTTTTACAATATTGCCGTGTTCATTCTCGGTCTCTATCTAGTCAAAGGCACTGTACTATTTCGCAGTCGACTAAGGCCGCCACTTTACTGACCAAATTGCTTGGCAAACGCAATGCTGCTCCATCACATTTCTGCAAGACAACTGCTCGAGTCGACCTCCCTTGAGGCATAGTGAAACGAGACGACGTCTTCTCAATCGTCATGCTGTGTATTCTAGCATGAGACATCCAGCCCTGATGACAACCAGGAAATGCCGTTTAATGACGCCGTTCATTTCACCTATTTTATCAAGTGGAAATATAATCGGCGTAAAGGCGGCTAAACCATCCATCTGGTTGAGCTTAACACAATCGAAGTCTAATTTCGCCCAAATCATGGGCGCCGTTTTTCGTCTATGCAGTAAGGTACATGGGATCGAAAAGGATGAGAAGTGTCTCGAAAGTTTCCGAAGAATTCAATATTACCCAGTTTTGAGGTAGACCTACAACGTTGATAGTCAGCGTGTATGGCAGAGAAGAGGGCAGTGTACCACTGCTCAGCCATCCATGCATGTAAAGGAGTTTGCCCGTAGGATAAATGGCGTTCAAAGCACTGCATAGAAGGAAGGAAGGAGGGCTCGCTAAAGAGTTTTTCCGGACGTGCTTGTGTCTTATGTGCATGGACAAGGGTGCGTATACTCAGTGAACATAAACTGCATATTTGTATGGAAAAAAACAGCTCAGATTTACTTCAATGTGAAGGCCAAATGTAGAGACGAAAGACTTCCGAAGTTATGCGGCGACGAGTTGCAGTCTTTTATGCGCTTAACCATGGATGGATTGCTTTCATGTCACTTAAATGGATGTTAAATTATCACTGTGGGCTCAGCTCTTTCTGTGAAATCTGTAAGATCTGGTGTTTAGGTCTACACTTATAGAGGACCAGGACAACAGGCGGTACACCCAACGTACAGGTACGTGGACGTTTCGAACGAGTGATTCCAAGTGGGCCGCCAAGTTTCCAACTCGCAGAGCGGGCACACTCTTCGTTCCCTCTCCTAGGCAGGAATTCCATCAACCGCGAACCTCACCTTTCTTCGAGTCGTTCTCTGACTAATACAGCTGCCGGAAAGCGTCCGTTCCGCTGCATCTCATGTAGAGCAGTTGCGTGGAGCATCCTATCGGCTCCTGGCTCAGTCCCTCATCCTGGATGGATGCCGTATAGTCATTTCGAAGGTGAAGGCTGAAGAGCGGCGTTAACCAGGCGCTCTGTGGGATGCAATGGATGAATCAGTGCATTGTCCTCTCCACACTTCATTCGCTGCTTCGCACAGCACTGCTAGGCAGAAGGTGGCCTGAGCGAGAAACCGAAGTAAACACTTGTTTTGTAATATACCTACGATGGAACATGGAAAACGCTGTCTAGAGACCTAAGAATATTATCTGAAAATGGTGATTAATTTTTACAAAACCAGTCTCCTGTTGAGGGATTAAAACATGAGACATGTGGGTGTGTTTTGAATGCAACTGGTTTGCAGCTCGAACCTCCCTTCACACTCGGCCGAACAACTAGGAATAGACTCGAGCTCGGTAGCAGAACTGGAGACCGCAGGCAGCGTCTACGGAGGCTCCGTGAGACCTCTTATAAGCCAGCACTTCCGACAGGGTTTCTTCAATCTCAGAGTTCAATTTTCAGATGACAAACAGTATCGAGGACATCTACAGCCCACCCGAAACTGTGCCTCCAACTCACCCGCCGACGCATCGTCCACGTCCGATGACGACTCGTCCGCGACCCACCACAACTCGAGCGCCAGAACCGGCTCCTCCTCCACCACCCCCGCCGCCGACACCACCGAAGGCAACAAGACCGACGGAAGCACCCATTTCCGCCCAGTCCCTCACACAGCAGGTACTGCACGCTAAACGGTGGGAGGGTTGATGATGCAATCGGTTCTGATTCATGACGACAAGGACATATGTTCACAGCGGGTGACGGCGTATTGTTATCGTGCGAAGGTGTGGATTGCGTAGACGATTAGCGCTGCTGAGCTGGTTATCTGCAAGGGATTAACTCCCGGTCAGACAGGTGCGCTCTAGCACTGCCTCTACCAACTGGTTCGCTTCCGCCCGAAGGTCTTCTAGAAAAGTACGATCGCCTTCAGAGCAACGTCGGAGGGCACCTCCCTGAAGTGTGTCTGGGTATAGTCGAGTCTCCCAGAAACGCAAAGCGTCTGGATGCTGTGGCTGGCCCGGTTTTAATCTCTTTTTGCTGGCAGGTGCCAGGGAAGGGGAGTCAAGCGCGGCTGGGTAATTGCGCAACGTCGAGAGCTAATGGGATCATACGGTGGGTTATGTACTCCACCGAGTTCACTGGCAGACTACGGTCGTTACAGTTGCAGCAATACGCTTTTCAACGAATTAGGGTTGAGAAGGAAAGTGTGGGATTTAACCAAGCCACTTTCTATATGCACTGTGTTCTACCTTAAAATATTGAGGCCCAGGAAATTCAGACTCGTCCTTGACCTTAAAAGTAATCCGCAGGGGCTAGCTAAAGGCCACATACAAGTTGTTACTTTTTAAACAAGTTCTCTGACATCAATGAGGCACTACGCCCAATCAGCCCCAGCGCTAGATTTGCGCGAACGCATTTTCGTGGCCACCCTTCGTGAGGCGAGATCTATAACTACTTGCTTAGATGATAGCGTGAGAAGAGTGGACACCGCTGGGATCGGTTGACGTGACCGTTGACTCGTGTCAGAAAACATTGAACGTCGATAAAAATTGGTAAGGCAGCTGATATAGAAATGTCCACAGCGGGACTCAGAGGATAGCGACTCCTCTTTTAATATTGAAAGAGCTCTATGTACTAATGTTCCTCCACCGAGCACTTTGCGGCGCAGAATCTTCCCGAACCTGGGCACATCCCTTCCACCGCACACTCAAAATGTTGACCAGTGTGATCCACTTCTGAGAAACAGATGCTTTGAATGGAATACAATTTCCACCACGGCAGGTAAATATGCAGCACTCTTTGAACAGGTGTTCGAATGGAGTCCGTGTCTTCTCATTACAAATTGGTGTACAGAAATCCAGTTAGGGGTCTTAATTACTTAGACTGTGTAAGATGAAGTTGCGGATTTTTTCTGCATTTATTCTAATAAAGACAAAGGTTTCTCAATCAAATGACTAACGACAACATATGAGCATACAGAGCCGTGGTTTGAAGAAGAGAGAGGCTGGTGACTACAAGGATTTGCTACTCAAGGTGAAAACCGTTAGAATCAACATATTTCTCCCAAAAGAAGTAAGTACGAGTAATACCGGCGTATAAATTCAAAGGGCCTCTAGAGGGTGGAGACTACACACGCTCCTCCACGGCGACCAATCCCGTAGTCTGTTCCGCTGTCCTTCTTCGTGGCTGTCCTTAACGTTGGTGAGGGAGAACCTGGAGCCCGCTTCTGTGATCAGCTGAGAAGGGACCTCAAGGCGGCCCATAGGGCGCGTTTCGTTAAGTACCTAACAATAAGATGTTGAGAGCGGCTACTATGAGAAACGGCTTGATTGGGCCTCAGCTGAAGAGGAGTTCACATCACAACCGCCTATGTCCCTTCAACGTTTCTTCCGTCGGAGCACGGCGCTCTATTGGTCATCGCCTATGGCGCGCATTTCATTTTATATAAATGTAGGGAGGAGGGGGGGGGGGGGATCATGCGATCATCATGCGTAGTACCCTGCCGCTCAGCCAGTGGTTGCTCAACCCGTTTTCTTGAGCCAGTCGACGTCTTCAACGCATGAGAGAGCGCCGTAGTTTGGAAAAGCTACTCCGTCTCCATCGCTGTCGACTCGCTGTGGATGGCGAAGATAATGACTCCCTATGCGTCTTCTACCCAGGTTTTTCCGAATGGCGATTCACATGAATTACTCCTTGAAGAAAGGAACACGAACTGCGAGACCTCGACAGTCTAACTTGCACTTCATCTGGATACGCGTCCTTTTTTGTTGCAAATGCTCCTACAACGTCTCCTAATCTGTTTCATGTTCCGTTTAGCTGATTAAGCGCTGATACTACTTCGGAGGTGGAACGGAACAAGAGGAGCCTTCAGTGCAACGCAAGAGCGAATGTGTGAAATCGTTATTCTCCCAAGTTCAACAAAAACGCTTCCTAGCCGCGTTGAGCTTGAGGCTGTATGTCTTCAAGACGGGTAGTGGGCATCTGAAGACACCGGGTCCGTTTCCTGTAGCAGTCTATTATTGAAACTTTCATTTTATTCGTCGCATGCCACTGCATGCTTAGAAGAAAACAACGACGAATACAATAAGGAGAGGTGACAATAGAACACAAACTCCGCGCGTGAGGAGCAGCGTAACCGTTCAGTAGAGTGGTCGAGGTTTCCTTTAACGAAGCAAATTTCTGCTATTCGGAAACCTGCGTCTTCTTATGACTGTTGTTCAGATTCGGCGCCTTCCTGCTGTGCTTTATGTGGACTCGCGTTCAGAAAGAAGTAAGGATCTGGAGACACTACTCAGGGACACATACGGTCTTCCGCTGGTCGCCTTTTACGTCGATAAGGTGAGCAGTCTTAAGAAGAGATCGCAGAAGCTTGGAGTAACGAATTCTGCTGAAGTTGGGCCTCAAAATGTCCTATCATTGCTAAGCGGGTTTCGGACAAGTGCGTCCAGCAGACAACTCCACTAACTGTCCGAAGCGTATGACCTATGAGCAGACACTCTAGTTGAACTCAACTGAAGCAAAGCAAATCTGAAAAGGACTCGACAACGTTTCAGGCCGGACGACCACAAATGGCTCAAAAATTCCTCCACCAACTCACTGCGCACAAGTCACTGCCGTATCTGTTCATCTGCGGAACCTTCATCGGAAGTACGTTTTCCTTCGTCTACTTTCATGCTCGATGACTATGCTTGACCCCGCGCAAGTATTCCACGAAGTGGCTGATTCTAAGCGTCAACTATGCATGCACTGCAAACAGACCTCCTTCCAAGACGCTTTCATTTTGCCGGAATTGGCCTCCTCCTCTCACCTTGTGACCTCCTGTCTTCTCAGAACTGTTGGTTTTTGGCCTTGAATGACGCGTTCCACTAAATATAAAGGGTGTGAATAACTTGAGGTGATCTCAAGTGGCTAGATCTGAGTCTTTCCAGGATGAACGTTTCGCTTATAAGACTATAGCAAGGCTTTAGACGAGAAAGCGGTAGTCAATGAGGGAGAGCTGCCGATCTTTTCTTCATAGTCGGCGTTTTGTCTCTTCGTGGTGTTCCCCGGCGTTTCATCTTCCTTGAGTTGCTCTACGATTCCTAAACATTCAACGAAACAATAAAGGGAAATGAGCTCAAAAAAGTCCGAGTATCCTCCCATTCTTTTTCAAGCTCTACGATGGACTGACCATAAGCGAACTTCCTGGTAGATTTATTTTCAACCCACGCATTTAATTGCTGACCAGTGTACCATATTCATCCTCTTTCGCTGTTGCTGTGTAACCTTATTTACTCACTTATTTATTTATTTACGAGTAAGCTTAGGCCTCGGTGAGACGGCCTATGAGAGACCTGTGCTTGTGGCAAATGTTGTTCAAAACCTCCCGTATTATTCACTTCAATATTTTCCTGTGCCTGTCAGGTCCGCTCGAGTTCTTCACTACGGTTGGCGTTTGTTACAAAAAGGTGGAAAGGTGGTTCGAAGCAGCGAAGCTCACTGGGTCAAAACAATGTCACCACCTTGACCGGTGGAGGTGGCATTTTGTGCAGACTAACTCACCCTTATTCCGCCACTGCTGGTTGCTGTTTCACCTGGCTACCGGGTAGCAAGCGAGAATCACTATTGCGGCCAAAGTAGACATCCTGCGCTAGATAAATATTGCAGTACGTTCTTGAGGTGTTCTCTCATATCTATTAGGTTGTCCCATAAGTCTTCGCCGTTTTTTTTCAACGATTCACTGCAGATTTCGCCGGCGGTCTCTTGCATAGCGCTGCATAGCTTTTTGAAGAGAATAATTTGCTCTAACGGAACATGTATTGCATTTCTTTTTTCATCACGAATTTTGTCAAATTTTAGGTCGTTGAAGTGAAAAGGGAAAAAGTGAAAAAGTAGCCATTGGCGCACTTGTTCTCTCCGCTTAGGCTTGTAATTTTTTGCGCAGTTTTTTATAGAATTTGGAAGATAATGTTCTACACTACAAGAATTTGTGTTGGTCCTATTTTCTCACTTGCCCTTTATTGATTTTTAGGCCATCAAATTGGGAATTCCGAAGGAGGATGGTTATTTTTGCCGACAGCTCCTACTCTGTGGTTGGACTTTTTGGGTGGATGTTATATGCCATTCGAAAGAGAATGTCTTGCTCTATAAGAATGTGTGTCGCGTTTATTGATTTCTTTTCAATATCAACAAAATGCCAAAAAGAGAAAAATCGTCTTCACCATCAACTCCTTCTCCTTCTTCAGTTGTTGATATTCGACAGAAATCAGCGTGAGCCAATAAACGCGACACCAATTCTTACTGAACAAGACATCCTCTTCCAAACGACATATAACATCAAGCAAAAAAGTCCAACCACAGAACCGGAATTTTGGTAAAATTTCGGACGGAAAAGTCGGAATTCCCAACTTGATGGCCTAAAAGTCAATAAAGAGCAGGTGAGAAAATAGGACCAACACATATTCTTGTAGTACAGAACATTGTCTTCCAAGGCTATAAAAAACTGCTCAAAAAATTACAAACCTAAGCGGAGAGAACAAGTGCGCAAATGGCTACTTTTTCACTTTTTCACTTTTCACTTCAACGACCTAAAAATTGACAAAATTCATGATGACAAAAAGAAACGCTATACATGTCCCGATAGAGCAAATTATTCTCTTTCGAATGCTGTATATAGCTATGCAGAAGACCGCCGGCGAAATTCGCAATGAATCGTTGAAAAAACGGCGGGGACTTATGGGACAACCTAATACTTGATCTAGTTTCATGATTGGCAGCAGTGCAGTGCTTTCTGCTGTAGCTGAATGTCCATCCAAAATGTCAAATTTCCAGGCGAACAACACATCCAGGATTATCACAAGAATGGCCAGATACCGCAGCTTGTGGAGTACGTCTGCGGCGAAGAACGAAAGAAGAACAAGAAGACGACGTTTTGATCCACTTCACACTATCGGGTGTGGAATGTACATTCTAATTTATTCTTTTTATTTAAATAGCTTTTCCTACGACGAGCTCTGCGTGTGCACAGCGCCAATGTCTTTATGCTTGATTCTCCTTCGGTCACTGATGTATTCTGCTGAAAACCCGCTCACTTCTTGGACCTCTTCACCAAACGGGAGCAGAAGGTCCGTCGACAAGATTTCTGTCGAACCCTATCGTCCTCTCGTTGGCAACGCAATAAATAGTTATCGATGTGTTCCTGTTTTCTGCAGAATCGAATGGAATGGTCGAGGCATGACGTGTGCGACCCGGCTTCAGCACAGAGCAGGTGTCAGCTGGACAAATCCCCCTTTCTTCTGGTCGGAATCCGATTTCGCGGAGTGTTTCCTCTAACAGCAGTGGGGTTGTCCTTGAACTGCAGATCAGCAGAATAGCAGCGAAGAACGTTTAAGACGGTGCTTAGACCTTGGCCTAACGTCTTGCGGGTGATAATCGCGAGCCTCACATTCCTATTTTATTCAATTTCCAATTTCTCCTTCCTTGAGACCTCGGCATGGTAATTTTCTGTTCTCTACACATACTGGTACTGTGCAAAACATGACGTTGTAGATGGATGTCTACTTCGTCCTAACGTTTCGACTAAACCGCCGTTTTCGGAGGCCTGAAAATATTTCAATCAGTTTCCTTTTTTCATTCATCCAGTTTGTCATTTAGCGTCCTTTCTTTAATCTCACCATGAGATCTGTTGTGCCTAACGACTGCTTCATGAACTCAGCAACAACATTTACACAACCCGTAGTGTAAAGCGACTGTATTTTCTTCTCTGCTGCACGAGGAACATTCGTTTATCTTCCAGTCAATGGCACCAACAGACTGTCCGTTCCGCCTAAGGAACGCCTACAAAAAATGTTTTCAAAAAAGAACTTCGTCATGAACTAAGGGTAGAGGTTTCTCCGACTCCCAATTAATCGAAACTGGATCCGCGAGGTGACTTCACGTATGAAAAAGATAAATGTGCGCCAGCGACGGGAGCGCAGCTTGCATATGTAGGAGCGCACCGTTCGAGTTTGAATCGTCGCTGCGTAAAGTACTCATACGCGCGTCTTCAGAGCGATTTCGGAGTTCGCTGCAGGTGATTCGCTGCACACTTTTTGTTTCAACATTCTCTCTGCAACAGGACCGGTGGTTCGGCTCTGGTCTCAGCCACAGCAGTTGTTTTGCTTCGCCAGGCCGTTGCTATCGTCAGAAATCGCACTGCACCCTGCGCAAATGGCAGACGAATTCCGGCTTCTTCGTGGAGCGTTTACTACTCCACTTCGTCTGCGGCCCTCGATAGTTTTTGGAGCAGCTCCAGACCAGCCGTCTTCAGTAGCACGCTAAGAGAGGTACCGAGGTCATTGACGGCGCCATTGAATTGCAACGAAACTGCAACCGGCCTGGGACCATAAAAACTAATGCGATCGCGCGCGCCCCGACGTGCTCGGCGGGATGTCGGACCGTATCTCATCTGATAATGGGGGTGTGAATGAGCATTGTCGGGTGGCGCAAAGCCGTAGCCGAAGAATCCTCCTGCTCCAGGACCCCCGACCGCCTTTCTCGCTGTTCCTCTCAGTAGTCAATTCTCATCTTTATAACAGAATGTACACGAGGGGATCACAATAATCTGGAGGAAACGTGATGACGAGCAGAAAATCCTAAAGTGAATCGATAACGAATTTACGAACGGACAGGCACATCTGAACAGTTTAAGGGTTAACGCGTGTACGAGACACGCCGAAACCACAATAATACTCGTAATCGTTAAATTAGCACGCGTGGGTTACGGTAGGGCACGGTAAGTGGAGTTGGATTGTTGCACAGCTGTTAACGAGCAGCACGCAGTGCTGAAGAACTGATCGCGAGACGCGGCGAGCGGCGCACGATGTCCTCACTGCTTCGGCGTCATGCTCGTCGTGAGGCATGCGATGCAGAAGCACGCCTGTCCGAAGGCCTTCATGCACGGTGTGGCTCCCATGGCGAAGTTGAGTGCCGCAGCTGGAGCAAAGCCCGTTGGAGCGGGACCTAGGGGGACGGTGATTCGGTCCTCTGCCCGAAAGGCGGCCAGCTGCTTCTGCAGCTCGTGATTCCGGATGGTCAGCTGCCGAATCCTAAATGGACAGAGAGGGTCTATGACGATCGACAACAAGTTTTCTTCAAAAACTCAGCGAATGCCTCCTATCTCACTCCACACATTCACCTCACAGACACCACAGAGATGCGCACCCCTTCTACCACTCATTGATTCCACTCCCTCGATAAAGTACCTTTCTGAAAAACGACACAAGAGAACTCGGATAAACAAGCATTCCTACAAAGCTGCTTCATCAGCTGAAAGGTACTCGAAATTCCGAAACAGGGCCAACCGTTCTCTATGTGAACACTACGTGGAGATTATCCATCCGGAGATTCTTCAGAAACTGGAAGTCTTAAAACCGAAGTATGTCCCCAAGTAGCAAAAGACAACAGCGTAGAATCAGTCAGGCGCCAGTCCTACCAGTTGCAGGCGAGCAGCAGAGTGTTGATCTTGCTCATTTTCCTGGACGAAGCGTCCTGCGAGTACGGCAGGCAGCTGCGCAGCTCCTCGAGCGCCTCGTTTAGGTCGTGCATGCGCTTCCGTTCTCGAGAGTTGATCGACGTTCGCAAAACATTTTGCTCCTGAAATCGTCCCCTAAACGTTCAAGAAGAAACTGTGGAGCCAACACTCACTAGCAATGCTGAAAAAATAAAGCTAAAAATATTGAAATTTTTTGCGGGGCCGTCTAGATAAATGCAGATCTCGGATCCGAAAAGACCTGAGCTCTCTTTTCTCTTCTTCATAACCGATCAAACATCGCCATCTTCATAGATTTTTCCTTTTGACTGTCAGAACTGCCTTTTTCAATGCTGGTTGAAGAGTGGTCCTTGAGTCTTTCCAGAATGTCGAGCTTAGACGATGGAGCTTCTGTTGAAGAGCTTTGGAAAGGCGAATTTCAGCTATGCTGGGAAACACCACGAAGAGCCAAAACCCCGACTATGAATAGACGGCAAGCACGGTACAATCTGCACTTGCGAAAGATCGGCAACTCTCCTTCGTCGGCTACCACTGTATAACCTGAAGCCCTTCCAAAGTCTTATAAGCGAAGCGTTCCTAGGAAGATTCAGATCAGCACGACTCTTTGAAATCATGCCAAGTCGTTCACTCTCGTGATATTAGGCTGCCGCAAGGTTAATCTCCGTTTCGTGGTCTGTATAAATAAATACGTTTTTTTTTGTCCTAAGTCATCCCGTCAGGGGAACCCATACACACCGTTCGGTAGGTTTTCCAGCCCTTTCAAGAAACATATTTGGCTAATTTTTGTAGCTGACCTTTTTCAAAGCTCCGTAAAATCATGAACCGACGCGACTATCGATTCATCATCCTTTACGAATTTGAATTGGGCATTCTGCGGCAGAGGCATCCCGCAACCTTAGCAGCGCTTTTTTGGACGGACTGTCCTTGCGAACGAACGGTGAGGCTCTACTTCGAGAAATTCGTTCTTGCGATTTTGATCTCGAAGAAAAAACGTGTCGCCGCATCAAGTCGTCGTTTGACGATGAAGTTTTGAGGAGAGCCGTCGAAGCAAATCCGGAGACGAATACACGTTCGCTAGCAGAGCACATTGGCGTACATCATAGTATGGTAGCAAGGCATTTGGCGAGAACAGGCAAGGTGGAGAAGATGCCGAAGTTGGTGCCTCATGAGCTGAGCGATGAACGTCTCGTCACTTGCTCTAACCTGCTAGTTCGTATTAAAGATGAGCCTTTTGTAAGCCGTATTATAACTGTAGATGAACTTTGTCCTTTTTATAACAGGAAGCGGGGATTTGTCTGGGCAGATAAGGATGCTCCTCCAACATCCTTTCCTAAACCCAACCTTCACCCTAAAAAGTTATGTTCACTTTGTGGTAAAGGAAAGGTGTAATCCATTACAGATTTTTGCAGTCTGTCAGGCACTCACAGCAGAATCTTACTGCTGTGATTTAGACCAAATAAATGAGAAGTTGCAAAAACTGTGGCCGGCAGTGGTTAATAGAGGAGGGCCGCTCCTGTTGGTGGACAACGCAAGGCTACACACCTCACAAATCACTAGTCGAAAACTGACCCATTTAGGTATCGAAGTTCTCGCTCACCCACCGTATTCTCCCGACCTTTCCCCCACCGACCATTACTTTTTCCCAGCTCTCGATTCTCATTTGTGTCAGAAACAATTCCCTTATTTGGCGGATGTTGAATTTGCCCTCCTTGATTTCGTTAAATCCTGTGGACTCATTTTTTTAAAGGATTAGGTTCATTATGTGTTCGTTGTCAAAAACATATAAATTCTGGTGGCTTTCACTCCGATTAATAAAGTCAAGTCTATGCTGAGTTATAGCAGTTTAAAATAAGCGATCCACTTCGGCTATTAAATTTGCGACAGCCTATTATTTAGTGGAACGCATCATTCAAGGCCGAAATCCAACAGTTCTGGGAAGACGTGATGTCACATGGAGATAGGTGGGGGCCAATTCAGCCAAGATGCGTCTCGGAAGGAGGTCTGCTTGCACATAGTTGACGCCTAGAAGTAGTCGCTGAACGGTTTGCACGTACCCCGGCCATCCAGAAGATGTGGACTCGTAAAAGCTCCACTCTGCACAGTTCAGGAGTCGACAAGATGTGCTGTTCGGCAGACTGTGACTGGGCACGTCTCCAACGGGGGTGTGACGTGAGCGCACTCCTCACGCGGAACGGCGTTGACAAGGAGCGTCCGGGGTTGAACGCTCCCACGGCAACGATATGTCGGCCGATTCCTGTCCCGCTTATTCGTCTTTTATCACAGTCCTTCTGGTGATGCTCTAGCCATGCCATGCTCTAGCCATCACTGTCCTTTGGACAATAAAGCGCCCAGTCGAGAATCGGTGCACCTAGTCGAAAATGCACCGCTACCCCCTATTCTAACCTCACTTCTTTTAGACCGGTACCGGAGGAGGATTAATCATGTAGAGCACCATAAAGGCAAATTATTGTTTTGCAGTGTAAAAAGCGAAAGGCATAAATTGTTGCACTTTTGGGACAAGCTAAATGAAACGTGCATCGGTCGAATGTTGCCCTAAGTCCCTAGCTTCCCTTCATCGTAGAACCGGTGTTGTTAAATCTCCAGAACAAGAGCAGCACCTTCAGAACCAGTTTCGTGTGGTGCAGAGAAGAGGCGCGATTTACAACGTCTCTAGTGCGAATTTTCTGCAGCTATCCTATGCCTACGGTATGTTTTGATGACCACATATTTCACTGCTTACCAATTCATGCGACTTTATATGCATGAAAAGCGAAAAAGATCAGCTCCGGCTAGGGTGCAACCCCATAATGGCGCGTATTTGCAGCGGTACGTTGAAACGCTTTATAAAGGGTGAAACTATGGATAAGGAAAACCCGAGATACAAAAATGATAATGCAAGAAAAAAGTAGAAAGAAAAACCAAAAAGGTTGGAAGCCTAAAAGACTTTCAAAAATTAGCGGGGTAAAAATGAATAAAGTAAGTGTAAATACCAACTTTAGTCATAAAGAAATCAAAAACCAAATGTCTTTATTACCTTGCAACCGCAGTAGAAATTCAAATCCGGCTACTGCTGCGCTCTAAAGATGGCCGTTAGCTCATGGTTCGCTGCTTCAGTCTGCCGAACACCTCGAAGACACCCTTCAGAAACACTTCCTGTTAGCAGAAAGTGCATCGCGACTGTACGGCAAACAAGGCTCAATTTCGAGTTCTTCGAAATTGGTGAAACAGACATTGGTACTGTCCAAATCCTCCAAGCGCAGTCGTCTTAACCATCCAGATATGCAGCCGACAAAAACCCAAAACGAGAAAATCATTTCGATTGCTTCAGTCGGCAAAAGCAGGCTAGACGTGGAGATTATTACACTACTTACGATTCGATTGGTCATCTTCGATAGAGCTATTGTCTTTTAGATTTAGAACTCAACCGCGAATACTTTCGATCCGCCCCAGCGTTCTGGCCCGCTTTTCAGCGAGGTTCTCAAGAATATCTATCTGCTACCCCAGTGCATGACTGCCGCCTATTCATGTAATGTCATCAGAATGGCGCTTCGGTGCATTGTGCTCGCAACATATGTACAGGGCGTCTTGCCTTTGCTTCAAAAATTCCTTAAACAGACGAACGCCTTGACGTAACTGTAGTACCGAATGTGCCGCCTTCATCACTGCAGATCTTGTGAGCTCATAATACTTGTGCTCAACTTCACTGGCACTTCTGAAGCGCAAAAAGAAAAGCGCATCCACAGTGTTCCCTGCTCCGGGCTCACCACATGTACCGCCAACACAGGAGAACGTTCGCATAGCATCTCGGAATCAATTGGCTCATGCTTTGCTCTTGGAAGACATTGTACAAGCCGAATACCAACATCAAGCTGCTCTAAGAGACAATGCGAAGTACAATTCATGATTCAGCCCAAGAAAAGGTAACTGACGTGTCGCATCACAAAAGCGAAACGCGTCAGAGTCCAGCTTTTGCGTATCGACACATTTGTTTTGCTTCATAGGAGGCATCAGAATAAGGACTGAAGAGAAAGGGTATGCCCATGATTCGGGTACTCCATCGTTCTGAGACTGGACGATATCCCTCGTGCAGCCATCCTGCAGTTCCCTCCATTACGCGCTCGCACTTGGCACTGATCGCTCCATTTTCAGTGTGTGTAAACTGCGGAGAATTCACGCGGTATGCGAGCAACTACGTCTGCAAAGCATGAGCAGAATGTCAGACATACCTCCTCGTCCAGGGCCAGGAGCCGTCGCTTCGGTTCCGACTCTCCCCTCTGTTTTCGGACATAGGGCTCTAGTTCGTCGTCAGTCAGTAGACTACGCTGAAATTTTCTAATCAGTTACTATGAAACCTGGTATACTATATAACCTGGTATGAATATGCCTACTGTAGTGAAGCCGTTAAATAAGGTTAAAGGTTACGGGACATTATACGATAAATCTGGGAAATTTCAGTGGTGTCAAGATGGTTTCAAGGGATCTTCTTAAGTAAATGCTTCAGGAGTCCAAACAGAATCTGAACGTATACCTCCCATTACAGATCGTCGTGCGACGGTGCAGTCATTGTATTTTCAGATAAAAACCATCCCACTAATTGGGAGACAACGATTGTAATATGGTCCAGATATGGGCAGGACTTTTTCGCACAAAAAACGCTGCTCTGATTGGTTTTGTCTACACAAAATAATAAAAGCATTTCAGGCACTAAAGGTGGCGCATCCATGCAAGTGAGACTGTCGTTGAAAAGGAAGGCCAAAGTACAGCTGGCCCTCATCCTAGAGCTATTAGGCTCTGAAAGAGCCAAGGTGTCACTGAGCGTGCATCACGCAGCAAATGTAACATGGCAAATTTCGAACCCGAACAGGCAGTGAGGCGCCAGCCAACTCGTCCAGAATACAGATTTACAGCCGAAAACTTGTGCGACATACCGACTTAATGCTGAGGCTGGGAGAAGGCGTGCCCATGTTGGGAGCAGTGCGATCTGTGGAAGTCGATTACAGTGGCGAACTGGGCGGAGCCAGCACGCCTTCGCCGGCTCGATTGGCCAGCGGCGGCTGGTTGCACGGAGATTGGTCGGCTAACCTGCGGACCGCGAACCTCCGAGCAATGCTCAGAGGGCTGAGCCCACCTTTTCCGACCTCTCTAGGGGCTTCTTGGTACTCAGAAGCAGCTGGATGTCGTGGTTTCCATAAGGCGACCAGAGCGCTTAGAATTCTTGGAGACGGTAGTGGCCCGTGTTTGGCCTTCCATGAAGCATCACTTCTAATGCGGCAGATGCTTAAAACCTCACATCTGGGATATCAAAGTCACATTGATATCCCAGGTGTGAGGTTTTAAGCATCCACCGATACGTCTCCGCTTTGCGGCCTTCTCTAGAGCCAGAAAACTGGGAAAATTACTCCCGTAAATGCTTTTTTTTTCAAGGCGCAATTGGAAGAGAAGAGACTACAAGCAAAAAGACTATGATCAGCGGAAGGCCAAGCCACGAATATCCCAATGATTTAGGAGTGACTTTTGTTTGTTGGTTTTGGTGTTTGTTGTATGGCAGTTTTATCTCACTCCTGTCTTATATAGAGTATTTCAATAAAAATGAGAATGATAAAAATTCAGTGGTGTTCACATAATCCAGCCTATTCAGGTTAACCCATATCCGGCAGAGGTGCTTGCTTATGCATTTCGGGGTCCACCTCCAATGAGGCTGGTGGGAACGTTATGTCACACAGCGGATATTTCTTCAATACCTGTTTTTTATACGATATCATTCTGCATGACCGCCATTTAGATCGACACTCTTCTGCCATTTAGCAGGCAGGCCACAAATTCCTTTCCTCCAGAATTACGAGAACTGTGACTCAAGGTCCGGATCGCCTCGGATTATACATGCGTCGCGTGATCAATGGAATACTCTTCAGCTGCTGCTCAAGAGTCCGAAAGAAGTGATGGTTAGATGAGACAAGTTGCGGCGAATAGGAGCGTGGAGATGTAGCTTTCATTCGACCCCTGTAACTTTTTGAGAGACACGATGGCTAACGTGAAGAAAGTAAGCATTCTTTCTCCTCTTCCGTTTCGGCTGCATGGCCGAGACTCGCGGTAGAGCATGTACACTTTGGGAGTCCTACCAACAAGCGTGGAAAAGATCAGCGGCGGCAGTCGAATATGATACTGAAGAATAAGCGAGAGCTCGAGAGTAACCGCATAAGGCTTTTCTTTCGTCGAATCGCAAATGGTTGTCATCATCGACAGATGAACATCCAGAGCGTGACATGCCTTCGAGGGACACATCTCCGTCCTTGAGCCGATTGAGCCAGCTGAAGACTTTTCAGCATGTAACTGGGTCCCCGCCAAATACACCGCAAATGCTAGCTGTTGCTTGGATATCTAGATCCGTGATGCATATTTATCCCCTAAGGAACAACTCAGCTCATAACCTGCGGAGAACATTCTCTGATGTTCAAGCCATTGATTAGTAACACTGAACAGACCACAACAGTTTTTGAGGAAAGTATTTGAAAATGCTGTACCAAAGCTTTCCCATCATCCTATTGCAGTATTCTTCCACTGTTACGACTCCCGTCACTTATTGGTTTCGACATAAATTACTGCCTCTTTGTTCCTGGGACGCATCGTAGCGCAGTAGGAGGAGGCGCCGGCTATCACGTACACCCCGAATCAAGGCTGATTGTGAGTCGAATTCTGCTCAGACCAACTAAGCCTCCTCCACGGTAGGTGAATTTTAACCATTATTGGCTGGGAAGGAAAAACACTGAGCTATCCATCGGCTGTCTACTGCAGTTCATTGCATAGGCCAAATCTACGCAATGTCTGTGGTAGGCAGCCGACCACAAGTAAGTGCTTCAAATCCCTGTACGATATCCCGCAGAGGTAGAACACGTGGCGCATCCCAAACTGAGACTGGGTAACCCATTAAACTCGCCATTAAACGTACAAACAAAAAGCGCGGACGAGTTTTCGGAGGCTCTGGGACCTTACTCTAACGCCCAGCGAATTGCGGCTGGCGCCGCGGCGAAGTAACCGGCGGAAAGTGACGGGACTCAGCGCTTACTCGCCACCGTGCGCGACGTCGGACGCAACAGTGGCGCGACATTGTCCTGACACGATGTCGACTCAATGTCGCGTCCCGATTTCGAACGAGTTGCCTGTTGGGAGCGGCCGTTGCGGGGACAAGCGAAGCGAACGTGTCAGTCCCGCCACTCGATACTCACCGACGCCGTGGACTGGCGCATGTCCGCATGTCCTGATCCGCAAGCCATCGAGATACCGCGTCGACCATTCTCGGTTGAAAATGGCGATTGAAAAGAACTTCGAGCACTTGTCTTCGTATCCGAGAGTCCAAGGCCGTTATCGTAACCTGAATGGCCGACAAATGCATGATCTCGAGCGGAGTGCATGGTCGCAACCTGCGAGAAAGCTCGTACGTACTTATTTTTTACGTTCATTTAATGGCGAACTGCCTAGAGAAAATGAGGAAGAATGACGCACTCTACAGGGTGCGCATTAATTATGGGCCTCAAATAATGGAATTGCCATAGGAGCATAAACAATTCAAAATGGAGAAAAACACTTCGCAATCTTTGCTAAGGACCTTAACTATCAAAGATCACAATCTTCATTCAAAGTTCCTCCTCTTGTGGGAATTTAGCCTCTCAGGGGAGCCATGAAGGCGTCACAGGGGGCACGCAGGTGGTCTCATCGAGATCATTCTCCGCTTTCGTAATTTCAGCTTTGAGCGAATCCAAGTTGTCGCATCTTGTAGAGATCCTGAGATCTTGCGCTCTAAAACTGACCAGAACAGAAAGTCAAGTGGATTCTGAAGTGGTGAATTTGACGGCCATTCTTCGTGGGCGTTGAAATCTGGAAGCTCGCGTTGACACCACTGCTGGACGACACCCGACTTGAATGCAAATGCCTAGTATGGCTGAATGACTTGTCTCCCAACAGAGAAATGGACTCTGGCTTCAAAACTTTCTCCAAGACCAATTTCATTAATGATCTTCACTCCAGCATTGACGAACAGTGGCGTAATCCCATCTGAAGTTATCGCACCCCAAACCATAGCAGAGCTCGAATGTGCAGTTTTCCCGATGGCTTTTCCTCTAGAAATGACCTGCTTCTTATCTGCTGTGAGGGTGCGATCGCCTTGTGGATTCACAATAGGTTTTATTATGAAAATTTCTGCGTCACTGAAAACGATGCTCCGGTGCGTGCCACCTGCGACGCCTTCGTGGCTCGTCTGAGAAGCTGCATACGCGCAAGAGGAGGGGACGATTGCATCTTTTGATTGTTAAGGAGCTTAGTGAATATTGCAGAAGTGTTTTCTCCGTTCTAATTGCTTGTGCTACTATGGCACTTCGATTATTTGAGGCCCATAATTAATGCGCACCCTGCACTGCTTCAACAGCAGAGATCATGAGCACGCGTCCGAGAAGCACTCGGTGCAGAGCGTGAACAGATATACGGCACGTGGTTCGTCTCAAGGAAGGCAAAACAGTCATTTGCGATCTTTAACCAACTGATGTATCATCACTGTAAGCCACTTCACTGGAGATGCCGACATTTATTCTGTGGAAAACATGAAACGCCGTATTTCCTATCACTCAGCACCTTCTCTGACCGGTCTCCGCTTAGCTGTGCTCCCTGCGTGCATGCGCCTTGCAGGTGGAGCTAGTTTAGCAAGAGCCTCACCACTCCCACGGTAACGGAAGTGGCCATTCTTTGGTTGGAAAAGCAATAGGTTAAACAAGCATGTACACAGTGTGTTCAAAACACGATGACGAGAGGGGGGGGGGGGGTGGGCCCGGCTGCCGGTGACTGACGCTAAATATCTCCGATCCAAAAAATTCAAACCGCTTTGTGGTGATCGTCACCCATATGACCCTAAACATGCGGTTAAACATAGGTTGACACAAAAGGCCGACATCGTGCTGGCTGTGGGCGCTTCTGGCAAGCCATCATTTCGCCATGTGCCCCGCTGAGTGTCCGATGATAATGAGGCATCCCGACCGTGTCATGAGCAGAGGTCAGCACAGCCACCTCCTTACTCCCATCAACGTCTCGGCGCAACCAGAACTCCATCAATACACCCATAAAGTCACTGTGTTGAGTCCTGCGCGGGCGATCACCTTAGTAGTGGAGGATGAAGGAAGCCCTGTTCGAGATGTGCCGGGCAATCCTCTTCTACTGGATAGAGTGGAAGCATTCTAAATGCACATTTGGCTTATAGAATGACTTGAGGTGGCCAGCCAATGGACAGGTCAGTACTTTGCCCTTCCCATGCCCGTCTGATACCAATTCACCGACCCGGGCTGATGGAGGTTTTCGTTGGTCTGGGCGAGAATTCCGAACCAGGAAATGGGAACGGGGTGCTCGCGGCAGTCGGCTTCTCCCCGACTGCGCTACGAGGGCAGACATAACTCCAACGCCGCGCGAACCCCCCTGGCGTCGCGCACGGTGCGCGGCGAAATTGGACGAGTTGTCGCGGTCCGATGCTTCCGAGATGCGGCACGCCTTTGCCTTATTTTAACGTTTCTTGGAGATGGTAAATGAATGTGGTTTCAATGGGACGATTAGCTACAGTTTATACAGGAATCCTGGTCATGTGGGTGGTCTCTAGCGTCAGTATTTGCCATCTACAACTTCTTCGGTCAATTTTAGCCGTGATTATGGTTATACTACGGAAAAAGGTCACTATCACCCATTCTCGGATCAATTGTCCTACTGCAGACTGTTGCCTACCACATTCTGTGTGATTTCAAGTTCCTTGCTAGAGATGTGGTCTGAGAGCTTAAACACTGAGAACATGCTCGTGCTTCGCGGCTAACCATGCGTCGCTGAGCGCATGTCCGCGTTTCAGCGCCGCGATGTCGCACGCGGATAGCGCGCGACGTCGCGTTGGAGTTATGTCCTGGAGCCACTGCGCTACCACGCGCCCTCACCACAGCACTTGTACACGGATATTCATCCTTCCAGGTCCACGGCCTCCACAATTTGACTATATATAATTCAGATAATCCGTGGGTACGAGTTGCCGGGAGAGATGGACAAAGCCAAGTGGTGCCCTCGACAGGCGGTTTATGCCATCAGGTCTTTTTTTAGGTCAATCGTGAACGGCTGCCGACGAATTTATAACCTTGGCAGCGGATCACCTAACGACATATTTACGATAGACGCGCCGAAGACGTCCTGCCACGTGTGTCCGGATGCAGAAGACGTGTCACAGACGTTATGCAACACACGTCCGGATTCAGAAGACGTGCACCTGAAGTTGCGCCACTTGTGTCGGGATGCGAAGAAAACGTCATAGACGTCGTGCAACGTGCAACCGGATCCAAAAGGCGTGCCACAGAATTTGTGCAGGGAGTGACTGGGAATATATAGCCGTCGGACAGTGGACGGCCGGTCGACCAATACCGACTGATTTCTCTATGCTTCTGCAGATTAAGCACTTCGGATTCGGGTTATCACGTTTCTTGCCAAGTAGAGAACGAGAACATCGGAGTATAAAACGCGTGTCTGCAATAGAGGGTGTGCAGCCCTCATAGGAACAGTTTAAAATCCTTTAATTTAAACACATATCCCACTATACTTTGCTATACAGTATGTGGTACCACTTTTTTCTTCTGTAATGAAAGCAATAAAGCCTAAAGAAGAAAAGATCAAAGAAAAGAGAGGAAAAGGCCGGGGTGTTCTTTTCTCGAGGCTTGGTACGACGCATCTGAACACCCCCGCGCATGCAGAACCGAGTGACCGCCACATTCAAAACCGGCACCATTGTACTCCCCTCCAGGGGTGGAAAAAATTTCGCCCAAATGTGAGTGTTATTTGTGGTGTCGGCTACGAATCTGACATCTGTCCTTGATAGTTTGCCTAATTACAGCCCGTTGTGGATGAGAAGGGATGGAGGATTCAGAGGGTTTTGCCACAAGAACTCATCATATTCATGTAGTTTTAGCTGACTTCGTGAATAGGATGTTACTTGAAATGTCACTCGCACAATTGGCCTTATTTCACTAATATATAACTTCGTTGTGCGTGAGTAGGAAAATAAGTACGTCTAGATGGACTAGGTGATACCACTGAACACAGCTTTTCTACGTCTTCCATAGCTACCGTCACCCATCTTTGTACCATAAGTTACCGTTACCCATCTTTGTACCAGACTCCCATAACCCCTCCCCCAATAACTCAACCTCGGACATATATACATAGCCAGCCGTGCCTCCACCGTAGTACTAGGTACGGAATCCGCATTCGTGATATCAACGCATCAAGCCATACAGGTTCAGTTTGGGTGCAATCGTAGAACCTAACCCGTCCACCCTCGCTCACCCTACCTACTGTGAAATGGTCAATATTCCCAAAACAGGTGCCAGATTCGTGGTCGGCATCCGAAATAGCACACCTGGCGGTTTATATGAGGAACCTTTTCCACGAGTAACCGCTCAAGGTGGCTATGGCGTACGGCAAACCAGCAGCGACGAGTCCGGCGACAGTGTTGCGCGGGTAGCTACGAACTGCGTAGCTGCCCGCATCACTGTCGCCGGTGGTATGCCATAGACGCGAACCTTATGATCTACGGACAGGATCTCAGCAGTATGATAAATCCTGTCGGTAAAATCCATCGGTATAACGCTTCATACATGCCTTTTAGACGATCACGGCCGGTTTACTTCTTAATCGATGGTCGTGTCAGGACCATCGACTTTTTAAATCAGCTACCCAGTAGGTGAATCACTCTTTTATGAATGTTTTATTTTTTGAGGAAAAATAATTTACTAAAGCTTATGTAAAAGAGCGGGAATACAGCAAATTTTTAGAGCAAAAGAGATTGCGCAATGCCCTCTTCCAAGAGCACGCGACTTTGATTCGACTAAAAGTAGAATTCCTGTCAGCATGGAGTTTGAGACCTTTCAACGATACAAGAAGCACTGTGAAGAACGCAGTATCCTTACCTTGATGGTTAATGTAAGTGGTATCCACAATATCCATCGAATAAAAGTTGCAGCGAAATTTTTGAGTGCATGGCGCGACCTGGTCTTCCGATGGGCTATATGCTTGCTTGATTGTTGTGCGTTAAGCCAAATTTTAATTTATTACCTTTCCTCTTGAAATAAAAAATAAAAGACAATAAATGTGAAAAAGTAATAAGAAATGATAAATAAAATTAAAAGTATCTATTCATGGAGACGGAGGGGTAGCCGACCGCAACTGTTAAGACGAACGGTAGCCTAGTGTTTGGGATCCCTAATTTCTCCTTTGACGAAGGTTCGGTATGACATGTCACATTTGTGCGGCGCGCTTCGTCCCATGGCCAGAATCGTTTAAAAAAAACTCCTATCCACTGATCCTCGGCAAGGCGGTTTAGCTTATTCGGAAGAACAAAAAAGCGCCTTTGTCAACAACCACTGTCTTAGTATCGAAGAGACCACATGAACACGCGCGAATCGCTCTCGTCGCCAGCGTGCTAAACGGAACTGGTCACCCGGCAAATACCGATCCTTACCAGCGGTTTCCAGTCAGCAGCAAGTCTGGTCATTATGCAGACTAACTGCTGCTGAAAGGATAGAGCCGTCCCGAACATTAAATCCAAGCAAGTCCTTTATTCAGTAGAAACCCTAGAAAGCTTTCCAGCAGCTTCGCTACGGCGAAATAGAACGTGTCGCACCACTCTGAACAAATCACTGACTACAGATATTCTGAAAGCTCGAACGCCTTCACCCAGCGTCATCAGGCAGCTCCTCACTCCAACTTCACAATCTGATCAGCGTTCGGGTAACTCGGCAGCTGCATCTTGTGCTCGTCGGCCAGCTGCTTCGGCACAAATCGTCCTCCTACCTGAACTATGACCAAATCTCGTCCACTCCTAACAAGGACTGCACTAAACTCTTCCAAAAACTTACGAAATGTGGCCCAGTCCACTCTCTGACGCACATCTTTGGCGCCGTCAACGATATGATGCCATGCGGCCGTATGTAGGGACCCTCCGAAGGCGGTCCATTCTCCACATGCCAGCCTGGAATCGCTTCAGCTATACCACCTCAACCAATAGCCGGAAAACGCGATCGCTCCGGGTTGCACTAGATAGCCGGATCAGAGATATGCAGTTAGCATTCAAAGAACAAGCTTCCGTCTGAGCAGAATTTTCCTGGTGCAGAAGACACTGCCAAGTCACTACAAACAGCCTGGGTGTGGCATACACGATAGCTAAAAAATATGAACCCTGCTTGAAACTCCTGTCCAACGATCCTCGGCAAGGCGGCTTAGCTTATTCGGAAGAACAAAAAAGCGTCTTTGTCAACAACCACTGTCTAAGTATCGAAGAGACCACATGAACGAAGTTACGATTTATGTTAAACCTGCGACTGATTGCCAGAATGGCATAACGCATGAATCCCCACCGTTTCTAACATTGGTATTCTTTGCTAAACCTGCCGAGATTTTTTAGCTAAAAAACTTTCAAGTGGAAGTGACGCAGCTACTCAACTAGAAGCAATAGCTCACGCCTAAAAATCATATGCCTAACTATTACAAAATCCCATATGTATGGCATTTATACTTACCACTAATCAAGCATCACGGGCCAATGGGCGGATGGGAGGCGGACCCTAGCACCTAACAGCGAACAATTTCTCGCTCTCATGCTTTTTCAAACAAGCTGTAGAACGTTTCACCGTGTCTAAAAGGCTAAAGGGGGTCGTTCAAACAGAGCTAACACTTTCGTCGACAACGCACAGTTGCAGAGCTCCCCGACCTGTCTCGACGCCTACAGTAACTTAGGAGAGCCTGCCTACTCATTTTTCATATCAGCAGGCAGCAGTCTGTCGCCGTAGCAACCAAACTGATGGCTGGGGCTTCGCCCCAGAAATCATTGACAATGGATGTGCGCCTGCTGGTTGGTCGCTTTTGCCTGATTGCCGCCAAGCTCATCCACCGTAGGTGCGGATGTGCGGCTCACGCCCGCTGATATCGACTACACGGCACTGTACACGGCAAAATTTATTCAGTTGCTGGGGATTCCGTCCGTAGATTATAGCTCTCGTGTCATTTCCGTCTTGAGCGGTTACCTGTGGAAAAAGTTCGTAACATCCATCGACTGCGATGGTTTTCTGCGTATCGTTCTAACATCAGAAAAAGGCACAGTTTGAGACAGAAATGTTGGGCACCGTTGTTGTTTCACGACTCCGGAGGGAGGAAAAAATTCGCTCAAACTTCTCCCTGGGTGCTGTTTGGGATGCTGACCACAATCCGACATCCTTTTGTGAAATTTCAGTCAATTCCGGCAGGGTGAGCGCCGGTGTAGGGATCTACAATTTCTTCCAAGGTTGGCTTAGCTAGGCCGAGGCGTTGGTCAAGAGTGAAGTCCTATCCTAGCATCACGGTGGAGTAATAGGTTACTGCGGGCTACCGTATAGATCAGAGGTTATGTTATGTACGAAATTCGTCAAAACAAATAAGGAAAGGAACAAGAAGTGGAGCCTGCATCGAACAAGACCCGTAGGGAACGATATCATCTAATTACCATTTATAAGTGGAAAATGGTATGTTGGACCATTGCCTCCAAGACTTCTATTCTGTATCGCCTTCTAACACTAGAGGTGATCAAAGTGTAATACCATGAGCTAGAGCTAATGTAAGATTGGCATTTTTACGCACTGGTCCTCAGAGTCCTCAAAGCTTTCAGAGAAAATCGTTATGCTAAATTCACTGAGGCCACGCACAAGATTTATTGACCGCACCGGTCTCCACGAAGTTTCTTAGCAGCTTACCATCATTATTCGGGTTTGTACTACATGTGGTCTCTAGTGATTATATTGTGGTCATCCCATTCCCTATCACGTTCCCCTCTTGTTTTGCTTTAATTAACCCGTGTTTGTTCAAATAAAATACATAAACAATAGGCTTAGGGCGGAGAGCGGTAATTGGATTGTTCAATACAAATTGAGGACGCTCTTTTGGAACCCGCTATAGGTGGTAGCTACGGACAACGTAGAAGAAAACGCCGTCAACGGCTTCGTCCTCTCAAGCTAGTCGCACTTACTTCCAACCTTCACACTTGAGATGGGAAATACTGCACAACATACTGGAATGTCAGAGAAATAACGCCAACAATGTGGTTGGTCCAAAAGTGTACGTCAGACTCACCACAAAGGGGCCTCCCTGGTGAGCTTTGGGGAAGTTTTTCAACCTCTGAAGTCGTGAAAGTAAACCAGCTAAACGCAAGGTTCACTGACAGGTTTTACATATGCACGTGTGGGTGGCCTTCACAGGTTCGCCACCTGACAGACTTTCAGACAGAGAAACAGATGCTAGCGCTTTTATACCTAGCAGGAAAACGCACCGAAATCGCCAGGGGAAGGTCTTGCCTGGCCCCGGCGCGGAATCGAACGAATGGCCGATCACAGCGAGCTTATAACGAGAATGTTGACTCTTCGTAGTGCAGTCGCCCTAACCGAAATGGCTCTAGAAACCTTTTTTCAGGTTTCAAGTTCTGTACCGACTGTTCAATCCAGACTTAGGAAAAGGCATTTCTACGATAGGCGCTGCACTCTTAGTTCTAGTTGACCGAAGTGAAACACTACCAAATGTCCAACATTTCAGCGTTTTCTCATGTCTTCTCACAGATATGAGTCTCTTTCAACTGCTCGCCGGCCATACAGTCTTGCACTTTCTCAAGCCAACCATCCAACCCAGCAGACTGCGAATTATCTAATCGAGAGCGCACTGACTCACTTGACCGCCACCTTGAGCACCATCGATACAATTGGATCTGCGCGCTCGACGGTGGCAGGCAGACGCACATACTTGTTGCGATTAGGAGCCACTAATTCGATCACCTTATGCCACCACGACCACAATGCGCAACGACCACACAGGAGGCTAAGCAGTGGGGAGTGCGGAAATCCTGTGAAGTCACTCTCTAGAACAAAGGGAAAAGTGAGACCACGAGGGCATGTGAGACCTTCGGAACACTGAGGCAGAGACTCTAGGAGGCCAGAAGCGCCATTGACAAACTGTCCTGTCGCAAACAACTTGTGCAACCTAACTGCACGAAGTGTGAAGATCTAATCTCTAACAAAGGCAAGAAAAGGCGAAAAATACTGGTACAGAGTCAATCACTACACGCACTATACATAGTATACATACAGTTGCTATTAGAACTGTAGTACCGTTTCTAAAATTCGGCTGCTTGCATTTCCATTATTTGAGATGTCTCAAGTAATAAATAAAAAAAATAATAAATTACTGCGGTTTCCTGATGCATACTGGATGATGGATGCTCCTCACTTACGTCGCCGAATGAAGACAAATGTATTAAGCTGTTCTTCCAGGAATAACATAGCAAAATCAATTGCAAAAATTACAGATTCAGTCAATGGTGTAATCTCCGTAGAGGTCTACAATTATTCCCCATTTAGTGGGCAGCCCTTCGGCTCCTCTCCGCAAAAAAATCGGAAGCCGTGATAAATAAACTGAGAGGCTTCTATCTCCTGTTGGTGTCGGTCCTCCGTCTGTCCCGGTTCTTCAGAGTGAAGCTATGTCTGCAGAGTTCCGTGGGCGGGGTAGCAATTTACAGCCTAGTTCCTGAATTTTCTCGCGGCTCAGTTCGAGAATGCCGTCGTGCAGTAGGCACACATGCTTTCGTTCTGGGCGTTTTGGGGTAACGTCGCCTGATAGAGGTCTGGAGCTGGGCAACTAGACCGATGCTGTTACTTTGGACCATCACCCAGCAGCTCCCAAAAAATATCCCTACTGAGACCCACCAGCATACAGGAGAACCTTCTTCAAGTAGTTCAGCTACCGTCTGTCTTGAAGATGGTACACCACTTGGTAGCCATTGGCTGCTGCGAGTTCACGTAGAGAAACTAGTTTCCTTCACCAGTATCAGTTTTCTTAAGAGTCCTGCCTGAGCGGACGAAGGACTAACTCTGCAATACTGCTTTCTCGGGCCTTGTGGGTGTGCGGCAACTCGTGGTGACAAAACTGTGCCTATCCAAAGCTCCCTATGAATTTGTCTCACGACAGTGCTTTGAGCATCCAAATGTCTCCGCCGACTGGTTGAAGGCTTCGCAGGACTGAGGAGGACTTCCTCAGATAGTCGTTCCTTCATAGCACAACGGCGCCCACAGCGACGTCGACCATCGAAAGAGGCCTTCAATGCCGCGCAGATACAGGTCTGCAATTTTCACAATAGCCAGGCGTTCTCCACCTCGCTCCCTCTCTTTCGTCTCATTATTTTTCATCTTTTTGCTAAGAGACCTTTTTGCTAGCCAAATCACGAACTAAACCCTCCAATGTTTACTCTATGTGCTCCACCACTATAGACGCTGGCCAAAGTAAACCATTTTCACGTCGAAATGGACACTTTTCAAATCAAATTGGACACTCTTTAAAGCTTGCCTGACAAAGCGAACTCTTCCAAATTGAAATGGGCTTTTTCTACATTAACTAGAGGCTCTCCAAAAAGGTTAGAATAATTTTTTGTTCAGATAAAATTGTAGTATAACTTTCTTTGAAGCTTCAATTCACCTACCCAACCAGTACACGCATTATTTGACATTTTGTAAAAGTTCCATTTTTTGAGGAGAAATAATGGTTTGAACCTTGTTTTAAAGAGCACGAAGTCGGCCATTTTTTTAGTACCACAAAGGAGAACGCGCCATGCCCTCTTCCAAGACGTCGCGATTTTTATTCGAGAAATTTCTGTTTGCATGAAGTTTGACACCTGTTAACGATACAACAAAAACAGCTGCAAAGGATACACATACCATCACTTGGATGAATCAAGTAGGTGGCATTTACACTACCATCAAATAAAAGCTGCAGCGAACTTTTCGAGTGGATGGTGCGATTCAGCCTTCTAATGCAGCACATGATTGTTACATTGCTGCGCCTCAAAAGAAAATTTAATTTGTTATTTTCCTCAAAAGAATTTTACAAAATTATTACACACCTTGTGGCAGCTGAACTAAAAGAATTTAAAAGAAATTTGTACCAATCTTTCCTAGAACAAAAAATATTCTACGAGTCTCCAGTTTAACACGCCTGAAGGTCGTTTCGATTTGGAAGAGTTCGCTCTGATTTAAAAGGGTCCTAAAGCTAGCTTAGAAGAGTGTCCAATTAGATTTGAAAAAAGTGTCCAATTCGATGTGAGAATGGCATAAATGAATAAGTAAACAAAAACAAAAACGTATGTAGTACACGAAGAATTCGCCAGCGCAGAGCCGGGCAGGTCACTTGGTGGTTAGATCGAATGCCGTCGAATCCCTACACTTCGCTGAATACAAAGTGTTCACTAATCACCTTCCCTGCGAGTATGAATACGAGTCGATCTATGGACGCTAAAACCAAATCGAATAGAATTTGAGCGCGAAAGCTGGATTGGAGCATGGTTCCCTCGCGCGAGCGCTTAACACTAAGGCACGCATAACTCCATTTGATGACTTGAGCGCTCTAAAATTGCTTAGACGGTAAGTACACAGCAGGGTTCTGCATTCTTCGAGCGCAGAACCAGGCTGGTGAATGGACTCCGAGGTGTGGTCCATCCGAGCTGCTCGTGTGGAAACTGCTTTCGACGCCTAGGGGGAGTCCGCAATTGGGTCCTGCGTTTTAAAAGAAAGAAAGTAGAAGCGCATACAGCTGGAAAAATGAGCACAAAGCACCAGAAAATTGTGTAGACGTCAAAAACCCTTAATGTTCAACCAGTCTGTTGAAATGCTAAAACCCCTCGACGCAGGAGAACCGAACTTCGACCTCCTTCGGAAGAAGCAACGCCATCATCCACTGTACCACGATCCACCCGCCAGTAGCGCCACCGGGGGAGGGCTGCAAGAGACCGATGCGCATCGATCGAATGTCCACATGGACGCCAACGCAGCCCACCTCTGCCGCGCCGAAAAGGTGTGCTCTAACTCCGATTGTGCGCTCTTACGCCATGCATCTGTTCCGATTTAGTTCCAGTGGTCTTATCAATTCCCGTATGAAAACACTCAACCACTGCACAAACTACAAACATGGTCGGCACTCAAAGTGCTTCCATAATGTAATCTGAAGCGTATTCTCTGGAAGCCGCACCAAGGTATCTACTCCATCGTCTGTATTGCTCGTGAACACGTAGTTCGAAACTAGACGCTTCCGCAGGCACGCGTCTACGAAGCGTGCCCTCACCATTCCTATCACCTAAACCTGCTGAAAATTAAGCGGAGCGTAGCCGAGGGGCGTCCCAAGTTATCTGAAAGTTCGGGTAAGCACCACGCAAGTAAAGCCTTCCATCCCCCACGGACAGAATGACCTGTGGCCATGGATATGAATGCTCCGGAGACTATCACTTCCCACGGGAAGCGACCCGGTCGGGAGTATTCATGAAACATGAATACGAACATGAAACCCATCCGCGTTTCGAGAGACCGGGAAGGGAATGAAGCGAGAGCGGGAAGTTCGCTTATCTTCCCGCTCCTCCGCTTCATGATTTACGGTTACAAGTGTAATGTGAGATACAGAATCAGACTCCCTCCACAGTAGTCCGTAGAAGTAGAATGCCCGCCCTAGAAAGAACTCGACCAACGCTGAGCTGTACTCTTATTGTTTACTGTAGCTCTCACTAATTCGTGGATGAGACGCAAATTTAGTGGGAGAAGACGGGATGAATGGAAGTCGGAAGCAGCAAAATTTTTTGAGATATTTTCCACAGTCAGACTGGGTCATCCAGCTAGGAAGGTCTTCACAAATATTCCCAAATTTCAAGTCTATGTTTCATCCCGTCACAGAAGGATAACATAGTCGGAGGACAATTTCTTCGGCATCCACATGTTCTGGCGAAAATCTGCTGAGATTCAACTACAAAATCAGGGAGGCCGACGAGCTCTTGCTGAGGAATTTCTCGCGAAACAAAAGCGTCAACGACCCGTAAAACTCCGGTCTTCGGCACGGTACACAGGTGCTAAGTCGCTAACTGCCGAGCAACTGTAGTGCAACAGAAGAGTCGAAGTGCACATTCGCCCAAGTACAGCTTGAAATTGTCTGAGACGACAAGGCACTAACCTGAAGGGATATCGATCGAGAAGACAAATGTTCCCGACTTGGTTACCGCCTCGATGATCTCACCGAACGGCTCTCGTACCGGCGGCTTGAACGAAAAGCCGAAAAACGCATCAACGATCAGCGAAAAACCGCTGAGTGCCGGCAGCGTAGGCAACACTTGAATACCTGGAGAGAATCATTAAGAAACGTAGGAAACGCAGCGAGCTCTTGCTCTTGAGCAAGGAAGCGGATTCCGAGCAAAGGAACGCGCTGACTCTTTACCCATTCCGGTGCACTGCGCTACGAGCGCACTCATCAGCTCCGTCTTCGAAGGTTTCGGATAGACGATCGTCGGATCAAAACCCTAAATCAATTTTTTCTTTGATTTTTCGAGCTTCTCTACTTTGTTTTTGATTAGCCCGTGCTACTGTCCTACGTTTCCTCACACAGCGGTCTTCGATGGGTTCTGATGGAGTTGACGGACCTACTAAGTTGGTATCCGGAGCCGTATCTCCTAGGACTTGCAGTGTTTGCGGGCGACTGCTCTTCTTCATCAGTTACCCATCGTCCTCTCCCCGTTTCCTCACCCCTATTCTCCCAGAACTTTTATACTACTAAGTGATTCCTACATTTTGTTTAGTTGAGATGAGCTTTTTTGAGCTTGTGTTCCGCTCACGCGAAAAGTAACAATGATGGCTAGTTTTGATTTGTTGATTTTTTTGACACCACGTATTTCCTAATATGCTGTGTGCTTGTTAAATGCAGTATTTTGTGCGCACGATATTGTGCAAATAATAAATAAATAAATAAATCATTGCGCATTCAGCATTCCCCGTTACGGGCATGCAGTGGAGTTGTTAGAAGACTCAAATCTCCTATCACTCATGGGAAAGAGCAGGAAGGCGGCCATTTCCAAATAAATTTCTTAGTGCTAAAAAGGGAATGCGCCATCACGCCCTCTCCCAGGATGTCGCGATTTTTGTTCGATTGATAGCAGAATTTCTGTTGGCATGGAGTTTGACACTGTTAACGATAAAGCATAAACAACTGCAAAGAACTTACATGTCCTCACTTTGATAGTTTATGTAAGTGGCATTTACACTATCAATCAAATAAAACTAACCAGGGAGCTGTCTCAGGCGTTTTCGCAAAGTCCTTGAACCCAAGGAGTTAGGGACCCCTGAAAGTCCAGCCTTCAACTGAACTGTCAACACGCACCTAACACCCTTGCGTGCGCCCTACCCCGTGGAGATAAGGGAGGTGGCGAAAGACACCGGTGCAAGCAGTTCGGTGGATCAGTGGGAAGTGGCGGTGAATCAAAGGCACGGGGTCGGGTGTTCGATCAACGTGGCTTGCCGAATTTTTGCATTTTTAAATGTTCATGCCTTGTTTGGTATCTACCACCTTCAATACTTTTGCTATGCATATATTTCACTAGGTTGCCAAATGGGACCCTTGACTACGTGAAGAATGACGCCTTGTAGCTAGGCATAAACACAGCAATGAGGAGAGCGTATGATGGCACCGTCAACAAGTCGAGAATGGGTGACCATTCAATCTCACCTAGCGTGTTCCTCACATGTTCAAAGGACAGCCGATCGGTACACATGTCCAATTCAGCCCTACTGCCCGTCAAAGGTGTACAACTAGACACACTGATGCTGAAAAGCGAGTAGCTACTGCAGTCTCAGCAGGTTAGCGAGTATAGGTCGCCGTCATATTCTAGCGTATCGTAGATGGCGGCACGTGGTCCTTAAAACTCGTCTGGTGAGCAGACCAATTAAAAAAATGTCAGACATAGAGATTTTTTATTGAAGATAGGTGTGTAGAGATATCTTCCGAAAAGTTGATCACGATGGTTCGCCGTGTGTACGCTCCCTTGAGTATGCGATTGACAAGGGTAGATCTGAAGCGGCACTATTGGACTTTCACACCCCTTAGTCCCTTGGTCGAGGTCGAGAAGGGGTAGAAAAAAGTTTCACTCAAAGTTTGTCTAAGGGGCTTATCTGGGGCGCTGGATATGATATCCATTGTTGAAAATTCAGCCGACTACGGTAGTTTAGCACGTGTGAGCGCGATCCCGTAGTAAATTCTGAGAGCCCGTTGCTATTTAAAGCAAATTTTAATCTATTATTTTTTCGATAAAAATAAAACTTTTATAAAATTATTACACTGACAAGTGTTGCGCGCTTCATTCGATGTTGCAGTGTCACCAAGCTAAGGACGATCACTTCAAACTAGCTGCTCTGCTTATGCAGCTTCCTTCCCTCTCTACAGTACAAAAGGCAATATTTGAGAGCCTTATTAACCAGGGGTCGAATTAATCAGTGGGTATAGGATGTGGAGATACCCACTATAAATTCTGCATCTCTCTCTTATCTTATCTCTACCCCTTACACCCGGCATACCCGCGGTTTTAATTGTTGATGAATCCGGGCCCAGGTTAGTAGTTTTGCGATATGAAGTTATCCAGATCCCCTCCACCCCCCCCCCATCACCACTACGCTCCACATCGGCATCATCTCCAGACGGTTCAGTGGCGTCGTTGTTTCCGCTAATTAAGCAGTGCCTGTGGTTCTTGAACAACCTTTCTGATGCTCTACAGCACGCCCCTCCCCCCCCCCCCCCCCCACACCTCACCCTAGCGTCAACTGTCGGCACCTACACTCCTTCCTCATCCTCAAACCGTCAACCTCGGGCAAAAACCGACATTGTCGATAGGTACTGAGCGTCTGATCGGTTGTGATAACGCGACGAAGTCTTTTTGTGGTGGCGATGTCCGTTCCTCCGTGGTGCGACTGGAAACTGCTTGCTTTTGCAAGCCGCAAGCCGATCCAATCACGGACAATCGAATGCAGGCGACAGGCCAGTGACAGGCCGGCTTACGAACATTCTGTGTCACATCATATGGTTGATGACGTTACAGAGTTCTCTAGATAATGCTACGGCGTCCGCGGGAGCCGACGCGCACTCGCAAAGCCCGGCGAGTGTGAGAAGTATGCGAGGGTCCCTGATGCGAGGACGGCATCGGGGGGCAACTGAGCTAGTCCGAAAGTCCCGCAACGTAGGCAAGACACGCGTAGCAACGTTGAATGTGGGTACGTTGACGGGCCGCTCGTGCGAGTTGGTAGAAGCACTGGAGCGAAGAAAGATAGAATTCTGTGCGGTGCAGGAGATGAGGTGGTCCAGCTGCAAGTCGAGGGACATTGGCCGCGGCTTTAAGGCCGTTCTGTGCGGCAGTCTCAGGATCACCAGTGGTGTCGGTATGATCGCCTCCGAGCGTTTTCGTGACGTGATTGCAAGCGTAGAACGTTTCGATGACCGCTTGATGAAGATTATTGTCGCCGTAGAAGAGCGGCGATGTCATTTCTTTTCCGCGTATGCCCCGCAGACAGGTTGCTCCGAGCAAACCAAGGACGAGTTCTGGTCCCTGCTTGATGAGAAGACAGCGGAAGTGCCATCAGATATGGTTGTTGTGGCAGGTGACCTTAATGGTCACGTCGGAGCAGCGAAAGACGGTTACAGCTGTCATGGCGGTTTCGGCTATGGATCACGCAACGCCGATGGTGAGCGTATACTTGAGTATGCAGACTCACATGACCTCACCATCGTGAATACCAAATTTCGAAAGCGTGACTCCCACCTCATCTCGTTTTATAGCGGGAACGCTAAAACGCAGATTGACTATGTCCTTGTTAGGCGTCGCGACCAAGGCCTTGTCACAGACGCGAAGACCGTGCCGTATGAGACGGTTGCCACGCAACACCGTCCACTAATCTGCTCGCTGAAGATCACACCTCCGAGGTGTAAACGTGTCCAGAGGTGCGGGACGGCAGAATTAAATGGTAGCGATTGAAGGAGAAGGAAGCAGCTGTTATCTCTCGCATTCGGTTGCCGACGGTAACAACTGTCGACGAAACCTGGAAAGAGGCTACCGATGCGATAACCCGGCTGCACGCCTCGAACTCGGCACAACGAAGCCTGGACGGCGTTGGGTCGACAAGCAGGCTTGGCTGTGGACTGATGATGTCAGAGAGAAGGTCAGGGAAAAGAAACGGCTCTATCACGTATTTCTCGGTGATAAAACAACGATAATTGGTGGAATTATCGAGAAGCAAAAAAGCGGCAAAGAAGGCAATGGCTGCTGCTAAAGCCGCATAGTACGCTGAAGTCAGCGAAAAACTGGAAACGCGCGATGGTGAGCGCTATCTTTACCGACTCGCCAAGGCGCGCTGTCGCCAAGCAGAAGACATCGAAAAGTTCTTTGGCATTAACGATAAGAACGGCCATCTTCTGATGGATCGTAAAAGGGCTGTGAAGCGATGGCGCGACTACTTCGAGGAAATCTCAAATGTAGAATTTGAACATCCTGCCGTTCCTTTTGCTTCATCTGTATACGGTCCCGTTCAGAAGCAAAACTGAAGCAGCCCTGAGGAAGATGAAGTCAGGCAAAGCGCCACTGGTCCAGATGACCTGCCGGCCGACCTGTGGAAGTCGAAGGGCTGGTGCCCTGCTGACTGGCTGACAGAGTTTTTCAATCAGGTTGTTGCTGAGAAGAAAGTGCCTGAGAGTTGGCAGCAAAGCATAATTATCCCGATTTGGAAGAAGAAAGGCAGCCCTGCAGACTGCGTTAGCTACTGTCCAATTCGCCTACTTTCGCACACCATGAAAGTCTTTAAGCGAATTGTCGATGGACGTATCCGGGATGTCGTTGAGCTTTCCAATAATCAGTGTGGTTTCGTTGCCGGCTGTGGGACGGTTGATGCCATACACGCCGTTCTTCTTCTGCTAGAGAAGCACCGCGAGAAACAGAAACCGGTGCATTTTACCTTCCTGGACTTAGAGAAGGCCTTCGACAGCGTCCCGCGAGAAGTTATATGGTACGCTTTGCGACGACACGGCGTCCCTGAAGAGCTTATTGACTGGGTGCGCATCCTCTACTCGTGCCCAATAAGCCGAGTACGAGCACCAGCGGGCACCTCGATGGAGTTTCCGATCTCTGTCGGAGTGCACCAGGGTCTGCACTATCCCCACTGCTCTTCGTGGTCGTCATGGATGCAATTACACGAGATCTCCAAAAGGCAGCTCCCTGAACGTTGCTGTATGCCGATGACGTCATGCTTGCATGTGAAAACAAAGCCGAACTCGAGCGACAGGCACAGGAATGGTGCGATCGCTTGGCATTGTTCGGACTCAAGCTAAACGTCAAAAAGACGGAGTACTTGACGACGGATATGAATGAGCTCGGATCTATCAAGATCAATGGTACTGACCTCTCACGAGTCACATCTTTCAAGTATCTCGGGTCAACAGTTACGCCCGATGGCAGCCTAAAGTTGGAGGTGAATGCGCGCGTAAGTGCAGCCTGGTCCAAATGGCGGTCGTTGACTGGGGTTCTCTGCGATAAGACAATACCCGAGTACCTCAAGTCGTCCCGAGTACCAGAAGGTTTATAGAACAGTCGTCCACCCAGTAGCGACGTACGGTGCTGAGTGCTGGCCCGTGACGAAGGAAATTGAAAGCCGCCTCAGTGTAATGGAGACGAAGATGTTAAGGTGCACGGCCGGAGTAACGCGGTTGGTGTCGCGTCTCGCGACCACGGCGCTCCCCTCCATCCTCCTGTGGGCGCGCGGCGCGTCAGCGAGCGGCCCCTCGCGCGGCCTGCCCCCGCCTCCGCTGGATTGATCCGCGGGCGGGGCGCGCGCACCGGAAACGGGTATATCCCGCTTCCCGCGCAAGCCGCGGGTTCCATTCGACGCCTGCATCGATCGCGAGCGGCCGCGCTCGCCTGCCAGCTCCACTTCAGCCGCCGGGTGTCTGGTCATCGTGTCGTCCCTGCATCGCTCGGCATCGACTGCCGGTTGGATGGGAGGCGACCCTTCCTGGAAGGGTCGCCAGGGCTGAGGGCGCGGAGTGCCCTGGCACAGTGAAGCGCCCGGCCCATCCTGGTCCCGATCTCCTCACTCTGCCGGCTGTGATTTCATCATGTACGTGTCCGGCCTATCCTGTGTTCTACTATGTCGGCGCTGGTATTGAGATAAACCTATGATGGTGTATGGTGTGCAAGCGAGGGAATGTGGTAAGTCCGTTGCACAATGTATCTGGTATTGCTGTTGTTATGTGTATCATTGTTGTTGCTGGGTTGCCGGGGATAAAGCCCGTTAAGCCCCTCGCGGGGTCCGGGCAGGGGGGCAGACTCTGGCCCCCTGCCTGGACGTCGCGAGGGCAGTGTTGTTGGGGGTCAGGCTGGCAACCCAGGGCTAGGGTAGTATTCCCCCCACGGTCTTGTTCTGGCTGCGACCCAGGGGCTGAAGGGATACAATTCAGTGGGGAGTGAAGGGATGGACCCGGGGAATCCCCACTACGGGAGTGGCACTTCAGGGCATGGGACCCTTCACCTCCCCGGGGCATCGAGCCTTGGCAGCTTCGGGTGCCCCATGGGGCAGGTTGGTGTCCCACGTGTTGACGGCACAGCCGCTGCACTGGGGCCGCCGACTTGCAACAGTTGGACCGCGTTCGCAATGACACCATACGACAGAGGTTCGGTGTCGTCCCGATAGCCGACAAGTTGCGCGAAGCTCGTCTACGATGGTATGGCCACGTCCTTCGCGCTAACGACGACACCGTCTGTAAGATTGGCCTGAATCTTGAAGTCCCTGGAAAACGGCCCAGAGGACACCCCAAGCAACGTTGGCTAGACACGTTGCACTTGGACTTAAAGATAGCTGGTGTGCATCCCGATCAAGCATTTGATCGGGAGAAATGGCATCACCACACCAGGGGCCGGATTCATCAATGTTACTGCAGTAACTTTAACGGAGCATTGTAAGCAAATAGCTCAGATAACGCGGCTTATCAAGCGATATGGTGAGCGATAAGTCACGTTATCTGAGCTTTCGTTTACGGTTCTCCGTTAAAGTTACTGCTGTAACTTTGATGAATCCGGCCCCAGAAGAGCGGACCCCGCCACCAAGCGGGACAAACGCTACTGAAAATGATGACTAAAAGTCTTTTTGTCAGAACCGAGGATTCCCACCGCTTCCAATAAATGTTGAACAGAAATTTTCTCCACACGGGACCGCTACAGCAGTGACGAATTGCCTGACAGTCATCGACTGTCAGGCAATTCGTCACTGGAAAAGGATTTTAGCTGGAAAAGGATTTTAGCTGGAAAAGGCAAAGGAACGCCACTTTCCAGCTAAAATCAACCAATTCAATCTATGGCGTCCTTATCGACACCTCCCACCCTGGTCGGTTTAATCTGGGAGAAAATCGATGATATTGATGATATTGATTGTCTCCCCTGCTTCAATCGACCATCATCTGAATCCCCAGGCACATTGAAAACGTCTCGGTATTTTCAGCCATCCCTCCTATTATATTCCCCCTCCCGATTTTCTCCCCCTATTTTATACTATTTATGAATAATTTCTGCAATCGAGTGCTCTTAGTGCTTTATCATATAGTACGTCTGGGCAGGTAAACTAAAAAATTTCAAAGGAAGTTATACCAAGTCTGAACTTTGAACCGAAAGTTATCCTAACCAACTTATTGAATTTGCGTTTAACCTGCCTGAAGGTCATTTCGATTTGGAAAGTTCGTTTTGATTTCAAAAATCTTCAAGCTTGCTTAGAAGAGCGTCTAATTTGATTTGAAAAGTGTCCAATTCGACGTGAAAATGGTGTAGAATTGGTTACCGTTTCCGTTGACAGGACAGCTCTTTATGTCTTGTCAACGGAAACGGTAACCGACAACGGCAACTCCTATACCCGCCCATTTTGTATACAATAGAATTCCACCGTAGAGTGTCTTGTTCGAGAGATACGTCCACTTATTTTATTGGGAAGAAGCTGCAAAACTGAGCTTCTACTCCGGCTTCAACGACTCAGTGCTGCGAGGAATGAACATAACTCGCGGCTCATTCTGTGATTAAGCCTTACAGCAGCTGGCTGACGTTCATCCGTAATCTTCAGCAAAAGCGAGAGCTATTTCTGGAGCACGACGCAACAAAACCCCAAAAATAGCCAGTCTTATGACACGGTCTCTAGCCGACTTGTGATCCAAAGCGTCAACGATGTCGGCTTTAGAATTATCCTTAAAGTGGTGAATTGAGGAAGAAGAACTCACGAACTGCTGAAGGTGACGAGCACATACGAACCCATCGCCTCCATTATTGCCAGGACCGCACAGAACGAGCACTTTGCCTGAAAACAACGCCCACCTAATGCTAATGCACTTCCTGGTTCCAATAGCAATACCATTTAAATCTCGCAGTTCAACAAAACGTTCAGCGTGATAATTCCAGAGTTGATAGCAGATGTAGGACGGTAGTGGCCTCACTGTCACCCAATCGCACCCCTATGGATCCCCCTGCCATCTCTGTACGCCGTGCTTGGTCCGGATTAACGTACTTGCGAGGTGTGAGTGGATCCCTTCAGTGATTTGGCGTTGTGACGAAGTGAACGCTGTATGTAGGAGGAAGCGAGGCTACTCCGACGCCGGCTGCTGACAAAGTAGGCAGAGGCACGCGACCGGAGGATAAACAGAACTCGCCTTAAAACGATCGCCTAGCAAGGAAACGCCGCGGCAACATCGCGGTGCCGCCAAAGCTACAGCAGCAGCAATGATTCAAGGCATCATTGCAGCTGCAGCCGCTTGCCGCCGACGAGTTCTGATCTGTGCTCTAGCTGATCGCGGCTGGGATCTAAAATGGAATCTGGTAACGATAATGAGCCGCGTGACGATGAAGTGGGCGAAGATAAGTGCCGCGCCGTGTCGTCCTCTCACCACGGCGAGGCAGTTTTGCCTATACGCGGTAGTTTATCTGCCTGTCGCGTGCCGTGTTGCCGCAAAAGTGTGCTAATACAACCTATAAACGGAACAACTGTTCAAGGAGGAGAGGTTGAGTCGGCGCCTACCGTGCACTGCATTCTCCAACACAGCAGCCAAGCACCAGATAGCATCGCTCCACAAGGCGACAATGAACGAATGCTGTGAAGTGTAGACACTACTGCTAACTCAGATGCACTCGGCGTCTTTTACAGCCAAACAGCAAGACACTGTGACAACTTCTTTAGTACTGCACAGCGGCGGAAATAGGAAGAGCGTCCCTTAGCGCGGTCGTTTCACAGATGCCGTTTCTTAAGCAGTTTAGTGTTACATACCTCCGTCGTCTAATGAAGACGATTTGGCCGCTTTACAGCTTGAGAAAAACCTGGAGGAAACTCAATATCCTACAACAGAAGAGCAAATGGCATAACCGTTCTGCAGAATAGCAGCTACCGACGTCGGTTTCAGCCCACTAACACCTCCCAAAGGCCACGTAACAAGCAATGAGCATTCAGGTTGTGAAGGAGTACGTCGAGTTCTTCGAGGAACGAGTACTTCTCCGCAAGTGCGAAGTTCACAGCAGCTAGTTTCGCGGATGTGCGTACACACCATTGTTGGTCGGCGGAAACCACTTTCGATGGATCATTTTCGCAGTCTGTACACTGACACTGACGTCAGAGCGCAACCAAACGGAAGTTAATATACAGAACAGCGCAGTGTTGCTTGACGGGAAGAACACGACACTCGACAATCACCACAATGGCACACAAAGCCTCTGCCCCTTTACCGCAAAACAACGAGCAATGACCTTTTGAGTACTGAGCAAAGATGGCTTTGGCGCAGGCCAGGCCTGCCAGTTCCATTAACTGCTCCACTTTGAAGCCATACTTCGAAAACAGCTCCTCGTCGATCTTAGCAGCCTCGTCCTGCCTGTAACAAACAGCACCGTCATGCTTGCCGTACTGCTCCGTCTTATGATTAGAGTGTCATAGGTAGAAGACCATGATAAAAGAACATTCTGACATATCACTACAGTACGGAGGGAGGATCAGATCAAGCCACTCTAAATGCCCCACCACGCATTTTACTTCATTGCAATATGGTCGTAGCAACTCTGGCAGCATTCGGTCTCACTATGGCCGAAAGCAGAATTTTGCGCCATGCCGCCATGCCGCTATTAAGCTTGCGGATTTTGATAGCAGTACGCAATGCTGCGTACTTTTAGCAGGTGGTGCGAAACTGCACAATTTTAATTCTATTAGATTTTGATGGGGCTTTCGATTGCGGTAGCGGATTCTTATGTATAAGAAAGGATAATGATAAATGTCAGCATTGATCGGTCTTCGGGACGCGTCACGCGTTCGAATATCACAGGATAGAGAGAGAGACAAGAGCCGCTTGTTCTTGTCCGTTAGAAGCAGGACCTAGAAAGTCCAGCTTCTAACAGACAAGAACAAGCGGGAACAGCTCTTTCGATGTCGCCAACTAATGGTGCGGGCCGCAGGTCAAGGATGGGAACGGATACACTTCACAGATGAGAGGCTGTTCACCGTGGAGCAGGCCCACAATCGCAAAAATGACAGAGTGTGGTTCACAAAAGCTTCGGACGCCTTCTCCATCGTTGAACACTGCCAAAATCCACAATCGGTCATGGTATGGGGTGGAATTCGCGCCAGCGGCAAAACACCCTTATACTTCGTGGACCGGGAAGTGGAAATTGACCAAGATTTATACCGGACAAACATTATTGAGGCTGTGGTCCTTCCTTGGGCTCGACAGCACTTCGACAACACGCATTGGACGTTTCAACAGGATTCTGCGCCAGCGCACAGAGCAAGGAACACGCAGGAGTGGTGCAAGGCGAACTTCCCTGACTTTATAACATCTGAGGAATGGCCCGCAAACTCTCCAGACCTGATAGACTACAGCGTGTGTCGATTTTGGACTCCAAGTCCTGTGCGAAACGTGGCCACAGTCTTCAGTCCTTGAAGCAACTCTCGCGCCGAGAGAGGGACCGTTTGTCTCGTGATGACCTGCGGCCCATGGCAGAAAACTTCGCGAAACCTTTGACACTCGGCATTCGCGACAAGAAAGGCCACTTCGAAACCGATCAGATATGATGTTGCTGTAAGTGTATGCTGTTGTCATTTGTTGATTGTTCATCGAAACTGCAACCGTTTTTCAGTTATGATAAAAAAAAGCTTCAATCCGTTCTTTTGGCGCACCCTGTAGATGTAGAGGATCTCGTTTTCATGACACACTACTATTATACAACATCTCACTTTTCACTTTCTTGCAGGGGCAGTATCACTGATGTAGAGAAAATCAAAATGCTCCATCGGAGCGCGTTTTCTGCCACCATTGAATGAAATGAAAATGCGCAATGATGCGGCCTGATGGTCAGCGACAGGTTGTCACTGTACTGTGCACGGTGACGAGTTGTCACCGACTTTGTCGACGGCAACGTCGTCGAAGGAAGTATATCATCCCTGCGGAACTCTCGGCGAGGCTGTGTTGCGAGGGCTGCTACGCATACGCACTGCGCAGCACCCGCTCAACACGGGGAGCAAGCTGAACATACAAAAGCGCGCGGCAGCCGCGGCGACTGCTGCGGCAAGCGCGACATCTGCATAGTGTGTGCTGCTGTAGTTACGAAATCTAACGCTCTTGTAACTGCATGAACGGCTATTGATACCTCTGCTTAGCTATTTGAGGGTCCTCCGGTGCACCTAGTTAGAGGAAATGGTTATTTTGGGTGGGAACTGGATGACCTAATCCAAGCAATAGGCAATTGCTGCCGTTGTGAAACGATTTTGGGTTCTTTCATGACACGAAGCTTCATTTCTAAAAGCCACATATTTAGATACCATACAGCATAACTCGGAAGTTTTTTAGAGCTCCGTTTCTCCCATAACAGCCCACTCAGGAACGATGCGTCAGTGGCAATTCTCGCAGAGGCAGAGGCCGCCGTGCGCGGCGAAAACTTCTATGTTCGTACGGGAGGCGGCAGTGTTACTCATTTTGGCGCGTGCGTCGCTACGGGCGGAGCCCTCGCTGCTTCTCTGGCGGAGGGGACGAGTTTTACGCGAACGTGCCGAAGCTGGGTGAGCTGGAGCGCGAGTGCGTGGGGGCGGTCAGGATGCACTGATGGCACAAGGGTGGGTGAGAAAAGGCAGAATGTGCAAGCTTTGTCTCGTAAGGTGGAGTAGTGTAGGACAGTTAGTGCTAATCAATCGAGTGATATTAGGATGGGACGAATGACGATGAAGAAAGTTCAAAATCAAAAACTAACGATGACTAATGGATCCATGATTAGGGGTTTTAGAGGGAGAAACCTTTATTTTTGAGTTCAGAATTGCATGTGGGAGAATGTTCAATTATTATTAAGTAGAATATTCATTTGAGGAGTAGATCCAGTATGTTTCGAGCTTCGCCTACAGCGGTTACGCATTCAAAAAAGATACTGTTTGTTTGGAGACCTAATGCACAAAAAATTAGAGACCTATAAAATTTGGACTTGCTGATATTTTCTGCGAAAGTTTCGAGATTTTTGGAGGGGTTTTGTAACTTAACCAAAACAATAAGAAAATTTCTTCGTATAATATGAAAACAAAATGAACCTGATAACAGTAAAAGCTCTAACCACTAGCGAGCATCACGTGCTAGCTTTGAAACGAGACTCCACGACACTTCTCTTTTTCTCTTTTCTCTTTCTAACACAGTTAAAAGACCCTTTTCTTCTCTTATGCAAGCCAAAACGGTTCAGCCAATAGTTTGAGACGTGCACTCTAACACGTTGGGCGCATCGGGCAACTCCTACTTTTAGCTGCCGTGGCTAGAGAAGACCCCGCCTGCAGCGCTGCGCCGCGACCGCACACATGGCCGCAAGTGAGTATCGTTGCTCGCAGCCATGTTCGTACTACCAGTCGCTCAACACTGTCGCTGGCGACATCGTCGACGCGTCGCCGAAGTATAACGAAGGACCAAGGCCTTCAGCTCAGCGGTCTTCATCAAAATAACAAAAAAGGATATTAGATTCGTGATCAGCACCCCAGGTAACCCCTAGCCGAGGTTGGCGAGAAAAAAAATCGGTCGCTCCCCTACTTCTGGAGTCCTAAAAGTACAATGGTGCCCCTTATTCTTTGCTGAACTTCTTTTGATGTGAGCTGCCTCCGCACAATTATGATTCTTAGGTTGCTTCTGAATGTTCTTTTCATGTTCATGGGCATGAAAGCATACATTTCTGCGTTGGACCTGTGGTAGAGAGCTTAATTTCGAGTCTTTAGGACTAGCGAAGGAAGATGAGTTTAGACTCGTTGCTCTCCGTGAAGCTGATCTTCTAGTCAAACCTTATATATGTCCACATTTAACCTTGCGTTTCACGTTTTTCGTTTAAGTTCGAGCAACTTTTTTTTTAAATTTTTGCCACACTCACAGCACTTTTTAGATGTTCTGGGTCCGTTTGCCACTACTTTTCATTGAAGTGCAGTCTGTTCTCACTGACAAGAAGTATCCGAATTGTGGATCTGAACGCAAAAACGAATATGGGAAGAATCTTCACCTTCAACCAGTATAAAAGTTTTTCATTTTTCCCAAGTCGTTAAACCAAACGAAGGTCCCTAGAGTTTACTCACATAGTGGAGCGGTGGAAACCAAAGATCAAGGAACCACCTCCATCATAAATGGATATGCTCCAACATCTGCGGCCACAGATGAAGAGAAGGAGGAATTCTACAAGCTGTTCGAAAGGACTGTCAACGACGAGAAGAGCTACTACAAAGTTGTCGTTGGCGACTTTAACGCCATTGTCGGTACGAATGATCACGACGAATGGAGGCTACGACCACATGGAAGTTCCTCAAGGAACGAAAACGGAGAGCGCCTGATAGACTTTCTATCCGCGTGCCGTCTCTTCCATGGAAATTCTATGTTCAAGAAGCCTTCAAATCGACGATGGACCCCAAAAAGCCCAAATGGAGAAACACGTTCGGAGATCGACCATGTTCTTACAAACAGACGCTGGAGTCTGTTCGACGTCTCCGTGCTGCCTTCATTTGACACCGGCTCCGATCACCGTCTTGTCCGTGCGAAGCTGACTCTCAAAAAGAGGATGTTCAAGCGTGACACTCATAAACCGGCACCGGTGAGGATCCCCACATTCAACTCTGAGGAGTTGGAATATGCGATAAAGTCGTATGATTGGAATCTTCTTGAAGATCCATCGGAAGACTACGACCTTCTCTCCAAAGGACTGTTGAAATGTGCTAGCAGCTCTTGCGAAGCCACATCACCGTCTGCTTCAAGGCTCAACGCACATGCGATTAAACTCTTGGAGCAAAGAAGAGCTGTTAAACTGGATCCTAATGCTTCCCATCTGGAAATAGTCACCATCTCGAAGGCCTGTCGAATTGCAGTGAAGGAGTCCATTCAAGCCTACAGAAGATTGAAGCTGTTAGAAGCGGCTGGGAAAGGTTCAAGCATAAAGCGCTGCAAACAAGATCTCTGCGATCAGAAGGCAATAATGTCAGCCCTTGTGGATAAGGATGGAACAACGCAAACGTCTCGAAGAGCGATGGAGGCCATCGTTGCTCGGATGAATATCAGCCAGTGGAGCAAGCAGGGTTTCGCAAGGATTTATCCTGCATGGACCATATTCAGACTGTCTCACAGCTCATCGAGAGGAGATTAAACAAGATTAAAACTGTTTTCGACTCCTTCCATGAGTCCGGAATCCTACCAAGTCGCGAATACCACCTCCCACTTGTCCTTGTCTTCGTGGATTATTATTATTTATTTATTTATTACAATGCACATATTTGTGCGCCATAAATAATATATATGCAGATATAGATATGTAGATATATAGGCAGTATAGTCGTTATAATTGCGAGAACAGTCGAGCAATATGGATAGATAGTTCGTCGTTATAGTCCGCGAGAACAACACTGTCAATATAAATATCGGAGCCCATGAGCGTAGTAGAGCAACGCCGGGAACGTCTAAAGAATTAGTATTATTTGTCTATAATAGGATGCTAGAGTTATGTAATAATAATAAGGTAGTCCATCTCGGGTATTGAGCTAGAACGGTATAATTATTGTAGCCTGTCTTCTTCTTTTAATGATTTCTTGTTTTCTTCGTGTAGCAGTATAAATAGAGAGCAAACGTCATGCTTCATATGTCGGGATAATCAAGATCTCTTCTTCCTGAACTTCATTGATCTTAGGTGCATATATTATACGTATTATACATATGATAAAATTTGTCGCCACGTCAGATAGATTTGTCGGGATAGTCCGGAACCAGAAACCATCACACATCCTAAAAAATGTGACGTTTGTTCTATTTAGTTAAGGGTTTATTTGACAAACTTTCTAAAACTGCAACATCACTTGAACTAGTGTTAGTGGTCAGAAGAAGTGAAAACAGACCATTTAGTTCACATCCTCAATCCGAAGTATTTGTAAAACATTTAATTTGCGCAACTTATTTCTGAAGTCCTTAGAATTTCTACATGAAATCAAATGCTGTGGAAGTTGATTAAGCCATCTAGCAGTTCGCAAAAAGAATGAATTAAATGCAATGTTTCCGATAGGACGGTTAAATCTACGGTGCTGTATTGCTAGAACTGTTGCTCTTCCACGACTTGGCCTAAAAATCCAGTATTTACTGGCCCTCAATTTAACTTCCATGCGAAAAATGCGAAAGGAAAATACTAAATCTTTAACAATCCTTCTGAATTTCAGGCTTTTTAGGCCGAGAAAGTGAAGCCGTTCTCTGTAGGATGGTAAAGTTCGCGGGTAATTTGGATCGGGAAATGTTCTATAGTAAACTATTCTGGTGAAAATTTTTTGAACTTTTTCTAATTGCTGCAGGTATTTCTTAACGAAAGGATTCCAAATAGTAGAGCCGTACTCTAAGTGTGGTAATACATACAATTTATACAATTTGACCAGAAAGGGGGGTCATTGCACTGTACATTCCTTAGAATTAGGAAAAGCGATGATAGTGCCTTTCTGGTAACGGTTTCTATATGCTTGCTGAACTTTAAGGAAGAGTCAACCATAACACCCAGATCTCTAACATATTCGTCCTGTCTTAGCACAAAGTTGTTGAAACTGTATCTGGGTATTGGAGGAGGACCTAAATGTAAATGAACTGTTTTACTGAGGTTAACAGGAATTTCCCACTTGTCAGACCATTCCATCATTTTCCGAACAGATTCTGAAATATAGTCGTTAGCCAACTTTTGGTCACAAGGCTGGTAGGCATAGTAAATTCTTATGTCATCCGCAAACATCTTAACCTCCAAATTTGGATGAACTTTTAGGGTTTTCGGTACATCAGCAGTATAGGCTAAAAACAATAGGGGAGATAGCACTCCACCCTGAGGGACTCCGCTAGTACACGAATGTCGATCAGAATAACTATTACCCACCTTTACTGTTATGTGCCGGTCCCGCAAGTATGATGATAACCATTTTAAGAGTTGACATCTTATGCCAAAGTATTCAAGTTTTCGCAGCAGTTTAGTGTGCGGCACCTTATCAAACGCCTTGGAGAGATCGAAGAAAATGATTTCAACCGATCTGCCATCATTTATTGCAGTTAACCCATCATACAAAGAGTCCGAAAGCAGTGTTTCAGTTGATGCCGCTGACACGAAACCATGTTGTTCTTTTGGTATTACATCATGTCTCGAAAACCAATAACAAAGTTTATCTCTTATAATTTTTTCCAAGATTTTGCTTGCTGTCGAACATATGCTGATAGGTCTAAAGTCAGATAATGTCGACGCATCTGTGTTTTTGGGAATTGGGTCACCAAAGAGTCATTCCAAATGTCTGGAACTTGTCCCAGTGCCAACGATGTGTTGTAGATCATAGCTAGTGGGTATTGCAATGTGTGAGCACATCTACGAAAGATCATTTGAGGTATACCATCATATGTGGCCGATAGAGAGGGTTTGAGCTTCTTCATAACACACAGAATCTCTGAGGGGTCAATTGTTGAAATGTCGGCATAGGATTCAGACAGGTATGGCAGATGTAAAACACCGCATCTGTCACTCGACGGGTAATCACATGTAATAGAATTAAAAACACTGGCAAAATGATCACAAGCGGCTTTAACCTTCATTCTGAGCTAATTGAAAAATGCCTTCTTACTTAACGCGTGCAATCGACGCTCTCGGTAAGCTATGTATCTTTTAATATGATGGTTTATGTCAGAGCATACTTTCTTATATAACGGGTGTGCTAATGGATTCCTTAGACTACAGAAAAGACGACTTTTTTGAGCGAACAGGTTCCTAATATGAGTTGGGTACTGGTGTAGTTGTGCCTTTCTGTATCGAAATGGAACAAGTTCACCAAATAGTTGACATAGTATCAGACAAAACCGATAGTAGATATCATTGATGTCCGTATAACCACTGAAAACCTGAAACCAATTAATACTTCCAAGATAATAGTTGAGTTTATCATAATCCACTCGGTTATATAGAGGTACAGGTAGATACAACGATTCGTCCTGAAGGCAGCTCAACTGGAAAAATATCATGTTATGATCAGAGTTACCAAAAGGAGGAGCTATTCCAACATTGTCGACTATTGGATCGGAACACAAGACTAACAAGGGAGGTCAATGAACTTCCCGTGGCAATTTAAAAGTGACCTATATGGGGTTGTAGGACGTTGTCTGAGAAGCACCGCAGTGGTTTCCAAATTTCCTGCGGACATCTGGGTAGGTCAAAAATTGCAAAAAACCATTTCACTTCAATACGGGCCGATAAAGCAGAACTGACGCCTTTAACTGCCATGCTGTGGTTAGAATCTAACCTGCAAGAGGTTTGGGGCCGGAACAATAGCGGAATTATAGCGATTTCACAAGTTGCTTGTTAACCGTACAGTGACCGAAATGGAACATTGAGGTGCGCCGCTCACCACCAACGGCGTAGCGATCGGATGGCCGAGTGGCTGTGGGGGGCGGGCTTGCGGGGTTCGAATCCGGAGGTGCTGATCCTGATTTGCTGGTGTTGTTCCATCAATTTTTGTCGATATAAAGTGTATCTTAACCGCGGTAGTGTACCATACTAACATTATAACATTATTTTAACCTCAATATAAACACAAAAATAAACACCCAAAGCAGCAGCGTTCATAATACTTAATTCGATTGGGCATTGAGGAGGAGCACGCGACTTTTCTTTGCCTACGAAATAGATAACTTCAGAACTCCAAAGATCGAGGAAAAAAAATAATATTTATTTATTTATTATTATTTATTATTTATTATATTCTTATTTTAATTAAATAATTAACTATATTTATGTTTGATTTTTTTTCGACACCTCCTCGACTTTTGGAGAGAAAGTATAACAGTACCAATCTTTCTTCTCCATCCTCAACCAATCATATTGCTAGTGATTTGACATCCGTCACATACAGCAACCTCCTCACTACTACAGGAAGGCGTAATACTACTCACATCATCGTCATCGTCCGGCGACTAGTCTACATCCTGTGCTTCGTTCAAGTTAAGCTAACATCACGAACGAGAGAACAGGCGACTTTTCTTCGCAGTTCCTCGGTAGCATTCAAGGGCCTGTCCCAACTACAAAATAGATAATGTTCTTTATCTTGACCGTCTTCGTTAGGCGTTGACAGTGGGTCTGTTAGCACTACTTCATGACTCCAAAAGTGGAAGAGAGATAAAAAAAAGATTTATCTCTATTTTTCATTATTTATTTATTTATTTATTTATTTATTTATTTATTTATTTATTATGTATTAATTACGTATTATTGATTTTTATTTATATTTATATTTTTAATTAATTAATTGATGTATATATTATTTATATTTGAACTCCGGGTAGTTTTTTTTTGTTTGATGTTTATTGCATTGACGTTCTCTCATTTGTGATGTTAGCTTGACTTGAGGGAAGCGCAGGATGTAGACTGGTTGCCGGACGATGACGATGATGTGAGTAGTATTACGCCTTCCTGTAGTAGTGAGGAGGTTGCTGTATATGACGACCGTGAAATCACTAGCAATATGGTTGGTTGAGGATGAAGAAGACAGATTGGTACTGTTATACTTTCTCTCCAAAAGTCGGAGAGGGGTCGAAAAAAATCAAACATAAATATAGTTAATTAATTAATTAAAATAAGAAGTTAAATAATAAATAATAAACAATAATAAATAAAAAATATTTTTTCCTCGATCTTTGGAGTTCTGAAGTTATCTATTTTGTAGGCAAAGAAAAGTCGCCTGCTCCTCCTCAATGCCCAATCGAATTAGGTATTATGAACGCTGCTGCTTTGGGTGTTTATTTTTGTGTTTATGTCGAGGTTAAAATTATGTTATAATGTTAGTATGGTACACTACCGCGGTTAAGATACACTTTATATCGACAAAAATTGATGGAACAACACCAGCAAATCAGGATCAGCACCTCCGGATTCGAACCCCCGACGCTTTTCCCGCAAGCCCGCCCCCCACAGCCACTCGGCCATCCGATCGCTACCCCGTTGGTGGTGAGCGGCGCACCTCAATGTTCCATTTCGGTCACTGTACGGTTAACAAGCAACTTGTGAAATCGCTATAATTCCGCTATTGTTCCGGCCCCAAACCTCTTGCAGGTTAGATTCTAACCACAGCATGGCAGTTCCAGGCGTCAGTTCTGCTTTATCGGCCCGTATTGAAGTGAAATGGTTTTTTGCAATTTTTGACCTACACAGATGTCCGCAGGAAATTTGGAAACCACTGCGGTGCTTCTCAGACAACGCTCTACAACCCTATATAGGTCACTTTTAAAATTGCCACGGGAAGTTCATTGACCTCCCTTGTAAGTCGAGGATAGAATCGTGTCGTGTAGGATGCAAAACCATTTGTGTAAGCTTGCAGTCAGTAAATACTAATCTGAACCTTTCATCACTCTGTGATTCACCACGACATCTTATCCAGTCAATGTTAAGATTAAAATCACCCACTAGTACCACAGGTGTAGGAGCAGAACATAAATCATAAAGCACATCAATCAATTTATCGTCTTCTTCAACAGCAGATCTTGGAGGACGATACAGCAAAATCATTCTGATAGAAGCAGAACTGCCATAACGGTCAGAAATGATATCCATACAAATTATGTCTGAAATAAGCTGCTCAGCAATAGCTATTGGATTAAAAATCAGCCCATTCTTTATCAGGCAACATACACCTCCACCTCTCTGTGAGCTTCGATCTGATCGTATAACATTATACGGATAGCCTCCCACTATTTCTGCATTCAATATTTTTGAATTTAACCAAGTTTCAGTTATAAAAACAATATCAGGGCTGTTACTACAAACAAAGGAGTGTAACAAAAGTAATTTATTAACAATGCTCCGAGAGTTAAACAAAAAGCAATTTAGCTTAGGCTGTGGACCGCGCAACTCTAGTGGTTTCCCACCGAGCGTCTAGCCGCAAGTTCGCTTACACGTCTAAGTTCCCTCTATAAACTACCCACTCTTTTGAGCTTTTTCCTTCATTTAACTCGCGTCCTCGCTGTCGAAGTCTGTAATCCTGCTCTCGCTCATCCCTCGTCATACTCTTGCGCACAAACACATTAGTATAACCAGACAGACGCAAACGACGAGTATTAGCTATAGCCTGTTGCCAGTGGAATCTAGAAGGCAAGACAACCTTAACAAGGCGAATTTTATCCTCTGAGTAAGACCCCAGGCGAAACACAGATTCCGGTCGGCATTCAACCTGAAGGGTGTCGAGCACACGAGTTACCTTATCCTCTAGATCACTTTGCTTACTAGACGGCGACAACTCGGAAGGTGCTTCCGCAATGCCAGCCATAATTATACTTCTCTGCCTACGATTTTCTTCGATGCCATCAGATATAGCCTGTGGAATTTTTGCTTGCAGCGCTAATGCCATTCTCTCAATCACTGGATCAGTATTTCTTTCAATAATAGAAGCAATGATCTCATTAATTGAGAACTTGATGTAATCGCAGGTTTCTCCCTCGTTACTTGCAGCCTGCGGCATTGAGCTCGCAATTTTTTGTGATGAGCGTGGGAGCGGTTGTGATTTCTTTACCGGCATTGTAGTAGACCCTGTAAAGGAAGTAAGTGAGATCGAATGAAGACACAACCGACCTAGAGGGCGGTGGGAATGAGAATTATCGGAAAGCGTTCGACTCTGTGGAAATCAACGCGGTTTTGAACGCACTTGTGCACGCTGGTATACCATCGCCCTACATCCGACTTCTCGACGAACGCTTCTCGAACACATCGACTACCGTCCAGCTGTTCGATCGAAAGCTTAAGATTTCTATCGGGAAAGGAGTACGGCAGGGAGACACGATTTCTCCCAAGCTATTCACAGCGGCACTCCAGGATGCCATGAAAGACTTGAACTGGGACGATAAAGGCTACCTTGTCGACGGTAAACGGATCGGCAACCTTCGCTTCACAGATGACATTGTTCTCATCTCTACCAGCACGGCAGAAGTCGAGGAAATGCTGAACGAGCTCAATGTGGTAGGTATGAAGATTGGATTGGACATGAATATGTCCAAAACACAATTTATGGTCAACCAATGGTGTGACACGGGACTCGTAAGGTTAATGGAGTCGCTCTGCAACAGGTCGACTCCTACGTCTATCTGGGAAGAGAGCTGAACATGGATAACGAACTCGCTCCTGAAATCGCCCGCAGGAGACGCGCAGCATGGGCAGCCTTCAGTTCGATTCGCGAAGTTACCGATCAGGTCAAGGATCCCGGCCTCAGGGCCTCGATATTCAACGCCTCTGTACTGCCTGCGATGTGTTACGCGACGGAAACCTGGCCCGACAACAAGACAATCGCCAGAGCGATGCAAACTACGCATCGTGCACTGGAGAGATGTCTTCTAAGGACAAGCTTTCGTCAGCAATGGCAAGAAGGCTTACGAAGCTCGGAGCTACGGGAGAAGTCGCAATTAGCAGACCCGCTACAGTACATGAAGAAGTCCAAATATCGCTGGGCCGGACATCTGCTTCGACGAAAAGACGATAGGTGGAGTCTCCGTGTCACAGGATATTCAGAGACCATAAGAGACCACTGGGACGACCGCCAAGGCGATGGACAGACTCATTCTCAAGATCTTTCAGAGAGCGGAGTCTGCCTCACTGGATGCAAGCAGCCAGAGATCGAGCGGTCTGGAAGAGTTGTGGTCCCTGCTGAGAAGACCTTCAGCCGACAAAGGACCATCAAAGTATCAAAGTAAAGTAAGTAAGTGGAGCGGTGCCCTCACAGACGCTGGCGGGTGTCACTTGTATGTTCACGATGCCCGTTTCGGCAAGCGATTCAGAGCGCAGTGGATAGTGGCGTGGCGCGATTCATGCGATTGGCCTTGGGGTCCGCTGCGTTGAGACACTTTTGCATTTCAGCTGATCGGTTCACATTTTCCAGCTTACCTTGTTGCGAAATGTTTTTTACTAATCAGTTTTAGCCACTAAGCAAATGGAAAGATATATTTAATATAACGAAGACAGAAAATTAAATAATGGAGCTATTTCTCCAAAGCTTTCGACATGGTTAACCATGAAAAACTTCGGGGTAAACTTTACCAACTAGACGTTGAAGGACATATTCTACAATGGCTGCGCTCATATTCGTATGGAAGGCGTATGCGTTGAGGTGGAAGTTCTTCTTCAAAATGCTATGATTGCAAGCTGTTACAACGATGATGTCAGCATGGAACCAATTCAGCTGGATCTTAACCCATTGACGACCGCGCGGCCCAATTTCGGCCCGCAGTTTTTCTGTCACGTGGGACCGCGCGGGCCAATTTCAGCCCGCAGTTAAAAAATTGTTCGCTGCGGCCCACTTTCTCGATTTTTCGTAGTTTACTAGTATTCATTAGATACGTTGGATCCTACCAATGCTAACTTCACAGCGATCCGAGAGTCATTTACTTCTAACGAAAGCTTTGATTAAAAAAATCAGCACTGCACACTATTCAAACCTCAATGAAATAGATACTACTCACGAGCAGCTACTTATGTATATCTTACAAAAATAGTCATGTTTAAGACAACTAGTCAAATTGCTTGCGAAAAACTTGAACCCAATTTAGAAGAAATATTTCAAACACTTCCTACATCGTGTGGTCATCTTATCTGCAGGATTCCTGACGAACGTGCGTCCTTTTCTGTGCAGACCTTTTTATAGCAGCAAATACATCTCCGTTTTGCATTGAACCTGTTCCGGCCTTCTCCAATATGCGGCTCACCCATTGGAGAGGGAGCTTCACTTGGAATACCGCGAAGTAGTGAATGCACGAGATTCGAGCCTCCGGGCGGTCTCACGCGCCAGATACGCGATTTGCCGCACGGTCGTCAATGGGTTAATATAAATGATTTAACTCATCTTCCTTAAGCCTCAAGTGGCTGATGTCGAGGATGGAAGCTGTTACAATGATGTATTGTTGCGATCAAAACTCTGGCGCCAGATGGAACTGAACTTGCACCTTCTGCCGACCGAGCGGGAATGCTCTGCGCCATTAAACTACCGGCGCTGATCGATCCAAAGCAACACCCAATGCAATAGCGGCGTTCCTCAGGGAGGAGTACTGTCGCCAGCCCTTTCCTTGCGTACACCTGCAGCATTCCACCAATTTTAGTCACCCACCCTCAAGTGAAAGTACAGATGTATGCTGATGATATAAAGATTAATGGTACCCACAACAGCGGAAATAAAACACAAGTTTGTCAAGCTTTATCTGAATCCATGAATGCGCTGATGGAGCGGTCTGAATCTTGGGAAATACCAATGAATCTTTGAAAAACCATGGTCTTTCATTTTGGAAGCTTACCTGTTACAAAATTCAAATATAACAATAGTGTGATATCCCACCATATATAATCTCCTATAATGGAGCCCTCGGTGTTTACCTGGAGCGGAGTTGAAATTCTCGAATCATACTGATCTTATGGTGTGAAACTCATTTTCTCCCTTTTCCTCGGAGGAACCTGAAATGTAACGATAGCTCGATTTTGACCTTGTATGAGATAGGCGTCATCTCAATTTAGAGTACTGTTCTCAGGTTTGAAGCCCTACGCAAAAAAAAACAGGGAAAATCTGAAAAGGTTCCAAAGACATTCGCAGAAATTTTGTTCTATAGATGCTGCCCAAATATCACAGATACAAGAATAACTCCAAGATACGTATGGACTCAAAAATTTTTACCTCAAAAATCTCCTTTATAGACGCGTCTTCAATGATTGAAATTTCTTTTCGAAATCCTCAAAGATGAGCTAAGACTGAGAGCTATCAAGTATTGGGTTTTCGTGCTATCGCACGGCCGTCATAACAAATATTGCTTTCACTACACGAAAACCAATCATTATAGAAAAAGGGAGAAGGGAAAGGCTTCAATTCACTTTTCTACCGTGGAGCTCGTTAGTTGTAAATGCTGCCCCCTACTTGACGCGCTCAAAACTAATGCTCTTCGAAGACAAACGAAAATAACAAACCTAATTCCCACACTACACATCCCTTGCTTTGAGCTAGCTAGAGCGATAAGCGGTTTTTTGATTTTTTTTTTTGAATTTATTTTCCTGTTCATCACTTTTCCACAGCTTTTTTCATTTTATACATAGTCAATATTCCTAGCGGGGGTGTGTGCAAGTACGATTTACGATGTTACGATTTACGGCTATTTTTTCCGAATTTTTTACGATCTATGATTTGCAAAATTTTGGGTCGTAAATCGTAAATTTTCGTAAATGTGATATCTGATCAGCAACCAACTGGCGTCCAAATTTATGTTGACCGAATCATAAAGACGTGCCCACTCTGATGCTCCCTTCTTACAGCTCATTCCACTTCCACTTAAAGTTGTTTCTACTTGATGTTCAAATGTGTTACTCTGTCAGGCGACACCGTCCTGTGCACAGGCTTTTCGAATCCTCTTCGCTTAACTAACTTTTCCATTTCTCTTGCATTGCTGCCGATTGGAACCAGACAGGTTCAAGTGGAGAAACAAGTGCAATGTAATGTTTAAAAATAAGCTCCTGTCTAGGACTCACGCTCTGACATTCTTCGAAGTTGTTACCGGAGTAAGACAAGGATGTGTACTCTCCCCTCTTCTGTTCAATGTTGCTATGGACTTCCTCTACCCACCAAACCCAAAGGGGGGACAGAATCCAAGATCCAATCCGCCATCCGTCTGGCCGAGGCGTGTCACAGAGGTAGCCTCGACATTCGAGTAGTGAAGACTGTGAAGAGTGCTGACGGTAGGGCACTACGGAAGCCGGTCGAGGTCAGAGAGAGATGGGAGGAGTACTTCAAGGAAATTCTGAACGAGAACTTGCCTCGTCGGAAGGTCCAGGAAGAACAAACAATGGAAGGACCCATCCCATCCTGGACGCATGAAGAGGTTCGTAAGGCCATAGGTAAGATGAAACTCGGAAAGCCAGCAGGGTCTGACGGTGCCAGTAGAGGCTTGAAAGGTGCTCGGGGACCGAGGAGTCAACTGGCTGACGCAGTTCCTCAACACAATCACGAAAGAAGGTAAGATGCCGGATGACTGGAGGAACAGCACCATAGTCCCCATCTTCAAGCAGAAGGGAAATGCTTTCGAGTGCTCCAACTACGGGGGAACAAACTGATCTCACACGATGAAAATCTACCAACGACTGGTCGACTGGATGCAGAGGGGATGGTCCCCATCTCCCAGGTGCAGTGGGGATTCATGCCCGAGAGGTCCACCACAGGCGCTATCTTCATCGCTCGTCAGGTGATGGAGAAATATCGGGAGAGACGAAAGCTCTCCGAGGGAGGGGTGTCCCGGAACGTCTGATCACGGTCATAAAGAACATGTATGAAGGCTCGAAGCGGCGATGCGAACTCCACACGAGGTGACAAGGAAAGTGGACATCGTAATGGGGGTACACCAAGGGTCCGTTCCTCTTCCTGCTGACGCTTGACTCTATAGTGAACCACCTTGAGGAACGGCCTCCCAGGCGATCCTCTACGCGGACGACATCGCCCTAGTAGCCGACGACCCCCAGTGATCCCCGTCACCGTCCATAACATCACACGTCAGTCTTGGAACATCCAATGCCGCGACCGCCGTAGCTGCGAAGGTGGAGACATGCGCGATGCCTTCCGGGATCAATCAAGGGCAAAGCAGTTTGTCACGCTGTTTAACATGCGTATGGCCTATGTTATACTTCGACCAGCGTCCGTCGCCGGCTTCGCCGGCGCCGTACGCTGGACATGCGGGCCACGCCAGGCTTGCCGGCTTCGGGTGTGGCGGGCCACGCTAGGAACGTAGCCCTAACAAAGTTTGGGATGTTGTTCAGCCAGTGTCCCTCGCCGGCTTCGCCGTCACCGTACGCTGGACATGCGGGCCACGCCAGGCTTGCCGGCTTCGGGTGTGGCGGGCCACGCTAGGAACTAGGAACGTAGCCCTAACAAAGTTTGGGATGTTGTTCAGCCAGTGTCCCTCGCCGGCTTCGCCGTCGCCGTACGCTCGACGTGCGGGCCACGCCAGGCTTGCCGGCTTTGGGTATGGCGGGCCACGCTAGGAACGTAGTCCAAGCGTAGCTAGGGATGATTCCTCAGCCAGCGTCTCTCGCCGGCTTTGCCGGCGCCGTACGCAGGACATGCGGGCCACGCCAGGCTTGCCGGCTTCGCCGTCTTCGGGTGTGGCGGGCCACGCTAGGAACGTAGCCGAAACATAGTTTGGGATGATTCCTTAGCCAGCGTCCGTCGCCGGCTTCGCCGGCGCCGTACGCTGGACATGCGGGCCACGCCAGGCTTGCCGGCTTCGCCGGCTTCGGGTGTGGCGGGCCACGCTAGGAACGTAGCCCTAACAAAGTTTGGGATGTTGTTCAGCCAGTGTCCCTCGCCGGCTTCGCCGTCACCGTACGCTGGACATGCGGGCCACGCCAGGTTTGCCGGCTTCGCCGGCGCCGTACGCTGGACATGCGGGCCACGCCAGGCTTGCCGGCTTCGCCGGCTTCGGGTGTGGCGGGCCACGCTAGGAACGTAGCCCTAACAAAGTTTGGGATGATTCCTCACCCAGCGTCCGTCGCCGGCTTCGCCGGCGCCGTACGCTGGACATGCGGGCCACGCCAGGCTTACCGGCTTTGGGTATGGCGGGCCACGCTAGGAACGTAGTCCAAGCGTAGCTAGGGATGATTCCTCAGCCAGCGTCTCTCGCCGGCTTTGCCGGCGCCGTACGCAGGACATGCGGGCCACGCCAGGCTTGCAGGCTTCGCCGTCTTCGGGTGTGGCGGGCCACGCTAGGAACGTAGCCCAAACATAGTTTGGGATGATTCCTCACCCAGCGTTCGTCGCCGGCTTCGCCGGCGCCGTACGCTGGACATGCGGGCCACGCCAGGCTTGCCGGCTTTGGGTATGGCGGGCCACGCTAGGAACGTAGTCCAAGCGTAGCTAGGGATGATTCCTCAGCCAGCGTCTCTCGCCGGCTTTGCCGGCGCCGTACGCAGGACATGCGGGCCACGCCAGGCTTGCCGGCTTCGCCGTCTTCGGGTGTGGCGGGCCACGCTAGGAACGTAGCCCAAACATAGTTTGGGATGATTCCTTAGCCAGCGTCCGTCGCCGGCTTCGCCGGCGCCGTACGCTGGACATGCGGGCCACGCCAGGCTTGCCGGCTTCGCCGGCTTCGGGTGTGGCGGGCCACGCTAGGAACGTAGCCCTAACAAAGTTTAGGATGTTGTTCAGCCAGTGTCCCTCGCCGGCTTCGCCGTCACCGTACGCTGGACATGCGGGCCACGCCAGGTTTGCCGGCTTCGCCGGCGCCGTACGCTGGACATGCGGGCCACGCCAGGCTTGCCGGCTTCGCCGGCTTCGGGTGTGGCGGGCCACGCTAGGAACGTAGCCCTAACAAAGTTTGGGATGTTGTTCAGTCAGTGTCCCTCGCCGGCTTCGCCGTCACCGTACGCTGGACATGCGGGCCACGCCAGGCTTGCCGGCTTCGGGTGTGGCGGGCCACGCTAGGAACTAGGAACGTAGCCCTAACAAAGTTTGGGATGTTGTTCAGCCAGTGTCCCTCGCCGGCTTCGCCGGCGCCGTACGCTGGACATGCGGGCCACGCCAGGCTTGCCGGCTTTGGGTATGGTGGGCCACGCTAGGAACGTAGTCCAAGCGTAGCTAGGGATGATTCCTCAGCCAGCGTCTCTCGCCGGCTTTGCCGGCGCCGTACGCAGGACATGCGGGCCACGCCAGGCTTGCCGGCTTCGCCGTCTTCGGGTGTGGCGGGCCACGCTAGGAACGTAGCCCAAACATAGTTTGGGATGATTCCTTAGCCAGCGTCCGTCGCCGGCTTCGCCGGCGCCGTACGCTGGACATGCGGGCCACGCCAGGCTTGCCGGCTTCGCCGGCTTCGGGTGTGGCGGGCCACGCTAGGAACGTAGCCCTAACAAAGTTTGGGATGATTCCTCACCCAGCGTTCGTCGCCGGCTTCGCCGGCGCCGTACGCTGGACATGCGGGCCACGCCAGGCTTGCCGGCTTTGGGTATGGTGGGCCACGCTAGGAACGTAGTCCAAGCGTAGCTAGGGATGATTCCTCAGCCAGCGTCTCTCGCCGGTTTTGCCGGCGCCGTACGCAGGACATGCGGGCCACGCCAGGCTTGCCGGCTTCGCCGTCTTCGGGTGTGGCGGGCCACGCTAGGAACGTAGCCCAAACATAGTTTGGGATGATTCCTCACCCAGCGTCCGTCGCCGGCTTCGCCGGCGCCGTACGCTGGACATGCGGGCCACGCCAGGCTTGCCGGCTTTGGGTATGGTGGGCCACGCTAGGAACGTAGTCCAAGCGTAGCTAGGGATGATTCCTCAGCCAGCGTCTCTCGCCGGCTTCGCCGGCGCCGTACGCTGGACATGCGGGCCACGCCAGGCTTGCCGGCTTCGCCGGCTTCGGGTGTGGCGGGCCACGCTAGGAACGTAGCCCTAACAAAGTTTGGGATGTTGTTCAGCCAGTGTCCCTCGCCGGCTTCGCCGTCACCGTACGCTGGACATGCGGGCCACGCCAGGTTTGCCGGCTTCGCCGGCGCCGTACGCTGGACATGCGGGCCACGCCAGGCTTGCCGGCTTCGCCGGCTTCGGGTGTGGCGGGCCACGCTAGGAACGTAGCCCTAACAAAGTTTGGGATGTTGTTCAGTCAGTGTCCCTCGCCGGCTTCGCCGTCGCCGTACGCTGGACATGCGGGCCACGCCAGGCTTGCCGGCTTCGCCGGCTTCGAGTGTGGCGGGCCACGCTAGGAACGTAGCCCTAACAAAGTTTGGGATGTTGTTCAGCCAGTGTCCCTCGCCGGCTTCGCCGTCACCGTACGCTGGACATGCGGGCCACGCCAGGCTTGCCGGCTTCGGGTGTGGCGGGCCACGCTAGGAACTAGGAACGTAGCCCTAACAAAGTTTGGGATGTTGTTCAGCCAGTGTCCCTCGCCGGCTTCGCCGTCGCCGTACGCTCGACGTGCGGGCCACGCCAGGCTTGCCGGCTTTGGGTATGGCGGGCCACGCTAGGAACGTAGTCCAAGCGTAGCTAGGGATGATTCCTCAGCCAGCGTCTCTCGCCGGCTTTGCCGGCGCCGTACGCAGGACATGCGGGCCACGCCAGGCTTGCCGGCTTCGCCGTCTTCGGGTGTGGCGGGCCACGCTAGGAACGTAGCCCTAACAAAGTTTGGGATGTTGTTCAGCCAGTGTCCCTCGCCGGCTTCGCCGTCACCGTACGCTGGACATGCGGGCCACGCCAGGTTTGCCGGCTTCGCCGGCGCCGTACGCTGGACATGCGGGCCACGCCAGGCTTGCCGGCTTCGCCGGCTTCGGGTGTGGCGGGCCACGCTAGGAACGTAGCCCTAACAAAGTTTGGGATGTTGTTCAGCCAGTGTCCCTCGCCGGCTTCGCCGGCGCCGTACGCTGGACATGCGGGCCACGCCAGGCTTGCCGGCTTCGCCGGCTTCGGGTGTGGCGGGCCACGCTAGGAACGTAGCCCTAACAAAGTTTGGGATGTTGTTCAGCCAGTGTCCCTCGCCGGCTTCGCCGTCACCGTACGCTGGACATGCGGGCCACGCCAGGCTTGCCGGCTTCGGGTGTGGCGGGCCACGCTAGGAACTAGGAACGTAGCCCTAACAAAGTTTGGGATGTTGTTCAGCCAGTGTCCCTCGCCGGCTTCGCCGTCGCCGTACGCTCGACGTGCGGGCCACGCCAGGCTTGCCGGCTTTGGGTATGGCGGGCCACGCTAGGAACGTAGTCCAAGCGTAGCTAGGGATGATTCCTCAGCCAGCGTCTCTCGCCGGCTTTGCCGGCGCCGTACGCAGGACATGCGGGCCACGCCAGGCTTGCCGGCTTCGCCGTCTTCGGGTGCGGCGGGCCACGCTAGGAACGTAGTCCAAGCGTAGCTAGGGATGATTCCTCAGCCAGCGTCTCTCGCCGGCTTTGCCGGCGCCGTACGCAGGACATGCGGGCCACGCCAGGCTTGCCGGCTTCGCCGTCTTCGGGTGTGGCGGGCCACGCTAGGAACGTAGCCCTAACAAAGTTTGGGATGTTGTTCAGCCAGTGTCCCTCGCCGGCTTCGCCGTCACCGTACGCTGGACATGCGGGCCACGCCAGGTTTGCCGGCTTCGCCGGCGCCGTACGCTGGACATGCGGGCCACGCCAGGCTTGCCGGCTTCGCCGGCTTCGGGTGTGGCGGGCCACGCTAGGAACGTAGCCCTAACAAAGTTTGGGATGTTGTTCAGCCAGTGTCCCTCGCCGGCTTCGCCGTCACCGTACGCTGGACATGCGGGCCACGCCAGGTTTGCCGGCTTCGCCGGCGCCGTACGCTGGACATGCGGGCCACGCCAGGCTTGCCGGCTTCGCCGGCTTCGGGTGTGGCGGGCCACGCTAGGAACGTAGCCCTAACAAAGTTTGGGATGATTCCTCACCCAGCGTCCGTCGCCGGCTTCGCCGGCGCCGTACGCTGGACATGCGGGCCACGCCAGGCTTACCGGCTTTGGGTATGGCGGGCCACGCTAGGAACGTAGTCCAAGCGTAGCTAGGGATGATTCCTCAGCCAGCGTCTCTCGCCGGCTTTGCCGGCGCCGTACGCAGGACATGCGGGCCACGCCAGGCTTGCCGGCTTCGCCGGCGCCGTACGCTGGACATGTGGGCCACGCCAGGCTTGCCGGCTTCGCCGGCTTCGGGTGTGGCGGGCCACGCTAGGAACGTAGCCCTAACAAAGTTTGGGATGTTGTTCAGCCAGTGTCCCTCGCCGGCTTCGCCGTCACCGTACGCTGGACATGCGGGCCACGCCAGGCTTGCCGGCTTCGGGTGTGGCGGGCCACGCTAGGAACTAGGAACGTAGCCCTAACAAAGTTTGGGATGTTGTTCAGCCAGTGTCCCTCGCCGGCTTCGCCGTCGCCGTACGCTCGACGTGCGGGCCACGCCAGGCTTGCCGGCTTTGGGTATGGCGGGCCACGCTAGGAACGTAGTCCAAGCGTAGCTAGGGATGATTCCTCAGCCAGCGTCCCTCGCCGGCTTCGCCGGCGCCGTACGCAGGACATGCGGGCCACGCCAGGCTTGCCGGCTTCGCCGTCTTCGGGTGTGGCGGGCCACGCTAGGAACGTAGCCGAAACATAGTTTGGGATGATTCCTTAGCCAGCGTCCGTCGCCGGCTTCGCCGGCGCCGTACGCTGGACATGCGGGCCACGCCAGGCTTGCCGGCTTCGCCGGCTTCGGGTGTGGCGGGCCACGCTATGAACTATACTTATGCTCGAATGACCCATTCGAATAGGTATTCGAATGATTTTTATTCGAATTTGAATATTCGAATTCGAATATTCGAAAAATCGCGTTTTTCGAATATATTCGAATTCGAATGTTCAAAAAATCGCGTTTTTCGAATGTATTCGAATTCGAATATTCAAAAAATCGCGTTTTTGGAATGTATTCGAATTCGAATATTCGGAAAAATCGCGTTTTTCGAATATATTCGATTTCGAATGCTCGAAAATTTTCGGTATTCGAAACCATTCGAATATTCGCAATTTCCCAGAAAGCAAAAATTATTCGAGTGTTCGAAAAGTGTCATTCGAATGCCCAACAAGAATTTGTGTATCGGCGTATTTTGAAAAGGCTTGGTGGGTTTCTAGGGTAATTTGGGTCGCCAAAACGGTTCTGTCTGTGAATCAAAGCTGTGGTACGATGGTGGCTCGGTGCCCGGATACTGAGCACCTCATCGATATTACTCACTTCCCGAAAAGCGGCCGGATGTTATCGACCGATTTTATCGGTTTTTGATCTGAATTGGCCACTTGGAGTGGGATTCGCATGGATACGTTGGCCGTATGCCGGACTTCACAAAGGGGAGGCAGTGTATGTCGGCCGGATGTTATCGATCGATCTATTTTTCTGAAGTTTACCGTAGTATATCAATATGTTGGCTGGAGAATAATTACATTCACAAGTTCATCGCAAACAAGAAATATTTATTCCTACCACTTACTTGGGTGAATCACCAGAAGAAATGAGACTGGCCCTCATGGGTAGCCTATTCCTAGCTACTTGTAATACATTTTGTGGCCGCAAAATCAACAGTGTGATATTTCACATTTGTAGATGAGCAGGACAGACTTGCTACAGATTTACATGTAGTACTTTGTCGTCAGTCTTTCATTAGCTACCGCTAGGCAAAAGCATTGTTTCATGAAAGTTCTTTAACAGTCAGTCTGCCACCAATTTCAAAAAAGATTGTTTTAAAGTGACCTAGAAGCTTACAGTGGCTCAACCAGATAATGTTTCCTTCAAATGTGTTGTAAGCCTTTCGTTTGTTCCTCATAAGCAGCAATTAACAAAACACTAGTATTCCTTTGAGAAAAATTCGTATTCCAGTAAGCAAGGAAATTAGACGCTTCCATAAGCCCTTTGATCGTTCTACGTGTAAGTTCTCCATCTCATTTTTACGACTCACATGGGGGTTTATGAGATGCCTGTCGATAAAAACCTCGTGCTTCACTAGGAAGGGATCCGTTATGTATTGCTTCCCTTTTCTCTTCTGTGTTGCCTTCTATCATGTCTATAATACAGCCTGATTTTTCATTCGAATTCGAATATTCGAATCGAATATTCGAATTCGAATGTTCAAAAAATCGCATTTTTCGAATGTATTCGAATTCGAATGTTCAAAAAATCGCGTTTTTCGAATGTATTCGAATTCGAATATTCAAAAAATCGCGTTTTTCGAATGTATTCGAATTCGAATGTTCAAAAAATCGCGTTTTTCGAATGTATTCGAATTCGAATATTCAAAAAATCGCGTTTTTCGAATGTATTCGAATTCGAATGTTCAGAGAAATCGCGTTTTTCGAATATATTCGATTTCGAATGCTCGAAAATTTCCGGTATTCGAAACCATTCGAATATTCGAAATTTTTGGAAGAGCATAAGTATACTAGGAACGTAGCCCTAACAAAGTTTGGGATGTTGTTCAGCCAGTGTCCCTCGCCGGCTTCGCCGTCACCGTACGCTGGACATGCGGGCCACGCCAGGTTTGCCGGCTTCGCCGGCGCCGTACGCTGGACATGCGGGCCACGCCAGGCTTGCCGGCTTCGCCGGCTTCGGGTGTGGCGGGCCACGCTAGGAACGTAGCCCTAACAAAGTTTGGGATGATTCCTCACCCAGCGTCCGTCGCCGGCTTCGCCGGCGCCGTACGCTGGACATGCGGGCCACGCCAGGCTTGCCGGCTTTGGGTATGGCGGGCCACGCTAGGAACGTAGTCCAAGCGTAGCTAGGGATGATTCCTCAGCCAGCGTCTCTCGCCGGCTTCGCCGTCACCGTACGCTGGACATGCGGGCCACGCCAGGTTTGCCGGCTTCGCCGGCGCCGTACGCTGGACATGTGGGCCACGCCAGGCTTGCCGGCTTCGCCGGCTTCGGGTGTGGCGGGCCACGCTAGGAACGTAGCCCTAACAAAGTTTGGGATGTTGTTCAGCCAGTGTCCCTCGCCGGCTTCGCCGTCGCCGTACGCTCGACGTGCGGGCCACGCCAGGCTTGCCGGCTTCGGGTATGGCGGGCCACGCTAGGAACGTAGCCCAAGCGTAGCTAGGGATGATTCCTCAGCCAGCGTCTCTCGCCGGCTTCGCCGGCGCCGTACGCAGGACATGCGGGCCACGCCAGGCTTGCCGGCTTCGGGTGTGGCGGGCCACGCTAGGAACGTAGCCCAAACACAGTTTGGGATGATTCCTCACCCAGCGTCCGTCGCCGGCTTCGCCGGCGCCGTACGCTGGACATGCGGGCCACGCCACGCTTGCCGGCTTCGCCGTCTTCGGGTGTGGCGGGCCACGCTAGGAACGTAGCCCAAACATAGTTTGGGATGATTCCTTAGCCAGCGTCCGTCGCCGGCTTCGCCGGCGCCGTACGCTGGACATGCGGGCCACGCCACGCTTGCCGGCTTCGGGTGTGGCGGGCCACGCTAGGAACGTAGCCCTAACAAAGTTTGGGATGTTGTTCAGCCAGTGTCCCTCGCCGGCTTCGCCGTCGCCGTACGCTCGACGTGCGGGCCACGCCAGGCTTGCCGGCTTCGGGTATGGCGGGCCACGCTAGGAACGTAGCCCTAACAAAGTTTGGGATGTTGTTCAGCCAGTGTCCCTCGCCGGCTTCGCCGTCGCCGTACGCTCGACGTGCGGGCCACGCCAGGCTTGCCGGCTTCGGGTATGGCGGGCCACGCTAGGAACGTAGCCCTAACAAAGTTTGGGATGTTGTTCAGCCAGCGTCTCTCGCCGGCTTTGCCGGCGCCGTACGCAGGACATGCGGGCCACGCCAGGCTTGCCGGCTTCGCCGTCTTCGGGTGTGGCGGGCCACGCTAGGAACGTAGCCCAAACATAGTTTGGGATGATTCCTTAGCCAGCGTCCGTCGCCGGCTTCGCCGGCGCCGTACGCTGGACATGCGGGCCACGCCACGCTTGCCGGCTTCGGGTGTGGCGGGCCACGCTAGGAACGTAGCCCTAACAAAGTTTGGGATGTTGTTCAGCCAGTGTCCCTCGCCGGCTTCGCCGTCGCCGTACGCTCGACGTGCGGGCCACGCCAGGCTTGCCGGCTTCGGGTGTGGCGGGCCACGCTAGGAACGTAGCCCTAACAAAGTTTGGGATGTTGTTCAGCCAGTGTCCCTCGCCGGCTTCGCCGTCGCCGTACGCTCGACGTGCGGGCCACGCCAGGCTTGCCGGCTTCGGGTATGGCGGGCCACGCTAGGAACGTAGTCCAAGCGTAGCTAGGGATGATTCCTCAGCCAGCGTCTCTCGCCGGCTTCGCCGGCGCCGTACGCTCGACGTGCGGGCCACGCCAGGCTTGTCGGCTTCGGGTGTGGCGGGCCACCTAGGAACGTAGCCCAAACATAGTTTGGGATGATTCCTCACCCAGCGTCCGTCGCCGGCTTCGCCGGCGCCGTACGCTGGACATACGGGCCACGCCAGGCTTGCCGGCTTCGGGTGTGGCGGGCCACGCTAGGAACGTAGCCCTAACAAAGTTTGGGATGTTGTTCAGCCAGTGTCCCTCGCCGGCTTCGCCGTCGCCGTACGCTCGACGTGCGGGCCACGCCAGGCTTGCCGGCTTCGGGTATGGCGGGCCACGCTAGGAACGTAGCCCTAACAAAGTTTGGGATGTTGTTCAGCCAGCGTCTCTCGCCGGCTTTGCCGGCGCCGTACGCAGGACATGCGGGCCACGCCAGGCTTGCCGGCTTCGCCGTCTTCGGGTGTGGCGGGCCACGCTAGGAACGTAGCCCAAACATAGTTTGGGATGATTCCTTAGCCAGCGTCCGTCGCCGGCTTCGCCGGCGCCGTACGCTGGACATGCGGGCCACGCCACGATTGCCGGCTTCGGGTGTGGCGGGCCACGCTAGGAACGTAGCCCTAACAAAGTTTGGGATGTTGTTCAGCCAGTGTCCCTCGCCGGCTTCGCCGTCACCGTACGCTGGACATGCGGGCCACGCCAGGTTTGCCGGCTTCGCCGGCGCCGTACGCTGGACATGCGGGCCACGCCAGGCTTGCCGGCTTCGCCGGCTTCGGGTGTGGCGGGCCACGCTAGGAACGTAGCCCTAACAAAGTTTGGGATGTTGTTCAGCCAGTGTCCCTCGCCGGCTTCGCCGTCACCGTACGCTGGACATGCGGGCCACGCCAGGTTTGCCGGCTTCGCCGGCGCCGTACGCTGGACATGCGGGCCACGCCAGGCTTGCCGGCTTCGCCGGCTTCGGGTGTGGCGGGCCACGCTAGGAACGTAGCCCTAACAAAGTTTGGGATGTTGTTCAGTCAGTGTCCCTCGCCGGCTTCGCCGTCGCCGTACGCTGGACATGCGGGCCACGCCAGGCTTGCCGGCTTCGCCGGCTTCGAGTGTGGCGGGCCACGCTAGGAACGTAGCCCTAACAAAGTTTGGGATGTTGTTCAGCCAGTGTCCCTCGCCGGCTTCGCCGTCACCGTACGCTGGACATGCGGGCCACGCCAGGCTTGCCGGCTTCGGGTGTGGCGGGCCACGCTAGGAACTAGGAACGTAGCCCTAACAAAGTTTGGGATGTTGTTCAGCCAGTGTCCCTCGCCGGCTTCGCCGTCGCCGTACGCTCGACGTGCGGGCCACGCCAGGCTTGCCGGCTTTGGGTATGGCGGGCCACGCTAGGAACGTAGTCCAAGCGTAGCTAGGGATGATTCCTCAGCCAGCGTCTCTCGCCGGCTTTGCCGGCGCCGTACGCAGGACATGCGGGCCACGCCAGGCTTGCCGGCTTCGCCGTCTTCGGGTGTGGCGGGCCACGCTAGGAACGTAGCCCTAACAAAGTTTGGGATGTTGTTCAGCCAGTGTCCCTCGCCGGCTTCGCCGTCACCGTACGCTGGACATGCGGGCCACGCCAGGTTTGCCGGCTTCGCCGGCGCCGTACGCTGGACATGCGGGCCACGCCAGGCTTGCCGGCTTCGCCGGCTTCGGGTGTGGCGGGCCACGCTAGGAACGTAGCCCTAACAAAGTTTGGGATGTTGTTCAGCCAGTGTCCCTCGCCGGCTTCGCCGGCGCCGTACGCTGGACATGCGGGCCACGCCAGGCTTGCCGGCTTCGCCGGCTTCGGGTGTGGCGGGCCACGCTAGGAACGTAGCCCTAACAAAGTTTGGGATGTTGTTCAGCCAGTGTCCCTCGCCGGCTTCGCCGTCACCGTACGCTGGACATGCGGGCCACGCCAGGCTTGCCGGCTTCGGGTGTGGCGGGCCACGCTAGGAACTAGGAACGTAGCCCTAACAAAGTTTGGGATGTTGTTCAGCCAGTGTCCCTCGCCGGCTTCGCCGTCGCCGTACGCTCGACGTGCGGGCCACGCCAGGCTTGCCGGCTTTGGGTATGGCGGGCCACGCTAGGAACGTAGTCCAAGCGTAGCTAGGGATGATTCCTCAGCCAGCGTCTCTCGCCGGCTTTGCCGGCGCCGTACGCAGGACATGCGGGCCACGCCAGGCTTGCCGGCTTCGCCGTCTTCGGGTGCGGCGGGCCACGCTAGGAACGTAGTCCAAGCGTAGCTAGGGATGATTCCTCAGCCAGCGTCTCTCGCCGGCTTTGCCGGCGCCGTACGCAGGACATGCGGGCCACGCCAGGCTTGCCGGCTTCGCCGTCTTCGGGTGTGGCGGGCCACGCTAGGAACGTAGCCCTAACAAAGTTTGGGATGTTGTTCAGCCAGTGTCCCTCGCCGGCTTCGCCGTCACCGTACGCTGGACATGCGGGCCACGCCAGGTTTGCCGGCTTCGCCGGCGCCGTACGCTGGACATGCGGGCCACGCCAGGCTTGCCGGCTTCGCCGGCTTCGGGTGTGGCGGGCCACGCTAGGAACGTAGCCCTAACAAAGTTTGGGATGTTGTTCAGCCAGTGTCCCTCGCCGGCTTCGCCGTCACCGTACGCTGGACATGCGGGCCACGCCAGGTTTGCCGGCTTCGCCGGCGCCGTACGCTGGACATGCGGGCCACGCCAGGCTTGCCGGCTTCGCCGGCTTCGGGTGTGGCGGGCCACGCTAGGAACGTAGCCCTAACAAAGTTTGGGATGATTCCTCACCCAGCGTCCGTCGCCGGCTTCGCCGGCGCCGTACGCTGGACATGCGGGCCACGCCAGGCTTACCGGCTTTGGGTATGGCGGGCCACGCTAGGAACGTAGTCCAAGCGTAGCTAGGGATGATTCCTCAGCCAGCGTCTCTCGCCGGCTTTGCCGGCGCCGTACGCAGGACATGCGGGCCACGCCAGGCTTGCCGGCTTCGCCGGCGCCGTACGCTGGACATGTGGGCCACGCCAGGCTTGCCGGCTTCGCCGGCTTCGGGTGTGGCGGGCCACGCTAGGAACGTAGCCCTAACAAAGTTTGGGATGTTGTTCAGCCAGTGTCCCTCGCCGGCTTCGCCGTCACCGTACGCTGGACATGCGGGCCACGCCAGGCTTGCCGGCTTCGGGTGTGGCGGGCCACGCTAGGAACTAGGAACGTAGCCCTAACAAAGTTTGGGATGTTGTTCAGCCAGTGTCCCTCGCCGGCTTCGCCGTCGCCGTACGCTCGACGTGCGGGCCACGCCAGGCTTGCCGGCTTTGGGTATGGCGGGCCACGCTAGGAACGTAGTCCAAGCGTAGCTAGGGATGATTCCTCAGCCAGCGTCCCTCGCCGGCTTCGCCGGCGCCGTACGCAGGACATGCGGGCCACGCCAGGCTTGCCGGCTTCGCCGTCTTCGGGTGTGGCGGGCCACGCTAGGAACGTAGCCGAAACATAGTTTGGGATGATTCCTTAGCCAGCGTCCGTCGCCGGCTTCGCCGGCGCCGTACGCTGGACATGCGGGCCACGCCAGGCTTGCCGGCTTCGCCGGCTTCGGGTGTGGCGGGCCACGCTATGAACTATACTTATGCTCGAATGACCCATTCGAATAGGTATTCGAATGATTTTTATTCGAATTTGAATATTCGAATTCGAATATTCGAAAAATCGCGTTTTTCGAATATATTCGAATTCGAATGTTCAAAAAATCGCGTTTTTCGAATGTATTCGAATTCGAATATTCAAAAAATCGCGTTTTTGGAATGTATTCGAATTCGAATATTCGGAAAAATCGCGTTTTTCGAATATATTCGATTTCGAATGCTCGAAAATTTTCGGTATTCGAAACCATTCGAATATTCGCAATTTCCCAGAAAGCAAAAATTATTCGAGTGTTCGAAAAGTGTCATTCGAATGCCCAACAAGAATTTGTGTATCGGCGTATTTTGAAAAGGCTTGGTGGGTTTCTAGGGTAATTTGGGTCGCCAAAACGGTTCTGTCTGTGAATCAAAGCTGTGGTACGATGGTGGCTCGGTGCCCGGATACTGAGCACCTCATCGATATTACTCACTTCCCGAAAAGCGGCCGGATGTTATCGACCGATTTTATCGGTTTTTGATCTGAATTGGCCACTTGGAGTGGGATTCGCATGGATACGTTGGCCGTATGCCGGACTTCACAAAGGGGAGGCAGTGTATGTCGGCCGGATGTTATCGATCGATCTATTTTTCTGAAGTTTACCGTAGTATATCAATATGTTGGCTGGAGAATAATTACATTCACAAGTTCATCGCAAACAAGAAATATTTATTCCTACCACTTACTTGGGTGAATCACCAGAAGAAATGAGACTGGCCCTCATGGGTAGCCTATTCCTAGCTACTTGTAATACATTTTGTGGCCGCAAAATCAACAGTGTGATATTTCACATTTGTAGATGAGCAGGACAGACTTGCTACAGATTTACATGTAGTACTTTGTCGTCAGTCTTTCATTAGCTACCGCTAGGCAAAAGCATTGTTTCATGAAAGTTCTTTAACAGTCAGTCTGCCACCAATTTCAAAAAAGATTGTTTTAAAGTGACCTAGAAGCTTACAGTGGCTCAACCAGATAATGTTTCCTTCAAATGTGTTGTAAGCCTTTCGTTTGTTCCTCATAAGCAGCAATTAACAAAACACTAGTATTCCTTTGAGAAAAATTCGTATTCCAGTAAGCAAGGAAATTAGACGCTTCCATAAGCCCTTTGATCGTTCTACGTGTAAGTTCTCCATCTCATTTTTACGACTCACATGGGGGTTTATGAGATGCCTGTCGATAAAAACCTCGTGCTTCACTAGGAAGGGATCCGTTATGTATTGCTTCCCTTTTCTCTTCTGTGTTGCCTTCTATCATGTCTATAATACAGCCTGATTTTTCATTCGAATTCGAATATTCGAATCGAATATTCGAATTCGAATGTTCAAAAAATCGCATTTTTCGAATGTATTCGAATTCGAATGTTCAAAAAATCGCGTTTTTCGAATGTATTCGAATTCGAATATTCAAAAAATCGCGTTTTTCGAATGTATTCGAATTCGAATGTTCAAAAAATCGCGTTTTTCGAATGTATTCGAATTCGAATATTCAAAAAATCGCGTTTTTCGAATGTATTCGAATTCGAATGTTCAGAGAAATCGCGTTTTTCGAATATATTCGATTTCGAATGCTCGAAAATTTCCGGTATTCGAAACCATTCGAATATTCGAAATTTTTGGAAGAGCATAAGTATACTAGGAACGTAGCCCTAACAAAGTTTGGGATGTTGTTCAGCCAGTGTCCCTCGCCGGCTTCGCCGTCACCGTACGCTGGACATGCGGGCCACGCCAGGTTTGCCGGCTTCGCCGGCGCCGTACGCTGGACATGCGGGCCACGCCAGGCTTGCCGGCTTCGCCGGCTTCGGGTGTGGCGGGCCACGCTAGGAACGTAGCCCTAACAAAGTTTGGGATGATTCCTCACCCAGCGTCCGTCGCCGGCTTCGCCGGCGCCGTACGCTGGACATGCGGGCCACGCCAGGCTTGCCGGCTTTGGGTATGGCGGGCCACGCTAGGAACGTAGTCCAAGCGTAGCTAGGGATGATTCCTCAGCCAGCGTCTCTCGCCGGCTTCGCCGTCACCGTACGCTGGACATGCGGGCCACGCCAGGTTTGCCGGCTTCGCCGGCGCCGTACGCTGGACATGTGGGCCACGCCAGGCTTGCCGGCTTCGCCGGCTTCGGGTGTGGCGGGCCACGCTAGGAACGTAGCCCTAACAAAGTTTGGGATGTTGTTCAGCCAGTGTCCCTCGCCGGCTTCGCCGTCGCCGTACGCTCGACGTGCGGGCCACGCCAGGCTTGCCGGCTTCGGGTATGGCGGGCCACGCTAGGAACGTAGCCCAAGCGTAGCTAGGGATGATTCCTCAGCCAGCGTCTCTCGCCGGCTTCGCCGGCGCCGTACGCAGGACATGCGGGCCACGCCAGGCTTGCCGGCTTCGCCGGCTTCGGGTGTGGCGGGCCACGCTAGGAACGTAGCCCTAACAAAGTTTGGGATGTTGTTCAGCCAGTGTCCCTCGCCGGCTTCGCCGTCACCGTACGCTGGACATGCGGGCCACGCCAGGCTTGCCGGCTTCGGGTGTGGCGGGCCACGCTAGGAACTAGGAACGTAGCCCTAACAAAGTTTGGGATGTTGTTCAGCCAGTGTCCCTCGCCGGCTTCGCCGTCGCCGTACGCTCGACGTGCGGGCCACGCCAGGCTTGCCGGCTTTGGGTATGGCGGGCCACGCTAGGAACGTAGTCCAAGCGTAGCTAGGGATGATTCCTCAGCCAGCGTCTCTCGCCGGCTTTGCCGGCGCCGTACGCAGGACATGCGGGCCACGCCAGGCTTGCCGGCTTCGCCGTCTTCGGGTGCGGCGGGCCACGCTAGGAACGTAGTCCAAGCGTAGCTAGGGATGATTCCTCAGCCAGCGTCTCTCGCCGGCTTTGCCGGCGCCGTACGCAGGACATGCGGGCCACGCCAGGCTTGCCGGCTTCGCCGTCTTCGGGTGTGGCGGGCCACGCTAGGAACGTAGCCCTAACAAAGTTTGGGATGTTGTTCAGCCAGTGTCCCTCGCCGGCTTCGCCGTCACCGTACGCTGGACATGCGGGCCACGCCAGGTTTGCCGGCTTCGCCGGCGCCGTACGCTGGACATGCGGGCCACGCCAGGCTTGCCGGCTTCGCCGGCTTCGGGTGTGGCGGGCCACGCTAGGAACGTAGCCCTAACAAAGTTTGGGATGTTGTTCAGCCAGTGTCCCTCGCCGGCTTCGCCGTCACCGTACGCTGGACATGCGGGCCACGCCAGGTTTGCCGGCTTCGCCGGCGCCGTACGCTGGACATGCGGGCCACGCCAGGCTTGCCGGCTTCGCCGGCTTCGGGTGTGGCGGGCCACGCTAGGAACGTAGCCCTAACAAAGTTTGGGATGATTCCTCACCCAGCGTCCGTCGCCGGCTTCGCCGGCGCCGTACGCTGGACATGCGGGCCACGCCAGGCTTACCGGCTTTGGGTATGGCGGGCCACGCTAGGAACGTAGTCCAAGCGTAGCTAGGGATGATTCCTCAGCCAGCGTCTCTCGCCGGCTTTGCCGGCGCCGTACGCAGGACATGCGGGCCACGCCAGGCTTGCCGGCTTCGCCGGCGCCGTACGCTGGACATGTGGGCCACGCCAGGCTTGCCGGCTTCGCCGGCTTCGGGTGTGGCGGGCCACGCTAGGAACGTAGCCCTAACAAAGTTTGGGATGTTGTTCAGCCAGTGTCCCTCGCCGGCTTCGCCGTCACCGTACGCTGGACATGCGGGCCACGCCAGGCTTGCCGGCTTCGGGTGTGGCGGGCCACGCTAGGAACTAGGAACGTAGCCCTAACAAAGTTTGGGATGTTGTTCAGCCAGTGTCCCTCGCCGGCTTCGCCGTCGCCGTACGCTCGACGTGCGGGCCACGCCAGGCTTGCCGGCTTTGGGTATGGCGGGCCACGCTAGGAACGTAGTCCAAGCGTAGCTAGGGATGATTCCTCAGCCAGCGTCCCTCGCCGGCTTCGCCGGCGCCGTACGCAGGACATGCGGGCCACGCCAGGCTTGCCGGCTTCGCCGTCTTCGGGTGTGGCGGGCCACGCTAGGAACGTAGCCGAAACATAGTTTGGGATGATTCCTTAGCCAGCGTCCGTCGCCGGCTTCGCCGGCGCCGTACGCTGGACATGCGGGCCACGCCAGGCTTGCCGGCTTCGCCGGCTTCGGGTGTGGCGGGCCACGCTATGAACTATACTTATGCTCGAATGACCCATTCGAATAGGTATTCGAATGATTTTTATTCGAATTTGAATATTCGAATTCGAATATTCGAAAAATCGCGTTTTTCGAATATATTCGAATTCGAATGTTCAAAAAATCGCGTTTTTCGAATGTATTCGAATTCGAATATTCAAAAAATCGCGTTTTTGGAATGTATTCGAATTCGAATATTCGGAAAAATCGCGTTTTTCGAATATATTCGATTTCGAATGCTCGAAAATTTTCGGTATTCGAAACCATTCGAATATTCGCAATTTCCCAGAAAGCAAAAATTATTCGAGTGTTCGAAAAGTGTCATTCGAATGCCCAACAAGAATTTGTGTATCGGCGTATTTTGAAAAGGCTTGGTGGGTTTCTAGGGTAATTTGGGTCGCCAAAACGGTTCTGTCTGTGAATCAAAGCTGTGGTACGATGGTGGCTCGGTGCCCGGATACTGAGCACCTCATCGATATTACTCACTTCCCGAAAAGCGGCCGGATGTTATCGACCGATTTTATCGGTTTTTGATCTGAATTGGCCACTTGGAGTGGGATTCGCATGGATACGTTGGCCGTATGCCGGACTTCACAAAGGGGAGGCAGTGTATGTCGGCCGGATGTTATCGATCGATCTATTTTTCTGAAGTTTACCGTAGTATATCAATATGTTGGCTGGAGAATAATTACATTCACAAGTTCATCGCAAACAAGAAATATTTATTCCTACCACTTACTTGGGTGAATCACCAGAAGAAATGAGACTGGCCCTCATGGGTAGCCTATTCCTAGCTACTTGTAATACATTTTGTGGCCGCAAAATCAACAGTGTGATATTTCACATTTGTAGATGAGCAGGACAGACTTGCTACAGATTTACATGTAGTACTTTGTCGTCAGTCTTTCATTAGCTACCGCTAGGCAAAAGCATTGTTTCATGAAAGTTCTTTAACAGTCAGTCTGCCACCAATTTCAAAAAAGATTGTTTTAAAGTGACCTAGAAGCTTACAGTGGCTCAACCAGATAATGTTTCCTTCAAATGTGTTGTAAGCCTTTCGTTTGTTCCTCATAAGCAGCAATTAACAAAACACTAGTATTCCTTTGAGAAAAATTCGTATTCCAGTAAGCAAGGAAATTAGACGCTTCCATAAGCCCTTTGATCGTTCTACGTGTAAGTTCTCCATCTCATTTTTACGACTCACATGGGGGTTTATGAGATGCCTGTCGATAAAAACCTCGTGCTTCACTAGGAAGGGATCCGTTATGTATTGCTTCCCTTTTCTCTTCTGTGTTGCCTTCTATCATGTCTATAATACAGCCTGATTTTTCATTCGAATTCGAATATTCGAATCGAATATTCGAATTCGAATGTTCAAAAAATCGCATTTTTCGAATGTATTCGAATTCGAATGTTCAAAAAATCGCGTTTTTCGAATGTATTCGAATTCGAATATTCAAAAAATCGCGTTTTTCGAATGTATTCGAATTCGAATGTTCAAAAAATCGCGTTTTTCGAATGTATTCGAATTCGAATATTCAAAAAATCGCGTTTTTCGAATGTATTCGAATTCGAATGTTCAGAGAAATCGCGTTTTTCGAATATATTCGATTTCGAATGCTCGAAAATTTCCGGTATTCGAAACCATTCGAATATTCGAAATTTTTGGAAGAGCATAAGTATACTAGGAACGTAGCCCTAACAAAGTTTGGGATGTTGTTCAGCCAGTGTCCCTCGCCGGCTTCGCCGTCACCGTACGCTGGACATGCGGGCCACGCCAGGTTTGCCGGCTTCGCCGGCGCCGTACGCTGGACATGCGGGCCACGCCAGGCTTGCCGGCTTCGCCGGCTTCGGGTGTGGCGGGCCACGCTAGGAACGTAGCCCTAACAAAGTTTGGGATGATTCCTCACCCAGCGTCCGTCGCCGGCTTCGCCGGCGCCGTACGCTGGACATGCGGGCCACGCCAGGCTTGCCGGCTTTGGGTATGGCGGGCCACGCTAGGAACGTAGTCCAAGCGTAGCTAGGGATGATTCCTCAGCCAGCGTCTCTCGCCGGCTTCGCCGTCACCGTACGCTGGACATGCGGGCCACGCCAGGTTTGCCGGCTTCGCCGGCGCCGTACGCTGGACATGTGGGCCACGCCAGGCTTGCCGGCTTCGCCGGCTTCGGGTGTGGCGGGCCACGCTAGGAACGTAGCCCTAACAAAGTTTGGGATGTTGTTCAGCCAGTGTCCCTCGCCGGCTTCGCCGTCGCCGTACGCTCGACGTGCGGGCCACGCCAGGCTTGCCGGCTTCGGGTATGGCGGGCCACGCTAGGAACGTAGCCCAAGCGTAGCTAGGGATGATTCCTCAGCCAGCGTCTCTCGCCGGCTTCGCCGGCGCCGTACGCAGGACATGCGGGCCACGCCAGGCTTGCCGGCTTCGGGTGTGGCGGGCCACGCTAGGAACGTAGCCCAAACACAGTTTGGGATGATTCCTCACCCAGCGTCCGTCGCCGGCTTCGCCGGCGCCGTACGCTGGACATGCGGGCCACGCCACGCTTGCCGGCTTCGCCGTCTTCGGGTGTGGCGGGCCACGCTAGGAACGTAGCCCAAACATAGTTTGGGATGATTCCTTAGCCAGCGTCCGTCGCCGGCTTCGCCGGCGCCGTACGCTGGACATGCGGGCCACGCCACGCTTGCCGGCTTCGGGTGTGGCGGGCCACGCTAGGAACGTAGCCCTAACAAAGTTTGGGATGTTGTTCAGCCAGTGTCCCTCGCCGGCTTCGCCGTCGCCGTACGCTCGACGTGCGGGCCACGCCAGGCTTGCCGGCTTCGGGTATGGCGGGCCACGCTAGGAACGTAGCCCTAACAAAGTTTGGGATGTTGTTCAGCCAGTGTCCCTCGCCGGCTTCGCCGTCGCCGTACGCTCGACGTGCGGGCCACGCCAGGCTTGCCGGCTTCGGGTATGGCGGGCCACGCTAGGAACGTAGCCCTAACAAAGTTTGGGATGTTGTTCAGCCAGCGTCTCTCGCCGGCTTTGCCGGCGCCGTACGCAGGACATGCGGGCCACGCCAGGCTTGCCGGCTTCGCCGTCTTCGGGTGTGGCGGGCCACGCTAGGAACGTAGCCCAAACATAGTTTGGGATGATTCCTTAGCCAGCGTCCGTCGCCGGCTTCGCCGGCGCCGTACGCTGGACATGCGGGCCACGCCACGCTTGCCGGCTTCGGGTGTGGCGGGCCACGCTAGGAACGTAGCCCTAACAAAGTTTGGGATGTTGTTCAGCCAGTGTCCCTCGCCGGCTTCGCCGTCGCCGTACGCTCGACGTGCGGGCCACGCCAGGCTTGCCGGCTTCGGGTGTGGCGGGCCACGCTAGGAACGTAGCCCTAACAAAGTTTGGGATGTTGTTCAGCCAGTGTCCCTCGCCGGCTTCGCCGTCGCCGTACGCTCGACGTGCGGGCCACGCCAGGCTTGCCGGCTTCGGGTATGGCGGGCCACGCTAGGAACGTAGTCCAAGCGTAGCTAGGGATGATTCCTCAGCCAGCGTCTCTCGCCGGCTTCGCCGGCGCCGTACGCTCGACGTGCGGGCCACGCCAGGCTTGTCGGCTTCGGGTGTGGCGGGCCACCTAGGAACGTAGCCCAAACATAGTTTGGGATGATTCCTCACCCAGCGTCCGTCGCCGGCTTCGCCGGCGCCGTACGCTGGACATACGGGCCACGCCAGGCTTGCCGGCTTCGGGTGTGGCGGGCCACGCTAGGAACGTAGCCCTAACAAAGTTTGGGATGTTGTTCAGCCAGTGTCCCTCGCCGGCTTCGCCGTCGCCGTACGCTCGACGTGCGGGCCACGCCAGGCTTGCCGGCTTCGGGTATGGCGGGCCACGCTAGGAACGTAGCCCTAACAAAGTTTGGGATGTTGTTCAGCCAGCGTCTCTCGCCGGCTTTGCCGGCGCCGTACGCAGGACATGCGGGCCACGCCAGGCTTGCCGGCTTCGCCGTCTTCGGGTGTGGCGGGCCACGCTAGGAACGTAGCCCAAACATAGTTTGGGATGATTCCTTAGCCAGCGTCCGTCGCCGGCTTCGCCGGCGCCGTACGCTGGACATGCGGGCCACGCCACGATTGCCGGCTTCGGGTGTGGCGGGCCACGCTAGGAACGTAGCCCTAACAAAGTTTGGGATGTTGTTCAGCCAGTGTCCCTCGCCGGCTTCGCCGTCACCGTACGCTGGACATGCGGGCCACGCCAGGTTTGCCGGCTTCGCCGGCGCCGTACGCTGGACATGCGGGCCACGCCAGGCTTGCCGGCTTCGCCGGCTTCGGGTGTGGCGGGCCACGCTAGGAACGTAGCCCTAACAAAGTTTGGGATGTTGTTCAGCCAGTGTCCCTCGCCGGCTTCGCCGTCACCGTACGCTGGACATGCGGGCCACGCCAGGTTTGCCGGCTTCGCCGGCGCCGTACGCTGGACATGCGGGCCACGCCAGGCTTGCCGGCTTCGCCGGCTTCGGGTGTGGCGGGCCACGCTAGGAACGTAGCCCTAACAAAGTTTGGGATGTTGTTCAGTCAGTGTCCCTCGCCGGCTTCGCCGTCGCCGTACGCTGGACATGCGGGCCACGCCAGGCTTGCCGGCTTCGCCGGCTTCGAGTGTGGCGGGCCACGCTAGGAACGTAGCCCTAACAAAGTTTGGGATGTTGTTCAGCCAGTGTCCCTCGCCGGCTTCGCCGTCACCGTACGCTGGACATGCGGGCCACGCCAGGCTTGCCGGCTTCGGGTGTGGCGGGCCACGCTAGGAACTAGGAACGTAGCCCTAACAAAGTTTGGGATGTTGTTCAGCCAGTGTCCCTCGCCGGCTTCGCCGTCGCCGTACGCTCGACGTGCGGGCCACGCCAGGCTTGCCGGCTTTGGGTATGGCGGGCCACGCTAGGAACGTAGTCCAAGCGTAGCTAGGGATGATTCCTCAGCCAGCGTCTCTCGCCGGCTTTGCCGGCGCCGTACGCAGGACATGCGGGCCACGCCAGGCTTGCCGGCTTCGCCGTCTTCGGGTGTGGCGGGCCACGCTAGGAACGTAGCCCTAACAAAGTTTGGGATGTTGTTCAGCCAGTGTCCCTCGCCGGCTTCGCCGTCACCGTACGCTGGACATGCGGGCCACGCCAGGTTTGCCGGCTTCGCCGGCGCCGTACGCTGGACATGCGGGCCACGCCAGGCTTGCCGGCTTCGCCGGCTTCGGGTGTGGCGGGCCACGCTAGGAACGTAGCCCTAACAAAGTTTGGGATGTTGTTCAGCCAGTGTCCCTCGCCGGCTTCGCCGGCGCCGTACGCTGGACATGCGGGCCACGCCAGGCTTGCCGGCTTCGCCGGCTTCGGGTGTGGCGGGCCACGCTAGGAACGTAGCCCTAACAAAGTTTGGGATGTTGTTCAGCCAGTGTCCCTCGCCGGCTTCGCCGTCACCGTACGCTGGACATGCGGGCCACGCCAGGCTTGCCGGCTTCGGGTGTGGCGGGCCACGCTAGGAACTAGGAACGTAGCCCTAACAAAGTTTGGGATGTTGTTCAGCCAGTGTCCCTCGCCGGCTTCGCCGTCGCCGTACGCTCGACGTGCGGGCCACGCCAGGCTTGCCGGCTTTGGGTATGGCGGGCCACGCTAGGAACGTAGTCCAAGCGTAGCTAGGGATGATTCCTCAGCCAGCGTCTCTCGCCGGCTTTGCCGGCGCCGTACGCAGGACATGCGGGCCACGCCAGGCTTGCCGGCTTCGCCGTCTTCGGGTGCGGCGGGCCACGCTAGGAACGTAGTCCAAGCGTAGCTAGGGATGATTCCTCAGCCAGCGTCTCTCGCCGGCTTTGCCGGCGCCGTACGCAGGACATGCGGGCCACGCCAGGCTTGCCGGCTTCGCCGTCTTCGGGTGTGGCGGGCCACGCTAGGAACGTAGCCCTAACAAAGTTTGGGATGTTGTTCAGCCAGTGTCCCTCGCCGGCTTCGCCGTCACCGTACGCTGGACATGCGGGCCACGCCAGGTTTGCCGGCTTCGCCGGCGCCGTACGCTGGACATGCGGGCCACGCCAGGCTTGCCGGCTTCGCCGGCTTCGGGTGTGGCGGGCCACGCTAGGAACGTAGCCCTAACAAAGTTTGGGATGTTGTTCAGCCAGTGTCCCTCGCCGGCTTCGCCGTCACCGTACGCTGGACATGCGGGCCACGCCAGGTTTGCCGGCTTCGCCGGCGCCGTACGCTGGACATGCGGGCCACGCCAGGCTTGCCGGCTTCGCCGGCTTCGGGTGTGGCGGGCCACGCTAGGAACGTAGCCCTAACAAAGTTTGGGATGATTCCTCACCCAGCGTCCGTCGCCGGCTTCGCCGGCGCCGTACGCTGGACATGCGGGCCACGCCAGGCTTACCGGCTTTGGGTATGGCGGGCCACGCTAGGAACGTAGTCCAAGCGTAGCTAGGGATGATTCCTCAGCCAGCGTCTCTCGCCGGCTTTGCCGGCGCCGTACGCAGGACATGCGGGCCACGCCAGGCTTGCCGGCTTCGCCGGCGCCGTACGCTGGACATGTGGGCCACGCCAGGCTTGCCGGCTTCGCCGGCTTCGGGTGTGGCGGGCCACGCTAGGAACGTAGCCCTAACAAAGTTTGGGATGTTGTTCAGCCAGTGTCCCTCGCCGGCTTCGCCGTCACCGTACGCTGGACATGCGGGCCACGCCAGGCTTGCCGGCTTCGGGTGTGGCGGGCCACGCTAGGAACTAGGAACGTAGCCCTAACAAAGTTTGGGATGTTGTTCAGCCAGTGTCCCTCGCCGGCTTCGCCGTCGCCGTACGCTCGACGTGCGGGCCACGCCAGGCTTGCCGGCTTTGGGTATGGCGGGCCACGCTAGGAACGTAGTCCAAGCGTAGCTAGGGATGATTCCTCAGCCAGCGTCCCTCGCCGGCTTCGCCGGCGCCGTACGCAGGACATGCGGGCCACGCCAGGCTTGCCGGCTTCGCCGTCTTCGGGTGTGGCGGGCCACGCTAGGAACGTAGCCGAAACATAGTTTGGGATGATTCCTTAGCCAGCGTCCGTCGCCGGCTTCGCCGGCGCCGTACGCTGGACATGCGGGCCACGCCAGGCTTGCCGGCTTCGCCGGCTTCGGGTGTGGCGGGCCACGCTATGAACTATACTTATGCTCGAATGACCCATTCGAATAGGTATTCGAATGATTTTTATTCGAATTTGAATATTCGAATTCGAATATTCGAAAAATCGCGTTTTTCGAATATATTCGAATTCGAATGTTCAAAAAATCGCGTTTTTCGAATGTATTCGAATTCGAATATTCAAAAAATCGCGTTTTTGGAATGTATTCGAATTCGAATATTCGGAAAAATCGCGTTTTTCGAATATATTCGATTTCGAATGCTCGAAAATTTTCGGTATTCGAAACCATTCGAATATTCGCAATTTCCCAGAAAGCAAAAATTATTCGAGTGTTCGAAAAGTGTCATTCGAATGCCCAACAAGAATTTGTGTATCGGCGTATTTTGAAAAGGCTTGGTGGGTTTCTAGGGTAATTTGGGTCGCCAAAACGGTTCTGTCTGTGAATCAAAGCTGTGGTACGATGGTGGCTCGGTGCCCGGATACTGAGCACCTCATCGATATTACTCACTTCCCGAAAAGCGGCCGGATGTTATCGACCGATTTTATCGGTTTTTGATCTGAATTGGCCACTTGGAGTGGGATTCGCATGGATACGTTGGCCGTATGCCGGACTTCACAAAGGGGAGGCAGTGTATGTCGGCCGGATGTTATCGATCGATCTATTTTTCTGAAGTTTACCGTAGTATATCAATATGTTGGCTGGAGAATAATTACATTCACAAGTTCATCGCAAACAAGAAATATTTATTCCTACCACTTACTTGGGTGAATCACCAGAAGAAATGAGACTGGCCCTCATGGGTAGCCTATTCCTAGCTACTTGTAATACATTTTGTGGCCGCAAAATCAACAGTGTGATATTTCACATTTGTAGATGAGCAGGACAGACTTGCTACAGATTTACATGTAGTACTTTGTCGTCAGTCTTTCATTAGCTACCGCTAGGCAAAAGCATTGTTTCATGAAAGTTCTTTAACAGTCAGTCTGCCACCAATTTCAAAAAAGATTGTTTTAAAGTGACCTAGAAGCTTACAGTGGCTCAACCAGATAATGTTTCCTTCAAATGTGTTGTAAGCCTTTCGTTTGTTCCTCATAAGCAGCAATTAACAAAACACTAGTATTCCTTTGAGAAAAATTCGTATTCCAGTAAGCAAGGAAATTAGACGCTTCCATAAGCCCTTTGATCGTTCTACGTGTAAGTTCTCCATCTCATTTTTACGACTCACATGGGGGTTTATGAGATGCCTGTCGATAAAAACCTCGTGCTTCACTAGGAAGGGATCCGTTATGTATTGCTTCCCTTTTCTCTTCTGTGTTGCCTTCTATCATGTCTATAATACAGCCTGATTTTTCATTCGAATTCGAATATTCGAATCGAATATTCGAATTCGAATGTTCAAAAAATCGCATTTTTCGAATGTATTCGAATTCGAATGTTCAAAAAATCGCGTTTTTCGAATGTATTCGAATTCGAATATTCAAAAAATCGCGTTTTTCGAATGTATTCGAATTCGAATGTTCAAAAAATCGCGTTTTTCGAATGTATTCGAATTCGAATATTCAAAAAATCGCGTTTTTCGAATGTATTCGAATTCGAATGTTCAGAGAAATCGCGTTTTTCGAATATATTCGATTTCGAATGCTCGAAAATTTCCGGTATTCGAAACCATTCGAATATTCGAAATTTTTGGAAGAGCATAAGTATACTAGGAACGTAGCCCTAACAAAGTTTGGGATGTTGTTCAGCCAGTGTCCCTCGCCGGCTTCGCCGTCACCGTACGCTGGACATGCGGGCCACGCCAGGTTTGCCGGCTTCGCCGGCGCCGTACGCTGGACATGCGGGCCACGCCAGGCTTGCCGGCTTCGCCGGCTTCGGGTGTGGCGGGCCACGCTAGGAACGTAGCCCTAACAAAGTTTGGGATGATTCCTCACCCAGCGTCCGTCGCCGGCTTCGCCGGCGCCGTACGCTGGACATGCGGGCCACGCCAGGCTTGCCGGCTTTGGGTATGGCGGGCCACGCTAGGAACGTAGTCCAAGCGTAGCTAGGGATGATTCCTCAGCCAGCGTCTCTCGCCGGCTTCGCCGTCACCGTACGCTGGACATGCGGGCCACGCCAGGTTTGCCGGCTTCGCCGGCGCCGTACGCTGGACATGTGGGCCACGCCAGGCTTGCCGGCTTCGCCGGCTTCGGGTGTGGCGGGCCACGCTAGGAACGTAGCCCTAACAAAGTTTGGGATGTTGTTCAGCCAGTGTCCCTCGCCGGCTTCGCCGTCGCCGTACGCTCGACGTGCGGGCCACGCCAGGCTTGCCGGCTTCGGGTATGGCGGGCCACGCTAGGAACGTAGCCCAAGCGTAGCTAGGGATGATTCCTCAGCCAGCGTCTCTCGCCGGCTTCGCCGGCGCCGTACGCAGGACATGCGGGCCACGCCAGGCTTGCCGGCTTCGGGTGTGGCGGGCCACGCTAGGAACGTAGCCCAAACACAGTTTGGGATGATTCCTCACCCAGCGTCCGTCGCCGGCTTCGCCGGCGCCGTACGCTGGACATGCGGGCCACGCCACGCTTGCCGGCTTCGGGTGTGGCGGGCCACGCTAGGAACGTAGCCCTAACAAAGTTTGGGATGTTGTTCAGCCAGTGTCCCTCGCCGGCTTCGCCGTCGCCGTACGCTCGACGTGCGGGCCACGCCAGGCTTGCCGGCTTCGGGTATGGCGGGCCACGCTAGGAACGTAGCCCTAACAAAGTTTGGGATGTTGTTCAGCCAGCGTCTCTCGCCGGCTTTGCCGGCGCCGTACGCAGGACATGCGGGCCACGCCAGGCTTGCCGGCTTCGCCGTCTTCGGGTGTGGCGGGCCACGCTAGGAACGTAGCCCAAACATAGTTTGGGATGATTCCTTAGCCAGCGTCCGTCGCCGGCTTCGCCGGCGCCGTACGCTGGACATGCGGGCCACGCCACGCTTGCCGGCTTCGGGTGTGGCGGGCCACGCTAGGAACGTAGCCCTAACAAAGTTTGGGATGTTGTTCAGCCAGTGTCCCTCGCCGGCTTCGCCGTCGCCGTACGCTCGACGTGCGGGCCACGCCAGGCTTGCCGGCTTCGGGTATGGCGGGCCACGCTAGGAACGTAGCCCTAACAAAGTTTGGGATGTTGTTCAGCCAGTGTCCCTCGCCGGCTTCGCCGTCGCCGTACGCTCGACGTGCGGGCCACGCCAGGCTTGCCGGCTTCGGGTATGGCGGGCCACGCTAGGAACGTAGCCCTAACAAAGTTTGGGATGTTGTTCAGCCAGCGTCTCTCGCCGGCTTTGCCGGCGCCGTACGCAGGACATGCGGGCCACGCCAGGCTTGCCGGCTTCGCCGTCTTCGGGTGTGGCGGGCCACGCTAGGAACGTAGCCCAAACATAGTTTGGGATGATTCCTTAGCCAGCGTCCGTCGCCGGCTTCGCCGGCGCCGTACGCTGGACATGCGGGCCACGCCACGCTTGCCGGCTTCGGGTGTGGCGGGCCACGCTAGGAACGTAGCCCTAACAAAGTTTGGGATGTTGTTCAGCCAGTGTCCCTCGCCGGCTTCGCCGTCGCCGTACGCTCGACGTGCGGGCCACGCCAGGCTTGCCGGCTTCGGGTGTGGCGGGCCACGCTAGGAACGTAGCCCTAACAAAGTTTGGGATGTTGTTCAGCCAGTGTCCCTCGCCGGCTTCGCCGTCGCCGTACGCTCGACGTGCGGGCCACGCCAGGCTTGCCGGCTTCGGGTATGGCGGGCCACGCTAGGAACGTAGTCCAAGCGTAGCTAGGGATGATTCCTCAGCCAGCGTCTCTCGCCGGCTTCGCCGGCGCCGTACGCTCGACGTGCGGGCCACGCCAGGCTTGTCGGCTTCGGGTGTGGCGGGCCACCTAGGAACGTAGCCCAAACATAGTTTGGGATGATTCCTCACCCAGCGTCCGTCGCCGGCTTCGCCGGCGCCGTACGCTGGACATACGGGCCACGCCAGGCTTGCCGGCTTCGGGTGTGGCGGGCCACGCTAGGAACGTAGCCCTAACAAAGTTTGGGATGTTGTTCAGCCAGTGTCCCTCGCCGGCTTCGCCGTCGCCGTACGCTCGACGTGCGGGCCACGCCAGGCTTGCCGGCTTCGGGTATGGCGGGCCACGCTAGGAACGTAGCCCTAACAAAGTTTGGGATGTTGTTCAGCCAGCGTCTCTCGCCGGCTTTGCCGGCGCCGTACGCAGGACATGCGGGCCACGCCAGGCTTGCCGGCTTCGCCGTCTTCGGGTGTGGCGGGCCACGCTAGGAACGTAGCCCAAACATAGTTTGGGATGATTCCTTAGCCAGCGTCCGTCGCCGGCTTCGCCGGCGCCGTACGCTGGACATGCGGGCCACGCCACGATTGCCGGCTTCGGGTGTGGCGGGCCACGCTAGGAACGTAGCCCTAACAAAGTTTGGGATGTTGTTCAGCCAGTGTCCCTCGCCGGCTTCGCCGTCGCCGTACGCTCGACGTGCGGGCCACGCCAGGCTTGCCGGCTTCGGGTGTGGCGGGCCACGCTAGGAACGTAGCCCTAACAAAGTTTGGGATGTTGTTCAGCCAGTGTCCCTCGCCGGCTTCGCCGTCGCCGTACGCTCGACGTGCGGGCCACGCCAGGCTTGCCGGCTTCGGGTATGGCGGGCCACGCTAGGAACGTAGCCCTAACAAAGTTTGGGATGTTGTTCAGCCAGTGTCCCTCGCCGGCTTCGCCGTCGCCGTACGCTCGACGTGCGGGCCACGCCAGGCTTGCCGGCTTTGGGTATGGCGGGCCACGCTAGGAACGTAGTCCAAGCGTAGCTAGGGATGATTCCTCAGCCAGCGTCCCTCGCCGGCTTCGCCGGCGCCGTACGCAGGACATGCGGGCCACGCCAGGCTTGCCGGCTTCGCCGTCTTCGGGTGTGGCGGGCCACGCTAGGAACGTAGCCGAAACATAGTTTGGGATGATTCCTTAGCCAGCGTCCGTCGCCGGCTTCGCCGGCGCCGTACGCTGGACATGCGGGCCACGCCAGGCTTGCCGGCTTCGCCGGCTTCGGGTGTGGCGGGCCACGCTATGAACTATACTTATGCTCGAATGACCCATTCGAATAGGTATTCGAATGATTTTTATTCGAATTTGAATATTCGAATTCGAATATTCGAAAAATCGCGTTTTTCGAATATATTCGAATTCGAATGTTCAAAAAATCGCGTTTTTCGAATGTATTCGAATTCGAATATTCAAAAAATCGCGTTTTTGGAATGTATTCGAATTCGAATATTCGGAAAAATCGCGTTTTTCGAATATATTCGATTTCGAATGCTCGAAAATTTTCGGTATTCGAAACCATTCGAATATTCGCAATTTCCCAGAAAGCAAAAATTATTCGAGTGTTCGAAAAGTGTCATTCGAATGCCCAACAAGAATTTGTGTATCGGCGTATTTTGAAAAGGCTTGGTGGGTTTCTAGGGTAATTTGGGTCGCCAAAACGGTTCTGTCTGTGAATCAAAGCTGTGGTACGATGGTGGCTCGGTGCCCGGATACTGAGCACCTCATCGATATTACTCACTTCCCGAAAAGCGGCCGGATGTTATCGACCGATTTTATCGGTTTTTGATCTGAATTGGCCACTTGGAGTGGGATTCGCATGGATACGTTGGCCGTATGCCGGACTTCACAAAGGGGAGGCAGTGTATGTCGGCCGGATGTTATCGATCGATCTATTTTTCTGAAGTTTACCGTAGTATATCAATATGTTGGCTGGAGAATAATTACATTCACAAGTTCATCGCAAACAAGAAATATTTATTCCTACCACTTACTTGGGTGAATCACCAGAAGAAATGAGACTGGCCCTCATGGGTAGCCTATTCCTAGCTACTTGTAATACATTTTGTGGCCGCAAAATCAACAGTGTGATATTTCACATTTGTAGATGAGCAGGACAGACTTGCTACAGATTTACATGTAGTACTTTGTCGTCAGTCTTTCATTAGCTACCGCTAGGCAAAAGCATTGTTTCATGAAAGTTCTTTAACAGTCAGTCTGCCACCAATTTCAAAAAAGATTGTTTTAAAGTGACCTAGAAGCTTACAGTGGCTCAACCAGATAATGTTTCCTTCAAATGTGTTGTAAGCCTTTCGTTTGTTCCTCATAAGCAGCAATTAACAAAACACTAGTATTCCTTTGAGAAAAATTCGTATTCCAGTAAGCAAGGAAATTAGACGCTTCCATAAGCCCTTTGATCGTTCTACGTGTAAGTTCTCCATCTCATTTTTACGACTCACATGGGGGTTTATGAGATGCCTGTCGATAAAAACCTCGTGCTTCACTAGGAAGGGATCCGTTATGTATTGCTTCCCTTTTCTCTTCTGTGTTGCCTTCTATCATGTCTATAATACAGCCTGATTTTTCATTCGAATTCGAATATTCGAATCGAATATTCGAATTCGAATGTTCAAAAAATCGCATTTTTCGAATGTATTCGAATTCGAATGTTCAAAAAATCGCGTTTTTCGAATGTATTCGAATTCGAATATTCAAAAAATCGCGTTTTTCGAATGTATTCGAATTCGAATGTTCAAAAAATCGCGTTTTTCGAATGTATTCGAATTCGAATATTCAAAAAATCGCGTTTTTCGAATGTATTCGAATTCGAATGTTCAGAGAAATCGCGTTTTTCGAATATATTCGATTTCGAATGCTCGAAAATTTCCGGTATTCGAAACCATTCGAATATTCGAAATTTTTGGAAGAGCATAAGTATACTAGGAACGTAGCCCTAACAAAGTTTGGGATGTTGTTCAGCCAGCGTCTCTCGCCGGCTTTGCCGGCGCCGTACGCAGGACATGCGGGCCACGCCAGGCTTGCCGGCTTCGCCGTCTTCGGGTGTGGCGGGCCACGCTAGGAACGTAGCCCAAACATAGTTTGGGATGATTCCTTAGCCAGCGTCCGTCGCCGGCTTCGCCGGCGCCGTACGCTGGACATGCGGGCCACGCCACGATTGCCGGCTTCGGGTGTGGCGGGCCACGCTAGGAACGTAGCCCTAACAAAGTTTGGGATGTTGTTCAGCCAGTGTCCCTCGCCGGCTTCGCCGTCGCCGTACGCTCGACGTGCGGGCCACGCCAGGCTTGCCGGCTTCGGGTGTGGCGGGCCACGCTAGGAACGTAGCCCTAACAAAGTTTGGGATGTTGTTCAGCCAGTGTCCCTCGCCGGCTTCGCCGTCGCCGTACGCTCGACGTGCGGGCCACGCCAGGCTTGCCGGCTTCGGGTATGGCGGGCCACGCTAGGAACGTAGCCCTAACAAAGTTTGGGATGTTGTTCAGCCAGTGTCCCTCGCCGGCTTCGCCGTCGCCGTACGCTCGACGTGCGGGCCACGCCAGGCTTGCCGGCTTTGGGTATGGCGGGCCACGCTAGGAACGTAGTCCAAGCGTAGCTAGGGATGATTCCTCAGCCAGCGTCCCTCGCCGGCTTCGCCGGCGCCGTACGCAGGACATGCGGGCCACGCCAGGCTTGCCGGCTTCGCCGTCTTCGGGTGTGGCGGGCCACGCTAGGAACGTAGCCGAAACATAGTTTGGGATGATTCCTTAGCCAGCGTCCGTCGCCGGCTTCGCCGGCGCCGTACGCTGGACATGCGGGCCACGCCAGGCTTGCCGGCTTCGCCGGCTTCGGGTGTGGCGGGCCACGCTATGAACTATACTTATGCTCGAATGACCCATTCGAATAGGTATTCGAATGATTTTTATTCGAATTTGAATATTCGAATTCGAATATTCGAAAAATCGCGTTTTTCGAATATATTCGAATTCGAATGTTCAAAAAATCGCGTTTTTCGAATGTATTCGAATTCGAATATTCAAAAAATCGCGTTTTTGGAATGTATTCGAATTCGAATATTCGGAAAAATCGCGTTTTTCGAATATATTCGATTTCGAATGCTCGAAAATTTTCGGTATTCGAAACCATTCGAATATTCGCAATTTCCCAGAAAGCAAAAATTATTCGAGTGTTCGAAAAGTGTCATTCGAATGCCCAACAAGAATTTGTGTATCGGCGTATTTTGAAAAGGCTTGGTGGGTTTCTAGGGTAATTTGGGTCGCCAAAACGGTTCTGTCTGTGAATCAAAGCTGTGGTACGATGGTGGCTCGGTGCCCGGATACTGAGCACCTCATCGATATTACTCACTTCCCGAAAAGCGGCCGGATGTTATCGACCGATTTTATCGGTTTTTGATCTGAATTGGCCACTTGGAGTGGGATTCGCATGGATACGTTGGCCGTATGCCGGACTTCACAAAGGGGAGGCAGTGTATGTCGGCCGGATGTTATCGATCGATCTATTTTTCTGAAGTTTACCGTAGTATATCAATATGTTGGCTGGAGAATAATTACATTCACAAGTTCATCGCAAACAAGAAATATTTATTCCTACCACTTACTTGGGTGAATCACCAGAAGAAATGAGACTGGCCCTCATGGGTAGCCTATTCCTAGCTACTTGTAATACATTTTGTGGCCGCAAAATCAACAGTGTGATATTTCACATTTGTAGATGAGCAGGACAGACTTGCTACAGATTTACATGTAGTACTTTGTCGTCAGTCTTTCATTAGCTACCGCTAGGCAAAAGCATTGTTTCATGAAAGTTCTTTAACAGTCAGTCTGCCACCAATTTCAAAAAAGATTGTTTTAAAGTGACCTAGAAGCTTACAGTGGCTCAACCAGATAATGTTTCCTTCAAATGTGTTGTAAGCCTTTCGTTTGTTCCTCATAAGCAGCAATTAACAAAACACTAGTATTCCTTTGAGAAAAATTCGTATTCCAGTAAGCAAGGAAATTAGACGCTTCCATAAGCCCTTTGATCGTTCTACGTGTAAGTTCTCCATCTCATTTTTACGACTCACATGGGGGTTTATGAGATGCCTGTCGATAAAAACCTCGTGCTTCACTAGGAAGGGATCCGTTATGTATTGCTTCCCTTTTCTCTTCTGTGTTGCCTTCTATCATGTCTATAATACAGCCTGATTTTTCATTCGAATTCGAATATTCGAATCGAATATTCGAATTCGAATGTTCAAAAAATCGCATTTTTCGAATGTATTCGAATTCGAATGTTCAAAAAATCGCGTTTTTCGAATGTATTCGAATTCGAATATTCAAAAAATCGCGTTTTTCGAATGTATTCGAATTCGAATGTTCAAAAAATCGCGTTTTTCGAATGTATTCGAATTCGAATATTCAAAAAATCGCGTTTTTCGAATGTATTCGAATTCGAATGTTCAGAGAAATCGCGTTTTTCGAATATATTCGATTTCGAATGCTCGAAAATTTCCGGTATTCGAAACCATTCGAATATTCGAAATTTTTGGAAGAGCATAAGTATACTAGGAACGTAGCCCTAACAAAGTTTGGGATGTTGTTCAGCCAGTGTCCCTCGCCGGCTTCGCCGTCACCGTACGCTGGACATGCGGGCCACGCCAGGTTTGCCGGCTTCGCCGGCGCCGTACGCTGGACATGCGGGCCACGCCAGGCTTGCCGGCTTCGCCGGCTTCGGGTGTGGCGGGCCACGCTAGGAACGTAGCCCTAACAAAGTTTGGGATGATTCCTCACCCAGCGTCCGTCGCCGGCTTCGCCGGCGCCGTACGCTGGACATGCGGGCCACGCCAGGCTTGCCGGCTTTGGGTATGGCGGGCCACGCTAGGAACGTAGTCCAAGCGTAGCTAGGGATGATTCCTCAGCCAGCGTCTCTCGCCGGCTTCGCCGTCACCGTACGCTGGACATGCGGGCCACGCCAGGTTTGCCGGCTTCGCCGGCGCCGTACGCTGGACATGTGGGCCACGCCAGGCTTGCCGGCTTCGCCGGCTTCGGGTGTGGCGGGCCACGCTAGGAACGTAGCCCTAACAAAGTTTGGGATGTTGTTCAGCCAGTGTCCCTCGCCGGCTTCGCCGTCGCCGTACGCTCGACGTGCGGGCCACGCCAGGCTTGCCGGCTTCGGGTATGGCGGGCCACGCTAGGAACGTAGCCCAAGCGTAGCTAGGGATGATTCCTCAGCCAGCGTCTCTCGCCGGCTTCGCCGGCGCCGTACGCAGGACATGCGGGCCACGCCAGGCTTGCCGGCTTCGGGTGTGGCGGGCCACGCTAGGAACGTAGCCCAAACACAGTTTGGGATGATTCCTCACCCAGCGTCCGTCGCCGGCTTCGCCGGCGCCGTACGCTGGACATGCGGGCCACGCCACGCTTGCCGGCTTCGGGTGTGGCGGGCCACGCTAGGAACGTAGCCCTAACAAAGTTTGGGATGTTGTTCAGCCAGTGTCCCTCGCCGGCTTCGCCGTCGCCGTACGCTCGACGTGCGGGCCACGCCAGGCTTGCCGTCTTCGGGTGTGGCGGGCCACGCTAGGAACGTAGCCCAAACATAGTTTGGGATGATTCCTTAGCCAGCGTCCGTCGCCGGCTTCGCCGGCGCCGTACGCTGGACATGCGGGCCACGCCACGCTTGCCGGCTTCGGGTGTGGCGGGCCACGCTAGGAACGTAGCCCTAACAAAGTTTGGGATGTTGTTCAGCCAGTGTCCCTCGCCGGCTTCGCCGTCGCCGTACGCTCGACGTGCGGGCCACGCCAGGCTTGCCGGCTTCGGGTATGGCGGGCCACGCTAGGAACGTAGCCCTAACAAAGTTTGGGATGTTGTTCAGCCAGTGTCCCTCGCCGGCTTCGCCGTCGCCGTACGCTCGACGTGCGGGCCACGCCAGGCTTGCCGGCTTCGGGTATGGCGGGCCACGCTAGGAACGTAGCCCTAACAAAGTTTGGGATGTTGTTCAGCCAGCGTCTCTCGCCGGCTTTGCCGGCGCCGTACGCAGGACATGCGGGCCACGCCAGGCTTGCCGGCTTCGCCGTCTTCGGGTGTGGCGGGCCACGCTAGGAACGTAGCCCAAACATAGTTTGGGATGATTCCTTAGCCAGCGTCCGTCGCCGGCTTCGCCGGCGCCGTACGCTGGACATGCGGGCCACGCCACGCTTGCCGGCTTCGGGTGTGGCGGGCCACGCTAGGAACGTAGCCCTAACAAAGTTTGGGATGTTGTTCAGCCAGTGTCCCTCGCCGGCTTCGCCGTCGCCGTACGCTCGACGTGCGGGCCACGCCAGGCTTGCCGGCTTCGGGTGTGGCGGGCCACGCTAGGAACGTAGCCCTAACAAAGTTTGGGATGTTGTTCAGCCAGTGTCCCTCGCCGGCTTCGCCGTCGCCGTACGCTCGACGTGCGGGCCACGCCAGGCTTGCCGGCTTCGGGTATGGCGGGCCACGCTAGGAACGTAGTCCAAGCGTAGCTAGGGATGATTCCTCAGCCAGCGTCTCTCGCCGGCTTCGCCGGCGCCGTACGCTCGACGTGCGGGCCACGCCAGGCTTGTCGGCTTCGGGTGTGGCGGGCCACCTAGGAACGTAGCCCAAACATAGTTTGGGATGATTCCTCACCCAGCGTCCGTCGCCGGCTTCGCCGGCGCCGTACGCTGGACATACGGGCCACGCCAGGCTTGCCGGCTTCGGGTGTGGCGGGCCACGCTAGGAACGTAGCCCTAACAAAGTTTGGGATGTTGTTCAGCCAGTGTCCCTCGCCGGCTTCGCCGTCGCCGTACGCTCGACGTGCGGGCCACGCCAGGCTTGCCGGCTTCGGGTATGGCGGGCCACGCTAGGAACGTAGCCCTAACAAAGTTTGGGATGTTGTTCAGCCAGCGTCTCTCGCCGGCTTTGCCGGCGCCGTACGCAGGACATGCGGGCCACGCCAGGCTTGCCGGCTTCGCCGTCTTCGGGTGTGGCGGGCCACGCTAGGAACGTAGCCCAAACATAGTTTGGGATGATTCCTTAGCCAGCGTCCGTCGCCGGCTTCGCCGGCGCCGTACGCTGGACATGCGGGCCACGCCACGATTGCCGGCTTCGGGTGTGGCGGGCCACGCTAGGAACGTAGCCCTAACAAAGTTTGGGATGTTGTTCAGCCAGTGTCCCTCGCCGGCTTCGCCGTCGCCGTACGCTCGACGTGCGGGCCACGCCAGGCTTGCCGGCTTCGGGTGTGGCGGGCCACGCTAGGAACGTAGCCCTAACAAAGTTTGGGATGTTGTTCAGCCAGTGTCCCTCGCCGGCTTCGCCGTCGCCGTACGCTCGACGTGCGGGCCACGCCAGGCTTGCCGGCTTCGGGTATGGCGGGCCACGCTAGGAACGTAGCCCTAACAAAGTTTGGGATGTTGTTCAGCCAGTGTCCCTCGCCGGCTTCGCCGTCGCCGTACGCTCGACGTGCGGGCCACGCCAGGCTTGCCGGCTTCGGGTATGGCGGGCCACGCTAGGAACGTAGCCCTAACAAAGTTTGGGATGTTGTTCAGCCAGCGTCTCTCGCCGGCTTTGCCGGCGCCGTACGCAGGACATGCGGGCCACGCCAGGCTTGCCGGCTTCGCCGTCTTCGGGTGTGGCGGGCCACGCTAGGAACGTAGTCCAAGCGTAGCTAGGGATGATTCCTCAGCCAGCGTCTCTCGCCGGCTTCGCCGGCGCCGTACGCTCGACGTGCGGGCCACGCCAGGCTTGTCGGCTTCGGGTGTGGCGGGCCACCTAGGAACGTAGCCCAAACATAGTTTGGGATGATTCCTCACCCAGCGTCCGTCGCCGGCTTCGCCGGCGCCGTACGCTGGACATACGGGCCACGCCAGGCTTGCCGGCTTCGGGTGTGGCGGGCCACGCTAGGAACGTAGCCCTAACAAAGTTTGGGATGTTGTTCAGCCAGTGTCCCTCGCCGGCTTCGCCGTCGCCGTACGCTCGACGTGCGGGCCACGCCAGGCTTGCCGGCTTCGGGTATGGCGGGCCACGCTAGGAACGTAGCCCTAACAAAGTTTGGGATGTTGTTCAGCCAGCGTCTCTCGCCGGCTTTGCCGGCGCCGTACGCAGGACATGCGGGCCACGCCAGGCTTGCCGGCTTCGCCGTCTTCGGGTGTGGCGGGCCACGCTAGGAACGTAGCCCAAACATAGTTTGGGATGATTCCTTAGCCAGCGTCCGTCGCCGGCTTCGCCGGCGCCGTACGCTGGACATGCGGGCCACGCCACGCTTGCCGGCTTCGGGTGTGGCGGGCCACGCTAGGAACGTAGCCCTAACAAAGTTTGGGATGTTGTTCAGCCAGTGTCCCTCGCCGGCTTCGCCGTCGCCGTACGCTCGACGTGCGGGCCACGCCAGGCTTGCCGGCTTCGGGTGTGGCGGGCCACGCTAGGAACGTAGCCCTAACAAAGTTTGGGATGTTGTTCAGCCAGTGTCCCTCGCCGGCTTCGCCGTCGCCGTACGCTCGACGTGCGGGCCACGCCAGGCTTGCCGGCTTCGGGTATGGCGGGCCACGCTAGGAACGTAGCCCTAACAAAGTTTGGGATGTTGTTCAGCCAGTGTCCCTCGCCGGCTTCGCCGTCGCCGTACGCTCGACGTGCGGGCCACGCCAGGCTTGCCGGCTTCGGGTATGGCGGGCCACGCTAGGAACGTAGCCCTAACAAAGTTTGGGATGTTGTTCAGCCAGCGTCTCTCGCCGGCTTTGCCGGCGCCGTACGCAGGACATGCGGGCCACGCCAGGCTTGCCGGCTTCGCCGTCTTCGGGTGTGGCGGGCCACGCTAGGAACGTAGCCCTAACAAAGTTTGGGATGTTGTTCAGCCAGTGTCCCTCGCCGGCTTCGCCGTCACCGTACGCTGGACATGCGGGCCACGCCAGGTTTGCCGGCTTCGCCGGCGCCGTACGCTGGACATGCGGGCCACGCCAGGCTTGCCGGCTTCGCCGGCTTCGGGTGTGGCGGGCCACGCTAGGAACGTAGCCCTAACAAAGTTTGGGATGTTGTTCAGCCAGTGTCCCTCGCCGGCTTCGCCGTCGCCGTACGCTGGACATGCGGGCCACGCCAGGCTTGCCGGCTTCGCCGGCTTCGAGTGTGGCGGGCCACGCTAGGAACGTAGCCCTAACAAAGTTTGGGATGTTGTTCAGCCAGTGTCCCTCGCCGGCTTCGCCGTCACCGTACGCTGGACATGCGGGCCACGCCAGGCTTGCCGGCTTCGGGTGTGGCGGGCCACGCTAGGAACTAGGAACGTAGCCCTAACAAAGTTTGGGATGTTGTTCAGCCAGTGTCCCTCGCCGGCTTCGCCGTCGCCGTACGCTCGACGTGCGGGCCACGCCAGGCTTGCCGGCTTTGGGTATGGCGGGCCACGCTAGGAACGTAGTCCAAGCGTAGCTAGGGATGATTCCTCAGCCAGCGTCCCTCGCCGGCTTCGCCGGCGCCGTACGCAGGACATGCGGGCCACTCCAGGCTTGCCGGCTTCGCCGTCTTCGGGTGTGGCGGGCCACGCTAGGAACGTAGCCGAAACATAGTTTGGGATGATTCCTTAGCCAGCGTCCGTCGCCGGCTTCGCCGGCGCCGTACGCTGGACATGCGGGCCACGCCAGGCTTGCCGGCTTCGCCGGCTTCGGGTGTGGCGGGCCACGCTAGGAACTATACTTATGCTCGAATGACCCATTCGAATAGGTATTCGAATGATTTTTATTCGAATTTGAATATTCGAATTCGAATATTCGAAAAATCGCGTTTTTCGAATATATTCGAATTCGAATGTTCAAAAAATCGCGTTTTTCGAATGTATTCGAATTCGAATATTCAAAAAATCGCGTTTTTCGAATGTATTCGAATTCGAATATTCGGAAAAATCGCGTTTTTCGAATATATTCGATTTCGAATGCTCGAAAATTTTCGGTATTCGAAACCATTCGAATATTCGCAATTTCCCAGAAAGCAAAAATTATTCGAGTGTTCGAAAAGTGTCATTCGAATGCCCAACAAGAATTTGTGTATCGGCGTATTTTGAAAAGGCTTGGTGGGTTTCTAGGGTAATTTGGGTCGCCAAAACGGTTCTGTCTGTGAATCAAAGCTGTGGTACGATGGTGGCTCGGTGCCCGGATACTGAGCACCTCATCGATATTACTCACTTCCCGAAAAGCGGCCGGATGTTATCGACCGATTTTATCGGTTTTTGATCTGAATTGGCCACTTGGAGTGGGATTCGCATGGATACGTTGGCCGTATGCCGGACTTCACAAAGGGGAGGCAGTGTATGTCGGCCGGATGTTATCGATCGATCTATTTTTCTGAAGTTTACCGTAGTATATCAATATGTTGGCTGGAGAATAATTACATTCACAAGTTCATCGCAAACAAGAAATATTTATTCCTACCACTTACTTGGGTGAATCACCAGAAGAAATGAGACTGGCCCTCATGGGTAGCCTATTCCTAGCTACTTGTAATACATTTTGTGGCCGCAAAATCAACAGTGTGATATTTCACATTTGTAGATGAGCAGGACAGACTTGCTACAGATTTACATGTAGTACTTTGTCGTCAGTCTTTCATTAGCTACCGCTAGGCAAAAGCATTGTTTCATGAAAGTTCTTTAACAGTCAGTCTGCCACCAATTTCAAAAAAGATTGTTTTAAAGTGACCTAGAAGCTTACAGTGGCTCAACCAGATAATGTTTCCTTCAAATGTGTTGTAAGCCTTTCGTTTGTTCCTCATAAGCAGCAATTAACAAAACACTAGTATTCCTTTGAGAAAAATTCGTATTCCAGTAAGCAAGGAAATTAGACGCTTCCATAAGCCCTTTGATCGTTCTACGTGTAAGTTCTCCATCTCATTTTTACGACTCACATGGGGGTTTATGAGATGCCTGTCGATAAAAACCTCGTGCTTCACTAGGAAGGGATCCGTTATGTATTGCTTCCCTTTTCTCTTCTGTGTTGCCTTCTATCATGTCTATAATACAGCCTGATTTTTCATTCGAATTCGAATATTCGAATCGAATATTCGAATTCGAATGTTCAAAAAATCGCATTTTTCGAATGTATTCGAATTCGAATGTTCAAAAAATCGCGTTTTTCGAATGTATTCGAATTCGAATATTCAAAAAATCGCGTTTTTCGAATGTATTCGAATTCGAATGTTCAAAAAATCGCGTTTTTCGAATGTATTCGAATTCGAATATTCAAAAAATCGCGTTTTTCGAATGTATTCGAATTCGAATGTTCAGAGAAATCGCGTTTTTCGAATATATTCGATTTCGAATGCTCGAAAATTTCCGGTATTCGAAACCATTCGAATATTCGAAATTTTTGGAAGAGCATAAGTATACTAGGAACGTAGCCCTAACAAAGTTTGGGATGTTGTTCAGCCAGTGTCCCTCGCCGGCTTCGCCGTCACCGTACGCTGGACATGCGGGCCACGCCAGGTTTGCCGGCTTCGCCGGCGCCGTACGCTGGACATGCGGGCCACGCCAGGCTTGCCGGCTTCGCCGGCTTCGGGTGTGGCGGGCCACGCTAGGAACGTAGCCCTAACAAAGTTTGGGATGATTCCTCACCCAGCGTCCGTCGCCGGCTTCGCCGGCGCCGTACGCTGGACATGCGGGCCACGCCAGGCTTGCCGGCTTTGGGTATGGCGGGCCACGCTAGGAACGTAGTCCAAGCGTAGCTAGGGATGATTCCTCAGCCAGCGTCTCTCGCCGGCTTCGCCGTCACCGTACGCTGGACATGCGGGCCACGCCAGGTTTGCCGGCTTCGCCGGCGCCGTACGCTGGACATGTGGGCCACGCCAGGCTTGCCGGCTTCGCCGGCTTCGGGTGTGGCGGGCCACGCTAGGAACGTAGCCCTAACAAAGTTTGGGATGTTGTTCAGCCAGTGTCCCTCGCCGGCTTCGCCGTCGCCGTACGCTCGACGTGCGGGCCACGCCAGGCTTGCCGGCTTCGGGTATGGCGGGCCACGCTAGGAACGTAGCCCAAGCGTAGCTAGGGATGATTCCTCAGCCAGCGTCTCTCGCCGGCTTCGCCGGCGCCGTACGCAGGACATGCGGGCCACGCCAGGCTTGCCGGCTTCGGGTGTGGCGGGCCACGCTAGGAACGTAGCCCAAACACAGTTTGGGATGATTCCTCACCCAGCGTCCGTCGCCGGCTTCGCCGGCGCCGTACGCTGGACATGCGGGCCACGCCACGCTTGCCGGCTTCGGGTGTGGCGGGCCACGCTAGGAACGTAGCCCTAACAAAGTTTGGGATGTTGTTCAGCCAGTGTCCCTCGCCGGCTTCGCCGTCGCCGTACGCTCGACGTGCGGGCCACGCCAGGCTTGCCGGCTTCGGGTATGGCGGGCCACGCTAGGAACGTAGCCCTAACAAAGTTTGGGATGTTGTTCAGCCAGCGTCTCTCGCCGGCTTTGCCGGCGCCGTACGCAGGACATGCGGGCCACGCCAGGCTTGCCGGCTTCGCCGTCTTCGGGTGTGGCGGGCCACGCTAGGAACGTAGCCCAAACATAGTTTGGGATGATTCCTTAGCCAGCGTCCGTCGCCGGCTTCGCCGGCGCCGTACGCTGGACATGCGGGCCACGCCACGCTTGCCGGCTTCGGGTGTGGCGGGCCACGCTAGGAACGTAGCCCTAACAAAGTTTGGGATGTTGTTCAGCCAGTGTCCCTCGCCGGCTTCGCCGTCGCCGTACGCTCGACGTGCGGGCCACGCCAGGCTTGCCGGCTTCGGGTATGGCGGGCCACGCTAGGAACGTAGCCCTAACAAAGTTTGGGATGTTGTTCAGCCAGTGTCCCTCGCCGGCTTCGCCGTCGCCGTACGCTCGACGTGCGGGCCACGCCAGGCTTGCCGGCTTCGGGTATGGCGGGCCACGCTAGGAACGTAGCCCTAACAAAGTTTGGGATGTTGTTCAGCCAGCGTCTCTCGCCGGCTTTGCCGGCGCCGTACGCAGGACATGCGGGCCACGCCAGGCTTGCCGGCTTCGCCGTCTTCGGGTGTGGCGGGCCACGCTAGGAACGTAGCCCAAACATAGTTTGGGATGATTCCTTAGCCAGCGTCCGTCGCCGGCTTCGCCGGCGCCGTACGCTGGACATGCGGGCCACGCCACGCTTGCCGGCTTCGGGTGTGGCGGGCCACGCTAGGAACGTAGCCCTAACAAAGTTTGGGATGTTGTTCAGCCAGTGTCCCTCGCCGGCTTCGCCGTCGCCGTACGCTCGACGTGCGGGCCACGCCAGGCTTGCCGGCTTCGGGTGTGGCGGGCCACGCTAGGAACGTAGCCCTAACAAAGTTTGGGATGTTGTTCAGCCAGTGTCCCTCGCCGGCTTCGCCGTCGCCGTACGCTCGACGTGCGGGCCACGCCAGGCTTGCCGGCTTCGGGTATGGCGGGCCACGCTAGGAACGTAGTCCAAGCGTAGCTAGGGATGATTCCTCAGCCAGCGTCTCTCGCCGGCTTCGCCGGCGCCGTACGCTCGACGTGCGGGCCACGCCAGGCTTGTCGGCTTCGGGTGTGGCGGGCCACCTAGGAACGTAGCCCAAACATAGTTTGGGATGATTCCTCACCCAGCGTCCGTCGCCGGCTTCGCCGGCGCCGTACGCTGGACATACGGGCCACGCCAGGCTTGCCGGCTTCGGGTGTGGCGGGCCACGCTAGGAACGTAGCCCTAACAAAGTTTGGGATGTTGTTCAGCCAGTGTCCCTCGCCGGCTTCGCCGTCGCCGTACGCTCGACGTGCGGGCCACGCCAGGCTTGCCGGCTTCGGGTATGGCGGGCCACGCTAGGAACGTAGCCCTAACAAAGTTTGGGATGTTGTTCAGCCAGCGTCTCTCGCCGGCTTTGCCGGCGCCGTACGCAGGACATGCGGGCCACGCCAGGCTTGCCGGCTTCGCCGTCTTCGGGTGTGGCGGGCCACGCTAGGAACGTAGCCCAAACATAGTTTGGGATGATTCCTTAGCCAGCGTCCGTCGCCGGCTTCGCCGGCGCCGTACGCTGGACATGCGGGCCACGCCACGATTGCCGGCTTCGGGTGTGGCGGGCCACGCTAGGAACGTAGCCCTAACAAAGTTTGGGATGTTGTTCAGCCAGTGTCCCTCGCCGGCTTCGCCGTCGCCGTACGCTCGACGTGCGGGCCACGCCAGGCTTGCCGGCTTCGGGTGTGGCGGGCCACGCTAGGAACGTAGCCCTAACAAAGTTTGGGATGTTGTTCAGCCAGTGTCCCTCGCCGGCTTCGCCGTCGCCGTACGCTCGACGTGCGGGCCACGCCAGGCTTGCCGGCTTCGGGTATGGCGGGCCACGCTAGGAACGTAGCCCTAACAAAGTTTGGGATGTTGTTCAGCCAGTGTCCCTCGCCGGCTTCGCCGTCGCCGTACGCTCGACGTGCGGGCCACGCCAGGCTTGCCGGCTTCGGGTATGGCGGGCCACGCTAGGAACGTAGCCCTAACAAAGTTTGGGATGTTGTTCAGCCAGCGTCTCTCGCCGGCTTTGCCGGCGCCGTACGCAGGACATGCGGGCCACGCCAGGCTTGCCGGCTTCGCCGTCTTCGGGTGTGGCGGGCCACGCTAGGAACGTAGTCCAAGCGTAGCTAGGGATGATTCCTCAGCCAGCGTCTCTCGCCGGCTTCGCCGGCGCCGTACGCTCGACGTGCGGGCCACGCCAGGCTTGTCGGCTTCGGGTGTGGCGGGCCACCTAGGAACGTAGCCCAAACATAGTTTGGGATGATTCCTCACCCAGCGTCCGTCGCCGGCTTCGCCGGCGCCGTACGCTGGACATACGGGCCACGCCAGGCTTGCCGGCTTCGGGTGTGGCGGGCCACGCTAGGAACGTAGCCCTAACAAAGTTTGGGATGTTGTTCAGCCAGTGTCCCTCGCCGGCTTCGCCGTCGCCGTACGCTCGACGTGCGGGCCACGCCAGGCTTGCCGGCTTCGGGTATGGCGGGCCACGCTAGGAACGTAGCCCTAACAAAGTTTGGGATGTTGTTCAGCCAGCGTCTCTCGCCGGCTTTGCCGGCGCCGTACGCAGGACATGCGGGCCACGCCAGGCTTGCCGGCTTCGCCGTCTTCGGGTGTGGCGGGCCACGCTAGGAACGTAGCCCAAACATAGTTTGGGATGATTCCTTAGCCAGCGTCCGTCGCCGGCTTCGCCGGCGCCGTACGCTGGACATGCGGGCCACGCCACGCTTGCCGGCTTCGGGTGTGGCGGGCCACGCTAGGAACGTAGCCCTAACAAAGTTTGGGATGTTGTTCAGCCAGTGTCCCTCGCCGGCTTCGCCGTCGCCGTACGCTCGACGTGCGGGCCACGCCAGGCTTGCCGGCTTCGGGTGTGGCGGGCCACGCTAGGAACGTAGCCCTAACAAAGTTTGGGATGTTGTTCAGCCAGTGTCCCTCGCCGGCTTCGCCGTCGCCGTACGCTCGACGTGCGGGCCACGCCAGGCTTGCCGGCTTCGGGTATGGCGGGCCACGCTAGGAACGTAGCCCTAACAAAGTTTGGGATGTTGTTCAGCCAGTGTCCCTCGCCGGCTTCGCCGTCGCCGTACGCTCGACGTGCGGGCCACGCCAGGCTTGCCGGCTTCGGGTATGGCGGGCCACGCTAGGAACGTAGCCCTAACAAAGTTTGGGATGTTGTTCAGCCAGCGTCTCTCGCCGGCTTTGCCGGCGCCGTACGCAGGACATGCGGGCCACGCCAGGCTTGCCGGCTTCGCCGTCTTCGGGTGTGGCGGGCCACGCTAGGAACGTAGCCCTAACAAAGTTTGGGATGTTGTTCAGCCAGTGTCCCTCGCCGGCTTCGCCGTCACCGTACGCTGGACATGCGGGCCACGCCAGGTTTGCCGGCTTCGCCGGCGCCGTACGCTGGACATGCGGGCCACGCCAGGCTTGCCGGCTTCGCCGGCTTCGGGTGTGGCGGGCCACGCTAGGAACGTAGCCCTAACAAAGTTTGGGATGTTGTTCAGCCAGTGTCCCTCGCCGGCTTCGCCGTCGCCGTACGCTGGACATGCGGGCCACGCCAGGCTTGCCGGCTTCGCCGGCTTCGAGTGTGGCGGGCCACGCTAGGAACGTAGCCCTAACAAAGTTTGGGATGTTGTTCAGCCAGTGTCCCTCGCCGGCTTCGCCGTCACCGTACGCTGGACATGCGGGCCACGCCAGGCTTGCCGGCTTCGGGTGTGGCGGGCCACGCTAGGAACTAGGAACGTAGCCCTAACAAAGTTTGGGATGTTGTTCAGCCAGTGTCCCTCGCCGGCTTCGCCGTCGCCGTACGCTCGACGTGCGGGCCACGCCAGGCTTGCCGGCTTTGGGTATGGCGGGCCACGCTAGGAACGTAGTCCAAGCGTAGCTAGGGATGATTCCTCAGCCAGCGTCCCTCGCCGGCTTCGCCGGCGCCGTACGCAGGACATGCGGGCCACTCCAGGCTTGCCGGCTTCGCCGTCTTCGGGTGTGGCGGGCCACGCTAGGAACGTAGCCGAAACATAGTTTGGGATGATTCCTTAGCCAGCGTCCGTCGCCGGCTTCGCCGGCGCCGTACGCTGGACATGCGGGCCACGCCAGGCTTGCCGGCTTCGCCGGCTTCGGGTGTGGCGGGCCACGCTAGGAACTATACTTATGCTCGAATGACCCATTCGAATAGGTATTCGAATGATTTTTATTCGAATTTGAATATTCGAATTCGAATATTCGAAAAATCGCGTTTTTCGAATATATTCGAATTCGAATGTTCAAAAAATCGCGTTTTTCGAATGTATTCGAATTCGAATATTCAAAAAATCGCGTTTTTCGAATGTATTCGAATTCGAATATTCGGAAAAATCGCGTTTTTCGAATATATTCGATTTCGAATGCTCGAAAATTTTCGGTATTCGAAACCATTCGAATATTCGCAATTTCCCAGAAAGCAAAAATTATTCGAGTGTTCGAAAAGTGTCATTCGAATGCCCAACAAGAATTTGTGTATCGGCGTATTTTGAAAAGGCTTGGTGGGTTTCTAGGGTAATTTGGGTCGCCAAAACGGTTCTGTCTGTGAATCAAAGCTGTGGTACGATGGTGGCTCGGTGCCCGGATACTGAGCACCTCATCGATATTACTCACTTCCCGAAAAGCGGCCGGATGTTATCGACCGATTTTATCGGTTTTTGATCTGAATTGGCCACTTGGAGTGGGATTCGCATGGATACGTTGGCCGTATGCCGGACTTCACAAAGGGGAGGCAGTGTATGTCGGCCGGATGTTATCGATCGATCTATTTTTCTGAAGTTTACCGTAGTATATCAATATGTTGGCTGGAGAATAATTACATTCACAAGTTCATCGCAAACAAGAAATATTTATTCCTACCACTTACTTGGGTGAATCACCAGAAGAAATGAGACTGGCCCTCATGGGTAGCCTATTCCTAGCTACTTGTAATACATTTTGTGGCCGCAAAATCAACAGTGTGATATTTCACATTTGTAGATGAGCAGGACAGACTTGCTACAGATTTACATGTAGTACTTTGTCGTCAGTCTTTCATTAGCTACCGCTAGGCAAAAGCATTGTTTCATGAAAGTTCTTTAACAGTCAGTCTGCCACCAATTTCAAAAAAGATTGTTTTAAAGTGACCTAGAAGCTTACAGTGGCTCAACCAGATAATGTTTCCTTCAAATGTGTTGTAAGCCTTTCGTTTGTTCCTCATAAGCAGCAATTAACAAAACACTAGTATTCCTTTGAGAAAAATTCGTATTCCAGTAAGCAAGGAAATTAGACGCTTCCATAAGCCCTTTGATCGTTCTACGTGTAAGTTCTCCATCTCATTTTTACGACTCACATGGGGGTTTATGAGATGCCTGTCGATAAAAACCTCGTGCTTCACTAGGAAGGGATCCGTTATGTATTGCTTCCCTTTTCTCTTCTGTGTTGCCTTCTATCATGTCTATAATACAGCCTGATTTTTCATTCGAATTCGAATATTCGAATCGAATATTCGAATTCGAATGTTCAAAAAATCGCATTTTTCGAATGTATTCGAATTCGAATGTTCAAAAAATCGCGTTTTTCGAATGTATTCGAATTCGAATATTCAAAAAATCGCGTTTTTCGAATGTATTCGAATTCGAATGTTCAAAAAATCGCGTTTTTCGAATGTATTCGAATTCGAATATTCAAAAAATCGCGTTTTTCGAATGTATTCGAATTCGAATGTTCAGAGAAATCGCGTTTTTCGAATATATTCGATTTCGAATGCTCGAAAATTTCCGGTATTCGAAACCATTCGAATATTCGAAATTTTTGGAAGAGCATAAGTATACTAGGAGCGTAGCCCTAACAAAGTTTGGGATGTTGTTCAGCCAGTGTCCCTCGCCGGCTTCGCCGTCACCGTACGCTGGACATGCGGGCCACGCCAGGTTTGCCGGCTTCGCCGGCGCCGTACGCTGGACATTCGGGCCACGCCAGGCTTGCCGGCTTCGCCGGCTTCGGGTGTGGCGGGCCACGCTAGGAACGTAGCCCTAACAAAGTTTGGGATGATTCCTCACCCAGCGTCCGTCGCCGGCTTCGCCGGCGCCGTACGCTGGACATGCGGGCCACGCCAGGCTTGCCGGCTTTGGGTATGGCGGGCCACGCTAGGAACGTAGTCCAAGCGTAGCTAGGGATGATTCCTCAGCCAGCGTCTCTCGCCGGCTTCGCCGTCACCGTACGCTGGACATGCGGGCCACGCCAGGTTTGCCGGCTTCGCCGGCGCCGTACGCTGGACATGTGGGCCACGCCAGGCTTGCCGGCTTCGCCGGCTTCGGGTGTGGCGGGCCACGCTAGGAACGTAGCCCTAACAAAGTTTGGGATGTTGTTCAGCCAGTGTCCCTCGCCGGCTTCGCCGTCGCCGTACGCTCGACGTGCGGGCCACGCCAGGCTTGCCGGCTTCGGGTATGGCGGGCCACGCTAGGAACGTAGCCCAAGCGTAGCTAGGGATGATTCCTCAGCCAGCGTCTCTCGCCGGCTTCGCCGGCGCCGTACGCAGGACATGCGGGCCACGCCAGGCTTGCCGGCTTCGGGTGTGGCGGGCCACGCTAGGAACGTAGCCCAAACATAGTTTGGGATGATTCCTCACCCAGCGTCCGTCGCCGGCTTCGCCGGCGCCGTACGCTGGACATGCGGGCCACGCCACGCTTGCCGGCTTCGGGTGTGGCGGGCCACGCTAGGAACGTAGCCCTAACAAAGTTTGGGATGTTGTTCAGCCAGTGTCCCTCGCCGGCTTCGCCGTCGCCGTACGGTCGACGTGCGGGCCACGCCAGGCTTGCCGGCTTCGGGTATGGCGGGCCACGCTAGGAACGTAGCCCAAGCGTAGCTAGGGATGATTCCTCAGCCAGCGTCTCTCGCCGGCTTCGCCGGCGCCGTACGCAGGACATGCGGGCCACGCCAGGCTTGCCGGCTTCGCCGGCTTCGGGTGTGGCGGGCCACGCTAGGAACGTAGCCCAAACATAGTTTGGGATGATTCCTCACCCAGCGTCCGTCGCCGGCTTCGCCGGCGCCGTACGCTGGACATGCGGGCCACGCCACGCTTGCCGGCTTCGGGTGTGGCGGGCCACGCTAGGAACGTAGCCCTAACAAAGTTTGGGATGTTGTTCAGCCAGTGTCCCTCGCCGGCTTCGCCGTCGCCGTACGCTCGACGTGCGGGCCACGCCAGGCTTGCCGGCTTCGGGTATGGCGGGCCACGCTAGGAACGTAGTCCAAGCGTAGCTAGGGATGATTCCTCAGCCAGCGTCTCTCGCCGGCTTCGCCGGCGCCGTACGCTCGACGTGCGGGCCACGCCAGGCTTGTCGGCTTCGGGTGTGGCGGGCCACCTAGGAACGTAGCCCAAACATAGTTTGGGATGATTCCTCACCCAGCGTCCGTCGCCGGCTTCGCCGGCGCCGTACGCTGGACATACGGGCCACGCCAGGCTTGCCGGCTTCGGGTGTGGCGGGCCACGCTAGGAACGTAGCCCTAACAAAGTTTGGGATGTTGTTCAGCCAGTGTCCCTCGCCGGCTTCGCCGTCACCGTACGCTGGACATGCGGGCCACGCCAGGCTTGCCGGCTTCGGGTGTGGCGGGCCACGCTAGGTACGTAGCCCAAACATAGTTTGGGATGATTCCTCACCCAGCGTCCGTCGCCGGCTTCGCCGGCGCCGTACGCTGGACATACGGGCCACGCCAGGCTTGCCGGCTTCGCCGGCTTCGGGTGTGGCGGGCCACGCTAGGAACGTAGCCCTAACAAAGTTTGGGATGTTGTTCAGCCAGTGTCCCTCGCCGGCTTCGCCGTCACCGTACGCTGGACATGCGGGCCACGCCAGGCTTGCCGGCTTCGGGTGTGGCGGGCCACGCTAGGAACGTAGCCCTAACAAAGTTTGGGATGTTGTTCAGCCAGTGTTCCTTGCCGGCTTCGCCGTCGCCGTACGCTCGACGTGCGGGCCACGCCAGGCTTGCCGGCTTCGCCGGCTTCGGGTGTGGCGGGCCACGCTAGGAACATAGCCCAAACATAGTTTGGGATGCTTCCTCAGCCAGCGTCCGTCGCCGGCTTCGCCGTCGCCGTACGCTAGACGTGCGCCGGGCCAGGCTCGCCGGCTTCGGGTGTGGCGGATCACGCTAGGAACGTAGTCCATAGCATGTGCATAGATTGACACAGAAATGAAAATGGGTGAGGAAAAGGTCAGCGGCAGTGTGAAAATACATAAATGCAGACGAAAATGGAGTAAGGGACGGATGTAAAAAAGAAGTGAAAATGGAGGGTGAAGGTGAATGAACCCGTACCGAGAGCAATCGCACAATGTTCTCTGCTTTGCATCTCTGTTCATAAACACATTAGATGGGATCAACATGCCACCATCGACAGTTCATGCGCCGTCAGCAGTAAACATCCTCGGAAGCGGTGGGCGCAGCGGACGCGGCGGACTTAGCGCGGCGGGCGCAGCTGACGCGGCGGACTTAGCGCGGCAGACGCGGCGGGCGCAGCGGACGCGGCGGACTTATCGCGGCGGACGCGGCGAGCGCGGCTCGCTTGAGCGCGGCGGACGTGGCAAGCTTGAGCGCAGCCGACGCAGCGAACGCAGCGGATGCGGCAGACGCAGCGGACGTAGCGGACGTAGCGGACGCAGCGTACGCAGTCGACGCAGCGGACGTAGCGAACGCAGCGCACGCGGCGGGCTTCATAGCAGCGTGCGCGGCCGGCTTCACATAAGAGTGCATGTTGGCTTCACTTAAGAGTGCATGCTGGCTTCACATAAGAGTGCACATTGGCTTCACATAAGAGTGCAAACATGTCGTCGGACAGTGACTCATGCCTCTCTCGATTATATATGGTAATGATGATGATGATGATGACGCGTCGGCGACGCTGTGTTGCGCGGGCTGCTACGCACTGCGAAGCAGCCCGCGTAACACTGTCGCCGACAACAGCGTCGCCGAAGTAAAACGTAGGCCTATTGAGGAGATTGCCGTCGTGTTCGCCTTTCATAGTTCGCGACGAAAGCGACTCGTCACCCATACGAACACATAAATCATGTATCATGTAATCCTATTATATAAAGCAAAGAGGCATGAATCACTGACTGGTGACATTCCCACTGAGTAGTGACAGTGGACACACAGCCGTTCGCAGCCGCTAACCGTAAACACCACATCGTGGCAGCGTGGCAGGCAGCCACTGCTACCGGTGGTGTTTATTAACCACGCGGTGTTTACGACCACCACGTTTCCACTGCTGGGTGGTCATCAAAGAAAACCCACTTGATGAGGTTTCGCAAGACGTCACCACGACTATGACGAGCCGCCACTGCCAGGTTCAGCGAACACGTGGAGCGTTGCGGAAGAGGCCTGCGCCGCGGGACGGCTCACATACCATGACCTGTGATGAAGGACGTCGATGCGCCGCACCGCTTGCTTCTGCTTTGCCCGTTCTTGCTAGTGTATCCTTCTTCATCCAGCTCCCTACACATTAGCAACAGCATATGATGACCTTTGCATGATTTTCACGTCGAAATGGAGACCTTTAAATTAAGTTCAACACTCTTTCAAACTGCCCTAAGTTGGGTTGGGCTCAATTCCATGCTGTTGACGGTGCCCACGGTGGAATAACCGGCGGATACACCACCGCCGGGAGAGGTTATCGCCTGCCCCACCGTCTTCCACTCTTCTATTTGAATTTAGCCACGCCCTGATGAACGGATGTGCATATAAGGAGCAGATTCGAGCGACAAGGGTCTCAGACACGGCTCCAGCAGCTTCACTGTTTGCCTTACCATTGATTTTGTGTTCACCATAAACTTGCTATCTAAGTTGTGTTCCTCGTACCGCGGAATAGCCAACGGCCAGTCTCCACTTCGAAGAGACACTGGGAATACCAGTAGCTAATTGGGCGTCAATGGAACCATTGAACAACCACATGGGGGCCAATCCTACCGAAGTCGGAGCGACTAGCCAAGATAACCGTAGTGTGCGGGCGCCTTCTGCCATGAGCAGAAGGAGCGGCAACATTGCTGCGGAACGAGCACTCAGTCCGGTACAAATGGCAGTGGATAACACCACGGATGCCAGGACAGAAGTCGATATGAGTCAAGGCGATGCTCGATTAGAGGCCGCGTTTGACCATATTGTCTCACGGTTAGATGAGACACTTGACGACCAAATCCGGAACATTTCTGCTCAGAACAAGCAGAACATTCTGGATGCTGTCCGCGGTACCGTTCACATCGCTAAGAAAAGGGCTAGATTAGTCCAAAACCAAGCTGGAGCAAGCATTTTTGCGGAAATTAATATGACACCGGAAGAATTGCGCACAGTGTTGCCAATTGCGGGTCATAATAGCGCACTAATGGAATGTTTAGCGACAGAACTTGGCTGCGAGACTTCGCAAGAAGCTACGGTTGTAAGAGCACAAGGTCTGGAAGCAGACGCGATTAGGCTGCGATTGCAAGAACAGGGATCAACCTTGGAGACTCTAAGGACTCTAAACAGCGAATTGCAAGACCAAGTGAGTGAGCTCACGAACAGGCTGATGAACAGCGGACAAAAGGAGGAGAACAACGACCGTGCGGATCGCCGGCAAACTGTTCTCGCGGTGCGGAAAAACGCCCAGTTGACTGGTCAGCTCTCGGGAAACACCTCTCAACACTGAAGAAAGTCAAGAACGGACCAGTCCAGAGCACTCAGGTTGCGTTCCACGCAACGAACGTTAGGAGGGAGAGGCACCAGAGGTCAATCTCCAGTGAGAGGTTGACACAATCGTCTCGGAGCTCCTCCAGCGGATCGACAGTAGCTGAGTCCGCTGCAGCTATGCAAAGCGCATACGGTAGTGAGGGGAGCTCACAAGCTAGCGCCATTTCCCGTTCTGTCGATGGGATGCTCAGTGTTTTTAAGGAAGTGTTTAAAGCACAGAGCGTGGCGGCTATCGTCAAGTATGATGGAAAGAATTCACTAAGTGATTTCCTTCGTTCAGTAGATGTGAAATATCCGTCTACAGTGTGGTCAGACCGGGATCGGCGCGACATACTGGTGAATCACCTAGTAGGATCGGCACGATCGACGTACAAAGGCCTACCGGACCGCGTTAGGAAAGACAGTTTAAACAGGGTGGTCCTCGCGCTTAAAGAAGCGCGAAGGAACCCTTGCGAAAAGTTGAAACTGATGAGAGATTGGGACAATCTTGCAATAGGTAACAGCGAATCGGTTAGCGATTTTTGCTGTCGCAAGGAGGAAATTTCCAGGCAAATACACCCGAGCGATAGTTGGGATTTCCATCTCGCTTCAAAGTTGTACTCCATCTTGGAAGACTGGAAAGATTCGTATCACATGTTAGCGGCACTCGACGCACATGGTGACAAGGCGTACGGAATGGTCAAAGGCGTTGCACTTCGCCTGGAAAAGACCCACGTAGTGAAGCCTAGGAAATACGAATCCTCGGAAGAACCAAAACTTTTCAAAAAGCGTGTATCTGGTGAAGAGGCGGAAACGTCAAATCATGGGGAAAGGACCCAGCAGTGCTACAAATGTGGGAAGGAAGGCCACTACGCTGCAAACTGCCGTCCCAGGACGCCCCCAAGACATGACCCCGTTGGCGAAACAGGGCAGAGGTCAAATAGGCGACCCACCAGGGAGCCTTCGACAAGTAGAGCGATGTCAACATTCGTTGAAGAATGGTGTGGTGCAGTGAGCGCCCGAAGTAGAGGCGATGTTCAAGAACTTGGTGCGGTGGGTAAACCGACCCTAGTTAATGCGGTGATCTTCGGAATCGAAGTGGAAGCCCTAATGGATACTGGATCGGTAATCTCGATCCTTCCAGCAGGCCTTCTGAAACTGGCGAAGAGTCGAGGCTTCGACATCGATAAGGAAGTGGAATTGGTTAGCAATGACCAAAAGCGGAAGGTGTTTGACGCATCAGGTACGCAAATGGACTTCTCAGGTATGGTTAAAGCTGATGTAAGGATCCATGGAGCTGGCAAAGCTCGAGTAATCATGCACGTTCAGAAAGGCAGGAGTGCTACCCTTCTATTAAGAACGAATGTTCTAAGTGCATTAGGCATCCAGCTTAATCTTTCTACAACACAGGCCCTTCCGCGGAGTGCGGTAGGCCCGCTGATGGTAGCAAATGCTACTAAAGGAGTGTTCGTTACACCAGAAGTCACGCTAGTCAAGATACCCTGTTGCAATATGGGATCGAGAGATGGGGTTACCCTATCAAATGACCACATGAAGTCGGACTACAACGAACGACTAATAACCGGAAAAGCGGGTGTTTTTATGCCCGGAAACAGGGTTTGCATGAAGCTCCCTGGAGAGGAGGGAAGGCCTCGACATCCCGAGTTGGTAACGGACCGGTCAGGTCCTCTCAAAACTGTAGAAGCAAGCGCGAATCCCGCTCTAATCGCTTCAGTCGGTGTTAATGAAGAATATTATAGAATTTCTTCCGACCACTTGGTAAGTGTGCCACAGGAGATTGATGATATTCCGGTGAAAGGAAATCTATGCGCGGAAGACGCGGAAAGCCCGGGAGGTGTTGGTTCGGCGTGGTGGAAACGCCTATTTCCAGAGGGCCCCCATGTTGGGTTGGGCTCACTTCCCTACCGTAATCCATGCTGTTGACGGTGCCCACGGTGGAATGACCGGCGGATACACCACCGTCGGGAGAGGTCATCGCCTGCCCCACCGTCTTCCACTCTTCTATTTGAATTTAGCCACGCCCTGATGAACGGATGTGCATATAAGGAGCAGATTCGAGCGACAAGGATCTCACGCACGACTCCAGCAGCTCCACTGTTTGCCTCACCATTGATTTTGTGTTCACCATAAACTTGCTATCTAAGTTGTGTTCCTCGTACCGCGGAATAGTCAACGGCCAGTCTCCACTTCGAAGAGACACTGGGAATACCAGTAACTAATTGGGCGTCAATGGAACCATTGAACAACCACACCTATGAACTTTGAAATCAAATTTAACACCTTCCAAATCGAGACGAGCTTCTTACAGGTTAAACTACAGTCTTCAAGATGGTCAGAATATTTATTTATTTTTTGAGAAAAAAAACTGTATCGAAAGAATGGATCGCGCCATGCACTCAAAAAGTTCAACGCAACGTTCATTTGATTGACTCAGGCTTAATCGATCTGGTTGGTGTTGTGTAATTATGATGGCCGATGCAAAGTCTAACAGGTAAATATCGGCTTCTCTTCAGACCTTATATCGATCGATATTATCGATCGTTTCACTTATGTTATTGGTTCTCTCTCAGACTTGATCGATTGGGAGTGGGTGTGCGTGACTATGGCCCAGATCTAGGAAGTTTGAGAGAGAAACGACAGCACTACGCTAATGATCTACTCTAATATTGATTGATATTGATCGACTGAACGATCTATCGACTACTGCCCCTCACACTTCATCGATCGGAGTGGGTGTTGCGTGATTAGCTCAGATCTCGATCAGACGATCTATCTCGTCTCGATTTGGAAGACGTTCAAATTGATTTCAAAGTTTATAGGCCACACCAAAAGACTGGATCGCGCTATGCACTCAAAAAGTTCAAGGCAGTGGGTGATGTGATTATGATAGCCTACGGAAGGCCGACCAGGTAAAAGGTGTTTCCATCAGGTGGATCCTACTATAGTCGCTCAGACAATCAATATCGATCGATATTATCCATTCTTGAGCGGTGCTATCGGTTCTCTCCAGACTTGATCGATCGTCGACGACGTCTGTGGGGACGTCGCCGACGTCATCCAAGGGTGGGAGCAAATTACCTCTGATGGAGTATTTTGATTGTGGGTTGCTTCTTCTTCTAGCACTGCCATCATCTCCATCGGACCTTACAACACCCGTCTTGCGAACACCAATCTCAACGGTCTTTTATGGTTCGTCTCACAACCATTGTCTAATGCTGTATGAAAATCCGTTCAGCTTGCTGGAACACAGTGTTTGTGGAGGGAATGAGAGCCTATTCCTTACGTTCCCTTCGCATGGCACCTTTCTTCGATTCTCTGTCATTCTCACCCGTTTTATTCGCGTTTTCTAGGTCTTTTCGCTTTCTTCCCGAAATAACACAAAATAAACCTGTGAAGAAAACCGAAAACGTGAAGAGAACGGTGACGAATTGGGAATAACTGATACGAAGCAGCCAAAATATGAAAGACGGCCTTGAAACAGAAAAATACGAAACGGCGGTAGAGAAACTGATTCAAAGAAGTAGCGTTTCCTTGCTTTCTCAAATGATGCTGCAAACCCCGCTTTTTCGAAACTCGATTTACACTAAGTAAGAGATAAATTTTTCTGTGAATTTCGAAAATTTTCCCATAAATTTAATTTCAATGCGATTGAACGAAAAAGGAAGGCCTTTGCTAAACTCCAATAAAGAAATTTAAGGAAAGTGCCGGTAAATTCGTTAAATCGATAAATCAATAGTCGTTGAATGCTCAACACCAGCCCGTACTTTATCAGTACACTGCGCTCCAGTGCTCTCCCCGACGACGTCGCCGACGTCGCCGAGGCCGCCACAGAATCTGTCGACAACGTCGACGACGGTACCGACGAGTATGTGGCAACGTTGGCGTCGGCGACATCGGTGACGGGTCGCAGCGTCGTCCAAGCATATTATAGGCCGATCAGGAAATCACCACCATGACGAAGTTTCGCACAGGCAATCAATACCGACCGATATGATTGATATTTTGAGAGCTGATATCGGTTTCCTCTCAGACGTTATATCCATCGCTATTATCGATCGTCTCGCCTGCTCCCTCTCAGACTTAATCGATCGGAGTGGTGCTCCGTGATTATGATGGCCGACGGAAGGTCGCCGGCTTCGGGTACGGCCCGCCATTCCCAAAGCCGGCAAGCCTGACGTGACTCGCACGTCCAGCGTGAGGTGCCGGCGACGGGTGCTGGCAGAGGAAGCAACCATGGCTAGGTTTTATTTGTTTTATCCACGTCTTCTTTGGTGCAGCTCGCTGGACTTTCCATTCACTCGGTCTGATTCTTCGCAGCAATTTGTTGGGTATTCGTTGAGCCGCTATTCGACTTACATGTTCGAACCACCTTAGCCTGCGTTTTCGGATTTCAAATTCCACAGTGGGCTGGTTGCAGCAGGACTTGCGGATGTTGTCGTTTTCAATCCTATCACCAATTCAGACGTTTAGTGTACGTCTTAGGCACCTCATGTGGAAGACCTCTAGCTTTTGCACATCAACTTTCAGAAGTACCCATGTTTCCGCACAATAAAGCAATATTGGCATCGCAATAGACCGAAATACGCGCATTTTTGTTGAGAACGACACGTTGCGTCTCCTCCATAGACACCAGGTTAGTGAGCTGAAGGCCATCGCAGCCTTGCCAATTCTGCTGTGGATTTCTGCGGTGCATGAGACTTTGTTCTGCTGCACTATAGAACCAAGGTACTTGAACTCCGCGACTTCGATCTGGGAGTTGTCCTAGTAGAGTGTACATGGTGAGCCATCAGTTGTGAGCCCTTTTGTCTTTTCAGCGTTTATAATTAGCCTGTATGGAAGAACAATAGCGGCGATTTCTCGAAGAATATCATTTGCCTCTGCATCAGTGTCTGCTAAGATAGCAATATCGTCAGCGAACGTGAGGACCGTAACGAACTGATTATCTCCAATTTGAACTCCTTGTCGTCCGCTAAACACCTTCCGCATAATTGCATCCACAACGATATTGAACAGCAACGGTGACAACACGCATCCTTGCCTTACACCAGATCGAATTGAAAACGCGTTTTGTGTTCCTTCACGTACACGGACGAAGCTGGAGCAGTTGGCGTAGGTCTCTTGTAGCAGTCGTACAATTTTCGGTGCAATATGTTCTGATTCCATTGCCGTCCGAGCTGGCCAATAGACGCTATCGAACGCTGCCAGGAAATCTATAAATACGATGATAATTAGCTTTGCACATCGTATGCGCTCCTCCATTATCTGTCTGACAAGGGAAAGGTCTCAAGCATATGTCTGAACGGGGGAGCGAGTCATATAGGGAGAATCCTCACCCCTCAATTGGTTTGGTTGGGTTTGTACGCCCGCGATGCGTCTGTAGCCAGTAGCTCGGAGCGCAGGTGTGTAGAGCGTTGACTCGTGCGAGGGAGGTCAGGGGTTTGGTTCCTCTGCGCTGCTGCATTTTTGCATTTCAACTGATTGGTTGAGATTTGGGGGATTCTGACGTCTATACCATTTTCAGACGTTTTCTGCGCATTTTCCCAGCTGTACGCTGCATTCAACATGGTGATAAATGTTCAGCACCAGTGATACACGGGTGCAAAATGCCTGTGTAGTGAATCGCGGCGTCTTCCTCCTTGGTTATGAGCACGCAACCGAAATCCAATTGAAGACGTACCCTTTCCTCCGAAACAAGAGTTCCACCCGAAAACGTTATCATAGGCCCCCTGCCTCTCCACGTCCATCAGTTCATCTTGCGGATCCCAATCTTCCTCTTCTTCTTCCACCACTTCCAGCTGTTCGTCTTCGTCAACTTCAAGTTGATGTGCTTCGAAGTCCTTGAGTATGCTGGCCAACCGTTCGGCCAGCTTCATTTCTTCCCTCAAAGATTCTTGTCTAAAGGTGTGTCACACTTCAGCGTGAGCAGATGGATCACCACTCGACCGTCGGCGGACGTTGTTGGTGCCAGGTTCTAGAAAACCTTCATCAGACCTCTGATTTCCTGGTGACAGGCAGACATAAAGAAAGAGTGTATCGACGCCGTTTAGCTTAATTTGCGGGATCCGCACACCTCATTTTTCATTTAAACCACCTCCGACGTAACATGGTCTCCTTTGAAAATCCGAGCAGGATGGTTTTCCCCGAGACCTTTGGTTCACGTGTGAAAACAGACTATGAGGAGCCTGTAGCCTTTATACTCTAACCGTAAGGTGCCCAGTAGTGCTTCATGCACTTTGTACCTGTGTATCACTAGTGTTGGGACATTTACACATTACCATGTTGAATACCACAACGTACCGCTGGAAAAGTGCGCAGAACACGTCTGAAAATGGTATAAACGTTAGAATCCCCAAGTCTCTACCAATCAGTTGAAATGCAAAAGTGCAGCAACGCAGAGGAGCCAAACCCCCGCCCTCTCTCGCATGAGTCAACCCTCTACTCACCTGCGCCATTAAGCCACTGGCTGCAGAAGCATCGCGGGCGTACAAGATCCTCAAACGCGTGCTGCGCCGTATCCCATTGTGACCCTCTACTCCTTGGGTTTAACGACTTGGCATAAATAAGCAGATTTTCAAACCAATTGAGGGATGAGGATTCTCCCTATATAACTCGCTCCCCTCGTTCAGACATACGCTCCAGACCCTTCCCTTGTGAGGGCAAAAATCTGCGCGCAGCAGCCTTTTCCTGGACGGAAGCCAGCTTGTTTCTCCCTTGCAGTACATTCATGTTGTTTCTGCAGCTTTGCTTAAAGTACTCTAGTGAACACCTTTCCCGTTATAGAAGGAAGCTTATACCGCGGTAGTTTTTGCAGTCACAGCCGTCTCCTTTTTTCAGAACTGGCACGACGATAGCCTGTTTTCATGCCGCCGGAATTTTTTTCGTTCTCCAAATTAATTACAGCAGAGAATGTAAACGGTTGACCAGTACTTCTACGCCAGCCTTCGACGCTTCAGCCGTCACACCATCAACTCTAGCAGCGTTGTTGTTTCGTAGCAGATTGATAGCTTCAGCAACCTCTTCTCTGGTAGGCTTAGTCTCCGATGCGACTGTCTCTGGTATAAGGACCGATGGTGGTGCAGCTTGAGGGCCTCCTGGTGTAGCGAGATTGTACATTGTCTAGAAGAATTCCTTATATCGTTGGAGGCGCTCTTCAAGTGATTTTGTGAAGCTTCCATCAGCCTTTCCGATATTATCGCTCACCTGTATTACCTGTCGTCCCGCTGACCATCGACTTGCTCGAGCGGGCGCCAGCAGCGTCTCCATTCGTCGCTGTCGCGTGCCAGAGTGCTCCAATGGATCATTCTCGCTCGAGGGACACGAAGAGCGTCATAGCGGTCGTTCAGGGCTTTCACGAAGAAGTCCAACCAACGCGTTGATGGGCGTCCTGGTGTTCTCTTGACATCCCGCGGAATCCAGTCGATGACGGCGCTCGTCCAGCGGGTGTCTGCGAAGCGCATTACGTGGCCGGCTCACCTAATTTTCGACAACTTGGCCAACGCGACAGCGTCTCTGATCTTCGAACGTCAGTGAAGCTCGGAACTCCGGAGGCCTTCTCTCACTTGCGTGAGTCGTGGCACTCCGTGTCACTCTCGATTCCGCGCTGCGCGACGCTTATCGCGTGTGCATCCTGCTTTCGTATGGCCCAGGTCTCTGAGGCGTATGTTAGGGCAGGAAGAGCAGTGGAGTCAAATAGGTGGGCACGGAGTCGGACGTTCTTCGTCTTCTTCACGGCTTCTTCGACGCTCTTGAAAGCTCCCCAAGCCGCTCGTTTCCTCCTGCTCAGCTCCGGCGCTAGGTCGTTGGCCATATTGACTTCGCGACCCAGATATACGTAGCTGGAGCATTTGGAGAGTTCGTTCCGTTGTGCGAGAATGGGGCATCAGAAGCTTGTCCGTTCCTCATGAACATCGTCTTCGTAAGATTCAGCTGCAGTCCGACGTTCCTACATACACGGACGAAGTCGGCCAGCATTCGCTCCGCCTGGCTGATGATCGGCGTTATGAGCACGATGTCGTCAGCGAAGCGAAGACGGTGCAGTTGCCGGCCGTCGACCTTCACTCCCATGTCTTCACATTCTAGTTCGCGCATGACGTTTTCGAGTGTGGCGCTGAAGAGCTTCGGGGATATGATATCCCCCTGCAGAACACCCTCTTTACGTCGATGACGACGTCGTTGTAGAATGGTGAGATCTTGGTCGTGAACCCACTGTACAGCTCTCGAAGGACTCCGATGTACTGAATAGGAACACCCTGAGTGAGCAGGGCGTCGATGACCGCTTCAATTTCGACGGAGTCGAATGCCTTCTTCAGGTCGACGAACGTAAGGCACAGCGGCAGCTTGTACTCTCGCGACACTTCGGTGAGCTTCGTAATGGTGTGTATGTGGCCAATCCTGCTGAATCCTATCCGAAATCCTGCTTGCTCGCATGGCTGTCCTTCGTCCAGCGTTCTGCTAATCCTATTCAGATCACTCGAGTGAACAGCTTGTAGACTACGGACAGCAGGCCGATCGGGCGATAGTTGTCAATGTCGTGCACGTCTCCCTTCTTATACAGCAAGACGGTACTGCTGGTCATCTACTGAGATGAAACCCTGCATTCCAACAAGTAGCGCGAGAAGAGCCGCGCCAGGGTGTTGATGAGCGCTGGCGGGAGGTTGTTCAGTTGTTCGGGTCTGATCCTGTCGGGGCCGGGTGCTGTACGTTTCTTCACCGACGAGATGGCGTGTCGGATCTCGGAAGGGAAAACAGAGGGGACGACGTATCCATCCTGCGGAAGATGGCGTGGGGGCAGGTGGACGTGGTTATCGAAGAGATCGGAGTAGAAGTCGTGGATGACCTTCTCCATGGTTCTTCGGGAAAAGGTGACGGTTCCGTCAGGATGTCGGAGAGCGGTCATCTTGGTCTTGAAGTTGGCGAAGTTCCGGCGGGCATTGCGGATGCTCAAACCTGCCTCTGCAGCTTCAGCCAACAATTCCGCCCTTCTCTCCTTAAGATCCTCTTTTATCGCCGCTCTGCATAGCTTCGCAAGCTCGGACGTCAGTTGGTAGTTGCCTGACGCTCATGCTGCTCCACGCTGGCGTATCAGCTCGAGAGTTTCCGGAGACAGGCGTCTCTTGGTGGTCTTCAAGCTCTCGGCTCCCTTAGTACTATCGCGGAGATGGTGCACGAAGTGGTCGTATTCCTCGTCGATGTTGTCCATAACGGTATCTTCCCAAAGGCCGGCAAGAGAGGAGTAAAGGTCCCAGTTGATTTTCGTCGTTCTGAGACTCCTCTTCTTGAACTTCACAGCCTTCCCTCCTTGACGCGAAAAGCGGAACCTTGCGCGAAGGAGGCGGTGGTCCGATCCCGTGTAGAACTTGGGGTCAACGGAAACGTCGGTCAGGCAATACTTGCGATTGAAAATGATGTGGTCGATCTCGTTGTGGAACTGGCTACCGGGAGATTCCCAGGTCCATCGTAGAGAGGGAGGCTTCTGGAACTGTGAGTTTTCATGGATGGTCTTGGTCGACATGATAAACTCAGACAGCATTTCACCTTGCTCGTTCCACTCCAAACCGTGGGTTCCGATGTGAAGTTCTTCCGGCGACCTTCGCGGTCCGATCTTGGCGTTGAAGTCGCCGACGATCACCTTGTGGAAGGTATGATCTTCCTTATAGAACTTCTCCACCTCCACGTAGAAGGCTTCGACCTCTTCGTCGTCGTAGTCGGATGTTGGGGCATACAGTCAAAGCTATAAGCTGTCGAATACAGTCAAAGCTGGCACGGAACCACATCGCTTCAGTCGCAGACGTCCGATTCGGGTTGTCAGAGACTCGTACGAATCGATGTTCATGGCCAAGAGCGTGTTGACGAGGACACCAACGCCGCCTACTCCCCTGCTGTCGCATGTTCCGAGGAACAGTTCTTCTCCGGTGTCGTAGGCGGCGTGTAGGGGGTGGTGTCTTCTCGTCTCGGTCAGTCCGATGGCGTCGTACTTGATCTTCCTGGCTTACATCATCAGGTCCTCGACGGATGCTTCCGATGCAAGCGTGCGGGCGTGTACAGATCGTCATCCTAGTCCTTCTCAATTTGCACAGCCTGGTTAGGCCCTGAGATTTTAGCAGCCTCTCCGTACTCCTCCTTCCCATCGTGCAGAAATGGGGGCTCTTTCGGGGTCAGGGGAATGAGGCCCTTTACTGCTGCTGTTTTTGACTGGAATACACACGGGTAGCTAGTCGGGCTCTGTCGTGCGGGCGAAGAACTCCGAGCAGCCAGCTAGACTGCCCGAAGGGACGGGGCGAGACTTAAGGCGGCCTCGAATCGCCTTACGATGTACTCCCAGTCTACCGAGTGCTAGCTTTTGGCCGAGCCGACACCGTTACAATCCGCACAGGCGCGAACACATCCACGCAAACTGTGCATGAACATGCCGCTCCCATGCACAAAGAACGCGTCGACCCGACACAGCAGGAGCAAGGAGTCCATCCCCTGCATCCCACCTGCGTCTCTGGGCAGTACACGGTCGCATTTGGTTCGCGCTTAATTCCCCTATCCACCACCCGGGGACGCGCCACGTGGCCCTGCGACAAGCGGCCCGAGATCCCTGTTAACAAGAGAGCCCGAAGGCTCTCTATCGAAGGAGATCCGTGGGATATTATCGGTAGCGTCGCGTAAAGAGCCCGAAATTCGTCATATGGAGTACGTAATTGCACCATATAACACTAGTGTTCGAAGGGTCCTTTTCATGCAGCAGCGCTCGGTCTTAATCGATAAGCATGTTTTCCACGAGCGGCGAGAGCAACAAGAGCGCACTGCGCCTGACGTGCGCAAGACCAGCAGTATGAACAGGCGACAAGAGCGACTGGAGCGACAGCGCCGACGCCCGGGTATGGCCCCTGTTATACTCCCGCGGGAGCTTCCGCGGGACGTCCGCGGACGGACGGTGCACCGCGGAGGGTCGTCGTCGTTCCGGGGCCGCTAGCTTCGCATCGGAGTGCGTTTCCCGCGCCGAACTCCGCGGGACGACAGCTGTCCGCGGTGCAGTGCACCGCGGACAGCTGCCCTCCCGCGGGCGGGAATATAACACCCCTCTCGTCGTCTGTCGACGGCGATCCGCGGACGGCGGGCGTGGCGGGCCGCGACGAGTGGCCCGGCGCGGGGTCCCGACGCGATTTCCGCCCATCCGCGGAAGCTCCCGCGGGAGTATAACAGGGGCCTACGAACACTTTTCGACGACGCGCACTCGGCTTTAATCGATATGCATGTTTTACACGGGCGACGAATCGCTCTTGTCACGAATTATGAACAGGCCCAAGGAAACGATTCCTATTCTGCCATTCTTCAGATCAAGGTAGCGCATGTTGTTATACTTTTTTGAGTGCCAGGTTGACATACTTCCATACTAATTAAATGGTGGAGGTTTTCCTATATGACTCGCTTCTCCTATTCAGACATACGCTTTTGAGACCCTTTGTAAAGCCCTGCACACATTTTTGTGGTAAGGCGATAGCCCCGTCTCTAATCTCCCAACGGGGAAAGAGGTAAGGCAGTAGGTCGCGACTGGAAAAAGTGCCAATTCGCTGCACTGCCCTTTTGTCGCCTGCTGCCCCTAAGAATGGAGTGTGAAGGAGTAGGACGGCGAAAATGAGGAGCAGCGCTGCTCTACGCCCTCATTTCAAGGCTCCGCCTGAGTTTTGGCGCCCGCCGAGTTTGGCATTGCGAAGGACTCGAGAGAACATTTTGTTTTAGCGGCTTGACAACGACAACATTTAGTGAATGGAACAAGGCGCAAATAGGGTCTGGGGGGGGGGGGGGTGGGGGGAGGGGTCACCGCAGCATGGCGCGGCGGGCAGGCGCGGCGAGCAGCTACAGTGAATGTAAATGCAGCTTTATCTCTTCGTTTCGATTATAGATCCGCGTCTTATGTGCTTTCTAATTCGACAAGGGAGGGAACTCCAGAATGTAGGCAATTTTAACACGCGTCAGCGGAGGAGAGCACAGATCTAGGCAAGGGAAGGGACTCCAGGGTAGTGAAGAAACAATAAGATGGAAAATAACCTAACACCATAAGAGAAGAAGGAAAACGATTTCTGACGGGATCGACTAAGGTCCCGACCGTTCTGCAATGCAATGCAGTCTACGGAGTTGCGACTAAGGCCTATGGTATACTCCCGTTCGCTGCAGCGACGCGGGAATGCACAGCGATGCGACGGCTCGCGATGCGCGTCGCGAGCCGTCGCCATCGCTGAGGCTGACATAGTCCGCGCAGTTCTACAGACGGAGACTTTTGCAGAATTTTAGCGAATCAACTGAACCAGCATGCCTACGACTTGTGGTCCCTTTTCATATAGAAGTGTGGACGCGCACTTCTCATAAGTCTTAATTGTTGGAGCTAAATTAAACGCAGTACTCTTGTTTGGAGCGAAATGAAACGCAGTACTCTTAGAAATGCGCGGACGCGAAAAACCGAGTTCAAAACATCACGATAACCCTCTAATGACCTGACAAGCGCAAAACTGTGCGTCTTCATGCCTATGTGGAACCTGAGAATCAAAAGAAATACTGCAGTCAGCGAGGACGCGAAAAACCCCGCTAGAAAAACATAACTTCGAAAAAATCAGCGTTCAATTGGCACACTTCTGTGCCGGATATGTCAACGGAACCTCCCTGTGACTTGCACGGCACAGAAATGTAGATTTCGGTGCCGGCAAGGAAGTTCAGAGGCGAAAAAATGCTAGGATCGGCACAAAAGTGGGAAAAAACGGCCTAGAAAAATATCTCCTCAAAAAACTAGCTGTTCAAGTCGTCGAAAAAAGCCCCAAAATGAGTCTAGCCACGACGAAAACCCTACGAGGAGAACAACAGAGAAATCATATGACCACCCAACATCACCAGACGTGTGTTGAAATTGCTGTTGTATGGTCACGAACCAAGGAAGTGTCGAAATAAGAGAGCGAAAGTGCATAGAATAGGGCACGACAAGCGCTTCCCCTCCGCGACCATCGCTACCCGTTGCACGGGAGTATGTTTCACTCCCGCGACGCGGAGGTATAAGGCCTCGTGCATACTTCCCGTCGCCGCGATTCCATCGCGGCGATGGGGTTTGCAGAGCGACGCGACAGTATGGCAGCGCGCGATCGTCGGTACGCAGTATTGCGTACCAAACGTAATAATGCACAATCGAGGCAGCGTTCTCGATGACTTTTGTTGCTCCCCCAAATCTTTTTCGTTTTCGTTGCTCTCCTCTCTGTTTAATTGCCGATTCAGAGCTGAAGATATTTTTGTTTAATTGCCGATTCAGAGCTGAAGATATAGAAGAAAATGGGAGCAAAACAATCGAAAATCGGGCAGCACCCTCCCCCTAGCACGAATCCACGGCAGCTCAATCAAATAAAACACTCACCTCAAACATTCCTCCTGGATTCGCACTAGGAGGAGGGTGCCCTGTGCTGCCCCTACGAATGTGAACGAGGAAAACATGAAGAAATCAGAAAATGGGAGCAAAACAATCGAAAATCGGGCAGCACCCTCCCCTAGCACGAATCCACGGCAACTCAATCAAATAAAACACTCACCTCAAACATTCCTCCTGGATTCGCACTAGGAGGAGGACACCAACCTAGAAATCAGCACAAACCTTCGAAAACTGCGACTTAAACTATAAAAAGACAAATAGAAGGGCATGCGACGTGTCCCGAGTGCTCGTCGCATCGCCCATCGCTCTGCAAGGGAGTGCGACGGCGATCCACCCAGGACCAGCGCTAAACACCGCGCGCGGCGCGATGAAGTATGCCATGCCTGCGACGGACCCTGCAAGCCATCGCGCATACCGGCCGCCACTGCTGCGGCCGCCGCGCGGGAGTTTTCTTTGGATATTCCGCCGCGCGCGGCGAAATGACTATAAACTGAGGGCCGCGATAGGATCGCGGCGATGGAAGTATGCCCCCGGCCTAACACCCCCTTGCGACGCATCGCGGGAGCGATGACGCGTCAACTGACAACCGCACCCCACTGCGCCGTCCGCCACTGCAGCGAATGCGCGCCGTTGACAGTTGCCCCGCGCCCGTCGCTGGAGTGACGCGGGAGCATACCATAGGCCTAAGTCAGATCTATTGTCGCGACATCGCACAACGTACTCTGCCGCCGTCCTGCAAAACCGTGTTGCTGAGGCGGGCGGGGGTATACCAAAGGACTCAACCTCGGATCACGCTGCCTGCGCGCCCTGCAAATCGCCAGTATAGACCTTCGCACCCATGAGAGTCTGGGTACTCTCTGCGTGCGCGTGCAGATGAGCGCTTCACACCAGTGCTATGGGAAGTATCTACGACTACGACGGTTAGCAAAGATCGACCGCCTCACCTAAGGTACGTCACGTCCTTCCTCGAGATCACCACCACAGAGGACGTCATCACCGACTTCAGCGAGTCCCGTCGTAGCAGCGGCGAACGTCGCAGCAGCAGCCGTGCCAACGCGTACATAAGTACGCGGGGGGCGCACCGGAAAGTGCACGCGGCCGCGCCCCGTCGGAAAGCGCGCCCCGCGGCGAACAAATTTGAACTTTCCACGCGTTGATGTGCAGGCGGTCGGCGAGCGGCGCGAACCGCCGCGTTCGAAGCGCGGCCGGGCCCTGGCGGCGGAGGGCGCGCGGCGGCGGCGCTCTCTCGCGTGCACTCTCTTTCTCTGGCGCCGAGCGCGGCCCTCCGCCGCCGGCGCGCTCTCTCGCCCGTCATGCAGGCCCCGCGTATCGAGCCCGTCGTCGCCGGCGGCCGCATCGCCCGATGTGCTGCGTGTGGTGTCCGTAAGTAGACGTGACTTCGCCGTCGTGTAGCAGCGCTTCTGAAGGACCCGTCGTCCGCCGGTGGCCTGTCCCGTCGCACCAGCCGCTGCTCCTCGGCCGCTGCGGAATCAGCTCGCCTCTTCCTCATTCTCTTCGCTGACAGCGCATCTTTCCTTCAGAGAGCTGACACCAAGAAGATCCCTCCACTACTAACCTCATTCTGGCGTTTGTTGCTCCAGTTAAGCCTCCATCAGTGCCTTCCCGCTCCGGCGCAGTTGGGCGACGAATTTTTGCACTTGCCCAACACCGCATCGAAGTTGAGGGCGGTGCGCGTACTTCCAGTGTGTTTGATTGCGTCACTCGATTGTGCGCTGCCGGTTCCAAGGTTGCTGTAGCATGTGCTGGCAAGAACCCACGGCACTACGGTTCGTTTGAAATGTCACAGACAAATGAAAACGACATGCGCCCACTACCGATTGCCATCGATCCGTTCCGCGTGGAAGTTATTTATCGATCGAAAATGGGAAGGTCTCTCTGTGTTCATACTTCGCAGTACGAAAGCCGGATTATCCATTTAGACAGTTTGAATACAGATACGTCGCCAGCAATAATTGTTCTAAATCCTGTTTCGACCTGCCTCTTTGTATTGTTCACCATTTTAAAAACAATAATGGCGCGGTCCCGGTTGGAGATGTTACTCCTATGGTGATGGGTTTCTCTTGGCGCTTATAAGACCAAATAGAAAGGACCCACGACCAGCAGGGACTTTTCCCATCCCCGGCGTCAAGAAGAGTAAAAATTGAGAGATTAGACTTTTTCTTCGAAGATACTAATCGTAAGAAACCTGGAAGTTCTGAGTGATCTTAGGATTGAAAGTATCTTGAGGTAATTTACACTGGAAGTGCTTTACCCATCTAGTATGCTTAAAAAGCTGTGAGTCATACTTTTGAAACAAAAACAGTGTAGGTGAGAGGTCGAATGGATCAATTTACTCAGCATCGAAGTGTGTATTCCTTTCCTTCAAAAAAGACCATTGATTTGTACAAGTACCATTGTGACAACAAGCACTTCAGATATGGATCTTAATAACGACGTTTTGGCGTAGTCCTCGTAACTTTGAACCGATTCACGGAGTATTGTTACTGCTGTTGTTGTGATCCATCATAGTATTAAGAGATGGAGGAGAGAGAAGGGAACAAATCTAATAGATGTAGATTTCGATAAAGCAACAATAATGGTCTTTTATCTTGTTTTATAGAACGCTTTCAATATCTGAAATTCATTTTTACCCATACCAGACAATAGTCTATGATGGACTCAGAACACGAGGCTGGAAGATGGCTTACAGGTGCGTGTCTCCGACCCGTCTTTTTATGTATAGGATGCTCTACAGTATACCACATGAATGTGTCCTCATATTGGAACTTCGGAACTGTGTGAGCTAGGATAAAGATCAATATTGTTGTTGTTTACGCTCTTATTATGGAGCGAGCTAGCAGAATACGGACGCTCACGCTCCCTTTTTAGTTTCAGTCAGGTACGAACTAGTTGATAAGAGGATGATTCGCTTTCATCTCTTCTACAGGAGTGGTGGAAGCTGTCGATAAGACACATAAGACTGGCGATTTGTCGTACCAGACAACAGTATTGACAATGAGGATAGATGGAAACCTATACGACTATCTTGATTGCCTAGGCAGCAACGGATGTTTAAACGTTCGCTCAAGTACTTCTTGTATGATGCCAACGCCCTCTCTCCTCATACAATGATCGATCCATCTGGTATTGTTAATGCCCGATGAACTCTGAAATGTCAAAGACAAGAGTTTTGGGTACTGAACGAGCTGGTGCCCGCTCCACTCCATAGCAGTGGTGTAGCCAGTCTCGGAATCATTCAGTCACCGTGCACAGTGAGAATAAAATCGTCAGTGCAATATTCGAGCGCAATAGTGAGTATTCGTGGATGTCGGGAGCGGACGCCGTCGGAGGGACCAACCATTGCATGCACGCCGAAGGTCCAAGAAGGATCTTGTGTTCTTCCGGATTCTGCGTAATGGTACTAATACAGAGACATCCACTACATACCGTATCCAGAACAAGCGTGGATTAACGCCGATCTTCGTTCTTTGTTGGTCAATACCGTGTTTCTTGCCGACTGTCATTCTCTAGACATCATCTTGATCCCATAGAAGTTCTGTTTCTACTTCTTACCTTTGAGCATTGGCTGCATGAAAGCGCTTATAGGGAACTCTTCCAACAGCTCAGACGGGGTATATGCGACTGACAGGTCCTTAGCAACACGCGTTTTTCTTCTGGTGGCAGCATAGTCTTGCATACTTGGAGGCTATACGACTTAGAAAAGAGATTGGTCCAGCAATCTTTTATGTTTCTCTCTTGAGTTTCCCTCAGAAAGATCTCTTCCAGTATTGCGGTCCTGCTCGTATTCTACTGGGGCCATATTTATCAGCCGCTTAACGGTGAAAACACCGCCAAACCCCCTTGATACCGAGATTCATCAGCATCAGCTTTGACGGTGCTTTTCATCGTTACCGCCCGGTAAGCGCATGATAAATCTAACCCGCAGTCAGAATTTCGCGTTGAGCTCAGTGAGGGCAATTCATTGTGAACAATCGGGCTTTTTCCTCTCGAAGATGGCACAGCCGGTGTTTCTTCTAGTTCCCCGTTGCCTTGTGCATCACTATGGAAATGCGTGGTCGAGCAGCAGGAAGCGCCGCGCAGATGCCCGCCTTGAGTTCGGATTCTAATGTCATCCAGGCTTACCGTATCGACTTTTTGCACACTGCACGAGTTACAGTGCGCAAAACCGCGAACTGGTCGGTGTAGGCTAATGAGCGGAACAAATAGGCATTCTATTTTCCTTTACTGTATTAGAACCATAAAGCGTGACGCGCCCCAGAGAGTGTTACTGATATATACGGTTTTCGCCTCGAATTGGGCATTTTCAAATCAAATTGGACACTCTTCTAAGCCGAAAAGTTTTGAAATCAAACCGAACTCTTCCAAATCGAAATGAGCTTCTACATCGAACTAGAGGCTCTCCAAAAATGTTTGAATATTTTTTTGTTCAAGGAAAATGTTAGTATAACTTTCTTTGAAGTTTTAGTTCGTCCACCCAATAAGTGATCACATTGTTAGAAATTTTGTGAAAATTTTATTTCTTTGAGAAAAAAACAATGGTTCAAAGCTTGTTTTGAGGAGCAGGAAGGCGGCCATTTTCTGTTGCCAAAACAGAGATTACGCCATGCCCTCGTCTGAATCTTCGTGATTTGCAGTTTCACGCCTGCAAACTATGCAGCATAAACAATTGAAAAAGGCTTACATATCCTAGCTTTCTTGCTCCATGTGAGCAGTATTTACAGTATCTATCAAACATTGCGACTTGCTTTTCGAATGCATGGCGCGATCCAGTATTTTAATGCACTACATGATTGCTGACTTGCTGCGCTTTGGGCCAAATTTAATTTATTATTTTTTCTCAAAAAATATTTTTTTTATAAAATCATTACAAATCTTTGGATAGGTGAACTAAACAATTTCAAAGAAAGTTACATCAAGTTTTCCTAAGCAAAAATTTATTTAAACCATTTAAGTGAGTCTGGAATTTAACTGCCTAAAGGTCATTTCAATTTGGAAGAGTTCGCTTTGATTTTAAAAGTCTTAGGCTAGCTTAGAAGAGTGTCCAGCTTGACGTGAAAGTTGTCCAGTTTGATTTGAAAAGTGTCCAATTCGACGTGAAAATGGTAGTTATTGAGCTTCGAGACTAGGCATGTTCTCTAACAAATTGTAAAGGGCAAACGAAATGTCTAGGACCTAAAAAGATACGTCGTCTTTATGAACTGGTAACGCCTTCACCTACACGATCTGCATTGCACTGTATCTATTTTGAGCAGAAGCGCGTTTACAAGTATGAAAGGACGCGATTATGGGCAGAGAAGTAGTTTGCACGCACGCTATAAGGCCTATGTCAAACCATCGCTCACCCCGAGCCAAGCCTAATGATGGGCTCCCATATCGACTCATCGCTTCTCGCGATCGATATGGGTGCTTATCATTAGGCTTCGCTCGGGGTGAGCGGTGCTATGACAAAGGCCTTATCCTTTACTTACGACAGCCCTTACATTGGGTAGACGCGGTGGGAGCCTAAACTGAGGCTATCTTGTTGTCCCAGTCTTACTTTTATCCTACTATATCTAAAGTTGTGTGTGTGTATGTGTGTGTGTGTGTGTGTGTGTGTCTGTCTGTCTGTCTGTCTGTCTGTCTGTCCGTCCGTCCGTCCGTCCGTCCGTCCGTCCGTTCGTCACAACCTGAGTGGGGGCACTGCGTCTTGGCGATACTCAACGATTGATGGAGGCAAAAACTTCAGCCCTAGGGGTAATCGAGGTCGCTGAACGCGAATCTGAACTTCGTTATTGAAGTGTCAATAGCCGTCAATCGATATTGATCAAATTATCGATTTTCTCTGTATGTCGTTCAAGCGGCCCTAAACCTTAGCGCTGGGGTTTGGGTCGCTGAACACGAATTTGGAGTTTGTTTTTGAAGTATCGATCGGCATCAATCGATATTGATCAAATTATTGATTTTCTCTCTATGTCGTTCAAGCGGTCCGAAACTTTGGCCCTGGGATTAATCGTGGTCGCTGTACACGAATCTGGAGTTTGTTTTTGAGGTGTCACCAACAATCGATATTGTTCAAACTATCCACTTTTGTGGATGTCGTTCATTTTTTTCTGTTTCTTTTTAAGTTGCCGCAATAGACGTAGTTAAGGTGTTCTTCCTACGGAAACATGACATAGGTTGCACCTAAAATTGATGATGAGAAGTCATTACCACGGCGAAGCCGTTGAGAAGGCCCCCTCAGTGCGGCCGAGAGGGTGAAATTGTGGCAGACTTGCGGCGAAGCCGTTGAGAAGGCCCCCTCAGTGCGGCCGAGAGGGTGAAATTGTGGCAGACTTGCGAAGGGATGAAGCATTTAGCACTAATTATCCAGTCAGCGTTAGCAGCTGTGCACTAGAGGTGCCGTACTAATTGTTCCGCAGTATCAGAATGTCTTGATCATTTCAAAGGGAAACAATTGATGCCGACCTTTACGTTTTCTCCTTGTCTCATACATCGTTATCTGCTGCTTCTGAAAATGTGTAAAGCACATTCTTTTATGTGCAATAGTTATGGTAAAAAAACAACAATGTCAACACATAATTATGGTCCTCGGTGTGTACCCATCAATTTTCTGTTTGTTCCTGACTTATTTACATATTCATTGGGACGCTAAGCTGTGAATTAAGCTTGTTTCCTTCCCAAAAAAAGGGCAGCTGCAAGTGCTGAATTGGATTCCTCAGCTTTTCTTACTGTAGTTGTCTCGTACGGAATTTCCGCTGCATGGCCTTTATTTGACGCTGAAATGCGGCACGCGTTCTACATCTAGGTATCCTTTGGAGGTTACTTGCCAAGTTCTCTTCATATATAGTATCAATCGGCGAGGAATTCCATTACATTGCACCAATGCCATTACACGGTCTGTCGTAAATTTGGGCGTGGTTGGTGCAGTTTGCTGTCTGCGCCCTCCTAGCTTAGAGATCGTGCGTCGGCGTCCACGTTGCCACGTTCGATCGATGTCTTGTGCGCCCGCGATGGCACCGTCGGCAAGCGCGTCGTGGTGCAGTGGAAGTGGCGTCGCTTCTGCGAGTAAGGTGGGGGTTCGGTTCTCGTGAGTGGTGGTTCAGTTCCATTTCAACTGCATACTTGAGATCTGGGGAGCTTTGGCGTGTGAGCAAATTTGGGGCATTTTTTGCGCATTTTCCGTTGAAATGCAAGTGAACCACCACGCACGAGAACCGAACCCTCCGCCTCACTCGCAGAAGCGACGTCACTCCATTGCACCACGACGCGCTTGCCGGCGGCGCCATCGCGGGCGCAAAAGACATCGATCGAACGTGGCAACGTGGGCGCCGCTCGGAGAGCGCAGAACCCATTCGCGGACTCACCCTGGGGGGGGGGGGGGACGAAAGCAGTTTCTACATGAGCAACTTTGATGGCACACACCTTGGAGCCGTTTCCCTAGCAGAATTACGGAGACAAGTGATGTGTGATGCTTCGCTTCGATCAGTTCAGTTCCATACTATAACCCACTTAGGAAGTCGAATCCTGGACACAAGTGATGTGTGTGGCTCCGTTTCCACTTCTCTAGGCTCACTTCTAAACTCAAACCCTCTCAGGAAGTCGAATTCTGGACACAAGTAAAGTGTGATGCTTGCTTTCCACTCCTCTAGGCTCAATTCGAAACTAAAACCCACGTAACAAGCCGAATTCTGGACATAAGTGATGTGTGCAACTCCGTTTCCGTTCATCTAGGCTCAGATCATAACCAACTGGACAAGTGAGTGATAAGGCGTGAGGGAAAAAGGGACGACGGTGTGTGGTGCAATTGCACTGCACCACACACCCAAATTCACGACAGGCCGTGTAGTGACATTGGTGCAGCGTAGTGGAATTCTTGGGTGAGTGGTCATCCATTAGTCGAACGTATGGCGCAAATAGTGTCCGGGGGTCACCTTATAAAAAGTGTCACCAACACCAAGAAAACGAGACAAGGCACACTGATAGTAAAGAAAACAAACAAATAATGCTGTAGCTGTGTTCTGTGCTCTTCTCCGCTGATGCGGAGGAGAGCACAGATTTAGGCAGGGGAAGGGACTCCAGGAGTGGCCGAATTGACGCGCCCGTGTTGAAATTGCCTACATCCTGGAGTTCCCTCCTTTGTCCAATTAGGAAGCACATAAGACGCGGATCTATAATCGAAGCGAAGAGATAAGACTGCATTTACATTCTCTGTACGTGGCTACTCGCCACGCCGGCCCGCCGCGCCATGCTGTGGTGACCCCCCGGACCCGTTTTGCGCCGAACGTATCGACGTTTTTTCTCTCTCTCTTCCTCGGAAGTTTGATATTCATTTATCCAGAGTGGAAATTCAACAATATGTGAGCGTCCTGTTGAAACAGAACTGGACGCAGAATCGGGACAGTCGATCCTCGATATTGAACAGTTTCAGCCCAACATATGCTCGATATCTATGAACAGGTATATTCGAGTTGTTTGATTTTGACATTTTGTTTGAGCGGTTAAAATGTGGGAACCGCTACAAGTTCGTGTGATAGTGGAGTGTTTGCCTTGATCAGAACTTAGACGAGCTCACCTTCCAATTCCTCATTTCTAGTCTTCTGCACTGAGGTGCGGTTTGTTGTGTTCTTCGTCACCCCATTTGCTTTGCGTGGGTCGTTCTTTTCGATCCTGACTGCGTCATTGTAAACAAAGTCTCGGAAGCCACATCGCTCGAACACTGCAGAGTTGCACGCATTCTTCAGGGAGTTTTGTGGAGAACTATCCGTGGAGAATGTAAAACGCGTCGAAGGGTTACAATTTCTGGCGGCCAGTTCATGTATTAGAGGGTGGTAGTTCTTTAACATGCGAAATATATATCGCTTGGCATTGCGAAACAGTTGGTGAATCTGGATCTGGTATCACTACCTTTATTTGAATATGCAGTCAATAGATACTCTCTTCTATCATTTACTACATTCACCTTCTTGAGAACAACTGACGGTTCTGTCGTCAGTTGTTCTCAAGAAGGTGAATGTAGTAAATGATAGAAGAGAGTATGGTTCGTTTAAAATTCAGTGTAAAACGAATCAAAGATGGAGACCCTGGAGACCCAGACGCACCGCCGCATACATCCCAATTTCGTCATCGGTGATTCGTTTTCGTCTATTCAGAAGCAGGACAAGACAACAGGTGCTGGAGCTAGTCGTTGCTATCCCCCACCTATGACTATCCGTTCTTTTATTTGAAAAATCGCAATGTAGACGACTGAAAACAGCAGACGCGTGGAAAAGCAGTTCCTACCAACCATAGGAGTAACCGTGGTTGTCGCTTTTGCAACACATCGTATGCCTACTCCTCCTCTTACCTCACCGACAACACGACTCCGAAAAGCTATGTTTGCATCTCCTTCTGCCTTCTCTTTGCTTGAGCAACATTTGGTTTGGTTTTGTTACTTAGTTCTCTTTATGGAAAAGAGAGGAGAAAGGCGTACGTTGATCATCTCTCCCTGGAAAGCTTGAATACTGAACATCGCTCGATGAAGCAACATGAATGCGGATATGGGTATTGCAGTGAATTACGGTGGCCAATCGATGGAAAGGATTTTGCCGTCTCCACTTTTCTGGTGCAACTTTGCAGATGCAAGAGTGATTTGTTCATTGGCGTGGATTCGCAACAAGTCGAAAATCGATTCGCTGTCTGGTCGACTGCGCCACATACGCGTGCCCTCTTTATTAACGTTTTCGCTGTGGGCGCAAATAGGGTCCGGGAGAGGGAGTCACCCCCTAATCAGTGGTTGTACACAGTTACATCATAAATGGCCTATGTCAGTTCTCTGTAGGGGTAGAACACACTATTGCTGCAAAAAAAAATTCCGGTTCCAAAAAGCAAATACGGCTGTACTACAAGGTGACCCCCCCCCCCCCCCCCGGAGCCTATTTGAGCCTGGCTATGATGAAGAAATGGGGTACATGTCGCGTAGGTGAGCAGCGTTGGTAGATGGGAGCACGCCAGCCAATGATAACCAAACAGAGCACAGATCAAACACATGCCAGCCCATCAGTATAGCAACTGTACATGCTCTCTCTCTCTTTGAAAGGCATGCCCATTCAACGCGGTCTGATTAGTTTAGGCGATCCCACCTAACAATGCTGCTCACCTACGCGACATGTATCGGAAATGGTTCACTTTCGGGTTAAGCCTGTTATAGAAGATCTTCTACAGATGCAAATCCAATCGGGGTTGGGGGAAGGGGTCCTCGCACGAATCGTGGTAGCAATAAAGATGCAACATAAAGAACAACCAATCCTAGTTGGTGGTGACCACTTTAAGCGATTTTCCGATTAACGAAACATAGTAAATGGGCAACAGCATGTAGAAATGAACACACTACGCCAACATGGTTAGACACAGTTGCAAGTCGGGAGAGGGGAACCTAAAAAGGGTCATCCTCGGTGCAAATTTAGTATGGGAGGACCCTCTTATTATATTTGAGAATCAATTTCAAGCAGCTAAACCAGGGGCCGGATTCATCAAAGTTACTGCAGTAACTTTAACGGAGAACCGTAAACGAAAGCTCAGATAACGTGGTTTATCGCTCATCATAGCGCTTGATAAGCCGCGTTATCTGAGCTATTTGCTTACAATTCTCCGTTAAAGTTACTGCAGTAACTTTGATGAATCCGGCCCCAGATAACATCAATAAATCAAAACAAAATTGGGCCAAGACACCATCAACCAACGTTTTGGACACTGGCAAGACAATATACTTCACGTCCTAACCAATTGCAAACGTCCCGACCAAGCTTATATACTATATATTCTCATGTTTTTAGTGTTATTTATCTTGATTTCTTTAGTGCAGCTGTTTTCTAAAGAGTGATAAGTTCAATATGTTTCAGTACTGAACACATTGAATTCTTACGAATTCGCTTAAGAGTGGCCACCCCCAAGTAGAATTGCACCGAACCATGCGTCCTTATGTCCTCTAGTCCTGATAAGAGGTCGAATGGATGCCTAAAACTGCAAGTTAAGGGAAAAACAAAAAACGGGAGAATGAAACCAAACTTTTCAAACAACTGCGCCTATGATCGAGAGCATCAGATGGACCCTAATCCCTCCACCCGCTCCCCCGCCTGAGTGGAATTGTACCCTTCTAAAGTCTTGGTGAGTACTTTAAAGGCTAAGTGATGCGTTATTCAATCCCAGTTCGGGATTCGCCACGCTTTCTTCTACGGAATATCGTGAACGCAATTTGAATGCGTATTTGGCCTGTATTTCGCAATGACTTGCGGTGGCCAGCGGAAAGACAAGTCATTGTTGTATTCTCCCCAGACAGCTCCGGTATTAAAGCACTGACCTGGAGCGATGGAATGCCGCGTCGGCATGAGCAGTACCCAACCACGAATCTTGAGCCGTGTAGACGATGACTCTTTAGACCGCGCTACCACGCGCCCTAATGTGCACTTCATGTATGATACCGTTTGCACGGAATATGCTGGTCCATGTTCTGTTCCTGAGATTTTTAGCTCAAATCAAGCGTTAGTAGTGAACTGTCGTCGCACTGTCGTACATATGTTTTTTCACACCTGTTGTCACTCAGGGTGCATTGAGCAGTGATAGATTTTCATTTGCAGTTCAGAGTTCCGTCGATTAAGTTCAAATTGACCTCTACCTGTCCAGCGTCTAGTAATTTTATGAATCAACATAGTGCAGATCGAGCGCAGCCGATAGAGATTTTCTAAATCATTTCGATTAAATTTGAACTTCGACAAAATATACTGTTTTTCTTCACTGAAGACGACGAGTAATCTTTCCGACTACCGTGCATCGATATCTGGCCCGATATCTGACACTACTGTTATGTCGATGCGAGATTAAAGCGAGCAACGAATACAATTTACTTGGGCACAAAGACAAAGAACAATGAACAAATAGGAGGAGGGCTAAACCAAGACTGGCCTAGTTCCTTAAATCTGCTGACTTACGCGGGGACTGGACCGACTCGCTTTCAGGCGTATCCCTACAACTGATCCGGTTGTATTATTGCAAACGATGATCACAAATAAAAGAAGTGGGAGCGTACAATATTCGTCAGACGATATAGTCAGAAAGGAGAAAAGGAAAGCAATCTGGAAGAAAATCACACTACGTCGTCATATTGTGAGATGTGAGAGCACTGCTAAGGTATATTCCCCGGATGCCAGTTTTCTACCCTGTATCAGCCGCTCTGTCGCTCTACCTGTCGGTTACAGATCCTGACTAGGATTGAAAAGAGAATGGAGCACATTTCCATGTTTGGCTGTTTATGTATTTTAATTAATGGGAGAAGGCCATGAGGTACAAAATGTGGCCACGTCCCTCACATAGGGGGCATACGATCTCCTCTCATCCTTCTTGCTCACCCACCACCAACCCTCTAGGCTTCACCGAGAATCTAACGGCTGTCTTACGAAACCTTTGAGACAGACAACAAAATTTCCCGGTCCGCAGAACAGCAGGGGCCGGATTCATCAACGCGAACGGAGGTAAATCTTATCACCCGTTCCCGTTACTATCCGTGAGCGGCTCACTAACCGCGAGTTCTGATTCATCGAACTCGCGGTTAGTAATGGCGTTGTCGTAAAATGACGGCTGTTGTGTGTTGGCCGCAACAACGGCAGCCTCACGCAACAGCCGCCACGGGACGATCGATAAGGCGCCGCCGATGCACCACCGCGGTGCTTTTCGTCCAAATTTCTTTATATTTTTCAATTATTATCGAGCTGCGTGTGTTCGAAGAGCGGCAAACGGGGGCGGGGGGGGGGGGGGGGACATTCTACTCTCCGGCTGAATTGGGCGGCTTAAGTGCACTGTGTGCAGTGCAGGAATAACATGCGCCCATGAGAGGAGTAGATGCAAAAGAAACGATTAGCAACAGCGGGAACTTCAAAAAATACAGTTTTCCAATGGAGCATGCAGTCAGCGAGCCGTTAATTAATTTCGGATCAGCCATACATGCCACATAAATCTAAATGATGACATCGAGGCATTTTGGACTGCTTCTTGGTTTTCACAATGCGGGCCGTCAAACGTTGACAGTGCTGTGATTTGTGTCTCATCCCAGACGAAACTAATTTGCAAATGATGATCTCAAAACAAAGAACAGGCTTGCTCGAAAATCGAATCCTATCCAGCCCCGCCCAAGTGGACAAGTGGTGACTTCTTTGATTTTAGATTAGGTTTTATGTAGAGGTTTATGAGTTGCTATGCCTTGTATGGGAAGAAGAAAGATGGGCAACTATGCATTCAAATTCAATCCGCGCTATCCCATAGAAGTAGAATGCGGGGCCATTTCCAAAATGGATGACTAATTAACGCCTATTCTTCATGCAGAAGTAACGAAGAATTTCCGAAGGTGCCCGATAGTCACACTGCCATGTTAGCTGTAGTGAGCCCAAGGTATGAAGACCAGTACCAGGAAGAAATGGGTCAGAATCTTCAAAAGTTCCGCCTCAGATCCACCCTATACCGGCTTCATGAGATACGGGCTCATTTAAACAGCAACACCAACAACACAGTAGGCTTACCTGACAACAATGCTCACCAAGTAGGCGGCGTAGATTGCAGAACAAAATACAACACAATAGAATAGAGTAGAATAGAATATGAAATGGAACAACCTCTGAATCAATACAGATAGCCGAAATGGAATGATGACACCTGAAACACTCGAAACTGGAGAACGGAAAACAACACATGCCAGAAAAAACGATACACGCAAACGATAACGAGACATACAAAACGCAGCTGTGCGGGAGTTCATCGATCACTTGGGAAGGAGCCCAACTCATTGCGACTGGGTCACCGTTTAGCCGTGGAGCGCAACCGCTGCAACCCGGTAGCCGTTACCTGGCACTCCAGCCTAGTAACGGATACGCCGGATCTGGGGCCGGATTTAACTAACCACGTTTTGATGAATCGGCCCAATGGCGGGTTTCGTGGTAAGTTGCGCCACTTACAGCCGGTAAGTGGTTGATGAATCCGGCCGGTGTACCTCTTGACGCCACGCCCCCAGGTGGAAGCAGGTGTACTTCCTGACGCGCTGTCTTAATAGTTTTTGGAAGAATAGTGCTGCAGGCTTGAGTAAACTATTAGGTTGGCAACTAAATTCGTGGACTCTCAAGCATCTTCAACAGAAGTGTTTATTAACAAATAACTGCCGGCGACGTCGACCGCGCAGAAGAAGGAAAGAGACATGAAATGAGGATGAGACAAGTCTAATGTCACCTGGTAGGGAAGTGGGAGTGATTGTTAACAAAGTGCGGGCGCAATCAGACTCAATCTATTTCAAATGAGTGGAGGGGAATAGTCAAGGATCTGGTGAGGGGAATTCGAAAGAAGAACGGGGACGGGATTACTAACTAGAATTTTCGGAAGCAATTGTTTGTAAGTTTCCATTGGGGTGGGGAATGAGCGCATTAATCCATAGCGTTTTCCTTAATTCTAACTTTACGCTACACTTGATCGTCACCAACTCACTTGTCATAGTTCACGTGTAATGCTATTGGCAAGCACTCCCTTAACACGCTAAGTACCTCCTTATTTCTCCAATCTACAAACAGAGGCAGAGGCATTTTACTGCTTCCTTTTTCTTCCAAGCGCCAAGAGAGTTCCTCTTCCATTTCATTTGGGGTTCCCTGTGGTAAAAAAATAGTCGAAGAGCTTTAACACTGGCAAGATTTTATGCTCCGCGGCCAACCACGCGTCACCGAGCGCATATCCGCGTTTCAGCGCCGAGACGTCGCGTTGGAGTTACGTCCTGGCTTCAGTCACTCGGCGCACAGTTAGGCCGTTTGGCCTGTTCATGCTTTCGCGACAGCAGCGACAAGAGCGCAGCGCGCGGAATTATGAACAGGCGACAGCACAAGAGGGACCTGAGCGACAACGCCGGCACTCGAGTATGAACACTTTTCGGCAGCGCGCGCTCTGTTTTAATCGATTCCCATGTTTTGCACGGGCGACGGGAGCGACGAGATCGCAGCGCGCGTGTTGTGCGCAGCGACGAGATCGCAGCGCGCGTGGCGTGCGCAGCGACAAGAGCGACTGGGGCGACAGCGCCGGCGCTCGAGTATGAACACTTTTCGGCGACGCGCGCTCGGTTTTAATCGATATGCATGTTTTGCCCGGGTGACAAGTCGCGAAGTATGAACAAGCTCTAAGGTGGATGAGTTAGACGCTCCCAGCCAAAGTCTTCGATTTTTTGAAAAGCCTAATTCGCGACGATTGATCTGGCGTCATCCTTCTGAAGGACAACGCCTCTCCTGAAGAGCTTCCGGAACCGGTTCTGGCGAGTTCAGCCTATACGAGGTTGAAAAGAGTTGACCTCGGCATCATTGCTGGAAACGCTCTCGATGAGTTCTGAATGATGACACCTTCCCGACACCTCGAAACGGAGAGCATCACCTTCTTCTGGCGGGGATCAGGCTTCGGCGTTGACAGCATCTTCTGTTTTGCTCTAAGCCAGTGGTCAGAACGCTGACGATTATCCAGTAGAGTCCACTTTTCATCACATGTTACCAGTCGTGAAGAAATGGTTCCTGCTTGTGACGATTCAGCAATTGTTTCGCGGCATCCAAACGTTTGTTCCGCAACAGGATCAAGTCGTGAGGCATCCATTTACCGAGCTTTACAGAGAAGCCAACGCTGTGCAGAACCTTCTTAATGGAGGTATGTGAGCACATAAAGTCGAGTGCCGACATAGGCGTTGTCAAGCTCGGATTTCCTTCGATGACGCTAATTAAGCTCGACGATAAATGGCAATCGGTCGTCCTGTGCGTCGCTTGTGCCCTCACGGAACCTCTTGAATTATTTAAACGCTGTCGATCGTTGTTTTTCCCCGACGGGTGTCCCGAGCTAAGGTGTGAATACGGAACACTATGCGCACTTTCAACGGAGCTCTCGAGGTTTGGTTTTCTTATATCGATCGATGCCTTCCTCGAAATAAATGTCGTGACCATCGGTCGCTTTCCCAGTAGTGGCGGCTACTCGCTTAACCTCATGCAATAGGCGCATTCTGTCCGGCACGGTTTCACAGCTCGTCGCTTTCATACCGTAGGGGCAGGTCGTAAATTCCCTGGATATTTTCCACCACGTCGTGCTCTTAACTAACACTCCCTAAATATAACAGTCACAGAATATCCAGCGTAGTGTTCAGTAGGATGCGGAATCGCGAGCGATCGATTTTTCCTCGTCCAAAGAGAGACCGATGCTGCTGCGTCTCGCGCGTCCTCTTCCGTGGCCAGCTCAGAATTGTTGTGTCGAGTTCGACTTCTCGTGTTTTGCTGTACGAATACCTCAGCATCTCTTTGAAATTCTCAATAGATTTGTGCAGTTGGAAAAAGGTGGTTGCCGATCGTAGTGAGATTTTCGTCCCATCTGTTCAGCTTTGCAACGCATTTTGTGCTTCCCGAGAGCACTACAGATGTACTATTTATAATAACAGTTAAATTTGACGGCGGTGCTGTTGTTTTGCAAGGAGAGACCTCGGACACGTTGGTCGGGTTGTTTTCGACGCTGTTCTGCGAAATAACCTGGAAATACTGCGCTACCGCAGCAGATGCCATTCCTGTCCTTTCGGTTCTGCAATCGTCTCCTTTTCTGTTTGTTCAATCCTTGCCTCCTTTTCTTCGGCGGTTTTCCCAAAGGTGTAGATTTTGGTGTTCTCGTCTCATTTCCGTCTAGTGTTTTCCGTGTGGGAGAACCCCCATGCGTTCCGATTTATGATGTACCACTAATCAGCGGGTCATGTATGTGGTCTTTCTTCTTAGCCCGGTATGATCGGGCTGGGCGTAACTGTGGGTATGAAAGAGTAGAACTGCTGGTAGGAGGCAGGCAACATATGCTCAATCCTGTCTGCAGAACATGTCTCTGCTGCTATATCGGTTCAGTTTTTCTCAACCTGCAAGGGCCTATATGTGTGTGTCGCAATAAATTGCAGTGTTCCTGAACTTATGCGCGACGTCATGAGATAGTACGAGGAGACAGCTTCCACATGCAGTTGTCTGTTCTTCTGAAAGGAAACGCTTCTTTGAGGTACCTAGGCATGCTTGTCTCTCAGTTGGCATGAATCGATTGACAGCTAATGCCAGGCCAGTGATTAGCCGCCGTAGCGCCTTGTCTAGTTGTAATCATGTTCGAGCGGTCCCAAGTTTTTCGGCCACATTCGAGATGTGAAGCTCGTGAACTCGTTAATTTTACCTGGATTGAGGAATTATTCCACACTGCTCTCATGCATCATCTGTCAAGGGGGAACGCTGGAGAATATACTGGCCATATCAGAAAAACGAGTATGGGAATGTTGTCTCGTTCTCCAGTCCTTCCCAATTTTTTCGCACATTCTCTGCTTCATCAAGGCTTTCTTAAATGCTTACCCCTTTCCCTAGGATCAAAGCGCTGTTTCCTTTGGGATTTACCAGTTTATGACAGGAAGCAGAGCGAGTTTCGAGTGAACGCAACAGTGCAGAAAATGTGAATATTAAACACATCAGTCGTAGAAATGCATTCTGCAGGGCAAACAATAGACAAGCCACGGTTTTGTTCAGACGTATCAACTTCAGAAAGTGTTGCGGCCGTCGTTGTTCTGGGCCTCATTATCGACCGACTTGATCGAAAGCTCCCTCGACTGTCGTTGTATCACTCGAGCTCAATTTTACAGGCAAGGTCTGCCGTTTGAGCTGAAGCGTAACTGCAGCAGTGCCGAATGTGTCACAGTCAGTGTCATTAGGAGCTTACCACGACGACTGATGGAGCTAACTAAACCATGCAACCTTCAGTCGTCAGTCTGCATTGCTGCTAATATTGCACGGGGAAATATCACTGACTTGCCTATTGAATGCCCACCGAAGTCGTTTGTGGAGGAGCTAGGCATTCATACCTTTTTCGACTACTTTTGGAAAATTTCTAGTTCGTCGAATGCTGATTGCTTTTGTTGGACTACGCCGTGCTTTCCATTCCTTAAACTTCTCGCTTTTCTCTAAATTAAACTTTAAATTAATTAATCTCTGCCTTCCAACAAATGCAGGCGCGCAACCACCACCGCGATTTTCTTGCATTGAATGCTACATTTGCTGCAGATCAGGCTGCTGTTTGTGGTCCGAATAGACTTCTGCTGTTGTCGTCTACACCTCGAATTATAGCTTGCACCCGTAGTATTATGAGTCCTCCGATTTCTTGCGTTTTTTTTTTTTGAAGCGCCCAAACCTTCATTTACATGCATACATTGGGCGTTTTTGGTGGAAGGGCTTGCCGTGGGCGCAGAACTGTTGTAATGGTGTTCCGCGTCACTCACTATCCGCTTTGTTCGTTATTCCAAGATTTGGTGGCGTGTTGTTGTGAGAGTGCTCTTTGGTGGTCGATGATAAGCACAGCGGCCGCGCGTGGTCCTGTCCTGTTCTGTGTACTCGTTTCCTCTGCTTGCCGTCGTCGTTCGTTCCGTGTTATTGATCTTATTGTAGTTGCAAATCTTCTCAGGGATGAGGTGATCTGGCCACTTCTCGCATTATCTTTTCTCTTCGCTCTGTTGTTCTTTCTGGCCAAGTTCTTGCGCCGGAAGTCGGCTAGTCTTCGAAAATCGATAGCGCAGCTATTCGGAAGGCTGTTCATTCTTTGTTTATCGCGAACAGCAACTAGCTCAAATATACGGCGTCTGCGGAAATTTCTAAACGGTATGGCTTATTTGGCACGTGTTTCAGTGAATACGACAGCGGCGCGGTGGCTGTAGCTGATCAGCCAATCTGCCCCTTCCTCCATAGCTTTTTCCACCGAGGCTAGGCTTTTCGATTTCGTCTCGAATTGGATCACGTCCTGGGCTCGTTAAGGTACGTTCTATGGCTTTTGACACATAATACATGCACTCCAGGGGTGTGCGTAAATGAAATTTGAAATTTCGTAAATCGTAAATCGGAATTACGAAAAAACCGTTGTGAATCGTAAACCGTAAATCGTAGTAGTCACCTTACCTGTAGTGTGGTACAGGTAAATTTCCAGAAGTATTTTTCTGCTAATGTTAACCAGATGTGATTCAGTATTTATTTGTCGCGTTATTTTCAGCTCGAGCTGAACAGCTTTTTTACCAAACTACTTTCCCTTTTCACGTCTTCTTACTAGTAAGACATCTTTTAAATTTAACTTCACACTTCCGACAGCCGACAAAACTGTAGATTCAAAAACTTTACTTTAACCTATGCATGGTATTCCGGCAAAACTTGCATCGTTTGAATATTCGTTAACTTCCTAACTTACTACCAATTTTTTAGCTTGCGTATCAATTTAGTAACAGCGAGAAGTCGCTGTCAAAATTAGAATTGAAAAATTATTTCAACACTGACCAATGCGGAGAAAACAGCAAATGTGCATGTAGTAATCCAACAAACGTACTGAGTCGTACGACGGGATTGCGCCATGCATTCAGAGTAAACGCATGGCGCAATCTCATCATGTGACACACTGAAAGTTCTCAGCTTCTCTACATTTTGAAATTAGTCCTTGTGCATTCCCATTGCAGACGTATAAGAGAGTTTTGTCCGTCAAAACAGTATAGCCATTGGCGAGTGGTGAAATGACCATATTTCTTCGACAACTTTTGTAGTCGTTTTAAAATGGGAAGGTTTCATTTCGTAGCTTTGAAAGTGCTCACAAGTTCTGAACCATCGACTGGTTTTCTACGCAAGTTTGCCTGCACTTGTCCGATTTTGAATGCTACTGCAATACTGCACTATCATCTAGTAATTCTCCGCACTCCCTCGGGCTGCTCTTCATCAGCTCTGTAACGAACGTTTGCACCGAGAGTCTGCAGCATCCTAAGCGGATCAGATAGGGTGACCATAAACACAATCACACCACCGAAAAGGGAGATCAAAACTGTCAAGACCAGTTCGAGCGTTTCTTGAAATTCTATGCGCTTGGCTTTACCGCACTTCGAGCATCAATTTGCTCTTCCGCCCTATGAACTAAAATGCAGACCGATGGAAACATCAGTGGTTTATCCTTTCCACATGATAACGGCAACTTTCTAGACCCCGCTTCCAGTCACGAATAATGCTCGATCGTGGATTTGCGTCAATTCTGTTAGATAGGTTTGGCATGAATATATTATAAATAAATAAATTGACTAGACCTCACTACTAAACAGGACGTGGATCTACAGGGTGCGTAAAAAGTATTGACGCAGAAAATGGCGGTTGTGGAAATAGTAATGCGCAGCAAATTTCGAAATATTCGTTTGAGGAATATGGAAAATGATCTTACAAACACGATAGAATAACTCGTAATCGACATCGGCGCCTTTACTGTGAATGCAGGAGCAAAAACGACGGAAAAATTCATGAGCACGCGCCACAAGTACTCGCTCGGATTTCGTCCCGTGCTTTGAACAGGGTAGCTTTCTGCGACTGATCACTTCTGTTGAAAGTAGCCCAGACCTCATTCTCCAAAATCGCCTAAAAAGAATAGTCCAGCGGATTCACGTTTGAGTTGTGCTAGTCTGAGAACCTGTCCACAACTGCGGGCATCTGTTTATCTGTTTGCCGTCATCAGACCGAGATTGATAATTTTGGATTTGAATGCTATCGTGCTTGAACATCTTGTAATCATCATCTGCTATGACAGAGCCGTGGCTGACGTTTGGGTTGTTAACCTCTTTCTTCACCGACCGTTTCGAACACCTCCTAGTTCTTTTGTTAATGAAGTATTCATTTCCTTTGGTAACAGCCAGGAAAGGGTCACTGTAACCACGACGGTGCCATGTTTCTTCAGTTTTTACAAGAATATTTTTTGAACACAATATGGACAACAGAAATAACACACAAAAACTCTGAAAAGTAGAAAGAGAAAGTTGGAGCTGAAACAAAAACTAGGTGCGTCAATACTTTTTACGCACCCTGTAGAATACTCGTCTCTCTTTCTCTAGCAAACTGATAGTCGGATTCGAGAACCCTGTGTACAGGACTTGTCTTCTACCACAGTAACATTTGAGTATCAAAAACAACTCTGAAGGGGAGTGGTAATGAGCTATAAGAGGGGCCATTAGAGTGGGCACATCTTTATAACCCGGTCCACATAAATTTGGGCGCCAATTGGTTGTTAATCAAAGACCACATTTACGAAAATTTACGATTTGCAACCCAAAATGTCGGAAATCGTAAATCGTAAAAAAAATTCGGAAAAAATACCCATAAATTGTAAATCGTAATTACGCACACCCCTGATGCACTCACACGCAACAGGTTTTTTGGAAAAATGATAAAATTGGCCATAAAGGGTGGCTCCGGAAGGGAGGGGGGATGGGTGGAGAGGATTCACCGTACTTCGTTTACACTCTACGTCAGAAGAAGACAGTTGAAGATCGTATACCTGATCGTGTACCTTAAATGGCTCGACGTGGAGACCAACTGTGAATGTGAGGGTATTTTTTGCCTGACCCAGATAGTCTTTCGCACAAACATCCGTCGTGGTAACTTCACAAAACTGAGTTAAATATATTATTTCAAGGTATCGCTGTGAATTTGTGTGGCCTCATCATTTCTGAAGCAGACATATCTATTGGTTCGAGTAGTTTAAAAATTCTGAGGGCAGTGATTGAAAGATTTCCACAGATTTTGGTCACTTTTAAGCTTCCATTCTTAATAGAAATTACTTTTGAAAGTGTTGTGGGAATATAATCCAGACACTATGTTGCAAAACAGGAGTGTTTACAACATTAACAACACTTACCTACCGCTAGTTTTGGCATGAAGTTTGGTAGGCGACACTGCTAGGTTACTGCAGTTCAAGCTGACGGCACCATAAAGCTAAACGCCAAAAGTGGTGCAAGTCTAAATCCTTGCCTTTCTCCATGGAATCGGGAAATGTGCCTAAAACTTAGAATGATGATGCTAAGCACGGAAGCGTATACACTAGAGCTGTGGAGAGACTGCAGCCTGCTTTGACAAGTGCAAAAGCTCCCAGCTGTCGAAGAGATACATGGTGGACCCCTCTCTAGAATTGCACCCAAAAAGGGTCGTTTGCTGTGCATGACATTTATACATGAAAACAAAACTTACCTATGTTCCATTTTCGAAGTTTCAGTTTCGTTACTTGGTACGGAGCTCAAAGAAAAGCTTCCTTGTAGCTATATCACTCTTGACGTGAAACAGCTTCCGACCACGGGTGCACATTTTACGGTTAACGAATTTAACGAATTAACGGCATTTCTCGTTAAAATCTGGCTTAACAACTTAACAGAAATTTTCTGAAATTTAATGAATTTTTAGCGGACAGTTTTCTTAATAAGTTTATCACATCTTTTACGATTAGTTATCACTAATATTCCAGGCCTCACCCTCTCGATTAGGAGTGCTGAAAAAACTATTGAAATCAGTAAGACTAAACAGACACAATCCGCCCTAACACAGCCGTAGGAGCCTGTTTCTACTTCGTGAAGGGGACGAAGGGAGCGATTTTCCTGGCCGACCAATCGCTCCCGTGGCTCTCGTCGACAAGTATGAACAAGCCCTGTCGAGAAGATATTGCGAATTGTGTTTGACCTATGGGCTTGTACCTGTGACGTCGGCCACAGCGCGCAGATATTATTCTATTTTTACCTTCAATCTAATTCTCATGGCTTCTATGATGTATTTGAATTTTTGGAAGTAGCACATTGGGGGCTAGAAAAGTTCTGCACCGAAATGCCAAGCACGTCAACGAATCTACTAAAATACTGTTCTGGTCTGCTCGTAAGATCTGCCTATCCCTACTTGGCGCTGCTTATCTCAAAATATTTTTGCTCGCAACCTGGAACAGTCGAGACCAAGGACGAGGTTCTCGGCCGCTGGACGTGCTTTAAATGATTTGCGAGAAATTGGAAAGCTGCTTTTCCTGAACTTAACATTCCTCTTGTATTTTTTAATTGAATTTTTTTCCGCTCTTTAATTGAATTTTTTCCGCTCGGACGGGATCACCTTGTAATACATCCCTGTACAACGTTTTGTGCTGTACAAAAAATATTTATGCAGCATCGTTGAGACCTGCCCCAATGACGAACTGAGCTAGGCCATTTCTGATGTAACTGAACATCATTTGCCTTCTTGCCAAGGCGAATATCCACTATGTAGAAGGTGACCGACCCTCGAGCCTATTGCGCCGTTCCTTCGGTACTTCGCGGGCTGTTGCCCGCATCGAGATTGTTTGTACATGCTCGTAGAACAGTCACACAAAATGGTTTTGCAGAGAACTAGGAAAGGGTAGAGACTCCGAGGTCTGCCTGATCTAATTGGAACCCTAATTTGTTGTTGATAGCTGGCTTATTTTCAGTCCACTCATTATTGTTAGTGAATTGTTTGTTACTTTGTAGTATGTTACATTGCGTTCGTTTAACTTTACTTGTTCACTTGTTGAAGTAGAGACATAAAACGCTTTTCCTGACTTTCTCATTTGAAATAATATTTATTGTGCAGCTAAGTGTATGTTCAACGAAATTTAACGATGTACCGGAAATTTAACCAAAAATTTCCGTTTAAAAAATCGTTTAAAAAAATTTAACGGCCAAAATTTTCTGTGCAACTTTTATGTGCAAGAATGCAACTTCCTTGAAGCCAGCAAGGCAAGGGTTTTGTGCCCATTGAAGTCGTTTGCCCTTCTTAGGACACAGTTTTGGTTTGTAGTTTTATTGGTATGGCCTCAGATGAAAAGGTGCTCTATTTTCAGGGTGCCATGAATAAACAGTTATTGTCGTGTTCTCTGAAGGGCGGTCGGCAGACAACTACTGTAGTCGCGTCAGTTGCCGCAGATGGTGTTGATCAGCAGGTAATGATTTTAGTTCTGGTTCCTTGAGAGACCTTGATTGAATGAAGTGGTTGTGACGCTTGCCTTTGTGAATGCGGTTGCTTAGACCACATTTTTGAAGGATGAGTTCTGGCGGAGTCGAAGTTTGGCAAAAGGGGTATTCCGCACAGCTTCCCATTTTTAGGTTTTCGAAGCCCCTTACCACTGTTTTCTGTCAACTTAGAGTTTTATTTTTTCCAGATTTTTGCTTTGCCAAAGAAAACTGCATCACACTAGATGGTGCGGTTATAACTAGAAAGATGTCGAACTATGTCAGTGCATATTACGTCTTGATCTTACAACGAACTGCTGGAAACTTTATGCGACATGCGTTCTCAGCCACCTTTTTAGCGAGCTAAGCTAAATTCCTTGGAAGATTCGCATTATTTGAGGGAGCACCGGAGAAGGATAATTTTTGTTGCTGTGGACGAGCTAGAGTCGTTAGCGCTGCTAGGCTACGACAGCTGTAGTTTGTTCGCGTGTACTGCGATTTTGGGGAACATTACCCGGCTTCGAATGAAAGGCTAATGTTGTGGTGCTTCAGTTGATAACCTGAAATTCTTAGATTAGCTAGATTCGCTTCACTAACAGAACATTTCTGAAGTTTCCGAAAGTGCGAGTTTTTTTTTTTGTTTTGAACAATACTATCACATCAGTGGAGAGTGCTAGAAGCAGGTTGTTTACCCTTCCACGTGCATTCAATCATGCCTGTAACTTTCCCCATGTATTCTTGTTTAGAAAACGGTAGACGCATTCAGGACAGTGTCCCTGCCACGAAGTTGACTTACCCTATTCAGCTGCTGTAGCACTCACTGTTTATTTATTTCACCCATTTAAGTTACAAGCCGTTGCATAACTAAATGACCACGCCATCCCGTAAAAGTGCGCGGGGCGCATCAAGAGGAATTTATTAACATCATCATTTGTCGTTTCTCCTTTATCTGTAAAGAAATGTTGAGATTCCTTGCGTTCCTACTTACATAGCAAGAGTTTTTTCTGCAAAAAAAAAACTAAATTGTTGAGACTTGCTGCGCTGTTAGAACTTAATGCTACAAAAATAGCTGTCAAGTATTGGAGATAGGGTCTGTTTTGAACTCTAATTGTCCCCATGTATTCGCTTATTGCATTCATGTTTCAGGTGGAGGTGTCGTACTGTGATCAAAAGGTAGTAGGAAATGGCTCCTTCGGTGTCGTATTCTTGGCCAAATTGCAAGAGAACAATGAGCCAGTGGCGATCAAGAAGGTTCTCCAAGATAAGCGATTTAAAAACCGGGAACTGCAAATCATGCGAAAGCTCTCTCATCCAAATATAGTTAAACTCAAGTAAGTTCATTGCTTTCTCACACGTTTTTCTTTCTTATGCTCGCCCATGTGTGCGGTGGTGGCCTCATATTTGCAATGTTTTTGCTTCTTGGACTAACAACGGTTACCCGACCACCAGTAGTTCTAGGTCCCCCAAATGGTCTTCTAATTGCTCTGGTTAGGTCTGATCTAGGATCAGTGTTTACTTCATATGGTTTTCGAACATCTAGGAAAGTTAGTAGCGAGTGTTTGAATGTTGGTGTTGCCCCTTCTCTTGGACTTGGCGGGGTGTGCTAATCCTGTTTTTGCGAACTAAAAGGTTTCTCTGGATTTCTAAGCCGTATACGCTAGTCTACGATAATCTTGTGCACTGAAGCTGTTTTTTGCTATACAATTTTTGGTCATTAGGATGTCTGATGTCTGCATCTTCAGGTTGAATAGAGAGAATTGCTGCTTATTTTGGTTCCGTATTTCAGGACAAGATAAGAAGGTAGCAGCGCGAGTGAATACACATATCGGGGAAGATTATTAGATTTGCCGCCTTCTTTGCATAGTAGATTAATAAAGTAATATAATGTAATAATGCTCTTCAGAGCTTGATTCTAAAACAATTTCTGTTCATAGAGCATATGTGGCACAGCCGCTACTAGGAACCTTTACTCGTCCACATCTCAAAAGCTTCAGCTGCAGATTACAGGCCAGCTATCGGGTCATCAATTCATTGTATAACCTAGCTACATACTCACAGTGACTCTAGAGTCTCATGTAGGATTGAACGCACTGTACCTCTGACGAGCATAGATTAGTGTTGACACGCTGACATGAATGTGCTCCTTTATAACGCCTTTTCACTGTAGTAACTTTTAGTTTAGAATATGTAGCTGCATTTAGGGAACTGGTCCCTCATCGTTTTCTTAACGGCTATGACGATTTATCCAATCGTTAATCTCCAAATTTTAGTTATAATTTTGTATGTTGTTCATATAGTTCATGCTATACGCTTGAGTGTTAAGTGAGATTAAAGAGTTTTATTTTCCCCATGTGGTGTTATTTAAAAAGCCTTGTCCCCAAGCAGATTTTTGTCAAGCTTTCAAGACTAACTTCATGTCGAACCATCATTAGCTCAGCTGTTATGAGGGCTGGAGGACAAGGTCTTTTGCACAGTGTGCCATCCCTGTGGTGCACTATGATTACCTGCTTCATCTCGTGAGGAGATTTGAGAGTTGAGTACCCATAATTGCTTCTACTCTTAGTCACATATTTTTTATACCGTTTCATATACAGATATAATCTATAGGTTGCTACATTTAGATATGCTTTATTGCAAGTTGGTTAGGCTAACTCAGTTCCTATGGAAGCAGCTTCGAATGGAAGCGTAATGAAGGCCTGGGTATGACCGGAATTAAGACCGGACTCCCAGGTGCTTCCTTCTTATAAGCTGCTCGAAAGTGATTTCCCTATTCAATCGGAATCATGCCATAGCTATACTGGTTGCCTAACCAACCTCTGCACCGTTATACCAGAACAAAAATAATTATAAAACAATTACGTAACTTTGAGTAATTAAATTACTTACTACTATATTCTCACGCTACGACTACCTATTGGTTCAGGCTCCTTGTACTTGAGCTTTTGAATGGCCGGACAACACTGAAAAATTACAGAATGCAGCGCATAGTGATACTACGTTTCTCATTGTTGTTCCGCGTTAGATTGTTGCAGTTGTAAAAGATTACTTGTTCGTTATCTCCTCGTTTGAGCGCACTTAAGGTGCAGTTATAAATAAATAAATAAATAAATAATTTCATGATAAACTGCGCTGAATGTAAAAAGGAGGCGCTGCTGAGGCAACGGGTATTACTAGGCTTACTAGAAAGAGTAGGAAGTTTGATCCTCACTTAAAAGTCGTTATTTCGTTCAATGTGCGGCTGGTTTGTGAGGCGTAGTTGCTTCAGAAGGGTTTCTTTGTGAATAATGTTACTACTATATCATTAAAGTACCATTGATAAGCAGCAATGTGAGGGATATGTGTGGCAGTTGCTGCAGGATCTGCAGGTTGTTGCGCTTAAGAGCATCGTGAGAGATGCGTGCGTGCCTAGTTTGACAGTGGTGGAAAAACGACGTGATTTTGGTCTGTTTTCATGTACTCCAAGAGCCGGATACAGTGATAATGCAGTATCTTTCGTAAACGTGAGTTTTTATTTATATTTCGAAGGTGGTACCTTTACAGATATTTCTTCTACTCTGGCGGTGAGAAGAAGGATGAGCTGTATCTCAATTTGATATTGGAGTATGTTCCTGAGACCGTATACAGGTAGGGTGGAGACGGTCTCGTGTAGTGGCCCTTGTCTCTTTCATGTCCAGATATAGATCTAATCTTTAAGGGTGGCTCGCCACTACTCGAAGCAACGGCAGTCTATTCCTTTAATATATGTGAAGCTATATATGTATCAGGTGAATGATGTTTCAGTTTTTTCTTACTTGTACTTTTTGGAATCATAGTTTGACGAGGGTTGAAGGACAGGGAGAGTGGGTAGTCCAAAAGTCAATGGTAAGATCTTGCTAGTACGGGAGCATTTCTTCAAATTTTCAGTGCGTCATGCGACGACTTCTTCTTTGTCATGTGACGACTATTTGTCTTTTTTTTCATTCCTGTAGTTTCCTTTCGGTTTAGTTCGTATTTGCCTAAGCATACCTGTTCCTCGCTGTCTCGTTCTCCTTGATCATCCGGGGGGGGGGGGGGGGGATCTGATGCTAGGGTGAACATGGTGATTGTTTTTCACTCTTCTCTTCTGGATCTTCGACATTAGAAGAAATCGGGCACAGTGTTGCCGTCGGACCAAGGTGTCATATCTAGTTGTTCTTAGCTTTCATATGAACTGTCCTAGGCTCTGAAATTTCAGGTAAAATTATAAGCATTGTGTAACGAGCTGTGTTCTAGAATTAGTGTCAGCACTATGAAAACGGAACAGTGTGAAGTTAGGAATTAGTAAAACATTGATTAACGAAGGCCCGGCACTGCCTAGCAAAGAGGAAGTTGTAGAAATTTTCTCGTGTTTGTGTGGACATCAGAGTATTTCCTTTGTTTGTAAACTTTTCTACTCTGTTATTGGCGTGCTGCCTTTGCAAGGAAAGGCTTGCAAAGATGTGTAACATGTTACTTATACGTTTAGATGAACCAATAATTTTCAGCTATTTCGAGCTCTGGCCTACATTCACGGAATCGGAATTTGTCATCGCGATATTAAACCGCAAAATCTACTCATCGATCCCGAATCCGGAATTCTCAAGCTATGTGATTTCGGTTCAGCAAAGTACTTGGTTAAGGTTCGTTTTACTTATTCATCTTATGGGCGCCATTTTCTTAGATTTTTCTATAACATGCTCGAGTTGTTCCGTTTAAAAAGTTTAAGCTGCATTGTTGACCTCCGTTCCTACTAAACGTTAGGGCAAATCTCTCTCTCGTAATATCTCCTATGTTAGAACCAACATAAAGTGCTTTCCCTTCTTTGAAAGCTGTTGTACTGGCAGAACAGATGAATGGTTGGAATACTTTTCCATCGTCCTACTCTCGGCAAGGAGATTGCTTCTCCAGGCGATATCTCAGGGATGGGAAAAATATCGGCTACAAGGGAAGCTTTGGAAGTTAGACGTGCTAGGATTAGACGGAGCTTTGTAACTGACATGAAAGCTCGTAGTCATTCCTATTAAATCGAGACGCTGGTTATTTTGTATAATGCCAAACTACCTGATTACATCGCCGCAAACTGAACATGATCGTTCAAGAATGAGGTCTAAGGTCTACCTCTGAAGGTTCTACCAAAATGACATGCAAGATTTTCGCCTTATAAATCTTGCCCTGCTGTTCAGTGGTTCCATTGACACACAATTAGCTACTGGTATTCTCAGTGCCTCTTCGAAGTGGAGACTGGTCGATGACTATTCCGTGGTACGTGGCACACAAATTGAATGGCAGGTCTATAATGAACACAAAACAATGGTAATGCAAACAGTGGAGCTGTTGGAGTCGTGTGTGAGATCTCTGTGGCTCGAATCTGGGGCCGTATGCTATTCTCGCCCGACTCAGGGACGATACCCGGCGCGAAAAATCGATGGCGCACGATGTGCATACTGGGGATGTGGACGGAGACCGCCTCATACCCGGCCGGGGACTGTTGGGGAGAGAATAGCATACGGCCCTGCTCCTTATATGCACATCCGTTCACCAGGGCGTGGCTAAATTCAAATAGAGGAGTGGAAGACGGTGGGGCAGGCGATGACCTCTCCTGACGGTGGTGTATCCACCCGTCATGCTACCGTGTGCACCGTCAACGACTTGGATTACGGTAGGGAAGTGAGCCCAACCCAACATTTCTTATTTGAAGGGTGATTTTTTCTAGCAAAGAACCTGGACCGCCTCCTTGTGTAGTGAGACATCATATCATAGAATTCCTCGAAGCGAGGTCTTTCGTTTTGCTTATTGCACGAAGGTGGTATTTCAGCTAGTCTTCTGATAAAATATAGGATAGGAACACCGTGGAGGTTTCTCATCTACAGCGACCTTCTGTTCTAAACATTGGCTATCGACCCATTAGTTTAGTTTAGTTCTCTTTTAGCTTTAGTTTTGAGTTTTCTATCTTGAGACATAAACCCGACGAACTAGTCATCTAGCGTTACTTCCCCAGTTTCTTCCCCCTATTCCGCATTCGACCAACTCAAGTATTTTATCTGCGCGCATTGGAGATTCTTTCCATAATAAGTGCTTAGAAAGGGCGCGAAAGTATAGTAGGCAAAACGGTGCTTTGACTGACCTTACAGAATTGGGTCTCCCAAACCTTTCATCAAGGTTGGAATTGGCTTGAATTGAAGCATTTCCCTGCATTGTTTTTTAAACACCTGGACCTACATTGTTGTCATTGGTGATTTTCTCTTTCTAATACTTTACCCTTTTTAACGCCTAATTTCCTTAGCGAAGCTAATGAATGCGGTTGCTTAGTATTGGCATCGCCTACGCAATATGCTCTATTTCAGTCTTTTCTAAAGAACACGGAATTTTATTACCTGATAAATGGAGGGCTTATGTCCAACAACTTTACTTTTGGTTTGTATGGCTATTCCTTCTAAAGATCTCGCATGAGTTAGATGTCCACGAAGATCGATTAGTTAACAACCATTAGCTGTGTAAGAAGGCAGAATTCATAGTCTCGGGATGCCGTGGAGATATTATAGAATTGGCAGCTTTCAAAGGTTTCTCGCAGCTTTGCTTTAAATACCATTCTACTTGATGAGCAGGCTGTCATGTCTCCTTTGAAAGGTGCCCTCTTATCAACTGATGAAGATCATGTCATGTCAGTGACATTTACATTGCCAATCAAATAAAGGTTGCGGCGAATCTACATTCTTGCTTCTTTGCTGTGCTTTAAGACAAATTTTAACTGATTATTTTCTCCCTAAAAATAATTTTTTTATAAAATTATTACATTTATTGGGGCGGGTACACTAAGCAATTTCAAAGAAAGTTACACCAAGTGTTCCTTGAACAAAAAATTATTCTAACCATCTTACTGAGTTACCTGTCTGAAGGTCATTTCGATTTGGAAGAGTTCACTTTGATTTCAAAATTCTTAAAGCTAGTTTACGACGGACGTGAAAATTGTATATGTTTCTGTTGCTCCTTCGATTAATAATTATGAGGTTTTGATAGCTGTTACCTTTTCCGAATTGATTTGCGAGAGTAGCTTTTATGAGAAGTGGAATGCGCGTGCTCATTTCTTTTATTATCTTTCGTTCTTAAAGGGGGAGCCGAATGTGTCGTACATTTGCTCTCGGTATTACCGGGCGCCGGAACTCATCTTTGGTGCTACAAACTACACCAATTCGATCGATGTCTGGTCAGCAGGAACTGTGATGGCGGAGCTCTTGCTCGGTCAGCCGATCTTCCCTGGCGATTCTGGTGTTGATCAGCTGGTTGAAATTATAAAGGTGAAGTTATATCTACTGGTGCTTGTAGATGCAGTACTGAAGCATTACGTCTCAGGTCCTCGGTACTCCGACGAAGGAGCAGATCCAAAGCATGAACCCCAACTACAAGGAGTTCAAGTTCCCGCAGATCAAAGCCCATCCTTGGGCCAAGGTGAGTGAAACTGTTGGTATTAGTGATCTTAGCAGGCATATATATATGCTTCGTTGTGTTTAAAGCTTTGATTGCTTTCTACTTCTAAGTGAATCTAGTCGTCTTCTGAAAATTTACGGTCTTAGTTTCTTAAATCCAGTTGTATATTCGTAAGCTTTATGCCTGGTTAGCTCTCAATGCGGAGTAGACAGATGCTTTGCCATGCAATGCCTTCATTGAAATGAGGAGTTCAGTTTCATTTCGACAATGTAATAGGTTGTGCCCACGCCTATCGCAAGCCTGTTGCACTAACGGAGGTATTCCACTCACATTTTAGTGGGCTACTGTGTGCGCACCAATTACGCGGACATTGTTGAGAAATGCTGCAATAGTTGGGAGTGTGTGGCGCAGATGGAGTAGGCGCCGACTTTCGCATGTACATCCACTCGCTTCCAAATTCGGATGTACATCATTTTCAAAACCAGTCCCCAGTCCCGTTTACACGTGCTGACTTATCGTGAAAAAAGGTGGAACACTAACTGTTAAATGACCGCTGTACGCCATTGCGAAGGCAAAATCGTCTCCTTATTCTACTTGAAGTCTATCACTATGGTTTTCATGGGTTTAGAAAGTGTGGTGATGTTGGTAATGAGCTTTGAGAGGGGACGACGCCTGTTTAGGGGCCTGCAGTGATGATCTAGCGACGATTTGATGATCTTCCTCCTACTTTATCTTTGGACATTACGGCGCATGTGGTTTTCTCGGCGGGACTCAGGCGAGCAGGGGTCACTCGGTTTCTTTTTCGCGACATTCGGAAAGTTCCTTCAAAAATCTTACAATGCATAGACAATATATACATCCTTTAACCTTGGAAGGAAATTCAAGTTTGTGGCGGCTAAGGGGTGGCTGATAGTGAAAGAGAATAGAGGCGGTGAGGACAACTCCCCTCCCCTCGTGAGTTTCGCGCTTTTATGGTGCCTTGACACTAGATTTTCCTGCTAGTGAGCTGCTGTGCTACTGTATTACTATGTGCCCAAGGCGTAACTAGGCAGTTCAGTGGTAAGGTAGTGAGTGCTTTTACCGCTGATCCGCAGCTTCGTCGCTTCTACATCTACAGTTGACAGTTTCGCAAAGGATCAAATAAAAGTGGAAAAGTAGGATCTGCATCTAATATTGTGTAAGGGGCGGGGTTATTTCTGATGGCGCCCTTATCTATATCTCATTAACTGTGAATTGTGTGCAGAAGGTGATGTATTCTGTAAGAGCCACGCTACTATGATATGACTGTAAAGTTGTATCATAGTAGCGTGGCTCTTTCACCTCCTCCTTTTACTAGCGCAACAAGATAAAGCGAGCACGTGGCGTCAAGCAGCCGTTGAATAGTGTCGATTTTTAGTTTATCGCGAACAGGATCTGTTTGCAGGTGTTTCGTGCCAGCACTCCTCAAGAAGCGATAGATCTGATTTCAACTATCATCGAGTACACGCCCAATGCCAGGCCGACACCTCAACAAGTGCGTTCTCCTTTCTTTTGTTCACTCATTTCATACCCGCACATCTCCACGATTCTTACTGAACATGTCCCTTTCAGGCATGCTTACACGCATTTTTCGATGAGCTGCGGATGCCGGACACAAAACTTCCTTCCGGTCGGCCACTACCTCCCTTAGAAATGGATGGCGATGAGAGCCGCGGAGGCCACGCGCACGAGTCGGCGGAAAGCTAAGATTCGCGGCAGACAGCGGGTCCGTGTTCGCCGTGTCTATAGTCTCCAAATGCCGCCTCCTCGACTGGCAGCCAAGGCGCGCCACGCACACACGCGGACGCGGAGCGTTCGAAGTGCCGGTCTCGGTCTAGCGGCGCGCCTAGCTACTACTGTTCTTCGTCGACATTTCTGATTCCTCCCTTGCTCCGTTCGCCCACACACCCCTGACGAGGGACACGACACGGGTTCATACTAGGTCGCCCCGTGTCGCCCCGCCCCTCGTTTTTGTCGATTCCCGATGAATTTCGTCGTCGTTGCATGTCTCGGTCGACGTGTTCGCAGCGACACGTCGCGTCCTCTTGTACATTTACGTCGTTTTATTTGTGTGTTTCCATGTGTTCATCTGTATTGGCCTCGTCCCGTTGTCCCTTTCACGCAGCCCTGACACACGTACAGAACTCGTTCGCGGTCCGAAGGCGCGACTCATGCCGCAGTCTAACTGCTGCAAAAAGGAGCGAGTGTACAGTCAGTCCTCATCGCTGAGCGGCGCAGCGCGCGCCGTGTGCGCTCTCCTAATCGATGTCAATCAATCGCAGTGGTCCTTGATCGATATAGTGTATATAAGCACCGACGAAGGTTTGGATGAGAACACGCCGTACACAGATACCCCCATAGCCACCTCTCCGCACGCAGACAGGACCTGTTCTTAATTTATCGCGCGCGTCCGATTCTTTGATTGTGGAGTCTCGTCTCTATATTTTCGCATCGTCATTATATTTACGCGGTGAAAAGCTCTATCATCATCAGCCCGAAGCCCTCGCTCGAACCGATTACTATCATTGAATCGTCCATTTCATTCATTCATTTTCATTCGCTGTTTCTCGTCTCTTATTGCTCCACGTCCGTCAACAGATACTAGGGTCGGTGGTGTGGGCTGCTCCCAGCTTCCAAAGACTGTTCATCATCCTTTATTTAGAGCCATAGTGAAACCCTCTCTCTTCATCTCTCCCTGTTCTTCCCATTCTTGTTGTTCCGAAAAGGTCATGAGTGAGGCTATGTCGTGTATGATTGGCTCATAAACATTAAATACGTTAAAAGAGGCGAAATGGCTTAATCACACTGTACAATATGTCGACTCCGTTTAATTGCAAGGCATATGAGAGTTATTTCATGCAATTTGTTTGTTGAAAGTCGTGCAAGTTCTTCGAGAGCGCTGCTGAAGTCACAGGGGTGACCGTGGCTCTTTGAAGCGCTGGATGCGGAACCGAACGCCGGTTCCAAATGAACGCATCGGTGATCGAAATCATAGACCACTTTCGGTTTGGCTGCTTAGCCCTCTGCCTACACGCAGGTCGTGGGTTTGAGTCGCGCACTGCGTTTGGTTTCTCTTCTGCAAAACCCATGCGTTCATGTATCTGCTCAGTGGTATTTGTAGTATGTTATCCATACATTTACATATAACACATGCTTCAAACTGCGGATCAGGGTAAAGGTTTACTCTAAGAAACCAAGGCAGTTCTGCACAGCAACAATACTATGAATGAGAGCCAAAGGTTCTGTGCAGCCTGATTTTTCACATGAACGCAGGTCCTTGGGGAACAAGCATTGGATGGGGCTCTCAAAAGGTCATGGGTGCTCGTTGAGGTACCGGCCCCAGCAAGCAAGCGTTGTCAGATTCTTGAAGCTGGCGTGGCATAGAAACCGGTGTACCAGCGAGACTACCTTAAATCAAATACATAATACAACTAGGTATTATAAATCACATAGGTGGGAAGCATAGGCTTTGCAAAAGTGCAAAACAAATACAACCGCGGGATCCAAACCGCCGGTCGCTCCCTAATACACCATCTGAGCGCAGTCGTAGTCCGCGATGGGAAAACTCGTCCCGCAGGCGCTCGTCAGCTACGAAACGCGTGAATCAATATGCCCCAACGGCCCAACTTCCGTCGTCCCTAACTTTTCGCCGAGTCGTATTGGGGTTGAGTCATCTGCACTTTATTGTTTCCTATAGAGAGGCGATTCTGCCCATATATTATACAACACTTGGACCAATCCGACTTACCGTTGAGATAGTCTCCTGTTCAGCGCATTTATAGCGATGAGCCGTTTACAACACTGAACTGGACATCTCTCGACGGCGAGAACATTTTCGCAGGCACATGATGGCGAGGTTGGTCTTTTAAAAAGGATAGGAACGGATGGGTTTCTGATGCCCCATTCTCGCTCAACGGAACGAACATCTCCGAATGCTCCAGCTATGTGTATCTGGGTCGCGAAGTCAACATGGCCAACGAACTAGCACCAGAGCTGAGCAGGAGGAAACGAGCGGCTTGGGGAGCTTTCAAGAGCGTCGAAGAAGTCGCGAAGAAGACGAAGAATGTCCGACTCCGTGCCGACCTATTCGACTCCACTGTTCTTCCTGCCCTAACATACGCCTCAGAGACCTGGGCTATACGAAAGCAGGATGAACACGCGATCAGCGTCGCGCAGCGTGGAATCGAGATAACGATGCTTGGAGTGACACGACTCACGCAAGTGAGAGAAGGCCTCCGGAGGTCCGAGCTCCACCGAAGATCAGAGACGCTGTCGCGTGGGCCAAGTTGTCGAAAATTAGGTGGGCCGGCCACGTAATGCGCTTCGCAGACACCCGCTGGACGAGAGCCGTCACCGACTGGATTCCGCGGGATGTCAAGAGAACACCAGGACGCCCACCAACGCGTTGGTCGGACTTATTCGTGAAAGCCCTGAACGACCGCTATGACGCTCTTCGTGTCCCTCGAGCGAGGTGGATGCATTGGAGCACTCTGCACGCGACAGGGACGAATGGAGACGCTGCTGGCACCCGCTCGAGCAATTCGATGATCAACGGGACGACAGGTGATACAGGTGAGGTTTGAGTTGTCACAGGGATGTTCTATTTTACAGCATACATCTGCCTTGCAAGAACTCCGTATTTATTTCTACTAACGATAAGTGAAAGATAGTGCCCGCGGTAGAGTATTCGTAGGACGTCATCTGATTGGAGGTCTACCACGAGGACCCTTGTGTCCCTCGGGATCCAGTCCAATGTTCCTTTCATCCATTGATAGCGATGTGACCGTCCTCGGCATTTAGCCCTCCTCAGGCAATTCGCTGGGTCACGAAGATGAGATAGATATTCTTCCCATGTAGGAGGTGCGACTCGATGTTGAGTTCGCCGGTTGTACTTCAGAAGACATCGCTCTGGCTCTCTGTACGTGGACCTTAGCGACTTGGGCGGTTTTTATATTCCCGCGAGCGTGATGGCTAGCATAGCTATCGATTTTATACTCCGCCGCCACAACCAACACATTTGACGGAATCTTGGGTTAAGGTATTCGGCGAACCGCGCCGCTGAAGGGGTGTGGAGTCGGAGATTTCACCATTGGATGAATTATTTTGCCATGTCCCTTTTGTTTTATCACCCCAAGGGCGCATCTCGGATGGGGAGAGGGGGGGGGGGGCGGGCGTGGGATGTTCAGCATGTATATTGTTCATGTTTCTGTCTGATCGAACACTACTCAACTTTTTCCACAAATATTTGGTCAAGTGATTCAAGTTTCTTAACGAATCGCGCAGACCAGGGGCATTGCACCTCAAATTTACTTGTACGGTACCGATTCAGCTGAGTTTTTCGTTCTCTATTTTTCGTTCTCTTTCCAATCCTCAAGCACCTTTTCTGCTACAGTACACTTGATTTCCGCAGTAATGTGAGCTTTGGGATAGTATGCGAAGTCATTTAGGTGAGCGACTATTGCCTCAGAAAGATGAAAGAAATATGGGGATTTTACGTTTGTGGCAAGAGAAAGAGGAATCATGAATGCCTGAAGGATTCATGATTCCTGAAGGATTTTTCAAAACCTTCAGCTTCCACACTCATCCTTCAAAAAAGTTCCCACACGGCCACATTTATATCTCTAACACCCCTGAATTTGTATGCGCTTTGTTTAGTGATAGGAATAGGAGACAGGGAAAATCGTTTCAGTGCTCGTTTCATTCCACGGCAGCCACGTCAGTGTGGGACCAGATGTACTAAAACAGGAGATTCATAGATTGTAGTAAAAGTCCGGGGGAACACTAAAAGTCTGGCGACAATCCATTATGTGCCCCAAGAGCGCCGCAACCGCACCGCAACCAGATACTGGACTACGGTGGCAGCAAATTCTGAATGATTTTTACAATTCAGTCCTCGGCCCGGAATGTAGTGCGCATACGTGGACGCGCTTCGCTGACGCTCCTCTTTCTAAGGCCTTTTATACTTCGGCGACGCGTCGCCGAGAGCTCCGCAGGGGGTGTTATACTTCCGTCGCCGATGTCGCCACAGACGGGCCGACTTCGCCGACATCATCCAAGGGTGGCAAAAATGCGCTCCGATGGAGTGTTTTGATTGTGGGCTGGTTCTTCGTTCCCGGCACTGCCATCATTCCCACCGGAATTCGAGTTACGAAATCGAGAAATGCAAAAGACGACCGTCTCGTCTTCACCAATAGTGCCATTCGCTAGAACACTGAGTGTTTGGGAGGAAGTGGGAACCTGAACCTTGCCTTTCCTTCACTTTGTCACCTTTCTTTGCTTTTCTGTCCTTCGCACCCGTTCTTTTCGCATTTTCTAGGCCTTTTCGTTGTCTTGTAGAGCAAGTAGCACAAAATAAAACTTTGTAGAAAATAAGTAGTGTTTCCTCGCTTTCTGAAGTGATACTGCAAACCTCTACGAAGAGCTTTTTCAAGATACAATTCATATTAATTAAGAAATAAATTTTCCTTTGGACTTCGAAAATTCCGCGTAAATTTAATTTCAATTCGATTTAACGAAAAAGGCCTTTGCTAAACTCCAATAAAGAAATTTAACGAAAATGCTGGTAAAATCGTTAAATTGGTAAATCAATAGTCGTTAAATGCGCAACACTGTCCGTACCTCATCATCATTTTCATTAGCGTCTGTCCCGCTTGGTGGCGGTGTCCGCTCTTCTGGTGTGGTGACGCCAATTCTCCCGATCAAATGCTTGATCAGGGTGCACACCAGCCATCTCTAAGTCCAAGCGCAACGTATCTAGCCAACGTTGCTTCGGGCGTCCTTTGGGCCGCTTTCCAGGGACCACAAGATTCAGGCATTAGGCTGTCCGTACCTCTGTTATTATTATATTTTGTCTACAATCAGTTTGTAGTCAGGTTGAGGCCGTTGGCCAATGGCGGACGGTGACTTCAGAGTATATCGGACGGTGACTTCAGAGTATGCCTGCTAGGTCGTGGGTGAGATCCTAACTCTTCTTTCACCATTCAAGGCCAGCGCCACACAAAAGATAACAGCTTTGGAGCAGTACTTGCGCCTTGAAACCATGTGGCTTTATGTTAGCCCTCAATGGAGAGGAGAAGAAATATAAAAGGAGAGGACTCTCACCCTCTCATCCGAAATCTCGCGCATCTCTGTCCCAAGACCGTTTTGAAAAACTGCTTCAGATCACTCTTATCCATCCTTCTAAAGTCAAATGTGGTTAGTAAGAGAAAATTCGCCTGATTAACAATGGTCGAGCAAGCTAACGTTCATACAAAACAAAAATCATCATCAAGTCTTGAAACATATTAAGAGAGGCACACAATGTAAGCAAATTCGAGGCAGATGTGATCACCTAGCGTTTCTTTCCGCAGTGAGGTTACCAGATGATAGTGTTTGATAAACTTACAACCGGAAAAAAACCCGTCTGAGTTATTCATCGTAGTTTCGGAGTGAAATTCAGGGAAATCGTTACGGGACCGAGTTGCCTATCCCTCTGCTAATCAGTCGCTGCAGCTAGTGATATTTGCTTGCATGCTTCCCCGGCGCAAATAGGGTAGGGGTGGGGGTGCTTCTGACGGGCAGAAAATCCCATAGAGCGTCGTAGCGTCGTTAATGTTCTTCATCCCTGGCTCCAACGTATAAAGACTGTAGTAATGGCGTTCCATGGTTAATAAAAACCATATTTGAATCGCGTGACTGTGGGCGTTGCACCCCGACAACTCGGACGGTTTTTTTCCGGTTGTAAGTGTATCGGCGAGTCCAAATGATGACACTGAAAACGGGCTGCGATACTAAAAATGTGCTTCGATGCTCTTCTGTGACGACGTCGCTACAGAATCTATCGACAGCGTCGCCAGCGACGTTGGCGTCGCAGACGTCGGTGACGAGCTGTCGGTGACGTGCGCAGCGTCGGCGACGCGTTGCCGAAGTGTAACATAAGCCTAAAGACGCGACGCGGCCAGTCGCGCCGCTCGTCGAACTGACGTGCCGCGCTGCGGCGGGAGTATAAAAGGCCCCTTAAGGCCCCCACAGAGTTCTGCGGCAACGCCGCTATGGTTAATGATAGGGCAGGGACGCCGCCGGCGACGAGCTCTGCGTCTCTGCCCTATGGTTAAGCATAGGGCCGCGGCGCTGCCGCAGAACTCTGTGGGGGCCTTTAGACGTGAAAGCGGTGTCGACGACTCCAGGGGCCGTATGCTCGTGTTCCCCCGTTGGGGGAAAATCAATCAATATCAGCATATCATATCACGCCCCAATCCCCCATTGGGGGAGACTCGGGGTAGACGAGCATACGGCCCCAGGACCTAACTCCAGCGCGACGTCGCGCGCTAGCTGCGTGCGACGTCGCAGAGCTGAAACCCGGACGTGCGCTCGGTGACGCATGGTTAGCCGCGGAGCACGGAATGTTCTCAGGTTAAAGTCCCAGACCACATTTCTAGCTAGGAACTTAAGATCCCACAGAATGTGGTAGGCAACAGCCTGCAGTAGGACAATTGATCCGTGAATGGGTGATAGTGACCTTCTTCTGTAGTATAACCATAATCACGGGTAAAAATTGACTAAAGAAGTTGTAGTTGGCAAATACTGACGCTAGAAACCATCCACATGACCAGGATTCCTGTATAAACTTCCTGTATAAAGGAATCCGTTTTTGAGCACAGCCCAGCTGAGCTAGCTGTTGCTCCAAGGGATGTGCTATTAGCTCTAAAGTCCTTGAGTACTTCTACCTCCATGACTTCTGACGCCATTCCCCAAGTAATCTTTAAGAAGTGCTACCTGTCATTATATAAACCTCTCACAATGATCTTTAACGCCTCCCTGATGTTTGGCGAAGTCCCACGTTGCTGGAAAAGGGCAATTGTCACAGCTATCCGTAAAAGGTCTGATGCTTCTCTAATCACAAACTTCCGACCAATCAGCATACTTCCTACGCCCATAAAGATCCTCGAAAAACTAATCCGTGACAAGCTCTGTCTTTGGCTTAGAAGCAACAGTATCATTCCTGATGAACAGCACGGCTTTACAGTCAGCGCTTCGACTACCACACAACTCGCTGACTGCCTATTTGAATGGAACGTGGCTATGTGTAACGGAAATTCTGTTGACGTGGTGTATTTTGACCTTTCGAAAGCTTTTGACAAAGTCGACCATCGGAAATTACTTGAAAAGCTGCATCAGCTACGACTCCATTCTTCACTTCTTAATTGGCTTAGTGCTTATTTAAAGGAAAGGGAGTTTAGTGTCAAGGTGGAAAGCACATTTTCCAAATCGTACCCTTGTACAAGTGGTGTGCCACAGGGGGGTGTGCTTTCGCATCTCTTATTTCTTGTCTACACCCACGATCTGCCAGAGAGATTGTCTACACACCCATCTGTAAAAGTAAAGATGCTTGCAGATGACATCAAAGTCTTTGGAGTATACAGTAAGGAGAACTGTACACTGGTGCGCCTTTCTCTCTCTCAGTCCATATCCAACATGATGGAATGGGCATCTGTTTGGCGAATACCCTTAAACCTCGCTAAGACTTCAGTTTTGCATTTAGGTAACCTTGACATCATGGAGTATAGAGTAAATGACATAACCTTGAAATCTGTAGATGAAGTTCGTGATTTGGGAGTTATCCTGAAATCAAGCCTGACGTTTGAAACACACATCGACCAAATCGTACGGAAAGCGTTCTCAGTTTTGTTCGTCATCCTCAGAAATATTACTTGTAATGATCCATCTATTTTGTTAAAGCTTTATAAGGCATACGTAGTACCAATACTGGAATATGCATCCCAAGTTTGGAGTCCATACACAAAGAAACTACAAACGAAATTAGAAAAAGTTCAGCGAGTTTTCACAAAAATTTTGTTTCGTAGGTGCAGTGCAAATGGCTACAGCGAAATTCCTAACTACCACGAACGTTTGCAACTCTTCCGATTGAAAAGCCTACTGTATCGGCGTGTGTTCAATGACTTGACCTTTTGCTTCAAAATTTTGAAAGGAGAATCAAAACTGAAACCTAGTAAGTACTGGATTCTGAGACCTACAAATGGGAGGATAAAAGCGATCTCATTAATGAATATTCGAGTCGTCCGTAACTATGATAGCACCAGCAATTCCTTGTTCTTTAGAACTTCCCTTGGCTTCAGAGGCTTCCACCTAGCGTCCTTGATGCTCACAATTCCTCATCATTCAAGAGTAGATTGAGAAAAATAGACCTTATGTCTACGCTTCATATTGCAGATTACTAGGAGTACTGCCATCAGCTGAGTGAAGCATGTGCCTATACGGAGTTCCCTGACAAACGCTTCCACATGCCGCTAACTCCAAAGTGGTCGAAATATATCTCCCTTGAGGTCGATTGTCTTCCAAAGCGGATGCCTGCTGATAGCTGTTCATTTATGAACAATTGATGCTCAAGCGTAGTTCTGAAGACTTCGTTGCTGTCTGATCCTTCGTAGACCTTGAGTGTAGCATTGAGAATGTTTTAGTTGTTAATGAGTAATGCGTTTGTCTACAGCAGTTCTTCTTGTTATTCTTTACTTTTGTTTTGTTCGTTGCTTAGGCGTTTTACTTACTCACTACTAAAGTTTTAAGGAGCTAGGGACGTAGAGGATCATCATTGGAGTATCTGCAAATTTTTCGCGGATTCAAGCGTGACGAAGCATTTCTAGAGTTGCTACTTAGATTAGCCAGGTTTTTTTCTCAGGGGTGTTTAGTGCTGAAGGCATGTTAAGAAAGTTTTCAATTTTTTTACAGAGTCAAATTATACTATTATTATTTCATTTATGCCTCCTATGGCAGCTATCTACTTGGCGTCACCGAATCTTTTAGGCCTACGAACTATTTTGAACTTTCGTGCCAGGTAAAATGCGTACGGCGTTTCCTTAGGGCCACAGGTGTCATGTTCCAACATATTCTATGGTCCGCTTGGAATTCTTCACATACTATTGACAGCCTTTTCTATAGGACTGCCTTGGGGACATGCTCTTCGTTGGCCCTCGCCGTCATGCGCGCTGCTCGTTAATGCTGGTTTATCTATTTACTTAAACCGGCAGTCTGCCAGCTCTAACGGAGGCTTTAAATCCACTCAGGTCATAAAATTTTTTTTTTCTTAATCAGATGCTTAGTCTTATCTCCCACGCCTACTTCCGCGCTGAACACCTCCGATTCGCCAAATTTCGTTACTTTTTCACTCGGCTGTCAGGGCTACTCTACTGGAATGTACGTAGACGACGCTTGTTTCCATGGAAAATCCGCCTAGATTAGCTGAGAATGTTTGTCTGATTTTTTTATTGTTGTGTTCTTCCCCTTATGTGGCGCGTCATATGACGTATTCAATAAATAAATAAATAAACTGTAGCTAATCGTCCCATTGAAACCACATTCATTTACCATCTCCAAGAAAAGTTGAAATAAGGCAAAGGCGTGCCGCATGTCCCCGTAGGAAGCTTTTCTAGCCGTCGGAAGCATCGGACCGCGACAACTCGTCCAATTTCGTCGCGCACCGTGCGCGACGCCAGTGGGGCTCGCACGGCGTCGGAGTTATGTCTGCGCCCGGGTGTCGACTAGACATTGGATCCGACACCGATTTTCCGGATAATCGGATGATTCGGATAGGCCATTTTTTCAAACCCCGGATCTTCGGATGATTCAGATGAGGGCAATTTCGAAAACCCCGGATCTTCGGATGATTCAGATGAGGGCAATTTTAGAAACCCCGGATCTTCGGATGATTCAGATAACGCCATTTTCAGTCGAGCCGGATTTCGGATATCCGATTCGGATACAACCGGATAAGTGAGTGAATAGGGGCACGCAACCTCTTAAAAACGGAACACATCAGTAACTCCGCGTTTATTTCCTTGACCAATTGAAGTCACTAGCGCGCAAAGCAGCTTGGAGCGCCTCATCTTGAATTAAATGTCTATATGTCCTGGTAGCAAGGCACATGAATGCCCAGTTACATTATATCTGGCCTAGCTTAGTTCACCAATGGAAATGGAACACACCAGCGCTACGTAAAAGATGTCGTATTTGGTTGCCTTACGAGGGGAGCCCTCCGCAAAGCAATTTTGCGCTTCCAGAACAAACAAAAAACAGCTTTATGAACCCATAGAGCCAATACCAACTCAATAGTGAGTTGGTAATGTCTTGTAAAGGACAATAATGAAACGATTCCGAAACGCCCCGCAAGACATTTCTCTGAAAAGGGAAGGGTCTGAAGCGTATGTCTGAACGGAGAGAGCGAGTCATCCCACCATATAAATAGGAATAATCGCCACTCCTCAATTAGTATAAAAATGTGTTTCTTTTTTGCCAAATCGATAAGCCCAAGGAGTAGAGGATCCTTGAAGTTACAGTGGAATCGGCGCCTCACGAGTTCGGGAGTCTTGTACGCCCGCAATGCCGCCGGCGGGAAGCGGCTCGTAGCGCAGTGGATAGCGACGTTGCTCCATGAGAAGGAGGTAGAGGGTTCGACTTTTCTGCGCTGCTGCATCTTTGCATTTCAACTTATTGTTTGATTTGAGGTATTCTGACATCTGCACCATTTTAGATGTTTGCTGTGCAGTGTTTCCAGATGTATGCCGTGAGAGCAGCTTTGTTGCCATTTGTTCACTACTGACCGGTTTTTCAACCAAAACTCAATTGGAAAGCTGTTCAACATAACGATGTATGAACGTTTGACATCAGTGATACACAGACACAAAGTTCCTGGAACATAAGCACTGGTCACAATACGAGCAGCGCATAAAGGCTGCTGGCTCCTCGCAGTTTGCTTCCATATATGGACAAATGAGATCGGCTCCATAGGCGAAATCCAATTGAAGACGTTCCCTTTCCTCTGAAACAAGAGTTCCAGCCGAAAACGTTATCATATGCCCACTGCTTGCCAGCCTTTCCACGTCTATCAGTTCATTTTGCGGACCCCAACCTTCTCCTGGTTTTCCACCACTTTCAGCCTTTCGTCTTCGTTAACTTCAAGTTGACGTGCTTCGAAGTCCTTGGGTATGCTAGCCATCCGTTCGGTCATGTTGGTGTCATTCCCATGAAGGCTGCTTATCTAAAGGTGGACCACACTTCAGCGTGAGCAAGTGGATCACCACTCGAGCATCGGCGACTTTGTTGGTGTTAGGTTTTAGAGAACCTCCAGCAGACCTCTGATTTCCAGATGACAGGCAAAGTTGAGAGAAAGAGTGTATCGATGCCGTTTAGGTCAATTTGCGGGATCCAGAGACTTTCTCGTTTTAACCACATGTGACGTCACATCATAGTCTCCTTTGAAAATTCGAGCAGGATGTTTTACACGAGGTCATTGGCCGATGTATGGCAACAGACTGAGAGGAGCCTGCAGCATTTATACCCTGCCCATTGTGTCCAGTGCTGCTTCATGCACGTTGTACCTGAGTATCATGGTGTTGAATATTTATGCAGTATCATGTTGAGTACCACAGCGTGAAGCTGGAAAATGCGCAGAAAACATCTGAAAATGGTATAGACGTCAGAATCCCTCAAATCTCAACCAATCATTTAAAAATCATTTAAAATTCAATTAAAATTAATAATAAAAACAATCAATTAAAATCAATTAAAAAGCAGGAATGCAGCAGTGCATGAGGATCGAACCTCCGACCTTCCTCCCATGAAGCATCCTCACTATCCATTGCGCTCCGAGCTGCTTGCCGGCAGAGGCATCGCGGTCGTACAAGAACCCAAATTCGTGATGCGCCGTTCAATTGTGACTTCAAGAACCCCCACTCCTTGGGTTTCACGACTTAGCAAAAATGAAACACATTTTATGCTAATTGAGGGGTGGCGATTATTCCTATTTAATAGGATGACTCCCTCTCCCCGTTCAGATATGCGCTATCAGACCCTTCCCTTGTGAGAGAATTCCCGCCAAATGATTGTAAATCTGCCCGAAAAAGTCAGGTTATCAATGGCGCAGAGTTTGCCAGCAAGGCGCGCTAACCTCCTATTATCCGATTTTTATCCGATTTTATCCGAATCATTGCGTTTTTCAAAACCCCGGATCTTCGGATGATTCAGATGAGAGCAATTTTGAAAACTCCGGATCTTCGGATGATTCAGATAAGGGCAATTTTAGAAACCCCGGATCTTCGGATGATTCAGATGAGGGCAATTTTCGACCGAGCCGGATTTCGGATAATCCGAAGCCGGATAAATCCGGCCGGATATCCGAAAATGCATGATTCGGATCCCATGTCTAGTGTCGACCCATGTCTCAGCTGCGTATTAGAGAGCAGGAAGAACAGTGGAGTCGGACAAGTTTGCTCGGTGGTCATGCTCCATCAGGTGATCTGTAGCCTTGATTCGTAGACCTATCATTTTCCCTGCTTTGTTTAGCTCATCAAGCAAATCCGCTTCTGCAATTCAAAAAGAGTATGACGTCGTTATCAAAACGAAGATTTGAGAAAAATCTTCCATCCTTTCTCACCCATGCCCTTTTCGTCTCAGTCGAGCGTTTATTATCCACTGCAGTACTCCGACGAACAGCTCTGGCGACATGGTGTCGCCCTGTCGCACCCCGTTTCCAATGGGAATGGTAAAAAAAACTATCGCCTTGCATCCAGCGTAGCAGTCGGCGACTGTTGTCACGTATGACGAGTCCACTTCTTGGTCGATGAGCGCAGACAACGTGGCCTTCGTTCTGGTGCTGTCTAATGCCTTATCGTAGTCGACGAAGATGAAAGCTAGAACATACGATATTCCGAGCTAATCTCAACTATCCTCTGGATGTGATCCATCGTTGAGTCTCATGCCGAATCCAGCATGTTCCACTGGTTGGGCATCACACCGTATCTTCGATATGCGTGCAAGAACAATCTTCATGAACAGTTTGTAAAGCACGCTCAATAGGCCATTTATTTCGGAGATCCTCTCGGTCGTCACGATGACTGCTTCCACTGCTCAGCCTCTCACGCTTCTTGTGGACGACAGTTTCGCCACTGGTCGGAAATTCATCTTTCTCTTGGTTTGCCACGCGGGATAGTGGACGGTACCTCAAACTTGGGTAATTAAACATTTATTTAACAACTAAGTTGAGAAAAAACATTTAACAACTAAAAGGCACAACTTGTCGTTTCTCGATTTTGCGAGGATAGCACGATGCTATCTATATGCGGCTCCGATCCGAGCCGGCTTATGACAATTTCTATACCAATGCATGAAAAACAGAAGAGAAGAGGAGCGTAAGTTTATCTCAGCTCAAAATGAGCCACAACAACACATTATATGAATAAAACGAGAACGAACAATAGCCATTGCGGGCTGCTTATATGGGGGGAATGGGAGGCGTGTTGTCCGGTGTGGTGGCCAGCGGGCCCACAGGACACGCGGGAGGCGAGGCCGTCGCACCTCGTATCCGGAGGTCTCGCGGCGCACTGTACCCGCCGGTCTCATCGCCCAATGGCAATCGCTGGCGACACTCACATACATAACAAACTCTTGTTTTCGAATTACTCAACAAATCAGCCTAGTGATAGTGAAACAAGCGAAATACATGATGAATCATGCATTCATATGAAATCGACCATCTTATAGTAGTACACCGTAAATTTGTCACATCTACAAAGAATAGAGGAATCTCTACACTCCCGGGGGCACGATGATTGCTTCCACTGCTCAGCCTCTCCCGTTCCTCTACGTACGGTCTGGCGACGTTGCGGACTGCGACGAACGTTGTCTCCTCGTCTGTTTTCTCCGACATCTTTTTGCGGCTTCTTTCCTGATCCGAACTCGCGTGTCTCCTTCTGCGCCCTTCTTAAGCGTGGTTTCCTGCTTCCTGGTGGCGGCGAACCTTGTGATCGCGACTCATCCCGGACGTTTCACGCTTTAACCTCAACTGCAGGTCCCGCATTTCTTGTTCAAGTCTTGATTCCTTGGACTGGCGTTAATCTTTCTTTCTCTTTCTTCCTTTAATTCGTCCATCCTCTTCGAGGAGCCGATCTTTCCTCTCTCTCTTTCTGCCACTCCTTTTCAATGTTTCTGTTCACCTCAAGCCTCTCCTCTCGAGCTGTCTTGAGGTCCTTCTCAGTCTCCTTCATCTGACGCCTGATCCGTTCCACCTCTAGGGTGGGCTCCACAGGGCATCGACGACGACAGTGTATCAATCCGGGTAGCGAGAGCCTAGCTCGTCGAAACGTGTGCGAAGTGCGCGAATGTCGAGGGAAAGCTGTGAGATGTTGAGGTTACTCATCGCTTCGCGGAGTTCTTTGAGGTCGTCATGAAACTCGTCCCAGTGGCTGTCATCGATCGCCTGCCCCTCCCCACAGACAGTAGGGCTTAGCTTCTCTTTTATTTTCTTTTCTATATGGGTGAGGCGAGTAGCGAGTAGTAGTTCCTGCTTTAGGTTTAGTATGTCGAGTTTTGCTTCGGTTGTCTTGTACCTCTTCATGTCTTCCACTTCATGGGCCTTAATCAGTTCTTCAAGGCGCTGCAAGCGCTCCCTTGTCTCTGGATAAGGAGCGATCTTTACTGCAGGGGTGAGCTGGTCAACATTACTCGCTGCTTGGTACAGAATACGGCCACCGTTGTTTAGGAGTTCCTTTAGCAGAGTTGGAGAAGCTCGACCAGGGTCTCTCTTCCACTGTTCTATTTCTTGTATTTCTTGATTTTTTCAAGGTTTCTTGTGCATTTTGAACTTTTTAATAGATTCTTCTTTCCAGGTGCGGCTTTGGCACTGAAGGGAACAATGAAACGAGTTCCCTGAACAACACATGTTTTCAAAACACAATAAAATTCTTTAAAATTTTGAATGCTATTTTCGGCACTTCAAAACAAAGATTTTCTGGTAGCAGTCTTCCAATCATCACTGTTCAATTTATGCAGGACGTCGTGGACACGGAACATTCTTCTGTTTGAAGGAGCGACGTTTGCATCTGAAATTGTGCTCTGAAATTGTGTTATATAAAATGTTGAGTATTACTTTCTGACGACGACTTAAGTGTTTTCCTTATATAGTTTTTTGAAGCGTTCATCGTATCGATTATGGAGCGGAAAAACGAAGGATGGACGATGGACTTCCCTATGGAAATAATGTTCTCTCATCCTAAGGAAACGTCATAAAAAAACGAAAATGAGGCTACATAAACCCAAGCTCTGTGCATGATACAGCAAAAAAAAATGATTCTCCGCAGCGATGACGGAACTGCGATGACGATATGATTAGGATGGATCGTAAGCAAAATTCTCGTTTTTCATGAAAAAAATATTTTTTAGCCGAAGCAGACCACCAATACGAATAAAATTCTGCCACAAAAACTTCCAAGTCTTGATTAATGCACACTGAAAAAATCATGATTTTCTGGATCGAACAAGATGACCTTTGCACCAACGTCATTGGAGCATAAACTTGAACGTTCACAAAAAGGTTCATAACTCGGTAAGTTTTTTGAATTTCGGAGATTGCTCTAGCTTTTCGAAAACTAGAAGAAAAACGCTTTCCACCACATAAAAACCATTTTCAAAAAAGGGTTCTTCGTGCGCGGCGGACGGTTCAATTTTTGAGCGAAAAAAATCGAAGTGACTACACAAAAATGCCCATAACTCGGTAAGTTTTTCGAAGTTTCAAAATTTCGCTAGCTTTTCGGAAACTAGAAGAAAAGTCCTTTCTCGCCGTATAAGAATCAATTTCCAAAAAAGGAGTGTTCATGCGCGGCAGGAGGTCCAATTTCTGGTCCATTTCGCAAAAATACGTACCGAAAATCGAACCTCCCCCCTGCCCCGCATGAAGACCCGTTTCTTGGAAATGAGTTCTTATATTGTTAGAGAGCATATTTGCTCTATTTTTTTATGGCCGAGCGGGATTTTTTATTTTCGGAAAGTTAGCCGAGATATGATCAATTTTCGGAAGTCGTGAACTGAATCCTTCACCATCGTCATCGAGCTCAGCCATCGCGCGACAACATTTTGCCATCGCGCGGAGTGCATCGATCACAAGAAGACGTGCTCGAGTAGGCTGGAAACTTCAGGTGACTGCTGAGCAGTGGTGACGCAGGGGATAGAGGAGTAGAGTACTGAGGCGGGACCGTTTTTGTGGTTCGAATCGCCTGTGATGGAGCATTTTCGCACCTCCTAAAAATATCCGCAACAACCAGGTAAAGTTCACTTATATCCCTTATATAAGATTTGCTTTTAAATTGTTGGTTACGATAGGGTACACTACATATTGGTGGGTGAGGGGGTATTACTATTGGGTCATACTCAGCTGTAGGTATGGGTGGGCATGGGTGAGAGACACCTACACACATACCTACAGTAACCTACTGTAATCAGTCGAGATTTTAAAAATAGTAATCAGCGCCTTTAATATCCTCTCTCAAAATTTGGAAGAAATTGACGGCCACGCGAAGTTTGGACTAAATTTGTATTAAATAAATCTGTGTTTATATTTATTTATCTATTTATTTTGTACATGGATAACCGTGGAAAAGCAAAACAAACGAAAGGAAAATAAGTCAAAGTCGTTGTAACCAGGAAAAAACAAAGTACGCAAAAATAATCGGCCTATCGAAGAGGAAGATTACTAAGCTGCACCCTAAAGATGGCGGTCCGGAACTTTTTATATTGACTTATAGAGTTTGCTAAGATGTTATGTTATGTATACTACGAATGCATGAGGCGAAAGTTTGAGAAAGGAAGAAAACAGCATTTTTTCCAGTATACGTCGAAAAATCAACAGAATGAGGACGTCAGTAATCAAAAAAGTCAACTTGTGCAGCCATTAACATGCTCAGGAGAAAACCGTATCTATACAAGTGGGTTTCTACACGGCTCTTCATCTGTCGGGGTGATGGCGGGGACTGAATGCTTTAGGCAGTTTTTAAGTGGAGGCTACCTGCCCTGTAGGCAAAAAACTTTGCTCTAGACCTAGTCCTAGAACGAGACAGACATATTTTGACAATACCGCCTCTGGCGTGGGAAGTTTTCATCCAGAAGGATTTGCCAGATTCGGAATCAGGTGAAATGCAGAAGCTTGTGAATGAAGCAGACGACGAGAACATGCCGTGAGATTCCAGAGACGGAAAACCAAGGTATTTTTTCTACCGCTTCCCGTACTCGAGAACATAGAAAGGTACCTGTGCGGAGAAGAGGCTTACGGGTCGAGTTGTTTTGCGCCTTTTCTATGGCAAATATGTCTTTCTTTTCATATGGAGAGGAAGCAGATACACTGTGTTCAAGAAGACGACTTATATAAGTTTTATATACTTTGAAGAATTGTTTTTTTAGTTACTAAAGTCCTGAAGGTATTCGATGTTCGTAACATACAGCACTGGCCGTGCCGCTTCGTCAAATCAGCACAAGATGAAGAGCGGCGCAAAAGGGCGCCGGAGAGCGCCATTTTCCGCTCGCCACGGCGTCGCGTCTGAGGCAGGTCGCGTTAGGGCGCGCCACCTGCAATTTCTGGACATTTGGCTGGTGGAAAGAGCCCATCCATGCGTTTGGACGAGCATGGCCTACTGTTTGGAACTAACTGCCTGCATGGTGCGAGCTGAGAACAGGCATATAACCCCGACAGAATAAATCGAGCGCGAGAGAGCGGAGCGGACAATGCAGGTTAGGCAATTTTTCCGATTTCGGTCGACCACTGCGATAAGAGCTAACGCCATGGAAATCCTTGAGCGAACAGAGCGCTGAAGACCATGACCAGCGCAGATTCACGATGACCTGCTCACAACTCTCCAGCTGCCTAAACTACCTTAGCCCCATCTGCCATTTTAGAACGGCGGACGGCAGCGGTGCATTTTTTTCCGTACTTACTCGCCTACATTTGAGTTTTCGACACTAGCGATGGCACCGTTCTACTCACCTCGAAAAGCTCTATCGAACGGTATCAATCTCAACCAATTTTGGAAGCTTCGCTTTTTGAAAGTTTCGCATCGAGGACGAGGGCGCTCTAGGCCAAGCCTGCGCGGCCGATGACATCGGAAATCAAAAAATCGACATTATCGAAATTGGCCAAATTTTAGCGTCTCAAATCATCTAGGAGGTTATTTGGGGTGCTGATTACGGATCCGACGTCCGTTTTTATAAACTCCGCCGATTTCGGTTTTGGATTTTCGTCTGCCTGGATAACTTAGGGTGATCGGGTCAGGATCACTGGTTTTTCTCAAATTTCGTATAGTGGCTGGGGTTGCTCGAGGTTCCGGACACGATGCCGAAGTCCATTCGGACGATTACGGCAGGACAGGAGACCACCCATACAGGTAACTGAGGGTAATCGATGACCCTGACCCGACCCCCTCAACGGTAAGTAACCCACTGAAATCGGTGGAATTTTCACACACGGACGTTAGATTCGTTATCAGTGCCCCAAATAATTCCTAGATGATTTTGGACGAAGTTCGGACGAAAAAATTTGGCCAATTTCGAAAATGTCGATTTTCGATGATGTCATCGGACGCGCGCGCTTGGCCTCGTCCTCGATGCGAAATTGCCAAAAAATCGATTTTTCCGAAATTGATTGATACCGTTTGATAGAGATTTTCATGGTGAACAGAACGGTTTCATTGGTCACCTGTATCACCTGTATCACCTGTCGTTCCGTTGATCATCGACTTGCTCGAGCGGGCGCCAGCAGCGTCTCCATTCGTCCCTGTCGCGTGCAGAGTGCTCCAATGCATCCACCTCGCTCGAGGGACACGAAGAGCGTCATAGCGGTCGTTCAGGGCTTTCACGAATAAGTCCGACCAACGCGTTGGTGGGCGTCCTGGTGTTCTCTTGACATCCCGCGGAATCCAGTCGGTGACGGCTCTCGTCCAGCGGGTGTCTGCGAAGCGCATTACGTGACCGGCTCACATAATTTTCGACAACTTGGCCAACGCGACGGCGTCTCTGATCTTTGAACGTCAGTGAAGCTCGGAACTCCGGAGGCCTTCTCTCACTTGGGTGAGTCGTGTCACTCCGAGCATCGTCCCCTCGATTCCACGCTGCTGATCGCGTGTTCATCCTGCTTTCGCATGGCCCAGGTTTCTGAGGCGTATGTTACGGCAGGAAGAGCAGTGGAGTCAAACAGGTGGGCACGGAGTCGGACGTTCGTCGTCTTCTTCGCGGCTTCTTCGACGCTTTTGAAAGCTCCCCAAGCCGCTCGTTTCCTCCTGCTCAGCTCCGGCGCTAGGTCGTTGGCCATATTGACTTCGCGACCCAGATACACGTAGCTGGAGCATTCGGAGACGTTCGTTCCGTTGTGCGAGAATGGGGCATCAGAAACTTGTCCGTTCCTCATGAACATCGTCTTCGTAAGATTCAGCTGCAGTCCAACATTCCCACATACACGATCGAAGTCGGCCAGCATTCGCTCCGCCTGGCTGATGATCGGCGTTATGAGCACGATGTCGTCAGCGAAACGAAGATGGTGCAGCTGCTGGCCGTCGACCTTCACTCCCATGTCTTCCCATTCTAGTTCGCGCATGACGTTTTCGACGGTGGCGCTGAAGAGCTTCGAGGATATGGTATCCCCTTGCCGAACCCCTCTCCTTACGTCGATGACGACGCCGTTGTAGAATGGAGAGATCTTGGTCGTGAATCCACTGTATAGCTCTCGAAGGACTCTGATGTACTGAGTAGGAACGCCCTGAGTGAGCAGGGCTTCGAGGACCGCTTCAGTCCCGACGGAGTCGAATGCCTTCGTCAGGTCGACGAACGTAAGGCACAGCGGCAGCTTGTACTCTCGCGACACTTCGATGAGCTTCATAATGGTGTGTATGTGGCCAATCGTGCTGAATCCTCTCCGAAATCCTGCTTGCTCGTATGGCTGTCCTTCGTCCAGCGTTCTGCTGATCCTATTCAGGATGACTCGAGTGAACAGCTTGTAGACTACGGACAACAGGCAGATCGGGCGATAGTTGCCAATGTCGTGCACGTCTCCCTTCTTGTACAGCAAGACGGTGTTGCTGGTCTTCCACTGAGATGGAACCTTGCACTCCGACAGGTATCGTGTGAAGAGCCGCGCCAGGGTGTTGATGAGCGCTGGCGAGAGGTTCTTCAGGTGTTCGGGTCTGATCCTGTCAGGGCCGGGTGCTGTACGTTTCTTCACCGACGAGATGGCGTGTCGGATCTCGGAAGGGAGAACAGAGGGAACGACCTATCCATCCTGCGGAAGATGGCATGGGGGCAGGTGGACGTGGCTATCGAAGAGATCGGAGTAGAAGTCGTGGATGACCTTCTCCATGGTCCTTCTGGAAGAGGTGACGGTTCCGTCAGGACGTCGGAGAGCGGTCATCTTGGTCTTGAAGTTGGCAAAGTTCCGACGGGCATTGCGGATGCTCAACCCTGCCACTGCTGCTTCAGCCAACACTTCCGCCCTTCTCTCCTTGAGATCTTCCTTTATCGCCGCTCTGCATAGCTTCGCAAGCTCGGACGTCAGCTGGTAGTTGCCTGACTCTCCTGCTGCTCCACGCTGGCGTATAAGCTCGAGAATTTCCGGAGACAGGCGTCTCTTGGTGGTCTTCAAGCTCTCGGCTCCCTTAGCACTATTGTGGAGATGGTGCACGAAGCGGTCGTATTCCACATCGACGTTGTCCATGACGGCATCTTCCCAAAGGCCGACAAGAGAGGTGTAGAGGTCCCAGTTGATGGTCGTTCTGGGATTCCTCTTTTTGAACTTCGCGGCCTTCTCTCCTTGACGCGAAAAGCGGAACCTTGCGCGAAGGAGGTGGTGGTCCCATCCCGTGTAGAACTTGGGGACAACGGAAACGTCGGTCAGGCAATACTTGCGGTTGAAGGTGATGTGGTGGATCTCGTTGTGGAACTGGCCACCGGGGGATTCCCAGGTCCATCGTAGAGAGAGGGGGGCTTCTGGAACTGTGAGTTTCCATGGATGGTCTTGGTCGACATGATAAACTCAGATAGCCTTTCACCTTGCTCGTTCCACTCCAAACAGTGGGTTCCGATGTGAAGTTCTTCCGGCGACCTTCGCGGTCCGATCTTGGCGTTGAAGCCGCCGACGATCACCTTGTAGAAGATGTGATCTTCCTTATAGAACTTCTCCAGCTCCACGTAGAAGGCTTCGACCTCTTCGTCGTCGTAGTCGGATGTTGGTGCATACGCGACGAATACAGTCAAAGCTGGCACGGAGCCACATCGCATCAGTCGCAGACGTCCGATTCGGCTTGTCAGAGACTCGTACGAATCGATGTTCATGGCCAAGTGCGTGTTGATGAGGACACCAACGCCGCCTCCCCTGCTGTCGCATGTTCCGAGGAATGTTCGGAGTCGTAGGCGGCGTGTAGGGGGTGGTGTCTTCTCGTCTCGGTCAGTCCGATGACGTCGTACTTGATCTTCCTGGCTTGCATCATCAGGTCCTCGACGGATGCTTCCGATGCAAGTGTGCGGGCGTTGTAAGTACAGATCGTCATCCTAGTCCTTCTCAATTTGCGCAGCCTGGTTAGGCCCTGAGATTTTAGCAGCCTCTCCGTACTCGTCCTTCCCATCGCTGCAGAAATGGGGGCTCTTTCGGGGTCAGGGTAGCCACGGGTAGCTAGTCAGGCTGTCGTGCGGGCGAAGAATTCCGGGCAGCCAGCCAGACTGCCCGAAGGGACGGGGCGAGACTTAAGGCGACCTCGAATCGCCTTACGATGTACTCGCAGTCTACCGAGTGCAAGCTTTTGGCCGAGCCGACACAGTT